>CM060902.1:964414715-965664715 GCA_030737815.1 Allium fistulosum | reverse complement strand
GGCCATCAACCTTTCGACTGCAAACCCTTCGACTCTATCCAATTCATTACGCACCAAGTACTTGATACCATATGCATTGGTTTGACTTTGCCGAAAGGTTTAATCCTTTCGACTTAGACGAAAGGTCTGGGTCAGAGGGTATTATGCCTAAAATGCCCGAAACATGCTAAAAGCATTGTTTTCTTGTTTTTAACTTAAAGAAGGCAACTTTTTAACTAACCTGCTCTTTTTATCAAATTCTCATTGGTTAACAATTACCTTTTCAGAAAAATGATGCCGCACATTTCAGATTTAAATAATAATTTTATTTTATAAAATGCCCATTCTCCTTAAATAAATATATAAAACATTTAAGTCCCATACCTTAAATAATTTTTTATATTCATCAAAACACTTAGAAAAAATCTGGAAAAATCCCAGAAAATCTATTTTAATATGTTTTCCAACATATAAAAATTTCAAACCCCAATAATCATTATTTTTGCCATAAATAATTTATAATCCAATAATTCATTTTCTTCAGTAGAAAATTCGTATAAAGTCCATATACACTCGGAAAATTACAAGAATTTAAACCCATCTCCAAAATCATGTTTTCTATAACATAAAATTTTCTCATGGCATTTAAAAATCATATCATCTCGGTTTTACCTTAAAACCGTGCGTATCCCTTATTAAACAACCTTGTTTAAACTCTTATAAATCTTAAACAAGCATATCATCATTCAAAACATCATAAAACATATTTATCCTTAAATCCAAAATCGTTTGATGTGAAAATCAAAATAGAGATGTAGAAGTTATTATTCATCTTGCTTGAGATAAGGAGATTAGAGATTGTTTGAGATTGATTTTCCTCTAGCTTGAATCATAAGCTTTTCTTATGTTTTCTTCTCCTTTTCTAATGGCCGGCCTTGCTTCTCACGATTATAAGTATTTTTGTTTTGGTGAAATGAACATGGAAAACCTAATGAGAATGGTATAAGGGTAGGAGGTGTGGGCGGCTATTTACCATAATGCCATTATGTTTAATTTCCTAACCATTTATATAAGTTTATTAGTTTTAATAAGCATGGCCACCTAATTAATTAATCAACCTCAATCCCCTCATCAACATTATTCTATTTAATTTATTCTAATTAAATCTCCTGAATAATGTCAATAAAATTTGGGGTGTTACATACATACATATATATATACACACATAATTATTTTACTTTAATTTGTATGTGTGTATATATAATTTCTTTAAACTAATAATTATATATATATATTTATATTTATTTGATATTTATAATATATTATATGTATACACACACACACATATATATAATAGTATTAATAAAACACACACACACATATTTAATTACTGGATATATATATATATATTTACTATAAGTATATGCACATATTTGGACAACATAAAATATATATAGGATGAGCTAATATGTCCATTGCAATGTAAATCTCATCATCTATATACGAGCATGTTATACCTTACATGGAATATCATGTTACACATGCACACACACATATACATATGTATATATGATACATATGTATGCTTATATATAAAGTGAAAATAAATCAAATGAATTTCAAATAAAAATGTAATGACCCGCTATTTCGAACCATTCAAATCGATAATAAACCACACATGCCAGACTTGAATTGTTCAAAATAACAGATTGTTGTATAAATTTGGGGTAAGTAAGAATCAATCACAGAATCACAGAATCACAGACACAGAATATTACAACATCACGCAGCGAAATTGATAAGCATAGTAGTTCATGAAGCTACTACATAAACATCAGAGTCTAAAGCAATACAACAGAAATCAAATACATAGAGGTTTGCTAATACATAAGCAAACGACAAATGTTTGAACAGAAATAACTGAAATGACTAAAACAGAAAAATATATTGATAGATAGATCTCCAACCAGTCTCCAGCTTCAAAAGATGAATCTCGAAAGCCGTGATACTCAGGCTGACCCAAGCATAAAGCAAAAATAAAATACTCGAGTCAGGATTAACATTCTTATGTAAGTAAATCAACTCAAGTGAAATGTAAAAGTGAAATCATCCATAACTCAAAGGATGCTTGAGATTCCCATCATTTAAGGATCCGTTAAACTATCTACATATATAATAGAATATTCTATATAGATAGTGTCTATCGTAAAGTAAGGTATTAAAGTAGCGTTAAGGCGTTACCCATATCTCCCTTAACACATTTTATATAAATATCGTAGTCTATACAATATTGTAAGCTCCACCGTAAACTGGTGGGATACTCAGGGAGCACTCCATAGGTATGATACAAACCACAGTCGTAGTGGGCTCGATCATGATAAATATGACAAGGCACGTGAGGCAATGCCCAAGGTAGAATTCTACCGTTTTGCACTCCCGAACTGGTGGTAATGCATAGCAGCTACTACCGCCCACCTCGAGACACACTCCCATAATCAAAGTTGCACACCAATCAAATCACAAATTAATAGATATGGTTTCAAAGAAGCGTGTTCGATAGGGGGAGCAACCCTACTTGGCCCGGTATAGCTCCTATTTTAGTCATTTTAATTATGACCTGAAAGTCAAGGCTATCCATCATCATTCTCTTACTTCATTCCAGCAGCATTTGCCAAACCATCATACTTCGTTCTGGATTTCTCCACCACGTACACAGTTGTTAAAGTGGTTTTCAGTATTGGCACAGAGTATGACAATATCTGGTCCCGGTCTCTTTAACAACCAATCGCTTATTTTACACCGTAGTCATTTTATAAAGCATTTTCAAAATTTAAATCCCAAGTTACAATTCAAGTCAATAATTAAATATTTAATATTTAATTTTGAAATAATTTACTTAACACATTTAATCAAATCAACTTATTACAATTTAAATTTATATCCTTTGAAAATCTCATAAACAAATAAGTTTAAATCACATCTTATTTGAAACAAATCTTTAAATTACAATTTAATCTTAATTATCTTTCCAAATCCTTATTTATTAAAGTTATTACAAAATTTATTTTATTTATATAAATTTAAATTTAAATAATTTTGAAACATATTTTATATTTTATATTTTTATTAAATTAAATCTTATTTTATTAAATTATATTAATTTTTATTAAATTAAAATTTTATTTTGTTATATTTTATTAAATTAAATTTCAAATTAAATTTTAAATAATAAAGTTATAAGTTAAAAATATTATAATTTACCTTTTGAGACTTATTATTAACTTATAATTTTAAAACTTCAAAACATGTAATTTTTTTTAAATTAAAGTTTATATATATATTTAAAATAAACCTTTAAATTAAATTTTAAAAAATTAAATTTTATTAAATCAAACATATTTCAAAATTTTCAAAATTTACTTTAAAAATCAACCAACGGTGTCCACATATAGTTTTCTATCCAAGGGTCAAGTGATTCGGGTATTTATCATTTCAACCCAAAATTATTAAATTTTCCAAGTATATATCATTTCAACCCGCATCCCAAGTCAACAATTTCCTAATCTATATAATCGTTCGGGTATGTATCATTTCAACCCATAGTGATTTTCCCAACATCTAAGGGAACTTGTAATGTGACTGAATTAATAATAATATGACATATATAAAAAGGGAACTTGTAATGTGATTTAACAAATAAAATAACATAACAATAACCATACATGTTTCATAGCATATCATATAGCAACAAATAACATATCTTGTAAATTAGCATATCATAAATGTGCCAAACTAACATATTATCTTTGTGTCAAATTATATGTCATAGGGGAACATCATATCACTATATATAAAAAAATTACTAACAAAATTCCTAGCTAAAACTAACATTTCAATTGCCATCTATTCACTTATCATAACCATGTTAGTCATGAGTGATTTCTCACCTTTTGTGGCTATGAAGGTGATAAAAACACAAATGAATACGGAGTGGAGATCATAAGCTAAACAAATCCAAATCCAAAGTAATAACAAGATCCAAAGCAATTCAAGATCCTAACAAAGCAATGATACGAACAAGCTTGTAACAAATATGTTTCTTCTTTTCTTTTTTCTCTCTTTTATTTTGAAGATAAGGGAAGAGAAGAGGGAACATAGGGTTTGGTCTATGCTTGCAAAGAGGTGTAGTGCTCAGCTAAAGTGGAAAGGTGGTGGTGGTCGACTTCGAATGATCGTCGATTTCACCAAAATCATACCTGAAAATTGGTCGTCTTTAAGAAAAGATTTAGACCATAATATTACTAAATGTGACTAACTAGAAAGTTGTTGCAAAGTCTTTTCTCTCACTTTAAAAAAACGAATCACTCAAAAAGCTTATGCCTTGAGGAAGTTATGGTCAAAACAAACAGAGGTGTTTTCTGAGTTGAAAATCTGAGTACAAAAACACTTTGAAAAGATTTGAGTTTTTGGCATAGCAATTTAAGGAATTTGAAGAACCGATCTAAAAAAAAGTTGAAGCCACTGGAAAAATAAATATGTTGAGAAAAAAGAATGAAATATTTTAGCCAGAAATGAAGAATTTCCGTTGTAATGAAAATGGGGAAGAAAGAGAGAGGAAGGAAATGAGAGGAGAGGGAAAGGAGAGGAGAGAGGAGATTAGAGTTTTAGTTTAGGAATTTAGGGATTTAGGAATTTAGCCAAGGGGAGAGGAGAGAGGAAGGAGAAGAATATAGAGAAGTATTTTAGAGAGAAGAAATGGGGAAGTGAGAAAGATTGTACGTACTTTGTTTTATCATAAGTTCGTATAGGTGAATGGGTGAGCCCTTTAGTTTCCAAGTGTCCATTAGTAATCCCAGGAAGCCTAATAGTCATTAGGAAGCCCAATAGCCAAAGTGGAAAATCCAAGAGTCAATGTAAAGAGAATAACACTAGAATTACAATAGGAGATGCAATATATACATGTACAAGGGAATACACTGTACATTTATGCGAGTTTTTCACTGTAAATTGCATATTTATAGTTCTAGAAGTCCAATTTTGATGAAATGAAAAGTGGATTCCTTCTTAGAATTAAGTCTATATTTTTTTCCAACGATAAAATTTAAATTTTAAAACTTTTAAATTTTCATCTAAAATTCAAAATTTGACTAAGTTTGACCAAAAGTTGACTTTTCATGAAATTTTCCATTTGAATGTTGGTTACACACTTGAATCAGATTTGAATAATTATATTTTCAAAACTAACATTTTTTTTCGTTTGAATATAAATGATTGTAAATTAAATATGAAACTGAAATAAATTTCAAATTTCTCAACAACAAATTTAGTTTGCATTATTCATAAAAAAATGTTAAATCATTCAACTTCAGTTTAATGGTATTCAACGTTTATTGTTACAATCACTTTGTACTGACTATTTCCTTTATTTAACATATGTAACTTTTGTTTGAATTCAAGTCTCCTATTCTTATAAACTTACACTAAAAAAACGTTCTTTTTTTATCACAACTTTGTTTTGTTTCCATTACGATGTTTTAAATCTAATTTAACACAAATGGATGATGCTCATATAGCATTAATTTACCATTAATTTCTCTTTATTTTAATTAAAAGGTTTCTAATAATTTCAATTGTAATAAGCTCAATATTAAATTTAAAAATGAACACAAATAATACAACCACCGTTTTCTTTACATTTTATATATTCCAACATTTATTAGTTTATTTCATACAACAAATACATACATTAATTATCAAATAAATGTTTCTTATCAACTTCTCTCATTAAATGTTTTATTATTAGAGGTCAACTTATCATATACAATTTAATAAGTAAATTTAGGTTTCTCCTATTGAATAACATTCATTTTATTATTTATTCACATCGACCCTTATTATTCAGTTGCTATTAATTATTATCTACAGATTAATATCATCGAATCACATTCCAATAATTGTTACCCACTCCTCATATCATAATTTGTCATTTAAGAACTCATTTTAACTTCATATCCAATGAGTTTACAATAATAGATCATTAAATTTATTTCTACCCATCTTTATTCATAAAAATTATTCAATTTAAAAAAATTCTAATAGGTTAAAATATGGGTCGTTACAATCTCCCCTACTCAAAACTTTTCGTCCCCGAAAAGGAACGAGATAGTAAAATATAAGCAAACAGAAAGATAAGATAGATTCGAAATGCATAGTACCAGATACAAACAATTAATTCAAAACCATATAAATTTCATTTTCGAATGTTAACATTATATATTTTCATTACTTATTAACATCATTTATCACTATTATTCTAATTAACTCCCTTTTAATTTAGTTTAGGTCCCATTCAATTGTTTCAATTGCTTTAAATTCATTTCATTTAACTCGATATATTCAATTTAAATTTACGACCTAAGTTCCCCTTTTTTCTCTTAAATCAAAATTGATGCAGGCCAAGTATTAGGTCGTGACCGACCTAACGAACCCTTAAGTCGCACGGAAATGTTAGGTCGTCTACGACCTAAGAACATAGAAGCTAACAAAGAAGATAACGAAGAAGGGATACAAAATGATGTCCTAGGTCGTGACCAACCTATTGATTCCCTTAAGTCGCTCCAGCAACTTAGTAAAGCTCGCCAACGACCCAGCAGGAATGCGCGCGCTAATGAGATAAGCCGCTGCACCGAGGTACGACTTAAGCTAGGTCGCGAAGAACGACCTAAGTTAGGTCGCATGAAGGAGTCCTGAAAGCTGGTTCTTAAGTCGCTGCCGACCTATGATAAGTCATAGGTCGCTCCATCTCAGTTAGGTCGCATGAAGTTGGTTATCTCTTAGGTCGCTGAAGGGTATTAGGTCGTCTGCATTTTAAGTCGTTACAATGTTGTTTTAGGTCGCTGCCGACCTATGTATTGTAAATATATGATGACGCGTGTTTTGTACTATGTTGTAATTGTTGAGTCGTTGCCTGCTAGGTCGTAGGCCGCATCTGTTAAGTCGGCCGTGTGTTAGGTCGGCTGGGGCGGGTTAGGTCGTGTCTGTGTTAGGTCGTAGACGACCTAAATGTTGTACAAATTTCTGTTGTGTGTGTTGTAAAGCCTATAAATAGGCGGATGGTGTCATTTGTAAAGTTGATTTTGAATAAAAACTTTTGTTTGTTAGCTTTGTGCTTTCATTAAATTGGTAGTTGAGTGTAATCTCCTATCTCCTCTTTCGGCATTCGAGTGCGCTCGGATCAATGATCGTAGAAGCCAATTCACGGTATCAAGTGCGCTTGATCAACGTCTGAAGAATTGCAGATCTTCTTTCACGGTATCGTGCGCGATCAACGTGACGAAGATAGCTAGAATTCGGTATCTTCGGATCAATGAATTTGGGCCATTCAGTATTCTTCATTCCATCGATTGCTACTTCCACAGAATCATCATTTAGTTATTCCGCTGCTGCATCATTTGGTATCAGAGCTGGACTTAGCCGATCATAGCTAAGCCGAGTCTTGGAGCCAATATTCTATCGAAGAATGTAAGCCGTACATCATTTGGAGAAGTTGGTTGTTCATCGTGTTCATCGTAAAGTTACAACAAGTTGAAGAATTCGATCCATTTCATTTCGGATCAAAGATTGAAAGGTGTTTGAATTTGGCCGTGGAAGTTTGCGTGCCAAGATTTGAGATTGTGTGTGGAAATTGAAGACCGTACATCATTTGATATCATTTTGAAAGTTCAAAGCCGAGAATTGAAGTATTTGTGACATTTCAAATCATGTCACCGAGAAGAGCTAATCGACATCAAAATATTGAAGCTTTGTATAGAAGAGAAGAAGCTGATGAGATGGAACAAAGAATAAACGAAAACTTTAGTGAGAAGCTTAATGAAGGGATTGGCCGATTAGAGAAGATGATGTTAGAGATGAATCAAAATCGAAGAAGGGTTTCACCTGAATCTAACCATGGGGGAAGTAGAGTTTCACCACATTCCAATCGAGAAAGAAGTGTTGATAATGATCATAGGAGTGTCAGTCGAGATAGTTATAGGAATGATGATGATCGAAGACGTGGGAGGAATGTGAATGACCGAGAACGGAGGAATGTAGACAGAAGGGATGTTGGTGGAAGAAATGAAGGTAGTAGAGATGTTGGTGGTCAGGATCGACATCGATATACATCAGATTTTGAAGAGGAGTTTGATGGTGGTAGTGTTCATGGACGAGGACGAGGTCAAGGAAGAAATCAACCGGAGTATGATCACAAGTGGGAGTCTGGGATGAAAACTAAAATACCGGAATTCAAGGGAGGTATCCAGGCCGAGGAATTTCTTGATTGGTTAGCTTATGTTGAGGAAATATTTGACTTCAAGGAGGTTCCGGAGGATCGTAAAGTGAAGTTGGTTGCTACAAGGTTGAGGGGGAGAGCTATGGCATGGTGGCAGCAAACCAAACTTACTAGAGAACGGATGGGGAAGTCAAGGATTGTTGCTTGGGAAAAGAAGAAGAAATTGATGAAGGCTACTTTCTTACCCTACAATTACCAATCGCTAATGTATCAGAGATTACAGAACCTGAGGCAAGGAACGAAGGCTGTTACTGAGTATGCAGATGAGTTCTACCAGTTGATTGCTCGAAATGACATTATGGAAACAAAAGAACAATTGACCGCTAGATTTGTGGGTGGACTTAGAACACAGATCCAGGATATAGTGAACATGTTCGACCCTAGATCTGTGGCAGAAGCACATCAAGAGGCGTTGGCTTGGGAGAAACAAGGAAGACGTGGGGGAGGTGTGTTTCCTAATTTTACTGGTCAGAACAAAGGAGCGGGTAGTAATTCTAATATTCCTAAGGCATCGAATAAGCCTGTTGTTCATGAAGTGGCTAAGCCAAAGGTCAACACTAATTTCAAATGCTATAATTGTCAAAAAGTGGGTCACAAGAGCAGCGAATGTCCAAAACCGAAGAAGAGAACTATGATTGCTGAGGCAGAGGAAGATGAGGTAGAGGCTGACTGTTCTAATTCACTACATGATGAGGAGGAAGAGAATGTGTCGGGAGATGAAGGGTATTCATTGATGATGAAGAGGTCGTGTTTAACACCAAAGCAGGAGGAAGAGACTAGCTGGTTGAGGAGTAACATCTTTCAATCAACATGTACTATCTTGGGAAGGGTTTGCAAGTTTGTTATTGATGCAGGAAGTTGCGACAATATTATCTCTACATAAGTTGTAAAGAAGTTATCATTGAAAACAGAGAAGCATCCGAAACCGTACAAGTTAGCTTGGTTGAGGAAAGGTGGGGAGGTGAAAGTTGGACGAAGAGCTTGTGTTAATTTTTCAATTGGAAAGAAATACAAGGATGAAATTTGGTGTGATGTTGTGGACATGGACGTATGTCATCTGTTGCTGGGGAGACCATGGCAATATGATAGGGCTGTGCAACATGATGGACGTATTAACAGTTACAGTTTCATGTTTGAGGGTACAAAGATTACTTTAATTCCTAAGAAGCGACAACACGAAGAAAGCAAGTTGGAGGAGATTGAAGAACTTAAAACGTTGCTATCTTTGAAGGAGTTTGTTAAGGAGGTAGAAGAGGAGCATGAAGTATTCTTGTTGATTGGACGTGAGAATCATGAAGTGGTTGAGATCCCTGAAGAAGTAAAACCAGTGCTGGGAGAGTTTGACGACGTATTTCCTGAGGAGCTACCAACGGAGTTACCGTCGTTGAGAGACATTCAACATCAAATTGATCTTGTTCCAGGTGCTGTGTTGCCACATAGACCACACTACAGAATGAGTCCAAAAGAACATGAGGAGTTGAGGAGGCAAGTGGAAGAGTTGCTTGAGCAGGGGCGTGTGCAAGAAAGTTTAAGTCCATGTGCTGTGCCAACATTGTTAGTACCGAAGAAAGATGGGACGTGGAGGATGTGCACTGACAGTCGAGCATTGAATAAGATTACTGTGAGATATAGATTTCCTATGCCTAGATTGGATGACTTGTTGGATCAGCTGAGTGGGGCTACTATCTTTTCGAAGATTGATTTGAAAAGTGGTTATCATCAAATTCGAATCAGACCAGGGGATGAATGGAAAACAACGTTCAAGACACGAGATGGGTTGTACGAATGGCTGGTTATGCCGTTTGGTCTTTCAAATGCACCAAGTACATTTATGAGGGTGATGAATCAGATTTTTAGACCATTCATTGGGAAGTTTGTGGTGGTGTATTTTGATGATATACTGATATATAGTGGAAGTCCAGAAGAACACGTGCAACATCTGAGAGAAGTGTTGATGGTACTGCGACAAGAACAATTTTATGCTGCAACGAAGAAATGCGTGTTCATGACGCATAGTGTTTTATTTTTGGGATATGTTATATCGGGAGGAGGTATACAGGTGGATCAGAATAAAGTTGAAGCAATCAGAAATTGGCCGCAACCCAAGACGATTACAGAAGTTAGAAGCTTTCATGGTTTGGCATCATTCTACCGAAGGTTTATTCCACACTTCAGTAGCGTGATGGCTCCAGTTACTAATTATATGAAAGGAAAACAATTTTCATGGTCGGAGGAAGCAGGATTTGCTTTTGAAAGAATCAAAGGACTTTTGACGACAGCACCAATTCTAGTGTTGCCGGATTTTCAGTTGTTGTTTGAATTGCACACTGATGCATTGAAGGTTGGAATTGGAGGGGTGTTGAGTCAGAAGGGACGTCCTATTGCATATTTCAGTGAGAAGTTATCAGGAGCAAAGATGAGATATAGTACTTACGATGTGGAATTTTATGCTATTGTGCAAGCTGTGAA
The DNA here is from genome assembly GCA_030737815.1 of Allium fistulosum. Lineage (NCBI taxonomy): Eukaryota > Viridiplantae > Streptophyta > Magnoliopsida > Asparagales > Amaryllidaceae > Allium > Allium fistulosum. The sequence continues at coordinate 965,653,938 of CM060902.1, read as the reverse complement.
ACATTGGAGGCATTATTTGTTTCATAAAGAATTTGTTTTATATACTGATAATGAGGCGTTGAAGAATATGCAAGGACAGGACAAGATTGCGGCAAGGCATGCTTCATGGATTGCGTACTTACAACAATTTACATTTGTGGTGAAGCATAAATCAGGAATTACAAATAGAGTGGCAGATGCATTGAGTCGAAGGAATCATTTGCTGACTACAATGAAGGTTGAAGTAACGGGGTTTGATGTATTGCCAGAATTATTTGTCGATGATCCTTACTTTGCAAAGTTTGTTGATGAAGTCAAGGAGGGGAAGACGGATGAGTTTGTAATGGTGGATGGTTTTCTTTTTAAAGGAAATCGATTGTGCATACCAGAGTGCAGCTTACGTATGAAGATTGTAAAGGAATTGCATGAGGAAGGTCATGTGGGCCGAGATCGTACTTTGCAATTGATTTCTCAATCTTATTATTGGCCTTCGATGAAGCGGGAAGTTGGAAAGTTTGTGGAGAGATGTCATATTTGCCAAGTTTCCAAGGGAACAACGACAAATGCGGGATTGTATATGCCATTACCCGTACCGGTTAAACCATGGGTTGATATCAGTATGGATTTTGTTTTGGGATTACCGAGAACTCAAAGGGGAAATGATTCTATATTTGTTGTGGTGGACAGATTTTCAAAAATGGTACATTTTATCGCCTGTAAGAAGACAGCTGATGCCGTCCGTGTTGCTCAGTTATTCTTTAAAGAGGTGTATCGACTGCATGGGCTACCAGAATCCATTGTTTCAGATCGGGATACTAGATTTCTAAGCCATTTCTGGTTGAGTTTATCGAAGCTGATCGGAACAAAGCTGAACTTTAGTAGCGCTTACCATCCGCAAACTGATGGGCAAACGGAGGTGGTTAACAGATCGTTGGGGAACTTGTTGAGATGTCTCGTAAAAGATAACTTGAAGAGCTGGGATATGAAGCTGTGTCAGGCAGAGTTTGCACATAATCATGCAGTCAATCGAAGTACTGGATTCATTCCATTTCAAATTGTATATTCAAGCCTACCAAAGGTACCGTTGGATACGACAGTGCCGTATCAAAAGGGAGTTGTTAAACGAGCTGGTGAATTTGTGACTGAGTTGCAGGAGTGCCACAAGACTGTACATGAACGATTACTTGCATCGAATGAGAAGTATAAACAACTAGCGGATAAGAAGCGAAGAAGTGTGAACTTCAAAAAAGGTGATTTGGTTTACGCCGTATTGACAAAAGATCGATTTCCAGTGGGAACGTACAATAAATTGAAGGCGCGAAAGATTGGGCCAGTAAAAATTCTGAAGAAAATCAATGAAAATGCATATCAATTGGAATTGCCGGATAATGTTCATACTTCTGATGTGTTTAACGTCAAATACTTAGTTCTGTATCATGGGGATGAGTGTGTTGCGGAGGAGGAAGGTGCAAATTCGAGGACGAATTTCTCTCAACCAGGGAAGGATGATGCAGGCCAAGTATTAGGTCGTGACCGACCTAACGAACCCTTAAGTCGCACGGAAATGTTAGGTCGTCTACGACCTAAGAACATAGAAGCTAACAAAGAAGATAACGAAGAAGGGATACAAAATGATGTCCTAGGTCGTGATCGACCTATTGATTCCCTTAAGTCGCTCCAGCAACTTAGTAAAGCTCGCCAACGACCCAGCAGGAATGCGCGCGCTAATGAGATAAGCCGCTGCACCGAGGTACGACTTAAGCTAGGTCGCGAAGAACGACCTAAGTTAGGTCGCGTGAAGGAGTCCTGAAAGCTGGTTCTTAAGTCGCTGCCGACCTATGATAAGTCGTAGGTCGCTCCATCTCAGTTAGGTCGCATGAAGCTGGTTATCTCTTAGGTCGCTGAAGGGTATTAGGTTGTCTGCATTTTAAGTCGTTACAATGTTGTTTTAGGTCGCTGCCGACCTATGTATTGTAAATATATGATGACGCGTGTTTTGTACTATGTTGTAATTGTTGAGTCGTTGCCTGCTAGGTCGTAGGTCGCATCTGTTAAGTCGGCCGTGTGTTAGGTCGGCTGGGGCAGGTTAGGTCGTGTCTGTGTTAGGTCGTGGACGACCTAAATGTTGTACAAATTTCTGTTGTGTGTGTTGTAAAGCCTATAAATAGGCAGATGGTGTCATTTGTAAAGTTGATTTTGAATAAAAACTTTTGTTTGTTAGCTTTGTGCTTTCATTAAATTGGTAGTTGAGTGTAATCTCCTATCTCCTCTTTCGGCATTCGAGTGCGCTCGGATCAATGATCGTAGAAGCCAATTCACGGTATCAAGTGCGCTTGATCAACGTCTGAAGAATTGCAGATCTTCTTTCACGGTATCGTGCGCGATCAACGTGACGAAGATAGCTAGAATTCGGTATCTTCGGATCAATGAATTTGGGCCATTCAGTATTCTTCATTCCATCGATTGCTACTTCCACAGAATCATCATTTTGTTATTCCGCTGCTGCATCATTTGGTATCAGAGCTGGACTTAGCCGATCATAGCTAAGCCGAGTCTTGGAGCCAATATTCTATCGAAGAGTGTAAGCCGTACATCATTTGGAGAAGTTGGTTGTTCATCGTGTTCATCGCAAAGTTACAACAAGTTGAAGAATTCGATCCATTTCATTTCGGATCAAAGATTGAAAGGTGTTTGAATTTGGCCGTGGAAGTTTGCGCGCCAAGATTTGAGATTGTGTGTGGAAATTGAAGACCGTACATCATTTGATATCATTTTGAAAGTTCAAAGCCGAGAATTGAAGTATTTGTGACATTTCAAATCATGTCACCGAAAAGAGTTAATCGACATCAAAATATTGAAGCTTTGTATAGAAGAGAAGAAGCTGATGAGATGGAACAAAGAATAAACAAAAACTTTAGTGAGAAGCTTAATGAAGGGATTGGCCGATTAGAGAAGATGATGTTAGAGATGAATCAAAATCGGAGAAGGGTTTCACCTGAATCTAACCATGGGGGAAGTAGAGTTTCACCACATTCCAATCGAGAAAGAAGTGTTGATAATGATCATAGGAGTGTCAGTCGAGATAGTTATAGGAATGATGATGATCGAAGACGTGGGAGGAATGTGAATGATCGAGAACGGAGGAATGTAGACAGAAGGGATGTTGGTGGAAGAAATGAAGGTAGTAGAGATGTTGGTGGTCAGGATCGACATCGATATACATCAGATTTTGAAGAGGAGTTTGATGGTGGTAGTGTTCATGGACGAGGACGAGGTCAAGGAAGAAATCAGCCGGAGTATGATCACAAGTGGGAGTCTGGGTTGAAAACTGAAATACCGGAATTCAAGGGAGGTATCCAGGCCGAGGAATTTCTTGATTGGTTAGCTTATGTTGAGGAAATATTTGACTTCAAGGAGGTTTCGGAGGATCGTAAAGTGAAGTTGGTTGCTACAAGGTTGAGGGGGAGAGCTATGGCATGGTGGCAGCAAACCAAACTTACTAGAGAACGGATGGGGAAGTCAAGGATTGTTGCTTGGGAAAAGATGAAGAAATTGATGAAGCTACTTTCTTACCCTACAATTACCAATCGCTAATGTATCAGAGATTACAGAACCTGAGGCAAGGAACGAAGGCTGTTACTGATTATGCAGATGAGTTCTACCAGTTGATTGCTCGAAATGACATTATGGAAACAGAAGAACAATTGACCGCTAGATTTGTGGGTGGACTTAGAACACAGATCCAGGATATGGTGAACATGTTCGACCCTAGATCTGTGGCAGAAGCACATCAAAAGGCGTTGGCTTGGGAGAAACAAGGAAGACGTCGGGGAGGTGTGTTTCCTAATTTTACTGGTCAGAACAAAGGAGCGGGTAGTAATTCTAATATTCCTAAGGCATCGAATAAGCCTGTTGTTCATGAAGTGGCTAAGCCAAAGGTCAACACTAATTTCAAATGCTATAATTGTCAAAAAGTGGGTCACAAGAGCAGCGAATGTCCAAAACCGAAGAAGAGAACTATGATTGCTGAGGCAGAGGAAGATGAGGTAGAGGCTGACTGTTCTAATTCACTACATGATGAGGAGGAAGAGAATGTGTCGGGAGATGAAGGGTATTCATTGATGATGAAGAGGTCGTGTTTAACACCAAAGCAGGAGGAAGAGACTAGCTGGTTGAGGAGTAACATCTTTCAATCAACATGTACTATCTTGGGAAGGGTTTGCAAGTTTGTTATTGATGCAGGAAGTTGCGACAATATTATCTCTACAGAAGCTGTGAAGAAGTTATCATTGAAAACAGAGAAGCATCCGAAACCGTACAAGTTAGCTTGGTTGAGGAAAGGTGGGGAGGTGAAAGTTGGACGAAGAGCTTGTGTTAATTTTTCAATTGGGAAGAAATACAAGGATGAAATTTGGTGTGATGTTGTGGACATGGACGTATGTCATCTGTTGCTGGGGAGACCATGGCAGTATGATAGGGCTGTGCAACATGATGGACGTATTAACAGTTACAGTTTCATGTTTGAGGGTACAAAGATTACTTTAATTCCTAAGAAGCGACAACACGAAGAAAGCAAGTTGGAGGAGATTGAAGAACTTAAAACGTTGCTATCTTTGAAGGAGTTTGTTAAGGAGGTAGAAGAGGAGCATGAAGTATTCTTGTTGATTGGACGTGAGAATCATGAAGTGGTTGAGATCCCTGAAGAAGTAAAACCAGTGCTAGGAGAGTTTGACGATGTATTTCCTGAGGAGCTACCAACGGAGTTACCGCCGTTGAGAGACTTTCAACATCAAATTGATCTTGTTCCAGGTGCTGTGTTGCCACATAGACCACACTACAGAATGAGTCCAAAAGAACATGAGGAGTTGAGGAGGCAAGTGGAAGAGTTGCTTGAGCAGGGGCGTGTGCAAGAAAGTTTAAGTCCATGTGCTGTGCCAGCATTGTTAGTACCGAAGAAAGATGGGACGTGGAGGATGTGCACTGACAGTCGAGTATTGAATAAGATTACTGTGAGATATAGATTTCCTATGCCTAGATTGGATGACTTGTTGGATCAGCTGAGTGGGGCTACTATCTTTTCGAAGATTGATTTGAAAAGTGGTTATCATCAAATTCGAATCAGACCAGGGGATGAATGGAAAACAACGTTCAAGACACGAGATGGGTTGTACGAATGGCTGGTTATGCCGTTTGGTCTTTCAAATGCACCAAGTACATTTATGAGGGTGATGAATCAGATTTTTAGACCATTCATTGAGAAGTTTGTGGTGGTGTATTTTGATGATATACTGATATATAGTGGAAGTCCAGAAGAACACGTGCAACATCTGAGAGAAGTGTTGATGGTACTGCGACAAGAACAATTTTATGCTGCAACGAAGAAATGCATGTTCATGACGCATAGTGTTTTATTTTTGGGATATGTTATATCGGGAGGAGGTATACAGGTGGATCAGAATAAAGTTGAAGCAATCAGAAATTGGCCGCAACCCAAGACGATTACAGAAGTTAGAAGCTTTCATGGTTTGGCATCATTCTACCGAAGGTTTATTCCACACTTCAGTAGTGTGATGGCTCCAGTTACTAATTATATGAAAGGAAAACAATTTTCATGGTCGGAGGAAGCAGGATTTGCTTTTGAAAGAATCAAAGGACTTTTGACGACAGCACCAATTCTAGTGTTGCCGGATTTTCAGTTGTTGTTTGAATTGCACACTGATGCATCGAAGGTTGGAATTGGAGGGGTGTTGAGTCAGAAGGGACCTCCTATTGCATATTTCAGTGAGAAGTTATCAGGAGCAAAGATGAGATATAGTACTTACGATGTGGAATTTTATGCTATTGTGCAAGCTGTGAAACATTGGAGGCATTATTTGTTTCATAAAGAATTTGTTTTATATACTGATCATGAGGCGTTGAAGAATATGCAAGGACAGGACAAGATTGCGACAAGGCATGCTTCATGGATTGCGTACTTACAACAATTTACATTTGTGGTGAAGCATAAATCGGGAATTACGAATAGAGTGGCAGATGCATTGAGTCGAAGGAATCATTTGCTGACTCTAATGAAGGTTGAAGTAACGGGGTTTGATGTATTGCCAGAATTATTTGTCGATGATCCTTACTTTGCAAAGTTTGTTGATGAAGTCAAGGAGGGGAAGACGGATGAGTTTGTAATGGTGGATGGTTTTCTTTTTAAAGGAAATCGATTGTGCATACCAGAGTGCAGCTTACGTATGAAGATTGTAAAGGAATTGCATGAGGAAGGTCATGTGGGCCGAGATCGTACTTTGCAATTGATTTCTCAATCTTATTATTGGCCTTCGATGAAGCGGGAAGTTGGAAAGTTTGTGGAGAGATGTCATATTTGCCAAGTTTCCAAGGGAACATCGACAAATGCGGGATTGTATATGCCATTACCCGTACCGGTTAAACCATGGGTTGATATCAGTATGGATTTTGTTTTGGGATTACCGAGAACTCAAAGGGAAATGATTCTATATTTGTTGTGGTGGACAGATTTTCAAAAATGCCACATTTTATCGCCTGTAAGAAGACAGCTGATGCCGTCCGTGTTGCTCAGTTATTCTTTAAAGAGGTGTATCGACTGCATGGGCTACCAGAATCCATTGTTTCAGATCGGGATACTAGATTTCTAAGCCATTTCTGGTTGAGTTTGTCGAAGCTGATCGGAACAAAGCTGAACTTTAGTAGCGCTTACCATCCGCAAACTGATGGGCAAACGGAGGTGGTTAACAGATCGTTGGGGAACTTGTTGAGATGTCTCGTAAAAGATAACTTGAAGAGCTGGGATATGAAGCTGTGTCAGGCAGAGTTTGCACATAATCATGCAGTCAATCGAAGTACTGGATTCATTCCATTTCAAATTGTATATTCAAGCTTACCAAAGGTACCGTTGGATACGACAGTGCCGTATCAAAAGGGAGTTGTTAAACGAGCTGGTGAATTTGTGACTGAGTTGCAGGAGTGCCACAAGACTGTACATGAACGATTACTTGCATCGAATGAGAAGTATAAACAACCAGCGGATAAGAAGCGAAGAAGTGTGAACTTCAAAAAAGGTGATTTGGTTTACGCCGTATTGACAAAAGATCGATTTCCAGTGGGAACGTACAATAAATTGAAGGCGCGAAAGATTGGGCCAGTAAAAATTCTGAAGAAAATCAATGAAAATGCATATCAATTGGAATTGCCGGATAATGTTCATACTTCTGATGTGTTTAACGTCAAATACTTAGTTCTGTATCATGGGGATGAGTGTGTTGCGGAGGAGGAAGGTGCAAATTCGAGGACGAATTTCTCTCAACCAGGGAAGGATGATGCAGGCCAAGTATTAGGTCGTGACCGACCTAACGAACCCTTAAGTCGCACGGAAATGTTAGGTCGTCTACGACCTAAGAACATAGAAGCTAACAAAGAAGATAACGAAGAAGGGATACAAAATGATGTCCTAGGTCGTGATCGACCTATTGATTCCCTTAAGTCGCTCCAGCAACTTAGTAAAGCTCGCCAACGACCCAGCAGGAATGCGCGCGCTAATGAGATAAGCCGCTGCACCGAGGTACGACTTAAGCTAGGTCGCGAAGAACGACCTAAGTTAGGTCGCGTGAAGGAGTCCTGAAAGCTGGTTCTTAAGTCGCTGCCGACCTATGATAAGTCGTAGGTCGCTCCATCTCAGTTAGGTCGCATGAAGCTGGTTATCTCTTAGGTCGCTGAAGGGTATTAGGTTGTCTGCATTTTAAGTCGTTACAATGTTGTTTTAGGTCGCTGCCGACCTATGTATTGTAAATATATGATGACGCGTGTTTTGTACTATGTTGTAATTGTTGAGTCGTTGCCTGCTAGGTCGTAGGTCGCATCTGTTAAGTCGGCCGTGTGTTAGGTCGGCTGGGGCAGGTTAGGTCGTGTCTGTGTTAGGTCGTGGACGACCTAAATGTTGTACAAATTTCTGTTGTGTGTGTTGTAAAGCCTATAAATAGGCGGATGGTGTCATTTGTAAAGTTGATTTTGAATAAAAACTTTTGTTTGTTTGCTTTGTGCTTTCATTAAATTGGTAGTTGAGTGTAATCTCCTATCTCCTCTTTCGGCATTCGAGTGCGCTCGGATCAATGATCGTAGAAGCCAATTCATGGTATCAAGTGCGCTTGATCAACGTCTGAAGAATTGCAGACCTTCTTTCACGGTATCGTGCGCGATCAACGTGACGAAGATAGCTAGAATTCGGTATCTTCGGATCAACGAATTTGGGCCATTTAGTATTCTTCATTCCATCGATTGCTACTTCCACAGAATCATCATTTTGTTATTTCGCTGCTGCATCAAAAATCCATTTAACTCATAAATTCACTTCATTAGCTTATTTCATTTATTCATTTCCAATAACTCTACTTAAGTTAAATTTTTATTTCATAATTTGACTTCAAGATTTCTATTCTTAACATTCATATTCAACCAATTTTAAATTTTGTTTTACTTATATTTATCGGATCTATAAGTTCTAATACTTTAACTCTACGTTTTCAAACATTTAAATCATAATATTCATATTCCATTTTTGTATTGACATTATAAATTTTAAATCACAATCACTTTCATTCTTACTTTAGTTAAGATAGATTTCATTTAGCATCACAAATTCATGTTTTGTTTTGCTTAGCCAAAATGTTTAACCATTTTATATTTGGTTTTAAGTTCTATTTCTCTTAAATTTCAAGTTATACAACTCTTATGTCTATACTTAAGTTTCTTTACAACTTAATTTAAAATTTCATTTTCACATTTTATTTAAAACTCTTGTTCTTTTATACAGCTTTATACAAGTTTACTAAGCTACACTTAATTTATAAACATTCCTTACAATTCTAATCATTTATTTTCCTATTTAATTTACAACAGTTTACAAGATATGGTTTATAATTTAGTATACTTCTTAAGTTCACATTCAGCCACTTAAAAGAATTCCTCTCTTAATCATTAACTAAATGTATATCCTTTTATTATAACACTTAATTTACACTTAGATTATAATATTTACATGACTTTATTCAAGTTTAATTATTTCGAAAGTTACAAATTTTTATTTAAAGACATTCTTTTGTAATTTTGCTTTCTCATAAATCCATTTGACTTTCATTCAATTATTAAAATTGATTTTATTAACTTTACCTTTCATACAATTCATTATTCATTCAATTGGTTAACATTCACTTCATTTTTATATTTAAGTTCATTTCGTTTCAAATCAAATTTATTTCATTTAACTCATTTTGTTAATTATTTTATTAACACTTCTTAAGTTCGATTTTTAATTCATTACGCTACTAAACAAATTCTGACTATATCCGATTTATAAATTTTCTTTATTAGTTTATTCAATTAATTAATTTTATTAACTTATTTCATCGATTCAATTCATTTAATCTGCTTAAGTTAAAATCTATCTCGTTGTTTAATCATTAATTCCATTTCAATTAAAATTGAATTTCACTTTTATAACTCAAGTTCTTTATTCATCGCTCAAATAGTGTCTCTCTTTACTATTAAAATTATCCATTAAATATTTCATTAATATTTACTTTCAATTTCAACTGGAATTATTTCATTTAACTTTGTCACCTAAGGTCATTTGTCATTTACTTAAATAATATTATTCTTTTTAGTATTCAATTTATTTATAAATCAATTCATACATAGTAACATGTTATACACTTAAATCTATATTTATAAACATTTCCTCAATGATAATAAATGATAATACTCGAACATTATCACCTCAGACAAACTACACATCAAAATTAATGATATATATTTTCAAAAATAATACTTTTATAGATATAATATAATCCTAATTAACAAAATAAACAACGCAATATAATTTTTTTATAACACTAACAAATACGCTCTCTCATAGGATGATTCAAGAATGAATTTTAGAACAAAGATAGAGATTCAATTTTTAAAGGAATCCTAATCAAAGAGAATTTTAACTAAGAAGATAGGCTTGAAAGGAAGGATGATTCTGTAATTGATTGTACTCATTCTAGGGTATTGCTACCCTATCTCTAATGAGCTCTTACCCCATAGGCTAAGGTTTGCCGAAACCAAAGCTCTGATACCAACTGTAACGACTGCTATTTCGAACCATTTAAATCGACAATAAACCCCACATGTTAGACTTGAATTGTTCAAAACAACAGATTGTTATATAAATTTGGGGTAAGAATCAATCGCAGAATCACATACACAGAAAGCTACTACATAAACATCAGAGTCTAAAGCAATACAACAGAAATCCAAATATATAGAGGTCCGCTAATACATAAGCAAATGACAAATGTCTGAACAGAAATAACTGAAATGACTAAAATAGCTAAATAGATAGATAGATAGATCTCCAACCAGTCTCCAGCTTCAAAAGATGAATCTCAATGCTGTGATACTCAGGCTGACCCGAGCATAAAGCAAAACAAAACACTCGAGTCAGGATTAACATTCTTATGTAAGTAAATCAACTCAAGTGAAATGTACAAGTGAAATGCATCCATAACTCAATGGATGCTTGGGATTCCCATCCTTTAAGGATCCGTTAAACTATCTACATATATAATAGAATACACTACATAGATAGTGTCTATCGTAAAGTAAAGTATTAAAGTAGCGTTAAGGCGTTACCCATATCCCCCTTAACACATTTTATATAAATATCGTAGTCTATACAGTACTGTAAGCTCCACCGTAAACTGGTGGGATACTCAAGGAGAACTCCATAGGTATGATACAAACCAAAGTCGTAGTGGGCTCGATCAGGATAAATATAATAAGGCACGCAAGGCAATGCCCAGGGTAGGGTTATACCGCTTTGCACTCCCGGACCGGTGGTAACGCGTAGCAGCTACTACCGCCCACCTCGAGACACACTCCCATGATCAAAGGTGCGCACCAATCAAATCACAAAGTAATAGATATGGTTTTGAAGAAGCGTGTTCGATAGGGGGAGCGATCCCACTTGGCCCGGTATAGCTCCTGTTTTAGCCATTTTAATTATGACCCGAAGTCAAGGCTATCCATCATCGTTCTCTTACATCATTCCAGCAGCGTTCACCAAACCATCCTACTTCGTTCTGGATTTCTCCACCATGTACACAGTTGTTAAAGTTGTTTTCGGTATTGTCAGAGAGTATGACAATATCCAATCCCGGTCTCTTTAACAACCAAACGCTTATTTCACACCGTGGTCATTTTATAAAACATTTTCATAATTTAAATCCCAAGTTACAATTTAAATCAATAATTAAATATTTAACTTCAATTATATTTAATTTTGAAACAATTTATTTAACACTTTTAATCAAATCAAGTTATTATAATTCAAATTTATATCGTTTGAAAATCTCATAAACAAATAAGTTTAAATCACATCTTATTTGAAACAAATCTTTAAACTACAATTTGATCTTAATTATCTTTCCAAATCCTTATTTATTAAAGTTATTACAAAATCTATTTTATTTATATAAATTTAAATTTAAATAAATTTAAAACATATTTATATTTTTATTAAATTAAATTTTATTAAATTAAATCTTATTTTACTAAATTTTATTAAATTAAAATTTTATTTTGTTAAATTTTATTTAATTAAATTTCAAATTATATTTTAAAATAATAAAGTTATAATTTAAAAATCTTATAATTTACCTTTTGAGACTTATTATTAACTTATTATTTTAAAAATTCAAAACATATAAAAAAATTTAATTAAATTATATATATATAATAAATCTTTAAATTAAATTAAAAAAATCAATTTTTATTAAATCAAACATATTTCAAAATTTTCAAAAATTACTTTAAAAATCAACCAACGGTGTCCGTATATAGGTTTCTATCCAAGGGTAAAGTGATTCTGGTATTTATCATTTCAATCCAAAATTATTAAATTTTCCGTGTATATATCATTTCAACCCGCATTCGAAGTCAACAATTTCCTAATCTATATAATCGTTTGGGTATGTATCATTTCAACCCATAGTGATTTTCCTAACATCTAAGGGAACTTGCAATGTGATTGAAATAATAATAACATGACATATATAAAATGGGAACTTGAAATGTGATTTAACAAATAAAGTAACATAACAATAACCATACATGTTTCATAGCATATCATATAGCAACAAATAATATATCCTGTAAATCAGCATATCATATATGTGCCAAACTAACATATAATCTATGTGTCAAATTATATGTCAAAGGGGAACATCATATCAATATATAAAACAAATTTACTAACAAAATTCCTAGCTAAAACTAGCATTTCAATGACATTTCAATTGCCATCAATTCACTTATCATAACCATGTTAGTCGTGGGTGATTTCTCACATTTCGTTGCTACGAAGGTGATAACAACACAAATGAATATGGAGTGGAGATCACAACTAAACAAATCCAAATCCAAAGTAATAACAAGATCCAAAGCAATCCAAGATCATAACAATGCAATGATACAAACAAGCTTGCAACAAATATGCTTCTTTTTTTCTTTTTTTTTCGAAGAGAGGGGGAAGAGAAGAGGGAGCATAAAGTTCGGTCTACGCTTGCAAAGAGGTGTAGTGCTCGACCAAAGTGGATAGGTGGTGGTGGTCGACTTCGAATGATCTTCGATTTTACCAAAATCATATCTGAAAATAGGTCGTCTTTAAGAAAAGATTTGGATTAGAATATTATTGAATCTATAAAAGTGACTGACTAGAAAGTTGTTGCAAATTATTTTCTCTCCACTTTCAAAAAAATAATCACTCAAAAAGCTTCTGCCTTGAGGAAGTTATGGTCAAAACAAACAGAGGTGTTTTCTGAGTTGAAAATCTGAGTACAAAAACACTTTGAAAAGATTTGAGTTTGTGGCATAGCAACTTAAGGAATTTGAAGAACCGATCTAAAAGAAAGTTGAAGCCACTGGCAAAATAAATATTTTGAGAAAAAAGAATGAAATATTTCAACCAGAAATGAAGAAGTTCTGTTGTAATGAAAATGGGGAAGAAAGAGAGAGGAAGGAGATGAGAGGAGAGGGAAAGGAGAGGAGATTGGAGTTTTAGTTTAGGAATTTAGGGATTTAGGAATTTAGGTAAGGGGAGAGGAGAGAGGAAGGAGAAGAATACAGAGAAGTTTTTCAGAGAGAAGAAGTGAAGAAGTGAGAAAGATTGTACGTACTTTGTTTCATCAGAAGTTCTTACATGTGAATGGGTGCACTACTAGAAAAGGCTTGAATTCCGACAGCGAGGACCGACGGCTTCCAACGGCTAATTTCCGATGGCTTTCGACGGGCCGTCGGCGACCGTTGGAAGCCGTCGGAAAACTGCGATTATAGGGCTCAGCCGAGCCCTCTTCTTCTTCCTCATTTCATACGAAAATTATATCAAAAAATCCCCAAATTCGTTCTCCAAGCTTCCAATCCCTAATTTCGAGCTTCCGGATCCCTAGTTTTAGATTTGCATAAATTGATAAATTATGGCGAATTAGGATTTGCAATTGTTTCCAATAGCGTAATAACGGTTTATAGCATCACAAGGTATATGTATTTCATCTTTTATCGTGAAATTGTGAAAAACATGTATAATTTGTGGTTGTTCATGTATATGTAAATTGTTGTGTATGCCTTTATTGTACGGTTGTATACGTTAGTTGGAATAAGATAAAATGAATGAATGAACTTGGAGTATTATATTGTGCACGTATTTACTTATGAAACAAAAAAAATGCATTACTCTAAATTATAATTGTGTGTATTAAAAAATGACAAAAATGTTAAACCAGCCTTAAGTTGATGTAATACGTCGAATAAATGTGTTAAATTAATTAATATATATTTTTGTAAATGTGAACAGTGAGTAAAACTGTTATTTTTCGTCAAATGTGCGCATGTAATTGACAAATGTCCATTAGAGAGTTTTTGGCCCCGTCTGACGAGTGTTGTACATGATCGTTGTATAAATAGTCGTTTTTTTCGAAAAACGACCATTTATATTCATCTGGTACAATGTTTGTCGGATTTGTCCTTGTATTGGACAAGTTATGAACACAGTAAGCATTTACATTTTGTATACTACTTCGTCTCAAGCGGTTCATAAAATTTCGGCCTAACTTTTCTTTTTTGTTTCCTGCGTACACACATTTCTGTACAATGCATGGAACAAAAGGGAAATGCTGGCGAAATTTTATAGAATCGTTTGAGACGAAGTAATATACGAAATGTAAATGCTTACTGTGTTTGTAATGAGAAGTAGGATGCCTGACCAATGAAAAACTAAAATTATACAATTTTTTATATCGATACGTTAAAAAATAAAATGTGCCATATTTGAAAATATTTTTAAATTTGTGAAGTTGTTCTTTAAATTCAAATATTATACGACCATGAAAATAATCTTTTTTGAATTTGTATTCTTCAAAATAAATATTAAATTTTGAACTTCTCATTTTGTCAAATAGGAAAAATGATTGATTATTTTGTTGATCGGAGGAGATGGATGTATCAAAGAAAAGGACTGAGGGGCTCAATAAAAGAAGATTTTTATAATGGTATAAACGTGTTTGTTGAATTTGCTTTAAGTAATAACGGAAACGATTTAGAAATTCGTTGTCCGTGTAGTAGGTGTAGACATTTGAAGTATTTGTTACCAGATATTGTGAAAGTTCATTTGTGCCAACACGGTTTCACACCCGAGTATTATGTTTGGGATCGGCATGGAGAAGTTGTAGAAAATACTTCTGTACAGTCTGAAAGTGTCGTTAACGAAATAGTTTCGACGACCCGTATAGAAAATATGGTCGAAGATGCAGCACGATCAATGTTTTCTATGGTTGAAGTTGACGAAGATGATGGTAATGTTGAAGAACCAAATATTGAAGCAATTTTTTTTATGATTTACTAGATGCTGCTAAGAAACTTATTTGGGATGGTTGTAAAAGCGGCACTCAGCTGTCAGTAATCGCAGAATACATTGCGATGAAGTCAAAATACAACATCACTGAAGCTGGGTTTACGGCTGTTGTACAAGCTGCAAAAAGAAATATGCCGCCCGATAATCTAATGTGTGAAAATCACTACGAAGTTAAAAAACTTATGTCGGCTTTTGGTTTACCTTATCAGAAAATAGATACATGTTTAAAAGGCTGCATGTTGTTTTGGAAAGAAGACGCAAACCTTAGAAATTGTAAAGTTTGTAACCAGGAGAGATACAAACCAAGAAAAAAGAAGGGGAAGGAAGTTCCGTACAAGCGTATGCATTACTTACCCATAACTCCAAGACTTCAAAGATTATATGCATCTTCTGTAACTGCATCTAATATGAGATGGCATAGCATGAGAACGGAGGAAGAGGGTACATTGACACATCCGGCCGATGGAGAAGCATGGAAGCATTTCGATAAAACATATCCAAATTTTGCAGCGGACAGTCGAAATGTTAGATTAGGATTATGTACGGACAGTTTTTCTCCATTTTCTCAGTTTGGTTCTAAATATTCATCCTGGCCCATTATCGTCACACCGTATAATTTACCTCCATGGATGTGTATGAAAACACAATATATGTTTCTTACTGTTGTCGTTCCTGGCCCCGACGATCCGACACAAGGAATTGATGTATATTTACAACCGTTGATTGAGGAGTTAAAAATACTGTGGAACGAAGGAGTAGAAACATACGATGTGTCCAAGAAGAAAATTTTTCGTATGTTTGCTTCTTTGTTGTGGACTATAAGTGATTTTCCTGCCTATGAAATGCTTTCGGGATGGAGTACTGCCGGTCGTCTAGCATGTCCATATTGCATGGATGAAACTCGAGCGTTTTCTTTACCTCATGGTAAGAAAATTTCATGGTTTGACTGTCATCGATATTTTCTCCATGTAAATCATCCCTTCAGAGGAGACAAGAAAAACTTTTTAGCTAATAGAGTAGAAACCAGACAACCACCGACGATATGGTCAAGCGAAGACATATATGAACTTGTTAAGGACTATCCAAAGATATATTAAACTGGCGAGCAAACAGAAATTGAAGGCAAATCAGTTGTTCATAACTGGTGCAAACAAAGTATTTCTTGGGAGTTGCCGTATTGGAAACATCTTCTGCTTCGCCATAACATAGATGTGATGCACAATGAGAAAAATGTATTTGATAATGTTTTTAACATAGTTTTGAATGTGAAAGGGAAGACGAAGGATGATTTGAAATCAAGATGTGATATAGAAGAATTATGCAAACGTCCTGAGCTTCATATGAAACCAAATGACAGTAAAAAAACCCAAAGCATGTTACGAATTAGATAATAATCAAGTTAAAGCTGTGTTAAAATGGGTGGAAGGGTTAAGATTTCCTGATGGGATATCATCAAATCTTCATAGATGTGTTGACTTTAAAAATGGTAGATTGAGCGGAATGAAAAGTCACGACTGTCACATAATGATGGAAAATTTATTTCCCGTAATGTTCAAAGAACTACTGCCGTTAAAAGTTTGGAAGGTAGTAATGGAGCTTAGTATGTTTTACAAAGCTTTGTTCGACTACTTTAAAAGTGCAACGTTTACGTAAACTTGAAGTGGACATTCCTATATTGCTTTGCAAATTAGAGAAAATATTTCCGCCAGGTTTTTTTAATGTAATGGAACATTTACCTGTTCATCTCCCATCTGAAGCACGACTTCGAGGTCCTGTCCAATATGGATGGATGTATCCATTTGAGAGGTATGTAATATGTTATAACGTAATTTAATTGCATTTGAAAGATGAAGTTAATATAAATTAATTTTGCATAGATATTTGAATCATCTGAAGAAAAAAGTGAGGCAAAAAGCACGAGTTGAAGGTTCGATATGTATATCTTACATCGAAGAAGAAGCTTCGTTCTTTTTCTCTCACTATTTTAGTGACCATGTGAATATTTCATTTCAAAGGGTTCCTCGTAATGACGAAGGCGACGAACATGGGTCCTCTCAAGCAATGTTATCTATTTTTAGACAACATGGTCAGCCTTCTGGAAAATGTGTAGAAATATGGTTAGACGATAGAGATCTTCATGTAGCACACACTTATATTCTTCTAAATTGTGCCGAGGTTGCACCGTTTGTTAGGTAATCTGAAATAATAATTTGTGTTTTCTATAATGCATGTGCGTGTATAACCTAATGTAATAATTTGTTTATATGAACAGTGTTTATGAACGTGAACATCCCAACGGAGATCTCAGTAAAGAATTTTCCGGTTGGTTTTCAAATTACGTTTATGAGCCGAGAAATTGTGTTATTGACGAAGGGTTGAAACATCTTGCGATGAGACCAAAAAGAGTGGTCAAGACATATCCAATATATTTCGTCAATGGATATAAATTTAACACCAAAGAATACGGTGCAGAAAAATTAACAAATAATACTGGTGTATTTGTTAAAGGTAGTGACGATCCAGAAAATCACTTAAATGATTTTTATGGCGTTCTAACACAAATTTTGCAACTGACATATTTCTCACGACCCGCGGAGGAGGTGTTTCTATTTAGATGCAATTGGTTTAGCAATGTTCCAGGTTCTGGAATTAATGTGCACAAGGATTATAATCTAATCGAAATAAAGCATACGTCGCACTATCACAAGTATGATCCTTTTGTACTAGCCAAACAAGCATTGCAAGTTTATTACGCTCCTTATCCGTCTCTAAAAGAGAGAAAGCAGATTGGTCTGCAGTTTTTAAAACAAGGGCCAGATTCACATTCGATGGGAAGAATATTCCGGACGAACAAGCTTATCAGGCAGATCTTGAGCAAAATAACGATATAATAATTACAGACGATCATACAGATTTTGGTCCTTTGATCGATGAATCAAATGTTTTGGTAGAAGCGTTTGACAGTGCAGAGGAAAATATCGTCGAAAACGAGACCGAATCTGAATCAGAAGACGATGATGACTGATATAAATCTGAATCTGTTTTTTTGCAATTGATATAACTATGTTGAATTCTTGATGTATTATGAAATTGATGTAACTATGAAACCAAATCTGATTACTATTGTTTACATGTTTTATGTTATTTCCATTTGTCATTTATTTAGCAATTTTTATTAAAAATGCAATGAACTCTGCTTATCGTTGGAAGAGTACACCCATTATGAATCAGGTATAACACACTTCCATTTCTATTTCCATTTCAGTCATTAATTAAGCAATTTATACCGTTGATGTCATTTTCATATGAAATATATTTCATTATCATGTTATTATTGTCTTATATAATGATGTGTATATGTCACAGGTTTAGCATTATGTCATATAGAGGTAGGAGCTCTTCACGATCGTTAGGAGGCGATGGCAGTGGCCCATCGCAAGAGCCACAACGTCCAGTAGTATCGTTAGTTCCTAGAGCAGATGGGTAAGAATTAAATTTTATTCAGCATCTTATTTTTTTTATGATATACGTACTTATCTATATCGTACTTAAAAAACAGGGGGTTCGACCTACTTCCCTCTAAGGTTGTGCTGGACGTCTCTAGAGCTGCTTATCGCAGTAGGATCAGTGCTTGCTGGCCGAAGTGGGATAGCATCCCTCCTCACATCGTAGAGTGCATATGGCAGGATGTCTTAGTATGTGTATTTTTTTGTTTTCCATTTTTAATTCGTTTTTGTCGTTTTCCTACTGTTTATCGTTTAAAGTGTAATTTTTTTTAACACAGGCTGAGATAGACATCCAGACAGTCGATATGATGCTGCACGAGGATACTGGATGAAGAGGATGCGCAAGAACTACAGGGACACGATATCGGAGATTAAGAAATCTGGTAAGAAACCACGGTGGATGGAAGAGAGCGTGTGGCAAGCTTGGTTGAGATACTGGGAGATGGACGAGGCGAAGGCAAGTATACTAATTTTTTTTGAATTATTAATTTAACGTGATCGAAAAATAATGTATCAAATTTTGAATGTACACGCAGAGTCGGATAGAAACTCCGCAAATAGAAATAAGAATCCCGTCACTCATCGCGGAGGATCGAAGTCGTTTCAGCAGTATCGGCAGGAGTTGGTAAATTTACTGAATAATAAATGTAAATAGTTTATGCTATATGATTTTAAATGTATAATAATTGTATGTAACGATCAACTTCCGGAAGCCGAGGCACATGGTCCTGTCAGCTATATGGACATGTTCACCTGTACACATGCTGTCGAGCATGTTAATCCAGACGGGACTGTTTCGTATACATGGCAGGACGATAAATCCAGCAAAAGCCATGTAAGCATATTTCATTTTATTCAGTATTAGTAATTGTTTTAACTGTTAAACTATAATGATATAAGATATGATATTATTAATTTGTTAATGCAGGAGAAGTTTATGGAGCAGCGGCAGAAACTCCTTGCTGATACGGGTCGAGATCAGCTGACGACCGATGAGGAGGACGCTATTTTTGAGTCCGTTATGGATCCAGCAGAGCATGGTCGACGATACGGATTTGGAAATCTAGCGGTAAATAATTTACTTTTTCTTAAAATACTTCAAATTTGATATTTTGACCTTTTCAAAACAATAAACTTGAATTTTATTCATTTTTCCATTGTTGCAGTCCAGCAGCCAGAGTAGGGGACGGCGGAGTAGAACTCAGAGCGATCTAGCTGATATAGAAGACTTGCGGACTAGAGTGTCCCAACTAGAGGAGCAGAACCGCCAACAGGCCATGCAGACCACACAGTTGCTAGAGTACATACAGCAGTTTGGTGGCCGCTTCCCTTCCTCGGCTGGCTCTGGATCTGGCGGAGATTGATTCATTGCTTGCTTGCTCGCTCGTTCAGGTATGTTTTATTTTAGTTTTGAATGATTTGGTAGACGAGTGATTTAATTGTTGATTTATGTATAAATACGTTTGATACACTTGGTTTTATGGTTGTATGACGATGTGGATGAGGATGTTGATGATTTTGTGTATTCATAACATGATAGAACACTTACTGTTATGATTATTGTCAATGTTGGGATGATTATGTATATTATGTAATTTTTTTTGATTTAATTTTATTTATTTGTGTGTATTAAATATTGTGTAGTTTGGGTTTTGATATTTGGTTGGAATATTTTTATACTGGATTGTGCAGTATTGATATAATAGTGTTTGGATGAGAAATGTGGTTGGAAGCATATATTTGCAGCGAAAATTAAAAAAAAACAAAGTAGATTTCCGACGGCTCCCGACGACTTACAGGACAAAATTTCTGGCGGCTACCGGCGGCCTGTAGCTCATTATTCCCGACGGATCCCGACACATGTCAGCATCCGTCGGAAACCGCCGGAAACCGTCGGAACCCGTCGGAAATATGTTCGACAGGCACCGTCGGAAGCCGTCGGAAGTACTGCTCTCCGACGCAGTAAATTCTGACGGCGGCCGACGGCTTCCGACGGCCGCCGACAGTTTTTTGCCGTCGGAAATCGTGTTTCCCCTTGTAGTGGGTGAGGCCTTTAGTTTCCAAGTGTCCATTGGTATCCTTAGGAAGCCTAATAGTCATTAGGAAGCCCAATACCCAAAGTGGAAAATCCAAGAGTCAATGTAAAGAGAATAACACTAGAATTACAATAGGGTATGCAATATATACATGTACAAGGGAATACACTGTACATTTATGCGAGTTTTTCATTGTAAATTGCATATTTACAATTTTAGAAGTCCGATTTTTATGAAACGAAAAGTGGAATCCTTCTTAGAATTAAGTCTAGATTTTTTTCCAATGCTAAAATTTAAATTTTAAAACTTTTAAATTTTTAACTAAAATTCAAAATTTGACTAAGTTTGACCGAAAGTTGACTTTTCATGAAATTTTCCATTTGAATGTTGGTTACACACTTGAATCGGATTTGAATAATCTTATTTTCAAAACTATCATTTTTTTTGTTTGAATATAAATGATTTTAAATTAAATATGAAACTGAAATAAATTTCAAATTCCTCAACAACAAATTTAGTTTGCATTATTCATAAAAAATGTTAGGTCATTCAACTTCAGTTTAATGGTATTCAACGTTTACTGTTACAATCACTTTGTACTGACTATTTCCGTTATTTAACATATGTACTTTTTGTTTGAATTCAAGTCTCCTATTCTTATAAAATTACACTAAAAAAACGTTCATTTTTTTTTATCACAACTTTGTTTTTTTTCCGTTACGATTTTTTAAATCTAATTTAACACAAATGGATGATGATCATATTGCATTAATTTACCATTAATTTCTTTTTATTTTAATTAAAAGGTTTCCAATAATTTCAATTGTAATAAGCTTAATATTTAATTTAAAAATGAACACAAATAACACAACCACTGTTTTCTTTACATTTTATATATTCCAACATTTATTAGTTTATTTCATACAGCAAATAAACACATTAATTATCAAATAAATGTTTCTTATCAACTTCTCTCATTAAATGTTTTCTTATTAGAGGTCAACTTATCGTATACAATTTAATAAATAAATTTAGGTTTCTCCTATTAAATAGCATTCATTTTATTATTTATTCACATTGACCCTTACTATTCAGTTGCTGTTAATTATTACCTACAGAGTAATATCATGAAATCACATTCCAATAATTGTTACCCACTCCTCATATCATAATTTGTCATTTAAGAATTCATTTTAACTTCATATCCAATGGGTTTACATTAATAGATCATTAAATTTATTTCTACCCATCTTTATTCAGAAATTTTAATTAATTTAAAAAAATTCTAATAGGTTAAAATATGGGTCGTTACAAAAAATTTATAAATTTAAATTAAATTTAGAAATGTTTCAAATAAATTAGACTTCACGGGCCCAATAAAAATCCATAAGGGAAAAGTATTTAAAATCCACCCATATCTTTCGCTGCGGGCTAGCTCAGTTCCAACAATGGTATTAGAACCCAATAGCCTGTGTGGTCTAAATTAGCCATATTAGGGTTAACTATTAAGCTCACAGGACAGAGGTTGTCCCTAATTGAAAAGGCCTAAATTTGAATTGGGCCTTGGGCTAATTTGCAAAATTGTTTTAAAATTAAGAATAAAATATTTTAAATTTAAAATAAGATATAAATATATTATAAAAGTTATAATGTACTAAAATTTTCAAAATGTTTGAAAATATATATTAATTTTGATATTTTTAAAATTTATCAATTGGATTAATTAAATAAGTTAATTAATAAATATATACATGCATGTATTATATATTATGATACATGTTATGATATTTTAAAATGTTAAAAATAATATAAATATACATGCACATATATGAATTGAATTTCAAAATTAATATAATTTAATTAAAATTGCTTTTTAATTAAATAAATTAGTTATAGGTTAATTAATTAATACACACATATATATGATATAGGTGTAATACTATAAACGTATAGTATGTAATAAATATTTAATATAAATGTTATATTAACATGATATAAAATTAATTAAAATGTTAATTAATTAAAATTAAATAAAATAAAGATTTAATTAATATATTATAATACATAAGACTATTATATAAGTAATATGAAATATAAAAGTTATATAATAATAAACTTATACAATAGGAATAGGTCTGGTACTAGAATCTTCTCAAACATTGACCACTCCTTCGCCAATCTCAAAGCTTTGACCACTTGGCCTACCATGTCATCTCTTATTCCTAATCCTGTTCTTTCTGACCATTCTCCCATAATTTTCTCTTCGGGACAGTTGATTTTAAAACGAAAAAAAAGTTTCAAATTTTATAACACTTGGGTCAATGATCCTGATTATGCTAATATTATTACTAAAGCTTGGTCTCAAAAATTTTATGGAAATCCTATGTACATTTTTTGCAGGAAATCAAAAGCAACCAAAGAAGCATTAAGGATTTGGGAAAAGAATAAATTTGGTAATGGCTCTCTTCTTTCAACTCGGCTAAGGCAGAAACTCAATGAGGCGCAAGACTTAATGATGAGCAATGCTGATGATGCTGCAGCTGCTGAGAATGAAAGATTACTCTTTGAACAATTAAATGAAGCTTTAATATCTGAAGGTAAAATGAGGAGACAACAGCTAAGGCAAAAATGGGCTCAAGAGGGTGACAATAACACTGCATATTTTCATGCTGCCATAAAGATCAAACATGCCAGGGAGCACATCACTCATATTCATGATGAGTTTGGTGTCCTCCACTCGAACCCAGCTGATGTTGACCATGCTATTCTAAACTACTTTAAGTCCATGCTGGGAAATAAAGATAATTTCAGCCCCAAAATTGATGATCTTGATCATGTGCAACTTCCCAAGCTGAAACAAGAGGAAGCTGACAATCTGATTATCAAGGTAACAGACAAAGAAATAAAAGATACCCTTTTTTCCATGAACAAGCATTCATGTGGAGGGCCGGATGGTTTCAACTTACATTTCTATATCCATGGTTGGGAAGTCATCAAGGATGACTTCCTTAAAGCGGTCCACAATTTCTTTAATACATCCAAAATGTTATTGGAAGTGAATGCAACTAACTTAGTTCTTATTCCTAAAATCCAACCTCCTTCTACTGTTGATTCCTTCAGACCCATATCCTGTTGCAATGTGATTTACAAATGCATTTCCAAGATTATGGCCTCAAGACTTGTAGTTGTGCTTACCAGAATCATTTCAAAAAATCAATCTGCTTTTCTTCCCTCGAGGAACATACTTGACAACATTTTACTTACTCATGAACTTCTTAAAGGGTATGGGCGTGCTCATGCATCCAGAAATGCTATGTTGCAGTTGGACTTAAAGAAAGCTTTTGACAGTATACACTGGAGCTCTATCGTGAGAATTATGGCTCTGATGAGATTTCCAAAGGTTTTTGTGGCATGGATCTACTCCTGTATATCATCCCCATCTTTTGCTATCAAATACAATGGCTTTTCTTCTGGTTTCTTCAAGAGTAAGCAGGGGATCAGGCAAGGGGATCCCATCTCTTCATACTTATTCATTCTTGTGATGGAAGTTCTAACTGTCATGTTGAAGAAAAACTATGAGAATAAAGAAATTCTGTATCATTCTAAATGTAAATCGCGGCAAATCACCTCCCTGCTTTTTGCTGATTACATAATGCTATTCACCAAACCTGACCAGCAATCTTTGGATAATATCAAAGCTACTCTGCACAGTTTCTACCTCATGACTGGCCTTCAACTAAACATTAATAAATCCCATATCCTGACTTCTGGCATATCTTCTCACCAAGCAAATATATTATCTGCTTCTTCTGGTATCCAAGCGATGAACAATAATATGACCTATTTGGGTCTCCCATTGTGTTCCTCTAGAATCACTACTGCTAATTGTCTGTCGCTATATGAAAAAATCTGTAACAAAATGAAGTGTTGGGCCAATAGATTTCTCTCTCAAGCTGGTAGACTTGTACTTATAAAATCTGTTATTTCCTCTATGATGGTGTATTGGTGCAGGGTCTTCATTCTTCCCAATAAACTTGTGAAAATGGTTAGAAATGCCATGTTGAGGTTTTTCTGGACTGGCTCAATTCATTCAAAGAAAATCATTCCTTGCTCTTTTGCCATCATGGAGCAGAATATAAATAATGGTGGTCTTGGAATACTTAATATGCAAACCTGGAATAGAGCTGCCATTAGTTCTATTCTCAATGATTTGATAGCTGATAACAATACATTATGGGTTAAGTGGACCAAAGTTCACAACTTGGGTCGTATGAATTTCTGGACAATGAATGTCCCTACCAACTGCAGCTGGACTTGGAAGTGCCTGCTGAATTTAAGGCCTTCTCTATCCCCTTTAATCAAAGTCATTCTATCTCCTGCTAGCTCTGCTAATTTCTGGTCAGTCCCATGGATGGCAGAAGGATTGATACTTGGCAAAATTTTCACCCCACAGCAAATTTTCCAATCTGGCATTAGTAGAAATGCAAAAGCCTCTGACTACATTCATGATGGCAAATTATTACTGCCCTATACAAGCAATCAGGTTATACGTGCTGTTTGGAATAATTTTCAGGATAAATTATATCAATCTACTCTCTCTGATGAAATACATTGGAATGGAAAGCAACACTCCATCTCCTCTGTATATAAGCTGCTTGATATAGCACCGGGAACTACTTCAATAAAATGGCACAAAGTCATTTGGTCTGGAAATTCAAATGCCAGAGATAACTTAATGATGTGGAAGGTAATAAAAAAAGCCCTCCTGACCAAAGACAAATTATTGAGATATGGGATGGCTGTTGATCCTCTGTGTGTTTTCTGCAAGATGCAAAATGAAGCTGAGGAACACCTTTTTTTTGAATGCACTGAGCTAATGGAATTGTGGTCTAGGCTGATGAGAAAAATGAATCAAAACCATTTTCAGGGGCAGTCTAGTGTTGTTTGGGATCTGATAGGAAAAGCAACTAAGTGGAGAAAGAAGGATAGATTTGTGCACTTTTTCATGATCAAAAGGTACTTGGCATTGATATGGGAGGAAAGAAATCTGCGAAGTTTTGATAACAGAACAAGGAACAACCACCAGCTATGGAATGCTTTAAAGGCTAGCATCAGGATTGGTATGAGGGAGAGTCACTTTGACTTCAGTGAATACTATCCTACGGATTGGCCTTAACTTTCTCCTTTTCGTCTGTTTTTTCTGTTTTTTTTCTTTTTCTTGTTTGTCTTGTTCCTCTTATTTCTGTGATGTTTGTGTCTTCCGGTGGCTTGAGCTTGTTCTGGTCACCTTTGTTTATTTTTTTTGTGCCTCTCTTTTTTGTTTCAATAAACTGGTAGGGGACCAGTTTAACCCCGCTTGCCTTTCAAAAAAAAATAAATTAAAGGTGAAACATTAAAAAAACCCTAAATAGACTTAAGGAATAAATACATACATAAATGTACGTATTTCATGATTTCTGATTTGTCCGACACTTGAATTACGAGGGTATTTCATAAGAAATGCATTATTCCATAACTCGGTATCACTCAATATAATATATATTAAAGGTTATGAATCTTCAAAATAATGTTGTCCTCTACCATATATTTAATAAATTACTTACATACTCCTTAGTCGTTGAGCAAACTCAAGCTAGGGATGTTTTGTATGGTATTATTAATATATTGAATAAATGAGGTAAGATAACTATATGTATTTGTTGAGCAAACTCAAGGTACATATACTATACTTAGGTCGTCATGATATGGTAGGTACGAGTGAGTAATCTCTTTAATTTGTTGAGCAATCTCATGGTCAAAATGAGATTAGGACAAGGAACCAAGGGTCAGGAGTTGTATGTGATAGAACCGATAAGAAGTTATCCATTGTTTGTGTGACTTGTTGAGAAAACTCAAAGTCAGAATCCAAGATAAACAAGTCCTAATACCCACTAGTGAAGTCCAAAGATTTCTATGTTTCGCGTAGGGTTTCGTGAAACATAAAAGACTAGTGGAAGCCTTACTAGAAAAATAAAATGATAACATTTAACCTTTCTAATATTGTAAGAATATATGCTATACAATGTTACAATAATCTACGTTGAAAAATTTGTGCATTTAATACAATTGACAAAATGTTTATCTATTAAGATATGCAATGGATTGAATTGAATATTGATAAATAAAAATATAACATATACTTACTAATAAATGCTTATTGCATGTTAACGTTTCTACACTTACGTAAGTGCCTAGTTTTGCAATTGCTTATTACATTTGTAATTTGGTCGCTTACGTGTTTATTTGGTCTTGTATTGCATTCTATGAGTTTCAAACTCTAAGGGAAATACGAGACTATGGATATTTGATTAATATTCTATCGCATATAAATAATATATGGGGAACAGTCATGGTTTGTAACGTATATTACTTCAATAAAATTAGTTCATTCGAAACAACCAAATAAACAGTACTAGCAGATCAAGTATTAAATTTGATTGATTACAGTAGAAAATCATATTGTGTTAAATGTAACACAAGCCCAAAACTACAATATAAATTTAAGAATTCGATCATTGAAATGTCAGTTTGATCAGTTTACGTAAAGTGCATCATATTTGATGTCCTTAAGTGTTAAGGATGATCAAACACATCTTTGTAAAAGTTTGTTATAATGTTGTAATAAGGGTTTTCTTTTGAATGGTTCGACCATTTAGAAAGAAAAACAAATTTACAGGAGTATATGTGATTTAAGGTACAGTTGGGATGAAGAGAGTGAATGGTCACTTCTACTTCATGAAGAAACATCGGAAACGAGAATTTAATAATAACCGATATTTAATATTGGAATAAGAAATATAATTTCTATTTCGAAATGTATTTTCATATAGAAAATTATTTTCTATGAAATTTATTTCTTTGAGTTCAAGATATTTGATCAAATAACTCTCTACCGTAATGTAGTTAGAATATATGAAATAAATCATCTGTATTAAGTGAATGGTGGACCTCCGAATTTAGTACGCTATTATAGTAATGGTGAAAATAGTAGGAGCATGCCATATAACACTGATTGATTGCATCAAATTACGAAAATTGTTTTCGTAAAACATGCCGAACATTATTTATGAAATAATGACTGTTTTTCAGTATCGACTGAAAAATAGAAGTAATTATATTTCAATGTGAATATTATGAATATTCATTATGAAATAAAACATAATGTGGTATTTGTTTTCGAAACAAAAGTGATGTATTAGAAAATATAGAAGTATCTAAAATTATTTACAACAACGGTGATGTATTAGAAAATACAGAAGTATCTAAAATTATTTACAATTATTTGGAATTATAGACTAAGTCATAGTTTTGAGAAATAATTTTTATTATATGATTATGAATCGTATGATAGTAGTTAATTATATCTCAAACAATTAGGGGCTATGCACTCATTTAGTGGGAGCATCATAGGAGTTGATGAACTCTTCGGATGGATACATATTCATGTATGCAATCGCAAGTCTATTAATACCAAAATAGTTCCACATACTTTGTTATATTCATAGATGTTGTCACCGACATGGACATGTGTATTTAATACCTATGTAGTATGCCTATGGTAAACCCATAGAGTATAAAACGGAAGTAAATAAATAACATGCGATAGAGATGATTCGATTTGATCGAATGGGTGAGTATATTGGAAAGAGTTCCAAAGGTACCTAAAAATGAGTAAATATTCAATCTCAGAAGTCACTCATCCATGTGATACATAATGATGCATCGATAAGGAGTGACCGAATTTTGTTGGACAAAGCATGATTAATTGTGAGTGAATAATTTATTTCTATAAAGTCATGTACTTAAGAGTAGTACACAAGGTTCATATTATTTCAACTAAATAATAGTTTACAAAATCATACAAGATAAGGGTTGATAAGAAACTCCAACATATCCTAGGCCAAGGAGTTGGCAGGTTGTGCGAGTCGGAAGTCTACACATAATAATTGTTTGTGAGAGATCTTGTATGAGTCTCCTCAAAAGGAGTTTGGGAAGGACTTTCATTGGATGATATATTTATGTTTTGAACTTTAGTTTTGTAAACTAAAACTAAATCAGTTTAATATAAAAGGTAATTCATACAGTGTTTATAAATACATATTCGGTTGCATCGAGAAACAATTGTTGTTTCAACAAAATACGAACTTCATAGTGAAGGAATTTTTTTAAGAAATTACTGGTATGAAATGGATACAATCCAATGATAAAACTGATTACATGAGATGAAATAAAATCAATTAACCTAAACGAACACATCACATTAGAGTGTCTAATAAGTATTCTCCCACATTGAAAGAAAACTACAATTTTCTTATCAATGTCGAAAATATGTAATCGTCGGTTGTTTAAATAAACCGTTAAGAGTATTGACTATATAATATGGTACGATGCGAAGATCCGAAAATGAATTCCAAGTACATTATCAAAATATAATTTTGGTAGTCATAACTGAAGGGATGTGATCCATTGACCGTGCTTGTGTCTTTATAAGCAAGACTAATGTAGTTGGAATTAAATGAGCAAAGTTGATAAGAATAATCTTGTAAATTTCAAACATTGAAATTAGCGTAATAGATTTATCATTCAACATGATTAGGTTATTTCGGATTTACTCACAAAATTATCGCTTTATAAGACTTTGTGATTTGGTACATATATGCTTCAATGAAAAATTCTAAATAAAATTTAGAATATACTGTTTGTATATAACAACTAAGGTATCTCGAAGTCAATGGGAGTGATATTTGGGTTTGTGAGTGTTTAGATACGATCCAAGAACAAATACGAAAGTATCATTCAACAAGCATCAAAATTGAACAAGTGTTTTGATACAAGTATCAAATAGTTTGTTTTTCAATCAAAATGTAGAGGAAATGTGTGCTCATAAGAAAGAACGTTAAAATGTACATTGATATTTCTAAACTATAAACAACACACATTGTTGATTTTAACAATGTTATTGTATTAAAATCACCCTTAGTTATTTTAATACTCGATGTTGGATTTTTAAATGGTGTCTTTTATAGTAAGTATAAAAGATATAGGGAATGTCCCAAACGATATACAAGGACACCGTATTAAAATGTTTAATGGGGAACATGCAAGATAGATTCCTTATGCATGATAATAGGAATTATCATACATGTTATGTTGTCTATGATATCATGATTTGTTCGTGTATTTGATACATGAAGCAAATGTTAAATCCAAATCGATATCATCGAATAATAGTTTGAAGTGTTCTCGTGTATTTATGAAATACCAGAATTGTTTACAGAAACAACGAACTCCTTGTGAAGAACTATTTGGACTCAAAGTTTTATAAGTGATATTGAGTATAATATGTCAATAATAAGTTCAAGTTAAGGATCTTTTAGTTGGAAATGTTCCAAATGAAAGACTGTAGCCGATTTAATCGAAAAGGCTAAGTACATTGTCTTGAATAGCGCAACAATAAAGAAATGTTTATAAATACGAGTGTTACAGCACGCGCTTCACGCCTGAATTGTTTTTCCTATAAATTGTATACGTTTAAATCAGTCAAAAAAAATGATTTTTTATTTTCAAGTGATATTAATATTTGTATATTTGTAAAGAAGTATTTTGAATTTATTAAGGAAGTTTGATTTTAGATCCTAATTTTAGAAGCATTTTGAATATTTAAGCATGTTTAGTTGTTAGATCCTATTTTTTTTAAAGGCATTTGAATTTGTAAAAAAAGTTCAATATTAGATCTTGTTTTTAAGTGATTAAGATTTGATAATATATAGAGGGGCATTTTTGTTAGTTTACATTGATACCAAAAAAGTGTGATACCAAAGCTATTACAACTATTATTAAAGAAAGATTATTTAAATTAACATCTCGGTTTGAATACATCTATATAGAGATATTTTATCTCCTAATTTACTAGAGAGATCATATGAAATAACAATTTAATATCTAAAAAGTTATATATAGGGGTATTTTTGGAAGTTCACGGTTGGACCAAAAGATTGCGCTTCCAAGTCAACTATTAATAAAGATAAATGCAAAAATTTATAACCGAGCCAAGGGTGATTTCAAATGTTGAGAATACCGCAAAACTATTATATGATAACAATGTCACTATATAGTTCATAACAGGACTTAAAGCTCACAGGAAGTCGAGAGACATACTCCGAGTCATTCCACATGTTAAAGATAGTTTATCAGCATCGGAGAGAGTTGATTGACAAAGTAGATAATTAAAACATAATAGCCTACCCATTCACTAAGGGACTGACCCAACCAATTTTGAGGAAACCGATTGGAGAAGTTGGAATAAGATTCCATAATTGAACCAAGTGTTAATAGGAGATTGATAAAGTTGGGGGTATGCCCTATGGGCAATTATGTATTTTGTTACATATATCAAACTCAATAACCAATCTTGTTTGAAATTAATGGTATTTTCGTTCTATTATATACTTGATATAATATGGTTATAGTAACTAACTAATTAATTAAAAGTATATTTAATAGAAAATCCATAAATGATATGTTATGTGATAATAGTTACAAATTGTTATAACCGTGTGTAATTTATCACAATGAAAACAAATATATCATTTTAAATGTTCCTCAGCAAGATGCATCGAGACTGGGTATCGATATATTCGTTGAGATATAGCACGTAAAGCTCTCTAAATGTTGGATGGTGTATTACTTATGGCTGTTGGAGGCACCATGCGGCTATGTACTGATAGTTACTGGATAACTATGGAATGACTCGCTTGATAATTTTTTGTTGGTTATTATAACTAAGGTCAAATGGAAAACATCGATGTGACTGATTTAAACGATTCTCTCGACTTGAGAATACCGTGGATCTTCAATATGAAAGCTCCACTTTGATTACAGTCAAATCATGGCATGGTGTTCCATTGAGTGACTATAGTTGGGTCGAGTGGAGGTATTGAAAGTGAAGCACTATTCAAGAGAGGATTCATCTCCTCGGTTATATGAGGTTAGTATCTCGATCATCTCAAGTCAATTCGAAGTCAAAGTCTTTGGTAAGAGCATTTCAGTTAATAATAATTATTATTATTGAACCAAGGACTTTGTGTTTGGACGATAGAGTTGAATATGGACGATATTGGAATTTTGACCATTACGAAATTACATAAGTCCAAAGTGATATAGTATTGACGAAGAGAATTAATGTAAATAAATGTCATAGCTAGGTAACGTTCAATCAGGTGAAATTGGATTTTATCGAAAGTAAGGAGCGATAAATTTGGCCATAATGTCACGCCACCTGCTAAGTGACGTGTGAATGTTAACATTAAAATAGTTCGATGTTAATCGTCGATTGAATTGCACCCAAGAGTTACGCAACCGAAATGATGAATTCTCTTTAGACCAAACAATTTATTTAGTTTATAATTATTATAGATTAATTAATATTTATGAAATATTAATTATAAAATTTGCATATGATTTGAGAAATGAATATTGTTCTACAGTTTTATAATACTTATAAATATATCGATCGATATGAGATATCAATAATGAAATTAAATTGGATTTAATTACTATATTTGCTTGGGCTTAAATAGGGTATTGACCCATATATTTGGAAGGGAATTTTCAGCTACAATTATGTGATAGGGGCGGCCAAAAATAGGGGCAATTAGGGTTTAAGACGGATGGTGGAGATTGGGTAAGAAAAGGCAAGATATGATCATCTTTTCTCTCTCAACCATTATAAAAGCATCTCTAACCCTAATGTGAATGAGTTTTCATTTTTTTAGTTGCCTCCTCCTTCCTTCTCGTGGTTGATCTATACATGCATATAACCCATTAAAATCTCAAATCAAATCCAAATCAATAGCTATTTGATAGCAAAGGGTCTGCAGTTCAAGGACTAATAATCTGACGAACCGAGGCGGTTTCCAAAGGAAGAGGACTCATCATTTCAAGGTGGACTTGAGGGAATCATTTATCGGTAAATGTTTAGTTTCATATAAGATGGATGATTAATAGCTTATTGCTCATATACGTCTATATATATTATTACTGCATTATTAATTAGGTAAGATTCCTATAGATAATGACATTTGTCACAGTAATGATTGGTTATGTGCATAAGTCATATATATATATATATATTATTAATGATCTGAAGTTCCATGCTGAATTACTGTATTTTATTCTAATACTATATTAATCAATATATATCTATATTAATATGTAAATTAATTTATTTATATCAAGGTATATATACATCTATATTATAAATTTTGATCTAATAATTTTCAAACATACGTATATATTAATTATGAATTTTAGTAACCAAAAGTAACTTTTTTGAAATTATTAGATATTTTTAATTATTATTCAATCACTATAAGATTTAATAAATTCATATAAAATAAATCTTATTTTGAAAATTCAAGTATAATTTTTTTTAAATTAGTTTATCATCATAAAAGTCCTCAGTCAAAAATTTAGATTTTTTAAACTTGTTTTTTTATTTTTTAAAATTATTTTAAAATTTGTCGAATAATATTTAATTAATAATAAAAAAAATTTCACTCAGAAAAATCTAAAAAAACTTAGCAACTCTTAAAATACTATTCTTTATTTTTGGAAAATTTAAAATTTGATATTTTTTTATATTATTTATTTATGACAGTTTGATTAATTAATTCATAATAAATATATATTAATATAATAAAATTGTAATAAATTTGGTTCTATAGTATATTTCGATCTAGAATGTTATAATATATATATATATTATAATACAAATTTACATTTAATTATTATATATATACATATTTATGTGTATACACATACACATATTTATATACACAAACATAATTATTTTATTTTTATTCATATGTATATATATAATATTTCTTTAAACTTAATTTTATATTTACATATATATATTTATATATTTATTTATTTGATATTTATAATATTATATATATATATATATATCTATAATAATATTCAATACACACACACATATATGTAATTACTTGGCTATTTATATATATTAACTATAAGTATATGCACATATTTGGACAACATGCTATACATATAGGATGAGTTAATGTGTTTGTTGCGATACAAATTCCAACATCTATATAGGGACATGTTATACCTTGCACAGAATATCATGTTACACATGCACACACATATGCATATGTATATGCTTATATATAATGGGAAAATAAATCAAATAAATTTCAAATAATAATTTATAAATTTAAATAAAATATATGATTTTATTCAAATTAAATTTAGAAATGTTCTAAATAAATAAGACTTCATAGACCCAATAGGGTAAAAAGAATTGAAATCCACCCATTATCTTTTGTTGCGGACTGGCCCAGTTCCAACACCGGACAACACAAGAAGGAGCTGTAAAAGACGGAGCGGATCATGCAAAGTCAAAACATGTCGGCACCAAGAGGTCCCATCATGTCGGTACTGACCTAGTTGCTTAAGCAGTTAATTTTTCTAATAGTGAAACAGAATTATAGGACATTGACGCGAATGAAGGACAAGCTATTAGTGCTCAGACTGGGGAAGTTCAGACAAGTGGTGTTCAAATGAACATTACAAAATAGTTAGAAGGGAAGGTAACCCAATAAAGCATCGAAAGATACGGTCGGAATGGACGGCTTCCCCAAAGATAGGGGAGCCTAAACGTCATGCAACGAACCAAGAGCATTAGTAGAGTCAAATACTCAGGGTTATTCCTAACAATCGTTATCCAACCACTCGAAGCAATGGGAAGTATATAGTTTTTATGGTTAAGAGACTGTTGAGCGAAGGCAAATATAGAATGGATGAAGAGTAGGGTTTGTCATCGAGTCACACCCTGTTCACTGAAAGCATTCTTAAAGCAAAGTATCTAAGGAAATTCATGATGCCGATAATGTCAACCTACAACGGAACAATTGATCCAACGCGTCATCTATTGAAGTACAAATGGCATATAGACAGTGTTCGGGCAACGAACGCTGTCGGATATAGGTATTTTCCAATATTCCTGGATGCAGCAGCAATGATATGGTTTACTCGGCTCGCGCCAAGGTCTCGGTTAACTAAGAAGTTTATGGAGCCGTTATAGTTCCACAATGTGCAATTGTAATATGTAGTTTCATTCTCTAACATATATTAGAGTCTCGAAGAGACTCTAATTTTTTTTTGAAGAAATTTAATGCTGCAGTTACTAAGGTGCAAACCTATAGAGGAGATTGTGTTGATGGAACTAGCCAATGAGATACATCCAAGGATGGATTTTAGTAGATGGCTCAAAAGAAAGAAACCATCTACTATGGAAGAGTTTTATAAGAAGGCATCCCAAATTTTGCACTTAAAGGAGGTAGATTTGGCTGTTAAATTGGCTATAACGGTCAAGAGGGAACAAGCAATGAGAAACAAAGGAACATTGCTATCAAATAGAGCGGCAACAATGCTGAAAATGTTGTAGTGAACATTAGAAATAACAATAGAAAAAGGAATCACCAAGGTGTTGATGGAAAGAAACAGGAAACCAAGAAGTGCACGAGGTATACCTGACCTGAGACACTATGATGATTTATATAGTTAAGAATATTTATCTTGCACGCAAGGTACCAAGCACTATAAAAACCCGCCCCCAAGAGAGGCAACTAAAGAAGAAAGACGTTTGGAAAAATATTGTCGCTTCCATGAGACCCATGGGCACAATACGTACGAGTGTTAGAATCTGAGGGGTGTCATTGAAGATTTGATACGAAAGAAAAGGATGAAGTGATACATCAGGTACCCGCAGGCTTGTGGGCAGATGAACAATAAATCTCTAGGGAAGCCTATACAAGGGAACCTTGTTGGATCCAATGGAGAGGTATCAAGACAGACTATTAGAGGAATTATGATCAATACCATCTCTGGAGGTCCCTATAGTGAAAAGCTATAATGAGATGGAGCACTATGGTAACTCGTTGAAGCATGTGCCTCGAGAAACATATTTTGTCATTAATGATGGACCCTAGCAAAACAATAGAGAACTATTTATAATGATATTGTATTTTGGAACGGAGATGCTGGTGGGGTGCAAGCACCGACATTTGACCCCATGGTGAATATAGTCCTGATTAGGCAAGCTATAATGCACCAAGTCCTTATTGACTGTGGGAGCTTGGTGAACATCTTGTTCAAATAGACCTTTGCTAGGTTGCACCCGGATGAGAAGGATCTGAAGCTATGTAAATCCTATATTTAAGGATTTTTTAGAGAGGCTAAGGAGCCTGTAAGGTGCATTGAATTGTCAATGGGAGTTAGGACTAGGTGACTATAAGGTTGTGTATATGCAGATGTTTTTGTTGATGGATTTTCGACATGTAACGCTTTATTAAGCCAACCAGCCCTTGCTAATTTCCAAATTGGAGTTGCTTCATGGTGTCTGATGATGAAATTTCCAACCGCAAATGAAGTAGGGGCATATCCAAGGTGACCAGAGCATAGTTCGAGAGTGTTATATTGTTGACCCCAAAGAGGTGAAACAATGTGAAAAGGGAAAGGATACAAAGAAGCCTCTCTGTATCAAGTCTCACAACGCATAACAACTATTGCCTAAGCCTTGACTCAGGTCAAATTGCAAGTTTCATAAACCTATGGACTCACTTAAAGAGTTAGATGATGCAAGGGTAACACCAGTAGAACTGACAATTGACATTTCGATCGTTGATGACTTCTCAAGGGTTCTGAAGATCGGGTCCTAGCTCGACCTAAGGATGATGAAGGAATTAGTGGGGTTTCTCCTAACAAACACATACCCATGTTTGTTTGGATACATTCCAATATGTTCAGAATTTCGTTGGAGATAGAGTGCCATTCATTAAATGTGGATCAAAGGTACCCTCTTGTGAAGCAAAAGAGGTGCAATATGACACCGAAGCGATCTACTGCGTTAAAGGAAGAAGTGGATAAGCTGAAGGCAAATGGCTTCATCCATGATGCACTATACCTATAGTGGGTATCGATTCCTGTGTTGGTCAAAAGGAAAATTGGAAATGGTGGCATGCATTGACTATTCTTACTTGAATAAGGCATGCCCATTGGAGTACTTCCCTTTGCCCAAGATCGACCAACTTGTAAATGGAACGTCTAGATATGAACAATTATCCCTTATGAATGCATACCCTGACTACAATTAGATTGTGATGCACATCCCGGATTAAGAGCAAACAAGTTTCATCATCGGTTTGGGGCTGTATCGGTACTGTGTCATGACATTCGGTTTGAAGAATGCTGGAGCTACTTACCAGGGACGGGTGAATAGAATGTATAAATATCAGATTGGATGAACTATGGAGGTCTATATGGACGATTTACTTATGAAGTCACAGCGGTCGATGAACCACATGGGAGATCTCTCAAAGATGTTCGAGGTACTTCGAAAATATGGAATGAAGCTCAATCCACTAAAGTGTTATTTTGGAGTTGCATCGAGCAAGTCTTTAGATTTCATTATAAACTCAAGGGGAATTGAAGCTAACCCAGAAATGTTTATAAATATAAATGCACAAATTTATAACCGAGCCAAGGGTGATTTCAAATGTTGAGAATACTGCAAAATTATTATATGATAACAATGTCACTATATAATTCATAACAAAACTTAGAGCTCATAGGATGTTGAGAGACATACTTTGAGTCATTCCATATGATAAAGATAGTTTATCAGCATAAGAGAGAGTTGATTGACAAAGTAGATAATTAGAACATAATAGCATACCCATTCACTGAGAGACTAACCCAACTATTTTTGAGGAAATCGACTGGAGAAGTTGGAATAAAATTCCATAATTGGCCCAAGTGTTAGTAGGAGATTGATAAAGTTGGGAGTATGCCCTATGGGCAATTATGTATTTTGTTACATATATCTAACTCAATAACCAATCTAGTTTGAAATCAAATGTATTTTCGTTCCATTGTATACTTGATATAATGTGGATTAATTAATTAAATGTATATTTAATAGAAAATCCATAAATGCTATGTTATGTGATAATAGTTACAAAGTGTTGTAATTGTGAGTAATTTATCATAATGAAAACAAATATATCATTTTAAATGTTCCTAACCAAGATGCATCGAGACTAGGTATTAATGTATTCGTTGAGATATAGCACATAACGCTATCTAAATGTTGGATAGTGTATTACTCATGGCTGTTGGAGGCACCGAGCGGTTATGTACTGATAGTTATTGGATAACTATGGAACGACTCGCTCGATCATTTTTTGTTGGTTATTATAACTAAGGTCAAACGGAAAATATCGATGTGACTGATTTAAACGGTTCTCTCGACTTGAGAATACCGTAGATCTTCAATATGAAAGCTCCACTTTGGTTATATTCAAATCATGACATGGTGTTCGATGACTATAGTTGGGTCGAGTGGAAGTATTGAAAGTGAAGCACTATTCAAGGAAGGATTCATCTCCTCAGTTATATGAGGTTAGTATCACGGTCAGCTCAAGTCTATTCAAAGTCAATTTGGTAGGAGAATTTAGGTTAATAATAATAATTATTATTGAACCAAGGACTTTATGTTTGGACGATAGAGTTGAATATGGACGGCATTGGAATTTTGACCATTATGAAATTACATAAGTCCAAAGTGATATAGTATTGACGAAGAGAATTGATGTAAATAAATGTCACAACCAAGTAACATTCAATAAGGTGAAATTTGATTTTACTGAAACTAAGAAGCGATAAATTTGGCCATAAATTTATGCCACTTGCTAAGTGACATGTGAACGTTAACATTCAAATAGTTCTATGTTAATCGTCGATTGAATTGCACCAACAACCGAAATGATGAATTCTCTTTAGACCAAATGGTTTAATTATTTTATAATTATTATAAATTAATTAATATTTATGAGATAATAATTATAAAATTTGAATATGATTTGAAAAATGAATATTGTTGTACAGTTTTATAATAGTTATAAATATATCGATCGATATGAGATATCAATATCGAAATAAAATTGGATTTAATTGCCATATTTACTTGGGCTTAAATAGGGTATCAACCCATATATTTGGAAGTTAATTTTCGGCTACAATTATGTGATAGGGCGGCCAAAAATAAGGGCAAATAGGGTTTAAGATGGATGGTGGAGATTCGGTAAGAAAAGGCAAGATATGATCATCTTTTCTCTCTCAACCATTATAAAAGCATCTCTAACACTAATCTGAATGAGTTTTCATTTTTTAGCTGCCTCCTCCTTCCTTCTCATGGCTGATCTATACATGCGTATAACCCATTAAAATCTCAAATCAAATCAAATCCAAATCGATATCTATTTGATAGCAAAGGGTCTGCTGTTAAAGGACTAATAATATGACAAATCGAGGAGGTTTCCAAAGGAAGAGGACTCATCATTTCAAGGTGGACTTGAGGGAATCATTTATCGGTAAATGTTTAGTTTCATATAAGATGGATGATTAATAGCTTATTGCTCATATACATCTATATATATTATTACTGCTTTGTTAATTAGGTAAGATTCCTATAAATAATGACGTTGTCACAGTAATGATTGGTTATGTGCATAAGTCATATATATATTATTAAAAATATGAAGTTCCATGCTGAATTACTGTATTTTATTTTAATATTATATTAACCAATATATATACATATTAATATGTAAATTAATTTATTTATATCAAAGTATATATACATCTATATTATATAAATTTTGATTTAATAATTTTAAAATGCATGTATATATTAATTATGAATTTTAGCAACAAAAAATATTTTTTCTAAAATTATTAGATATTTTAAATTATTATTTAATCACTATAAGATTTAATAAATTCATATAAATTAAATCTTATTTTGAAAATTCAAGTAAATTTTTTTAATTAGTTTATCATCATAAAAGTTCTCAGTTAAAAATTTAGATTTTTTAAACATGTTTTTATATTTTTTAAAATTATTTTAAAATTGGTTCGAATAGTATTTAATTAATAAAAAATCTAATTTTCACTCAGCAAAATCTGGACAAACTTTACAAATCTTAAAATACTATTCTTTATTTTTGGAAAATTTAAAATTTGATATTTTTGTTATACAATTATTTTATATTATTCATTTATGACAGTTTGACTAATTAATTCATAATAAATATATATTAATATAATAAAATTATAATAAATTTGGATTTGTAGTGTATTTTGATCTAGAATGCTATAATAATATATATTATTATAATACAAATTTACATATAATTATTATATACATATTTATGTGTATATACACATACATATTTATACATACACACACATATAATTATTTTATTTTAATTCATATGTATATATATATTTATATATAATATTTCTTTAAACTTAATTTTATATTCACACACACACACATATATATATGTTTATTTTTTTTGATATTTATAATATATTATATATGCACACACACATTTATATCTATAATAGTGTTCAATATATATACACAAATTTGTAATTACTTGGCTATTTATATATATTAACTATAAGTATATGCATATATTTGGACAACATGCAATACATATAGGATGAGCTAATGTGTCTGTTGCGATATAAATTCCAACATCTATTTAGGGACATGTTATGCCTTGCACAGAATATCATGTTACACATGCACACACGTATGCACATGTATATGATGCATATATATGCTTATATATAAAGGGAAAATAAATCAAATAAATTTCAAATAACAATTTATAAATTTAAATAAAATATATGATTTTATTCAAATTAAATTTAGAAATGTTGTAAATAAATTAGACTTCATAGACCCAATAAAGATCCAATAGGGTAAAAAATAGAAATCCACCCATATCTTTTGCTGCGGATTGGATCAGTTCCAACACCGAACAACATAGGAAGGGGCTGTAAAAGGCGGAGCAGATCAAGTAAAGTCGAAACATGTCGGCACTGAGAGGTCCCATCATGTGGGTACTGACCTAGTTGCTTAAGCAGTTAATTTTTCTAATAGTGAAACAGAGTTATAGAACATTAACACGAATGAAGGACATGCTATTGGTGCTCAGACTGGGGAAGTTCGGACAAGTGGTGTCCAAATGGACACTACAGAATTAGTTAGAAGGGAAGGTAACCCAATAAGGCATCGACAGATAGG
Source organism: Allium fistulosum (assembly GCA_030737815.1). Classification (NCBI taxonomy): domain Eukaryota; kingdom Viridiplantae; phylum Streptophyta; class Magnoliopsida; order Asparagales; family Amaryllidaceae; genus Allium; species Allium fistulosum. The sequence goes on along the minus strand of CM060902.1, from coordinate 965,613,225 downwards.
GTCGGAATGGACGGCTTCCCCAAAGATAGGGGTGTCTAGACGTCATACAACGAACCAAGAGCGTTAGTAGAGTCAAATACTCAGGGTCATTCCTAACAATCGTTGTCCAACCACTCGAAGAAGTAGGGAGTATATCGTTGTTATGGTTCAGAGACTGTTGAGCGAAGGACAATAAAGAACAGATGAAGAGTAGGGTTTGTCATCGAGTCACACCATGTTCACCGAAAGCATTCTTAAAGCAAAGTATCTAAGGAAATTTGTGATGCCGACAATGTCAACCTACAATGGAACAACAGATCCAAGGCGTCATCTATTGAAGTATAGATGGCATATAGACAATGTTTGGGCAACGGATGCTATTAGATATAGGTATTTTCCAATATTCCTAGATGGAGTAGCAATGATATGGTTTGCTTGACTCGCGCCAAGGTCTCGGTTAACTAAGAAGTTTATGAAGCCTTTCTAGGTCCATAATGTGCAATCGAAATATGTAGTTTCATTCTCTAACATATATTAGAGTCCCGGAGAGACTAATTTTTTTTGAAGAAATATAATGCTGCAGTTACTACGGTGAGCAAACCTATAGAGGAGATTGTGCTGATGGCACTAGCCAATGAGATACATCCAAGGATGGATTTTAGTAGATGGCTCAAAAGAAAGCAACCATCTACTATGGAAGAGTTTTATTAGAAGGCATCCCAATTTTTACACTTAAAGGAGGCAGATTTGGCTGTTAAATTGGCTATAACGGTCAAGAGGGAACGAGCAATGAGAAACAAAGGAACATTGCTATCAAATAGAGCGGCGACAATGCTGAAAATGTTGTAGTGAACATTAGAAATAATAATAGCAAAAGGAATCACCATGGTGTTGATGGAAAGAAATAGAAAACCAAGAAGTGCACGAGGTATACCTGACCTGGAGATTACACTCTGATGATTTATATAGTTAAGAATATTTATCTTGCATGCAAGGTACCACGCACTATAAGAACCCGCCCCCGAGTGAGGCAACTAAAGAAGAAAGACGTTTGGGAAAATATTGTCGCTTCCATGAGGCCCATGGGCATAATACGTACAAGTGTAGGAATCTGAGGGGTGTCATTGAAGATTTGATATGAAAGAAAACGATGAAGTGATATGTCAGGTACCCACAGGCTTGTGGGCAGATGAATAATAAATCCCAAGGGAAGCCTACACAAGGGAACCTGGTTGGATCCAATGGAGAGGTATCGATACAGCCTACTAGAGGAATTATGATCAATACCATCTTTGGAGGTCCCTATAGAGAAAAGCTAGAATGGGATGGAGCACTATGGTAACTCGTTGAAGCATGTGCCTCGAGAAACATATTTTGCCATTGAGGATGGACCCTAGCAAAACAATAGAGAACTATTTATAATGATATTGTATTTTGGAACCGAGATGCTGATAGGGTGCAAGCACCGACGCTTGACCCCATGGTGATTATAGTCCTGATTGGGCAAGCTATAATGCACCAAGTCCTTATTGACTGTGGGAGCTTGGTGAACATCTTGTTCAAACAGACCATTGGTAGGGTGCACTCGGATGAGAAGGATTTGAAGCTATGTAAATCCTATATTCAAGGATTTTCTAGAGAGGCTAAGGATCCTGTAAGGTGCATTGAATTGTCAGTGGGAGTTAGGACTAGGTGACTATAAGGTTGTGCATATTCAAATGTTTGTTGTTGATGGATTTTTGACACAACGCTTTATTAAGCCAGCCGACCCTTGCTAATTTTCAAATTGCAGTTGCTTCATGGTGTTTGATGATGAAATTTCCAACCGCAAATGAAGTACGGGGCAATCCAAGGTGACTAGAGAATAGTTTGAGAGTGCTACGTTGTTGACCCCAAAGAGGTGAAACAACGTGAAAAGGGAAAGGATACAGAGAAGCCTCCCTGTATCAAGTCTCCCAACGCATAACAAATATTGCCTAAGCCTTGCCTCGGGTCCAATTGCAAGTTTCATAAACATATGGACTCACTTAATGAGCTAGATGATGCAAGGGTGACACCAGTAGAGCCGATAATTGACATTCCGATCGATAATGATGACCTTTCAATGGTTCTGAAGATCGGGTCTTAGCTCGACCTAAGGATGAGCGAGGAATTGGTGGGGTTTCTCTTGGTAAACACAAACCCATGTTTGTTTGGACACATTCTAATATGTTCGGAATTTCATTGGAGATAGAGTGCCATGCATTGAATGTGGATCAAAGATACCCTCTTGTGAAGCAAAAGAGGCGCAATATGGAACTGAAGCGATATACTGCATTAACGGAAGAAATTGACAAGCTAAAGGCAAATGGCTTCATCTATGATGCATTATACCTATAATGGGTATCGATTCCCATGTTGGTCAAAAAGGCGAATGTGAAATGGTGGACATGCATTGACAATTCTTTCCCGAATAAGGTGTGCCCATTAGAGTACTTCCATTTGCGCAAGATCGACCAACTTGTAAATGGAACGACTAGATATGAACTATTATCCTTTATGAATGCAAAACATTGACTACAATTAGATTGTGATGCACGTCCCAGATCAAGATCATACGAGTTTCATCATCGGTTCAGGACTGTATCGGCACTGAGTTATGCCATTCGGTTTGAAGAATGTTGGAGCTATTTACTAAGGACTGGTGTAACATCCCATATCTGGAGGCTAAAAGCTAAGCGCTCAGATGCTGCAGTCATCCATAGTATTAACTTCCGGTGACAAAATACGGTAATGCTAATGGTATCCATAATATTAGAAGCACTTGAATATGAACAAATCATAGATTTGTAAAAACAACATCTTGCTGATTACATTTCAAAACAACATCATTTCCAAGTTACAAAAATCCCCAAAACGTTTCCTAAGCAATGATCAAATATAATTAACAATAATATGCCAAGAGCGATATATGACAATTCCTCCTTGGTTGATCAAAGTAATATAGTCATATCCAACTTAATACACAGCGGAATCAAAACAAAATAATTTGTACTCCTAAATAGCTATCTATCAGGCACCTGCTCGTCTTCGGAAGCTTTATTCGCCAAAATTTCAAAAACCTGAAAACCTCAACCCTCAGCCTACTCAAATCAATTTTGAGCACCCGAGAGTTTAGGGGGAAATAAAAAACTTCGAGTCAGACAAAAAGCCTGGTGTGAATAATACTGTTCATCTCTGTTAATTTATGTTAAGTGAGACCACGTCGCTTAGCGGAACGGGTTTCCCCTCAATAACATTCCTTTAAAACATATCCTTTTGCAAATCTTTTCCTGCAACCAAAATTGGTTAAAATATGTAATGCATCATTCTGTAAACATACATATATATCAGGTAATAAATGAACTATTTGTTCATGCACTATAGTTTTGTTTGGCTAACTACTAAGCATTGGCTGACTCGGGCCTAGCAGACAACATATCAAAATTTATCTAACAATTATTAGACACTCCTCCTCTTCTGGACGTTCTGTCCTTAACAATCTGTTAAATACTTCTCTTCTGGACGGTCTGTCCTTAAATTATCATCTTCCAGGGTCACCTGATCCTAATGGTTTTGCGGGCTCATCTATAACCTATCTGTATATACATATATTCCTTTCTGTGTGTATCCATAATTTTAGTCTTACATGTGACAAAGCCCTACACACTGGAATTTTAGACTAAATTAGCTGGGGCTAATAGCTAATGTATAGGGCGCGACCCTATACCAGTCCCATCAGGTATCTAATATCTATGTCATTTTACTTAGGGATATCTTCCCAAAATTTTCCTTGAAAATATTTTCAAAATAATTTAAGACCTTTAAATCAAACTCAAACAAGGAAAATATATAATCTCTATGCTTTACTCAAAATCACCTTGCCATGTTATATACATACTTTACTCAAATCTTAGTTGATGAAAACATTTAACTTTTGAAAGTCCCCCTTCCAAAACCATTGAAAGTACCCCTTTCAAAACCATTGAAAGCAACCCTTTCGAAACCATTAAAAGCATCTCTTTCGAAACCATCGAAAGTACCCCTTTCGAAACCAAGTAAAACCCTTTCTTTTATCCAGGCCGAAAGGCCAAAACCTTCCTTTCGAAACCTTTGGAAATCCTTCCTTTTGAAAGCTTTAAAACCTTAGACATCTTTCTTTTAAAACATTTTAAGCATTGCCTTTCAAAACCCTTGGAAATCCTTTCCTTTCGAAACCATTCGAAACCATCAGAAAATTTCACCTTTCGACTCATTCGAAACCTTTGGGGAACCACCCCTTCGAAACCTCTTTTAAAACCTTTCGAAAGCATCAAAGCTTGATAAACACTAACCTTTCAAAAGCAATTGGGTTCAATTTAAAACATGTGGAGAAACACTTTTTGAAACCAACCAAAACCGGCTCTTGCAAAACCATTTAAACCATCTCTTTCGAAACCTTTTTGGGTTATACTTCAATTAAACAAAAGGGTCACTAAAACCTTTTAAGTCGAAAGCCTACTTTTTGAAAGCATTCCTAAGTAAAGAAGTGATTGTGTCGAAACCATTCCTTTGAAAGCATTGGAGATATGGGCAAATTTTAGAAAACAAGTAACCCCTTCGAAATCATCTGGGTCGAAAGGTAAAAAGGCGGCAACTAGGTGTTTCGACTTAGTCGAAAGCATTCATTTAAAAAAAAAGGCGCAACCCAATCGAAACCGTTTCCTTTTAAACCATTTGACCTAGTCGAAACCCAACCAAGTCCTTACTATAATTTTAATAAGTTTCGATGATAATTCATTATCTTGGTCCCAGAGCTTCTCTGTAGGCTCCATCTTAAGTCATAAGCGATGACAAGCCGGAATCGCAGCCAGTAGTTGTATTCCGCCGCTACTAGCTCGAGCATCTTCCATCGATCTTAGACCAGAATTCGCGGGATAGCAAACGATTGAGAGGTCACCTTTCTATCCACCGGGTCTTTGAAGTAGCCTTTGGTTTGGGGGCTTGGAATTTTTTAGTCTATAGCCAGTGATTCGAGACTTCCCATCAAATCGTTTACATCTTAATCTACTTCAGGGACTTAGATATTGCTGTGAAGTCGTTTATGCTCTAGTCTGCTTCAGGGACTCAGAGTACTCTAGCCTGCACTTCGGGGACCCAAAGATTTTTCTCAATTCGTTTATACTCAAGTCCGTGCTCCGGGGACTCAGAGTACTCTAGTCCACACTCTGGGGACTTAGATTTTTCTCAGCTTGTTTATACTCTAGTCCGCGCTCTGGGGACTTAGAGTACTCTAATTCGCACTCCGGGGACTTAGAGATTTTTCCCAATTCGTTTATACTCGAGTCCTTGCTCCGAGGAATCAGAGTACTCTAGTCCGCATTCCGAGGACTTAGAGATTTTTCTCAATTCATTTATACTATAGTCCACGCTCCAGGGACTCAGAGTACTCTAGTCCGCACTTCGGGGACTTAGAGATTTTTCTCAGCTCGTTTATACTCTAGTCCGCGTTTTGGGGACTCGGAGCACTCTAGTCCAAACTCCGGGGGCTTAGAGATTTTTCTCAGCTCGTTTATACTCTAGTCCATGCTCCAACGACTCAGAGTACTCTAGTCCACACTCCAAGGACTTAGAGATTTTTCTCAATTTGTTTATACTCTAGTCCGCACTCCGGGGACTTAGATTACTCTAGTCCACACTACGAGGACTTAGAGATTTTTCTCATTTCACTTCTATTCATACATTGCATACGCTGATATCAATCAGTTTCAACACATCTTTAACATAATATGTAATAACAGTAATTTAAGCGAAGTGAGCTTCAAGCTTTTATTCAACACAAAAATAAGGACATAATAACTTGCCTTATTACATATCAAAAATTCAAACACCAAAGCAAATATTAAAAACAATTGTACTGAAATATGAAAGAAATAGTCTAGGTGAAATAGCATCGTAAATGCTCACTATTCCATGCTCTTAGAAGCGTTACGCTATCAATAGTCGCTAGCTTGAAAGTTCCTTCTCCAAGCCTCTGTTCAATGACGTATGGCCCTTCCCATGTCGGGTTCATGTGCGATGGGACTAGAAAGATTCGTTTCAGAGCAAGGTCGCCTACTTTGAAAGTTCTCGGTCGGACTTTAGTATTATAGTACCGAGCGACTCGGTATCGACGTGTAGACGCTCTCAAATCGGCTTCCTCACGCTTCTCATCAATAAAGTCCAATGACTCCAATAAGAGATTTTGGTTTGTTCTGGGATCGTAGTACGTTACCCGATGAGAAGGGACTTTGAGTTCTATAGGAATGACTTATTCAGCTTCATAAGCAAGAGCAAATGGGGTGTGGCCAGTCACAGACTTATGGGTAGTCCTGTAGGCCAAGAGTGCCGTAGGAAATTCATCCAACCATTTGCCTCTAGCTTTTTCCAAATGCTTTTTCAAGATGGACTTTATAATCTTTTTTACAACTTCAACTTGTCCATTTGCTTGAGGGTAAGCGACTGCCGCAAACCTTTTCTCAATTCGATATCTCCGACAAAACTCTTTAAACTCAGCACCATCACATTGAGTTCCATTATCAGTTATGGTAGTTCGCGGAAGACCGAAATGACACACAATGTTTTGAACAACAAAGTTAATGACCTTCTTGGTTGTGATCGTAGCCAATGGCTCCACTTCGGTCCATTTGGAAAAATAGACCACTGTGACAATTTCATATCTCGCACCACCTTTGGAAATCGACAAAGAGCCGATAATATCGATTCCCCATACAACAAATGGCCATGGACTAACCATTTGCGTGATCTCTGTCGGCAGTGCTCTTGGGACTTTTGCATATATCTGGCATTTGTTACACCGTCTCACATAGTCCGCGGCTTCCTGGTTCATGGTCGGCCAGTAGTACCCATAACGGAGTATCTTTTTAGATAACATTTGCCTCCAAATGTGATCACCACACTCTCCCTCATGGACTTCTTTCAAGACACGCTTTATCTCATTATGGGCGATAAACTTTAGTAAGGGAACAGAAAATCCCTTTCGGTACATAGTTCCTTCTTGCATAATATACCGTGAGGCTTTACGAAGGACTTGTTGTTTTTCGTTCCTTTTCTCAGGCAAGGTTCCATGCAACAGGTATTCTTTAAATGGAGTCATCCATGAATCCCTTTCGGATTCTGTTTCTGGTACTTGATCAACTTCCATCACATTTATACTTGAGGAATGTAGTATCTTGACTGGAACCAAGCCCATCTGTTGTGTATCACCAGTGCTTGCGAACTTTGCTAGCGAGACAGCTTCTCCGTTTTTCTCATGCGGGATATGCGAAATGTCATAGTATTCCATATCCACCAACAACTCCCAAACTCGGGTAAGATATGGGGCAAGCCGTTGTCCCTTTGCCTGGTAGTCCCCTCTAACTTGGTACACCACCAACTGCGAGTCGCAAAAGATTTTGATAGATTTCTCCCCGAGGTCTCTAGCAAGCTTAAGTCCGGCAATTAATGCCTCATATTGGGCTTCGTTGTTCGTAGCAGGGAAATCAAGCTTCGGGGCATAGTAAATTGATCGGTTCTCGGGGGTTACAAGTACGACGCCTACGCCGAAACAATGATCATTGGATGCTCCATCGGTATATAGCTTCCATCGTACAACATGGATTACACTGCTCTCCAAGGGCTCATCCTGCATGGTAAACTCCGCTATGAAGTCGGCCAGTGGTTGTCCCTGGATAGTCCTTCAAGGCAGATATGTGATGTCGAACTGACTGAGCTCAATGTTCTACATAAGCAGCCATCCAGACGTCTCGGGTCGTTGTAAGACTTGTCGTAGAGGCTAATCAGTGTAAATGTTGATTGGATGCGCCTAGAAATACGAGCAAAGTTTGCGCGATGCGATAACCAAGCAATACGCCAATTTCTCTATTTTCGGGTAGTTTCTCTCTGCCCCTACCAACCGTTTACTGACATAGTAAACTAGTCTCTGGATCCAGTTATCCTCACAGATCAGTGTGGCTCTTATAGCATATGGCGATACTGCTAAGTAAATATACAACTCCACATGATCTATCAGTTTTGACAAAATAAGGGGTCTCTACAAATGACTCACCAAAGCTTGGAACACACCCTCACAGTCTTGCATCCATTCGAAATTCCTCTTCCTCTTCTTTATCAAATCAAAGAAGGGAATGCATTTATCGGTCGCCTTGGAAATGAAACGACTTAGGGCAGCGACCTTCCCATTTAGGCTCTGCACTTGCTTAATAGTTCTGGGTGTTTGTATATCCCGAATGGCTTGTATCTTCTCTGGATTCACTTCGATTCCTCGTGCATTGACAATAAAGCCCAGGAACTTCCCTGAGGCAACACTGAATGAGCACTTCAAAGGGTTGATTTTCATGTTATAAAATCGGAGGATATTGAACATCTCTGATAAGTCTCAAATGTGGTCGTTTGATTGCCGCGACTTCACGAGCATATCATCCACATAGACTTTCATTGTCCTCCCAATCTTATTTTTGAACATGCGATTAACCAAACGCTGATAGGTAGCTAGTACGTTCTTTAATCCGAATGGAATTATTACATAATAATATAATCCAACATTCGTGACAAAAATGGTATGCTCCTGATTTGGGATGTGCATCGGGATCTGGTTGTACCTCGAGTACGCATCCATAAATGACAACAATTCATGCCCTACAGTCGAATCAACTAGTTGACCAATTCTAGGCAAGGGGAAACTATCCTTAGGACATGCCTTATTCAGGTCCGAATAGTCAATACATGTTCTCCACTTTCCATTTTCCTTCTTCAGTAGCACGGGGTTAGATATACATTCGCAATAGAGGGCGTCGCGAATAAACCCGTTGGCTTTACGTTTATCCACCTTCTCTTTAAGAGCCCTGGACCTCTCCGGATCCATACCTCGTCTCTTCTGCTTCACAGGGACATACTTTAGTTCAATATTCAATGTGTGGCTTGCGATAGCAGGTGAGATCCCACACATGTCCAAGTGAGTCCAAGAAAATACATCTAGATTCGCTCGGAGGAAATTGGCAAGTTCTCTCTTTATTGAAGGGCTAAGTTGTGATCCAATCTTCAACACCCGCGATGGGTCATCGTGGCTGACTGAGATATCAATCGTCGGTTCAACCGGCGCTGCCTTGGCCTCTTTGGGTTCCTCCTCATCATCCCTCGGATCTATATCCCTATAGAACCGACTATGGTGCCCAAGCCAAGGCTTAGGCACTATTTGTCAATCTTCAGTAACCTGGATGCAGACAGACTTGTCCACACCCTTTCCCTTCTCCTTCTGCCGTGGCTCTCTTAACTCAGCTACATAACAGGCATGGCCAGTTGCTTGATCACTATGCACAACACCCACTCCATTATTTGTCGAAAATTTCAACGTCAAACACCGCGGGGCTAGGGCAGCCCGAAATTCAGCCAGGGCCGGATGGCCTAAAAAAATGTTGTACAGTGAATCAACATCAAAGACAATGAACGGTAGGATCCGCACCCTCCTACGTTCATCTTCCCCCAGCTCAACCGACAACTCGACATAACCTACTACTTCAGTGGCCACTCCGTTGAAACTGTGTATACGAGCTTTAGATGGTTTCAAATCCTTAGCCTCCATCGTCATATGATCATAAGCCTTCTTAAAGATTATGTTCACAAAACTGCCACAATCAATCAAAATTCTTCTCACCAGAGCGGGGTCAATCAAGGCAGAGATAACCATTGGATCAATAGTAGGGGCCTCTACTCTATCAGCATCTCTACTTCTGAACACTATATCATCCATCATTGTATGCGTTGCTTAGCCGAAGTTCCATCCTCCGTACTCGAACAACATTCAAAGTCCACATGTTTCATTGAACTAGCATAACGCTCCATTTCCTGCCAACTCCTGTCCGCAGGATGCGGTCCACTAACTATCGTGTTTACCACCAATCTCCCACCGGTCTGAACGGGCTCTTCAAGCCGGCGCGGGGCTTGTCCTCGATTGGGATCAGATGTTCCCTGCCTACCATCCTGCGGATTCTTGACAAACCGCTGCAACTTTTTATGGCGGATCAATTTCTCAAAAGCATCGTGAAGATGCATTCATTCATCAGTATTATAACCGTAACATTTATGAAACCGATAGTACTTCCCGGTTTGCTTTTGTTCCTCAGTTGATTCTTTCGGACGCGGCTTCCTATACTGGAAAGTGTTACAGGTCGACATATATATATTCTCCAGAGATGCATTTAGAGGTGTATAGTCATTATAAGTAGGAATTCGTTACTTTTCAGGCTCCCTTTTCCGATCGGGATTTCCTTCTCCACTCCTTTTCTGTTGACCCGACTTGTTTTGAACGTTAACCTGAACCTTTCCAGAGCTTTCGCTAGATTACTTGACTGCGATGTTGCTTTCTACTGCTTCTCTGCTTGGCCCTGCAACTTTTCTTCTTCTAGACAATTTGGCCTCTTCCTTTCTCATAAACTGGTTCGCCTTCGTGTAGAAACGCTCCAGCGTAGCCGGTGGTTTTCTAGCTAGCCAATCACTGAACTCTGATCCTGGGTCAACCCCCCTGGTTATAGCCAAAAGTATAGCATTGTCATTTGGGTTACTAACTTCAGTGGCAGCAACATGAAATCTTTGCAAGTAATCCTTCAGTGATTCCCCTGGAGCCTGGATTACATTAGATAGCAACATGACATCTTTGGGGCGTGTGGCATGAATCTAGAACTGCTCCACAAATCTCGTAGCCAGCTCATCAAATATTGAGATTGATCGTGGGGGTAACCTTGTGAACCACATTGTAGCAATCCCGAATAGAGTTATAGGGAAGCATCTGCACTTGGTTGTGTCATTCGCCCTGGCTGAGTCCATCAATCATTCATACCTCATGACGTACTGCCGGGGGTCAGTCTGCCCTTCGTAAGCAAGCATTGTAGGCATGTTAAACCTCCTGGGATATTCAGCCTGCAAAATGTTGTCGGTAAACAGAGTATGACTCCTAGAGACCCCCCAATCATCGTTAGTCAAGACCTGTTTCTCCCTCATCAGCCGCCTGACCATTGCGGATAAGTCTGGAGTCTGCATAGGGGGTGCCAAGTTAGGCTCCATTCTGTGTAAACGTTTTGGCTGATGTCTCTGGGGCATCTCAAGCTTTCTTGGCCTATCATCCTCCAGATGCGTGTCCTGAGGGCCCACTTCTTTATCACCCTAGAGAGGTAGCTGATCAGCACCCACACGTACTCCAGTGCCTAAGTTCCTAATTCCAAGTCAAGCACGACCCCCCAAGTGTAGTTGTGGAGCCATTCTCACGGTTGAGGGATCAATACCGACCCCTAGGGAGGGATCGGCACCAACCCAATTTTGCTGACCATGGTGGTTTGCCCCATGTTGCTCCATTGCTCCAGCTCGTGTCGTTTCAATTCTTCGACGCCTACGGCTGTGGTGTCCGTCCGACGAAGTGGAGCTATCGGACGTTGGGTATGAGTCGGGACTTCCTCCGGCGTTTTGATGCCGTTGTTGAGCAATCTGGTTCATCAGGTTGGCATTTGCCTGGACTTGCTCGTTTATATGCCTACGGCTCTCCATTAGCCCCCTCATCAAATTATTAAATTCGGCACTGGTAACGGAATCAGCAGGGTTCTGGACTGCCACGGCTCCACACTCGCATTAGCAAGCTGTTTACTTAGCCCCCCTTATTGAACACTGGCAGTTTCGTTGTCATCAGCATTGTGGGAAGTAGATCTGGTGCGCCTTACCATCTTAAAATCCTTTGTTTAGATCTTGGAGAATCTGAATAGTATCTACAAGCTTCTGAAAATGAACCCGGACCTCCTTTGGGGATTTCCTCAATCCAGTAGCAACAAAGGTGATCCTAATAGCCTGAGAATCGAGTTCTCAGTGAAAGCACCAAAATGTTTGCAACCAAATTGGTCACAAACACCCGAGAATAGGTTTAGGTAATGAAATACATAAAGAAATTAAATAAAAACAGAGGAATAACAATAAATATTCAAGAAAAGATAGTAGAAAGTAATAACAACAAGAGTTATAGTGGTTCGACATTGATTGCCTACGTCCACTCTAAGTGCTTTCTTTATTGCTTTATCACTCAGTTGATTTCACTTACAATCTAGAGGCACTAGCTTGAGAACAAGTTAGAACAATACAAAAATGGTAGATTTTCACTTGTCAGCCGGAAAAAGAGAGTCCCTAAAATTGGCCCCCGCCTCTGCATTTATAGACGAAGGCAGCCTTTAACCCGACTGACATCTCCAAGCCTGGACCCCCCTGACCACTTGGGCCCTCCGTAAGGAATGCTTAGCCCAACTCACTATGCTGATCTATATCATCATGCCGACCCGACCATCTTTGTGTGCCGACCCGATCCATATTGACATGCCGACCCGATGGTCTTCATGCTTAATGCTAACCTAATGGCCTTCATGCTCTATGCCGACCTAATGGCCTTCGTGCTCTATGCCGACCCCAACAACACTATCTAACCATATCGCCCCATTACATATTATGCTGATCCGTCTACAACACATGCTATGCCGACCCGATCCATGCTACACCATACAATTTACCATCCCGACCTATTTCATAGGCTATGCCGAGCCCACCATATCATACACTCTACCATGCTGAACCTTCTGGTCTTTATTCAATTTGTCTAATCCAACTAAACCAAATCCCAAGACTTCGACATCCAATGCTATCCATTTGTCGACCTTATTTACCCTGGGCCAGATATAACTGTTTGGAAATCATACTCTGGTCACATAGATGTCGCCTCGTGGCCATCTTTCCCATCAATAGTCGAATTTAAACTTTATGATAAACCTCATGTAGCCGGGCCATTATACCGGGCAATGAATTGGCTATTTTAGGGCCCGCCTCCCTATCGAAAGAAGTAACCTAGTGAGGTTCCAAATTAATAACTAAGAGTGATAGTGGATATCCCAGGTAAGGTTCACTTCGTGTTTGAGGTATTAAGTGACTGATTTAGGGTTCGCCTCTTTCTTAAAAAGAAGTATTAAGTAACCTAGTGGGATTCCAAGCGATGTCAGCTAGATAGTACAAGTGGGGAGTCCGCCTTGGGGTTAGGTATTAAATGACAAAGGCCTACCTAAAATAGGTGTTAAATGGTCAGGAGTCTGCCTAGTCCTTATTAATGACGTATTAAGTGGCTTAGATACAGTCTCTTACGTTGCTAAGGCCATAATAACGATAGTACTGGTGAGGAGTCCACTTGGGGATATGTATTAAGTGATGTAGGACTTGCCTAGAATATAGGTATTAATTGGCTAGAAATCCGGCTAGTCCTTTTGAAGGTATTAAGTGCTTGGGTACTGTCTCTTACATGGCTACGATTTTATTGGCGATAAATGTGGTAATAGTTGGACATTAAATGTTGGAAGCCTTAATAATGGATAAAGGTCTTTCTAACTAGGACCCATCAACTATTGACAACATTGTTAGGAAACCACCTTGGGAATAAGTCTTAAATGATGGGGTCTATCTTAGTTGAGGTCTTAAATGGCAGAGTCTGCCTACTTCTCTTTTAAAAGTATTATGTGATGATTGTAGAAGCCCACTTCATATTTAGAAGTATTAATTAGCAAATTTTGGAAGTACTGGGTGGTTGATAAGGCTTCGTTGGTATTTTGTACTTTAGGAAGGGATAGGTAAGTAATCGTGTGCGCAATGCAAGGTTAGATTTGAATTACCAACCTTAATAGACATTACAATTAAATAGACACCAGTCAGTAAAAATTTATATTATGGACAATTTATAGATTTTCCAGTCACCAGAACGTTGTTCTAACCCCTCCTCATTACAACCCACAGGATAAATTTAGAGAAACATGTCACTAGAGCTGGATATGTTTAGTTGTTGGAGAAGTCTTCTTTTCTCTCATGCTTGATGCCGACGTGACAACCTGTTATCCAAGGAATACCATTAATTCCAAGGTAGTAGTCATAGTCAGTATTCTTATCCTATTATTGTTTCCGCTGTGAGTTTAAATTTCTATCAATCTATTATAACCCTCATGCTTATTTTGTAGGTACAAAATCCAGTGTGCTTTGATGGACTTGAGTTTCGATTTTTGTTGAAATTTAGGTCCATTAAGGTATGGGTTGTTACATTTTCTATCATAGCCTAGGTTAGTAGATCGTAGGAATTAGGATAAATTGAGAGAATGCATTTGTACTTTCCTATATAGTATTATTATATTTTTATGCTAGATTCTAAAAATTTCGATTATAGAAGTAGTTGTAGTTCCACTCTGAGGGAATGGGCAAAGCAATTATGGGTTAGAGATATCTTAGAGTTAAGATTTTCACGCCGACTCAGAAGTACCCCACGGAGTGCCGGCGATGCATAAGGTGCCGTTGATGAAGAGCATGAATGTGACCTATGGCAGAATCCTGGAGACTAGAGGTGTTTGAATTGGTGGTTGAGATTCTAGCTACCTTTTGATTTTGGACTTTGATGATGAGTTCTAATCAATGACACACATTTATTCCAGATGGGCGGAAAATTAGCGTACGTATGTCACAATTGTCCAGAGGCAAGTTTTTGCTAGGTTGCATTCATTGATCACCTCTTTCATGGCAAATCAGATTTTTATTTGGATAATTAATGTCAATTCCTTAGTTTAAAACCCATGGGAGAATTTTTATAAAGTATATCTTGGAAATGCCTTAGATTTTGGAAAAAGAAGTTTTTAGAAACCCTGGAATATTTATATATACAAAAGTTTGGTTTTTAAAGGGAAGTTTTAGTATGAAATAGTTTCTATTATTTAGAAACAAGTATAAAGGAGCATATATTTAGCTTAGTGATTTTTTGGTTTATAAAATCAAGGTTTTTATAATCTTTTCTCTTTAAGGTACAGACAAAGTAGGAATGACATTCAATTTTGTTAGGGTATGTAGTTTGAAGTGTTGTACCACCAGCTATTGGAAGAATTATTTCCGTGCGAAGTTGGCAGGAAATAGTAGGTGGAATATTTTCGATTTTTTGGAATTGTTGTTGATCGCGGTAGTTTTGTTGGGAATACTGTGAATTAATGGAGTATGATTCGGGACCAGGCAGTAGGCTTTGACACCACCGTGATGAGGACAGGAATTTCTCAGATCGTGTTGAATCGAAGGTGACAACGCGAAAAGATTATCATTATTTAATCCGACCCTAATTGGATCTAGGTTCAATTAAACGCCTAAAGCCCATCCAGTGGTTGACCACCCAACGACAAACCTATAATGGTATACTATGAGTTTTGGAACAACTTGAACTTGGAACAAGATTATAAAAGTCACATTCGAATTTCCCCAGCTGCCTTCTTTCGTTTCTCCTTCCTCAACAAGTCGAACCCAATCTCCATCCTCTTCCTCCTCCAAGTATCACCTTCTCTCTTCCGTTTCTTCCCTAGGCGATGTTGTTTTTCCCTAGGAGCAACAGCCTCGCTCCCCCTTATGCTGGTTTTACACGTTAGATCTTGCCCCATCACCACTCTAGATCTAAACGACCTATTTCCTTTCTCCGACTACTTCTTAGCCCAAGACACCTTTCCGCACTGCCGGTTTTTCCTTGCATCGTTATGGTTTTAACCCTCAAGAGGCCACTTGGCTAGACTGGAATGAGCAAAAGTTTTTGCCACTTTTGGGCTGGAAGAGCAATTCATCACGATAGGATTTGCACTTATCCTCTGCTTTGAGACTTTTGAGCGGGAATGTTACCCGTTCTATATCTGCCTTTACGATGTCCTATCGGCGTAGAATTTTGATGGAGGCAACAATTTGATTCATTCGGAGGTGAAGGGTGTCTTGATTGAGTTGATTAATGATGATGTCGCCGAGATTTTGGAGTCCTCTACGAAGGATGTGGACTTGGATGATCTTGAAGTGACCGACTCAAAGATTTAGCAGCAGATCTTTCCTGGGATGTTGGTGTTTGGAAGATGGATAATTTACGTCTGACTACCCATCGCGTTGTGTGCATCATTCAACATAACATCATCCCTAAGACGGGAAGTTACGTTCGAATTTATCCCACGGTGTGGCCACCAATGCTTGAATTGGCGGCATCGCCGTCAATTGGATCCACATCCCCTTTCGATTCGATTTGTTATTAGCACTCCACAGAGTCGCTTTTCATATTTTCACTTATCCACTCTCGTCTTTAGGTAATACGAGCGAACCTCCATGGAGAGGCAGTTTAGTATAAGTTTCCTTCTGCCATCATTAGATCCTTCCTTAAGAAGGTAGCAATTTGGAAACCGTTAGCAACACCAATAACGCCTGCTGCACGAGATTGGGTGTATAGTCGCCATGCTACAACCATTCAAGGGTCGCAGCAATGGATCGAGCTCGAGCCGTGGAGCAAGGCATCTCGTAGTCTATAGGCATTATTTTAGGATTTATGGTGTTGCCTTTCCCTTCCAGCATTTGTTCTTTTCTTTTAGGTTGTTTGGGTTGTAATTGTCTCTTATAAAAGGCACGTAGGATATTATGAGTTCCTATTTAATTACTGTGTTATTGTTTCTGGACACGCAAACCACTCTTATATATGCATAGTGAAAAAGTAGTATAAATATGAAAATCTCATAAAGACACTTAACTAACAGTAAATGCAATATAAAATTGGAATTTTAAAATAGTTGGAAAATTTTAGCAAAGGACATGATAAAGTTGTTTGATATCACGGGTCATTGCTCATATTCCTTGAATGCTAAATTTTTTGAACAATAGTTGTGTTGACATTTTTCTTTATGTAAAATATCAAGTTTTATGGGTAAAGGTTAGTTGTAAAATTTTAGAATTTGGTTTATGTGTTTAGCGCATAACATGACTTTCGACTACGCTGAAATTGCGGCTTGGTTTATCAAAATTCCTGAGAAAGAAAATATTTTGAAAATTTTCCCCTTGATTTGAAAAGTCCTCTTTTGAAGTTTTTTTAGGTTTTAGTTGTTTCTGGCGCTTAAATTATTTTTAGAGTTTTTGTCCAAAAATTTGATTTCAAGGGAAAATGTGCGTCTAAATATTTAGGATCTTATTTTGATGTACGAATTTGTAAAGTGAGAAAGATTTTTTTTGAAATATTTGATTTTGATGGCCATATGTTAGGCGTAGGGAAGGCAGACAGAGTTGGAATTTATGGATTTAATAGTGCATTAGGATCGACAATGCGACAAATGCAGATGGTAACAATGGACAAGCATTTTAGCCTTGGGATTTCTATTTCCATACCTTATCGACGACGTGCGCGAGTCCACTTTAAACTTAATTTCGTTTTAGAGCTTGAAATAAGCCTCCTTATGCGTTTTGTACGTGGAATATTTCGAATACATCAGAGGCAGGGAGAAAATTTCCACTGTAGTACTGATGTGAGATATCACTAACCCAAAGACGTGTGACTTTGTGAAAGATAAGACTTGCTTTAGGGTCAGAGGTATTAAGTGGTTGTTTGAGGGCCCGCTACTTTCCTAATTAAGAAGTATAAAATGGTTCAAATTTGGAATTACGAGTGGTGAGAGATATCTCCATAGCAGCTCGCTTCTGGTTCGAGGTATTAAGTGGCTGTAGGGTCCACCTTTCTCCTAGAAGGAAGTATTAAGTAACCTAATGAGATTCCAAATAAATAAGGATGTCTTTAAAAGGGTTTACTTTATTGTTAAGGTATTAAGTGGCTATTTTAGGGACTGCCTCCCTATCGAAAGAAGCAACCTAACAAGGTTCCAAATTAATAATTAAGAGTGATAGTGGATATCTCGGGAAGGGTTCACTTCGGGTTTAAGGTATTAAGTTACTGATCTAGGGTTCGTCTCTCTTCTAAAAAGAAGTATTAAGTAACCTAGTGAGATTCCAAGCTATGTCAACTAAATAATACTAATGAGGAGTCCTCCTTGGCGTTAAGTATTAAATGACAAAGGACCTATAAATAAGTGTTAAATGGTCAGGGGTCTGCCTAGTCCTTATTAATGAGGTATTAAGTGGCTTGGGTATAGTCTATCACATTGCTAAGGCCGTAGTAACGATAGTACCAGTGAGGAGTCCACCTGGGGATAGGTAATAAGTGATAGGACCTGCCTAGAATATAGGTATTAAATGGTTAGAAGTTTGCCTTGTCCTTTTAAAGGTATTAAGTGCTTGGTTACTGTCTCTTACATGGCTACGATTTTATTAGTGAGAGATGCGGTAATAGTTGGACATTAAATGTTGGAAGCCTTAATAGTGGTTAAAGGTCTTTATAGCTAGGACCCATCGAACATTGATAACATTGTTAGGAAACCACCTTGGGAATAGGCGGGATCTACCTTGATTAACGCCTTAAATGGTAGTCTACCTATTTCTCGTTTAAAAGTATTATATGGTGATTATAGAAGTCAGCTTCATATTTAGAAATATTAAGTGACAAATGGGTTTGGAAGTATTTGGTGGTTGATAAGGCTTCATCAGTATTTTGTACCTTGGGAAGTGGTAGGTAAGTAATCGTGTGTGCAATGCAAGGTTAGCTTCGAATTGCTAACCTTAATAGACATAACAATTAAATAGACACCAATCAGTAAAAATTTATGTTATGGACAGTTTATAGATTTTCTAGTCACCAGAACGTTGTTCTGACCCCTACTCATTACAACCCACAGGATAGATTTAGAGGAACATGTCACTAGAGCTGGATATATTTAGTTGTTGGAGAAGTCTTCTTTTCTCACATGCTCGATGCTGACGTGACAACCTGTTATCCAAGGAATACCATTAATTCCAAGGAAGTAGTCACAGTCAGTATTCTTATCCTATTATTGTTTCCGCTGTGAGTTTAGATTTCTATCAATCTCTTATAATGCTCATGCTTATTTTGCAGGTACGAAATCCACCGTGCTTTGATGGACTTGGGTTTCGATTTTTGTCAAAATTTAAGCCTATTAAGGTATGGGTTGTTACATGCCTCCTAGCCACTTAAAATTCTTCATTACAATAATATTTTAAAGAACTAGAGGAGAGTTACTTTAGTGCCTTCCTTCGTCTGGGCTACCTTGACCTTATGATCTGCGTTTTCCTTTTCAACATTGGTCAGTTTAATCCTTAAATCAACAAACTAATTTTGAGCCTGTTTTCTTAAATCCATTTTAGCTTGCAAGTCTACTTTGACCTTGTCAATTTTGGTTTGAAGTTGAGCCTTTTTGAGCCTCTTGTATCTTGATTTATTTTTCCAATTTATCACCATAGGTGTGTGACTTTCTTAGTTGTTAATTGAGTACCAAACTTTCAGCCTTTTGATCAGTGGCCATCTCCTTTAATCTTTATTGAGAATCTTTTGCAGACTTGGCCTTCTCATCTCTTTGATTCTGGAATCTAGCTAAGTCCTTCTTGTAATCATCACAGATGTGGGTGTGATTAGTTCTCTCGAGGCATCAAATGATCCATTGATTGGCTCGACTTCTACCTGAGAGGCCCTTGTCTAGCTTCTTCAATTGAAACAACTACTCCATGACCTCCTGTTGCTCGTCGATGCCTTTTTCATGTTGCTTCATGGAAAGTTTTTAACATTGCATCAAACCCGACATCTAGGCATAAGTCAGGAAGGGCTGCTTGCATATTTGTGACATGGGAGATAAATTGGCCTATATGGTGAGAAGGAGGAGAAGTATAGTGTGGAGTTATTTCCTTTTAGCCCTACGAGATCTTTGAGAGGATGAAGGGCTAATTGATTTGGATTGATATTGAGCTATGATAGTGGTGGGAAGAGGTCGATATGATGGAGGAATATCGAAATGGGAAGATTAGTGAAGCTAGGAAAATTGAGAATTTGAGGACCATTAATGGTGCGAGATGTAATCATGACAAAGTGGTCGCATGGCCCCTTTGTTCATCACATCAACATTGTCTTTCTTCAACCTCATGCCATTCCTTATCCTTTCTCCTTAGTCTTTCGCTCTCTAACTCATGATAACAACCTAGGTGAGGGTATTAGATCCCTGGAGTTTGAGAATGGTACTGCTTGGTGCCTTTGTAGAGTCTCTTCATTTGACTATTTTTCCCTATTCTACCTAAAAAGGAAGATGGAATATGTTAGGAACTAAATTAGTAGATATACCAGAAGTGTAAAGTTTTTGTGCATTTGATTCTGGAAGGTGTGAAGTGTTGGTGTGGTAGCCCAGTAAACATGTTTAAAGGAATCTACAGATGCAGTTCTTCACCCTTGGTGGGCCGGAGCGTGCCACCTAAAGGGAAACTGAAGTCATGTGGACTAGAATTCAAGATGTCTTCGAAGTTCAGTCCTCCGACAGGTAATTCAAAGAAGTTTCTAAGATCGCTCAGAGAGTGGAAGGTGTTATCGGTCACAGCTTCTAAAGGAGTTGATTCTCCAACATTGACTGGAGTGAGTTGAGAAGTCTTAATGACAAGTCACTTGGACTTTGGAGGTGAGATGACCAGGGTGCCTTTAGGGGAAAGGGGTACACCGAATGATTCATCTTCGTTGGCATGGTCATCGCCCTCTTCTTCTTCCTCCCCATTCTTTTCTCCATCTTCCTTTCCATCTCCTTCCTCATCCATACCTTCTTCTCCTTTCAATTCTCCTAAATTATCACCTTCTTTGTCTCTTTGTTCCTTTGTAGGGTTCTCGTATCCCCTTGACTACTTCCTCTTCCCCGACCGTCGTTGTAAGAGCTAGGGACCTTCTTAGTTTCTGTTAGTGTAGAATTTCATCTACGCCAACACCCCGAGGTTCGAAGATATGACTCCGAAAGTTACTTGAGTTATGGGTCCCGGGTATGAGGTTACCAGGACTTTAAGTAAATAAGTTGGAGTTACAGAAGGTTAAGTTATAAAATTGTGATGGTAAATGAGAAAAAGATAAAATGCAAAAAGTAAATAACACCGAGACTTTTCATAGTGGTTTCGGACCGGAACTCCCTACGTCCACTGTCATTTCCTTATTTAGTTACTCTTGTTTAGCCGAGAGGTTTATTACATTGAATCTAGACATTTCCGCCATTAATGAGTTTTTGAATAGAGCTCTAATATAGGAAAGTTCTTTATGATTGCATAGGTTCTTTTTGCACCAAAAGAAGAAGATCCCTTATGCTTTGGATTGTCGCCTATTTATAATTAATATGTTGTAGTGCCATTGGTGGAGAATCTTCTCCATGGATTGCTGAGGTTGCTTGTTGTACGACTATGATTGGAGCTTGTTCTGGACATCTAGTATTACTGCTTAAGGATTGCAGAATGATGAATTATCTTCCTGCCTAAATGACCACTTGCATCTGAGCCACATATTGTCTTATTGGTCGCTTCGATTGTTGATCCATTTGCTATAGATTGGTGCTTCAGGCTTTGGATTCGCTAATTGGCTATTCCCTTTGGCCTATGGTGTTATTGTTTTGAGATGGGTCCAACCCGTTCGTTCTTTAAATATCTAATCATCATAACTCTTGCAATACATATGGATACAGAGCATTGGACTTTCCTTAGGAATTTAATCACTGTTTTTGCTATTGAGAATTTTTGGTATACCAGCTTCCATGAAAACTCATTGAGAAGTAGATGGACCAGAAGCAGCTCGAGTCTCTCTAATAGCAATTGGATTGGGTTGGACACACCTCCATTGTAGAGGAAGTGATATTGATGCATGCGTGCATTTGTAAGGAGGTAGGAGGTTTTTCTCAAGCCGATTCCCTTTAAGAACACCAAAAGGTTAGCCAAGCCAAGAGTTGGGACTCATTTCGAGATATCAATCAAAGATATAGAAAGAATGTTAGTCACTTAGTTGAAGAGAACCCTAGTATGATGAAAATGTTAGATGAAGAAGATTATGGCCAAACAACCAAAAGTGGTTGAAGCCCTCCGAGCATTGAACGAAGAAGTATTTTCTCTCTAAGTAGCTCCTCTTTTTGTGGAGCCCTTGGACAACCTTGCAGAAGTTAAACGGTTTGATTAACAATGAAGGAGTCATTTGTCTCCTTTTGAAGTTAAGCAAGTAAGAAAGCTCTTCAAAGGTAGTCGACCACCCTAGATGCATCCTGAAGTTGATGTAGAGAGAGCTTAAGAGGGCATAACTATTCGAATGTATTTAGATTGGAGCTAGCCGTAGCAAGTGGAGAAAGAATTGGAGGAACTCGTTGATTGGAGGCATCGCTATAGACAAGCACATATACCGATTGCACGCGGTATAGCCAATAGGAGGATGATGAGTCTATTGGTGGGGTTCAAGAAGAAGGACCTCATCCTCAAGAAACCTGTGTTTTAAGCAGATCAACCTTAGTTTTATGGCAATTAATGTAGAGGTTGTTTGATATAGAGGGTTGTCAAAGATCATGAAGATGGGTCAATTGTCGATTGGAATGGCGGGACCATGTGGCCAGACCGCTAGAGTGATTTGAAGTTGAAGCTCTTGTGTAATCGACCGCTTACTCTTAATAGTGTAGATATAGATTTTAGGCAAACTATCAACTGCTTCTAGAGGTGTAAAAGGGTTGTTGCTCATTGAAAGATGAGGAGATCGTCTAAGGTCTTCAATTCTATACTGAAAAACTGAAAAGACCATGGTTAGCAATGCTTTAGCTTGTTATTTACTTAAATTGAAACCCACGTAGCCAATGTATAGAGTCTAGTGGATGTCAATCTATGCGGTGTCTGTCCTATGACCATGACACGGTATACTAGAACATTGTGTATATGTAGCCTACTTGTGCTGGCAAACGAGCTTCGCCACTCTATAGGACTGTGTGTCAGATTTTACCTGTTATCGTAAAATACATGATAACAAAATGGTTGTCTGGAGTGATATAGAGCTTACTTTGCAAGACCATAGGATTATGTTGTTTTTGTCGAGATTCAGAATTCAAGTCCATCGAATGCTAGAGTGTGTTCAATGAGACAATGTATTGAAGGATCACCAAGTTAAAACTTAAACTGCCAACCCATGATCGAGAGCAACCTTAAAAAAGCGATCTCTCCTCCATCTTTCAGCAACCCACCCTTCATTATGATCGGTACAGAGATTAGCCTAGGCAAAGCCCAAGCGTAAGCAGTTGAGACTCGAAGTGACTATAGGAAGATGGGTAGGATAATGGATGTTAAACCAAAAATTGGCTCAACACCCAAAATGTTGTGTAAAGTGGTATTATTAAAAAAATATTCCAATTATACCCCTTAGTTTTGTTCAAAACTACAAGTTACTTGTTCAAGGGTAAAATAGGTAAATCATATAAATATGCAATAGTTTTTCATTCATGTCAATAGGAAAAATAGGTAATTCCCATATGTTATAGTCCCTTGTTCATACATCATTGGGCATAATAGATATTCAAGGTAAGCTTCAATTTAAACAAGGGCTTAATTGGACTTGGGCAAATAAATAATATGCAAGTCCAAGTTCAAGTCCAAGTCCAAAGATAAAGTCATATGCATGTCCACCATTCAATAATAGTCAACGATACACATTCGAGGGAATTATGTTATGCAAAGTTTATTGTCCAGGTCCTTATATGCAACAATTTACAAGAGTTACCATCGGCTCTAAAAATCCCCAAATTGATTTGTAAGTCTATTGAATCTTTATAATTCAACTTATATACTAGTGTAAAAGTATATCGATAATTATACTAAGTAGAGTAAATTAACAGAGTATAACGGACCTCCCGTCCTACGTCCAGTCCCGAAGCTCCTCTTTAGTATTTCTTTTGACCAAATAACCTTCACATCACCCAGAGGAATATGCTAATACAAAAGTAATTCTCTGACAATTGTGTGTTCCAGGTAACATGGATTTTGACTGATAGTACAAATCTTCCTATGATTTCCTTTGAGTCTGCGAATGCGAATACTTTGAGTTGTAGGAAGTAGTTTAATCAAAATGGTATTTTGATTATGATAGACCGAGATTATGTAAGCAAGAAATGCATGAATTTGTAAATTGAAAGTTAATAAGAAATCAAGAGAACAGAATATAATAGAAATATCTACAATTCTCAATCTTTGAAGTATATATAGGTTTGAATAGATGCATATGTGGAGTTGTCACTGCTAAACAAACTCTATTTGTTTTAATGGCTGCAATAATTAAAGAAGAGATGTTATTATTCAATATGAAATGAAGCATCCTTTCAGATTAGAGTGGTTTCCAGATGACAGACGTCTGTGGCTTCAAGGAATAATTTCCCACAAATATTCACGGACGTGTGTGGCTTTTCCACAGACGTCTGTGGATGGCCTTATTTGATTATCACAGTTTTCAACGCTAATGTTGAATATTATTAGTGCTAATTTTATGTATATGAATTCGTTGTATATATACTCAAGGAGACCTTACAATGTTTATCTAAGACTCTTAATACACTGGTATAACTTTACTAATCATAGCATGGTCCATAAGTCTTTGTTTATCTTCGAGTCCCAATATCTTTGAGCATGATGATCTCTTGTAGTATATACCTGTAATCTTGACAAGATATGTAATATATGTAATTGTATAGTTGTTGTCATTGAAAGCATAGAATAGAGGTTCTAACATTCTCCCCCCTTTTGATGATGACAACTATACAATATTTAGTTATGATAAAAATAACTTGCCCTTAATTTTGTCTCCCCCTATGTATATGCATATATTTCTCCCCTTTTATCATTATCAAAACAAAAGAAATTATGCACACATAAAATAGATATATAATCATAAACACGTCAAACAAAAATAGAACATAAGATAAGTTATGGAAAACAAACACAAGTTGTAACATGAGACATAATTAATACAAAAATGAAATGAAGGTTAAATAACATAGTTTAAAAAAGAAGAAGAAGAGCAAATAAAATAAGCTAGTGATACTGGTTTGAAGAATAGAAAAATCAGCCATAATTTTCTTAATACTCCTAGTATGCTGAAGGATCTTGCTCATATGCTACTGGCCAATTAGTTTGATAGTTATATTCTTCATTTTGTTGAATGGAAAGCCCTTGGAAAGCCATGTAATATTGATGGTGAAATTGGTGAGGGTCGGACAAGGATATATCATCATTATCTTCTTCTTCCTCTTCAGGTTGTTCTTACTTAATAGTCTTCCTTTTGTCTTGAGAAGTTCCTTCATGAGAAGTATGAGCATGGTAAATTGGTGGTTGGGTTCGAGGAGGTGGTGTAGGTGAAGAAGGAGATGATGATTGAGAAGATGATCTGCCACATACTTTTCTCATCACTTTTCCTAAAGTGGAGATGACCTTTTCTAAAGTATTTTTTCCATCTTAGTCATTCGTGTTGAAAAAATCGTTCCAAACTAGTCATTTTATTGTTCAAAGCCCGCTGGTTGACCATGATTAACTTTTAATTTTAAAGTGTTAAATCACAAATTGATTCTGTTGGGTGAGATTCCACCGGACCAAGCCCTCACCGAACAGGCCTACTGCCGAACCAACCCATCTCCTCACCAATGCCGAACCAACTTTCCTCCAAGCACTGCCAGACCAAACTCCCTCTCCAAGCAATACCAAACCAGCCCACTATCGGTCCAAGTACTACCGGACCAAACCCAACTTCTTCACCGAATCAACTATCACTACCGGACCACTCCCCTGCCAAACCAAATCCCCTCTCCTCCATTACCGAACCAAACCCTCACCGGACCAACTCCACAACCGAACCAATCCACTGCCGAACCAAGACCTCATCTCCACCCATCTACTACCGAACCAAGGCGATGCCGAACCAAATTTGCCAGGCCAGATTGTATCAGCCCGGGCCCATCAGCAGCTGTATACATCCAAGACCCCTACCCCCAGCCTCACTCTATAAATAGAGGGGTAGGGGTACAACAATGGGGGACAAGTTTGAGAGCTCAAGCACGGAGAGAACTTTCAAACAACTTTCTTTTACTTGTATCAAAGCTTTGTACTTGTAATCAAAACAAGAGAAGAGAAATAACATATAAAGTGGACGTAGGCACATTCTGGCTGAACCACTATAAATTTGCGTGTCTTTTTACAGTTTAGCCCCTGCTTTTCATATATTTGCATAAATCACTCAAATCACTAAGAACAACATAAGATCTACTAAATCATACAACTTTGAGGTGTTTGTCCATTTTTTGTGCAAACATTTTTGGTGCTTTCATTGAGAGCTAGAAGCTCGAAGCTTCAGCTTCATCCACTTAACAGTTTTCCTAACAGCATCGTTCGCTACTTGGAAAACATGCCTCCGAAATAGAGAAAAGATGTTAACAAAGGAAAAAACATCGCATCCAGCAGTCTTCCAGATCCAGCTGTCACGAATCAAGTAAATCGTCCTCCTCCGGCAGCAGTAACAAATGAAGGACAGGCTAACCCAACCACTCCTGCCACAGAACAGCCTGCAGCAATTACTAGGGCAGATTTGGACAGAGTTGTGGTTGAAGTAACTAACCGCTTCACGTCCCAGCAGGAAGCCTTGGTGGACCATCTCATGTCACGCTTAAGGGACGCTGAAGAATCCAACCGCAACACTGAATCATGGGGCGAGTCCCAGTCTGGAGAATCTCAGAGACAACAAAGATCTTCCTTCTTCGAAGGAGCTAACGGCAGAAGTAGCCATGGTAGGAGCCGAGACCGAGCACAGCCCGAAGTTAGGCCTGAGGAAACGTTTGGTACCGAACCCAACGGGGGAGGTACCGGATGGAGGTCAACTGTAGCTGAGCCTGTCATACTACCTAACCACGGAAATGCCAGTGAACGGGGCCGAGCTAGAGTCCAGCCCGAA
This sequence comes from Allium fistulosum, assembly GCA_030737815.1. Taxonomy (NCBI): domain Eukaryota; kingdom Viridiplantae; phylum Streptophyta; class Magnoliopsida; order Asparagales; family Amaryllidaceae; genus Allium; species Allium fistulosum. Next base: position 965,586,506 of record CM060902.1, on the reverse strand, counting down.
GTTGGACCCGAGGAAGTGCTTAGATCAGAACCCGGCAGGGGAAGATCAAGGCAAGGGCCAACTGTAGCTGACCCTAGCATGCTCCCAGAAGATCAAAGGCAGCCATTGGAAAATATAAGGAATGATAGACGATACCATCCCTACAGGTCATCTGGACGGAATCAATCCCACAGGACAGAACCAAACTCATTTCTATCTGCTCCAAATTTTGATGAAAGGATGGCACGCTTATTCAGAGAGTGTGTCCAACGGGAGCAAAGAGATCGAGGGATAGGCTCTAGGGTAACCAACCCTTTTGCCCGCAATATCGAAATTGCTATCACCCTCCGAGAATGGAAGATGCCAACAATGGAACCCTACAAAGGAACCTCCGACCCCGTTGTACACTTACAGAGGCACACACAACATATGCTCATGAGTGGGGCGATAGAGGGAGTACTGTGCAAATGCTTTCCGCTCTTCTTAGAAGATCTTGCTACCTCCTGGTTCTGTCATCTACCCCAGGGATCCACCAGCTCGTGGGAAATGTTGAAAGAAAAATTTATCAGTCAGTTCCGCATTCATGTGGAGCAACCTAAGAACGCTTATTCCTTATCCAGCGTCAAACAGAAACCTGGAGAGAAGCTGCAGCAATACCTAACCAGATTCAACGCCGCAGCAGCCGCAGTCCAAGATGCCGATGAGAAGCTTATCCTAATGGCCCTCTGTAGTGGTGTGCATCCGGACACTAAATTTGCTAAAAGGTTGACAAAAGAAAAACCAGCTACTTTACCCGATTTCTTCCATGAAGCCGGGAAATACATGAGGCTTGAGGATGCTGCCGTTGAAGGGCAGTCAGGACAGCAAAATAAGACAACCCATAACAACGCCCCTGCTGTGGCAAGGGACGTTCGAAGAAATGATTCCAGAGACAATGCTGGGGGCAAGAAGGGAGAAAAGCGCCTATATCGGCCAGGACCGAGATTCGACACTTACACTCCTTTGAACGAGACCGTCGAAAATATCTTCCTTGCCACCCAAGGCGAAGTTAGATACAAACGCCCACCATACAAGAAGGAATCAGATAACGCACAGAAGTCTGGAAAGTTCTGCCGCTTCCACGAATCTCACGGGCATGATACCAACGAATGCCATCATCTCCGAGATCTGATTGAGGAACACATCAGAAGGAAGAAACTGGAACGTTATGTAAAAAGTCAGGACAGGACCCCAGCTCCTGCCAATGAAAACCCAAGGCTACCCTCACCGGGGGCCGACAGAGGAAACCGCAACGCTAGCAGCTCTAGTCAAGAGAAAATAGTGGTCCATACCATCTCAGGAGGGCCGCACATCGCAGACAGAAGCTGGAAAGAGATGGAAAGATACGGAAAGTCGCTTAGAGACAATAAAGACTATGTCAATTCGATTATAGAAGAGCGCCACCCGAAGCGGAAAGAAAGTAATGACATCACATTCGGGAAGCGTGACCTAGAAGGAAGGCAGTACCCTCACATGGATCCCATGGTAATCTCTGCCCGACTCGGTCCCGCCGAACTTTACCGAATCCTGGTAGACACTGGAAGCTCAGTAAACATCCTGTTCAAACACGCATTCGACAAAATGAAGCTATCAATGAAGGATGTATCTCCCTGCGATAAACCACTGCACGGTTTCACTGGAGATGCGAAGATGCCCCTCGGGCAACTGGACCTCTTTGTTGAGATTGGAAGCCATCCCCACTCCGTTGTACGGAAACAGACGTTTGTGCTAATAGAAAACCATTCGGCCTACAACGCCTTCCTAGGAAGGCCAGCCTTGTCTGACTTCCAAATCGTCCTAGCCCCATGGTGCCTGAAGATGAAATTTCCAACGGACAATGGAGTAGGGGAAGTAGAAGGAAACCAGGATGTTGCTCGAGACTGCTATGTGACTGAACTTCGCAACAACCACAGGAAGGATAAAGGGAAGGGTGTAGAGATTGCCCTCTGCACAAAAAGTCTGAAAGCATAGCAACTAAAGAAAGCCCCTCCTCTTCGATATACCAACGACCCTTTCAATGAATTAGACCCTAGGGACAAAGAGGAAGAGGCCACCGCCGAGCCTGCAGAGGCTATGGAGTTTATATCTGTAGACAAGCACGACTCAAGTAGACTATTAAAAATTGGGTCCCAACTAAAAGCAGAATTGAAGGAACAACTCATCGATTTTCTCCCCCACAACTTGGATGTATTCGCTTGGTCACACGCTGACATGACCGGAATCTCCCCCGACATAGCATGCCACGTATTAAACATTGATCCTACCAAGGCGCCTGTAAAACAAAGAAAGAGAAGTATGGGGGCAGAGCGATCAGCAGCCCTCGATGAAGAAGTAAAGAATCTACTCGCCAATGACTTCATACGAGAAGCTATCTACCCGGAATGGATCGCCAACCCGGTGCTGGTAAAAAAGGCTAATGGAAAGTGGCGAACCTGCATTGACTTTTCCAACCTAAACGACGCCTGCCCAAAGGATTGCTTCCCACTTCCCAGAATCGACCAACTTGTAGACAGCACAGCCGGGCACGAGCTCCTATCTTTTATGGACGCATACTCAGGATATAACCAAATTCCTATGCATGCTCCCGACCAAGACCACACTAGTTTCATCACCGACCGGGGTTTATACTGCTATAAGGTAATGCCTTTCGGACTTAAAAATGCAGGAGCCACCTACCAGCGCCTCGTCAACAAGATGTTTGCAGGGCTAATAGGACAAACTATGGAAGTATATGTGGATGACATGCTGGTAAAGTCAAGGAAAGCCAAAGATCACGTAAGCCACCTAGGCAAGATGTTTCATGTACTTCGACAGTATGGAATGAAGTTGAATCCACTAAAATGCTCCTTCGGAGTGTCATCAGGAAAGTTCTTAGGATTCATCGTTCATGCCAGAGGGATAGAAGCAAACCCTGAACAAGTCCGAGCGCTAAGGGATATCAAGATACCTTCCACTCGGAAGGAAATGCAAAGTTTGAATGGAAAAGTGGCCGCCCTAAGCCGATTCATCTCCAAGGCGACGGACAAGTGCGTCCCCTTTTTCGAAGCCCTAAAGAAAGACAATGGAAAGTTCTAATGGACCGACGAATGCTTAACCGCTTTCCTTAACCTAATCGAACACCTCCAGAAACCACCGGTACTCTCGACTCCAAGCGAAGGCGAAGAATTATACCTATACCTTGCTATGTCATCTCACGCCCTAAGCGCAGCCTTGGTAAGGGAAGACAACCGCACGCAACGGCCAGTTTACTTCGTCAGCAAAAGGTTTACTGGGGCAGAAGTCAGATATCCTAAACTTGAGAAGCTAGCATACTGTTTACTAATCACATCACGAAAGCTGCGTCACTACTTCCAGTCCCATTCCATCAAAGTTCTGACTGATCAACCACTGAGGCAGGTACTCCATCGTCCCGACACTTCTGGGCGACTACTTAAATGGTGCATTGAACTAAGTCAGTATGGTATCACCTGTCACCCTCACACCGCCATCAAGGGACAAGCCATGGCTGATTTCATTGCAGAATTCACTACCAACGAAGATAAGGAGAAATTGGAAATAGCAGAAGATATCAAGTGGAATCTCTTTGTGGATGGTGCATCAAACGAACAAGGCTCGGGGGCAGGTGTGGTAATAATCACTCCCAGGGGAAACAAACTGCACTATCCTATAAGGTTGGAGTTCGCTGCTACCAACAAAGATGCAGAATATGAAGCAGTGATAGCCGGACTAGAACTTGCCATAGACATCGGAGCCAATTCTTTGTGTCTTCACAGCGATTCTCAACTTATTGTTAATCAAATACTAGGAGAATTCCAAGCTCGAGAAGAACGACTCATGGCATATTTAAAGAAGACCAAGTCACTTCTCAGCCGATTGGACCACTACTTAGTCAAACACATCCCTCGGGAAGAAAACCAAGAGGCTGACGAATTGGCAAAGCAAGCAAGTATGAGAGACATCGCCATCTTCGGGGCAGTAACCATCTCAAAGCAACTGACCCCAAGTTTTGAGCAAGTGAATCTGATAGCTGCAACCGAAGAAGCAACTTGGATGACTCCCATCCGAGACTACCTACAAAGTGGCACACTACCCCACGGGCGTAACGAAGTCAAGAAAATCTTGAGGAAAGCGTCCCGCTACACAATACAAGAAGACATCCTCTATCGGCGTGGATTCTCTAACCCATTATTAAGGTGTGTCGCCGGGAGGGAAGCCAAGGAAATCTTGTCCAACATCCATCAGGGGAGCTGCGGAGATCACACCGGAGGGCAAACATTAGCAAAAAAGATACTCCGATATGGATATTTCTGGCCCACCTTAAGCAAGGACGCCCTAGATTTCGTCAAAAAGTGTGACAGATGCCAGAAGTTTGCTAAGATTCCGCGGCTACCAACAACTGAGATTACTCAAATGACCAGCCCTTGGCCCTTCGCAATATGGGGAATTGACTTAATCGGCGAGCTACCAATGGGCCGAGGCGGGGCCAAATATGCTATAGTGGCAGTCGACTATTTCACCAAATGGGTGGAAGCGGAACCCCTGAATAAAGTATCTTCAGCAAAAGTTATTAACTTCTTGATCAAAAATGTCCTGTGCAGGTACGGAGTCCCACTCAAAATCATATCAGACAATGGGCTTCAGTTTGACAGCGAGGAATTCGCCAACTAGTGCCAAGAGCACGGAATTCACAAAAGCTTCTCATCCGTAGCGTATCCCCAGGCCAACGGACAAGTCGAAGGCGTCAACAAAATTCTGAAAACTCTAATAAAAAAGAAGCTCGAAAAGTCAAAGGGCGCTTGGGTGGATGAACTCCCTACGGCACTGTGGGCCTACCGCACATCTTTCAGAACATCAACGAGGCACACTCCTTTCTCTTTGGCATACGGATCGGAGGCTATGCTCCCAGTTGAAACCATTGTGCCTTCCCACCGTAGGATCCACTATAACCCAGAAGAGAATGAAGAACTCCTCCACATGTCTTTGGATCTAGTTGAGGAGAGAAGAAATGATGCAGTCCTTAAAGCAGCAGCCCACAAACAGAAAGTGGCTACACAATACAACTCCAAAGTCAAGCATCGTACCTTACAAGAAGGGGATCTTGTCCTCAAGCGAATCTTCCCTCGCCCCGGAGCACTAGACCCAATCTGGGATGGGCCATATGTAATTCATAAAGATCTCCACAACGGAGCTTATATTTTGTCAACAATGGACGGAGAGGTGTTCCAAAGGGCATGGAACATCCAGCACCTCCGTCGATACTTTTCTTAACTTGTACTGCCCATATGAAGTGAATTAACAAAGAGAATCAGTGGACGTAGGCCTTTTCATGCCGAACCACTTTAAAAAACCTTGTCTCTTTTTTAACTAGTTCCTTTATATCTTGGCTGCTTGTTAACATTATCCTTTTCTGTTGAAAAAAATCCTATGCATGTAACATTTTCACTCGATGCACTCCACAGCGCAACTTCACCTGGACAAGACCTAACAGGTACTACGCGAATCTATGCCCTCGACAATGAGACACTTTTGCTCCGGCATCCCTCTGCTGCTGGTTAACTCGTTGCTCGCGACGGCCCTTAAAGCCAACTGTAATGAGCCGATTATAAGCCACCGAGAAGGCCGACTATAGCCGAGGCAGCTCATTACGGCGTTCGGCTCGCCGGCAACTGTGAACCGACTATAAGCCCCAACGTAAGGTGTGGCCAGCCAGGGGCAGTTCACAGTTGACGATCGGCACCCACGCTAGCCGGCCACAGTAAATCGAATAATACCCACGATTACGGGCCATAATGGCCCGTGTAGTTACTGTGCGCGATCTCGGCTCCGATGTGTCTTAAGTGCGGCTGTGGTAAAAAAGAATTAACTCCCCGCGGAGGCGTAAGATGGGTGACAAATGTCTCCAAGACCCACGGCTAGGGAAAGTGACTACAAAGCCCGTTTGCCACGAACTTAAGCACATCGAAGGCCTTCCGTGATTGGAAGTTTTACTATTTCACATATTTCAATTTTACTTAAAAAGCTTCCCTCCTATCCTCTATAACAGTCCCTAAAGTACATGATATAGAGTAGGAGATACTCGCCAATGGGTGTAGGGACTCACAATTGGATGGCAGGGCATTCGACTGCGTTCCATGCTCGGTCATACAAGATATTCAAAACTGCCATCTACGATTAGAACATGAAAGGCTGTATTTTCTTCTTTTGTGTATAGATACATGACTATAATTTGTTCACACCACACGCTAATATTGCAAGTCATGAAATTATGTTTTAAAACCAGAACCTGACATCAAACACAATTCAATTACAAGAATATACATAGCTATATTTCTCATACGACATGTCAAAATAGCAACAAACATTCAAAAGACGACAAAATCAGCTTAAGTTAAAGAATTACACGTCAAGAATAGAGCTATTTATTACAAGTAGCAAAATAATACAACCTAAAAGCTACTTTACTGTTTTAAGACTAACATCTACAACCCTGTCAAGTCCACAAAAAGAGTTTTTCCAGGTATAATCAAGGGGTCGGCTGCATTGGAGTTTTTTCCTTGTCCTGTTGCCCACCTGTCCAGACAGAGAAAGGATTCATTAGTGAGAAGCAACCAAGTTAATGGGGAAACTAAAAAGGAAGACTTACCAACACCTGCTTCTTGGCCATCCTGGTCGTCATCCTCTACTTGCACACCTGCCTCCTCAGCAGCAAGCAACCGCATACCCTCCTTCACCGCCACCTTCTCCCCCTTGGAAAACTGGGCAGTGACCACATCCATGCTGAAGGCCACGCCACCATCTTTATCCGCATCGGCCTTGGCCTCCTCCAGAGCCCGAAGATAGATCTTAGCCATGACCCTAGGATAATCATCCATCCAGGATAGGTTGCCCTGCTTCCAGGTTCGGAAGTACATGTCCTGAAGCATTTCGTCCATCATCCCCTCATTCTCCTCAAACTCCCTCATCCGGGCCTCGGAAGCCGACAACCTTTCAACGGCAGCATCTCTCTCCGATCGGTATCTCGAGCAGTCAACCAGAAGGGATTCCCGCATTGCCTCCATCTCCTCCCTCAACTTGGCTTGAGCAAGCTCTGTGGCCTCAAGTTTTCCGGACAACTCCTCTACCTGCTCAAGATCCTCTTTCCGAACCTCGTCCACCGTGGCAATAGCCATGTCGATCCGTTCCTTGCAAGTAGCTTCCATTTTCCGCAGTTCGGCCCGGCTGGCCTCTTCCATGGTTTTCTTTAGTCGTCCAGAAGCAGCCTCATGCTGAGAAATCTGAATGGCCTGATCAGCGAGCTGTTTGGCCTGATCCGAAACCACCAATCGTAGTCGGATGTTGGCACTCCCAATCTCCTCTCCAGCCTTAACCAGCCGGGCATGATGCCCCATCAGCTTCCTAATCTCCTCCGCCACCCGATCAAAATTAGCCTTGGCCTCGTCTCCCATGGTAATTATCCGAGTAGTAAGTAAATCGAGATCTAAGGACTTAGCCTTGTCAAGCACCCATACCATGGGATTGCGGGGAAGAAGGTGCTCACCGGTAACCTCGTCAAAAGTAATATCATGGGAACTTGGATCCAGGTCAGGATGACCCGCAAATGGATTCCGAACCAAGTCAGGACGATCAATCCGAGTGACGGTAGGATTTTCAGACAGGTGCGGAGAGAGTGCGAACTCAGTATCCTCCTCTATGATATCATGAAGGGGCTGAATTGGGGGCTGGGGACCGAGTGAAGGTTCGGATAAGAGATGACTCCTCTTTCTCTTATGAATACCTTCTTCAATAACCCCGAGAAGAGGACGGTAGTCGACTACATCCCCGGAACGGTGGGTCGGAGTCTTCGGCTTGGCGGAAGCTTTGGAGAGCTTGTATTGTTCAAGCCTGTGCCGAAGATCTGAGGCCTTGGCCGTTTTACCTGCTCCTGATATAAAGAACAAGTGTCACAAGCTTACATTGATCCATAATTCAAGAAACGCGGTAAATTAAAAGTTAAAAGAAGAAAGGAAACACATCTGTTATACAAACCCTGGGGAGGAGTAGGATACTGCAATGAGTCCTGGATTTCATTCCAGGACGGGAGCAGATCATAAAATATTCCTAAGTCCCTATCATAAATGGAGCCTGCAGGAGTCAAAAGTTCACCTTGAGTCGTCAGAGCCACCTTGGCTGGAGTAGTCTGAGAAGATTCGCTTGCACCGGTCCCGGCCTTATCGGCTTTCCCGAATTTCTCTACCAAAGCCGTTTCTCCGTCCAGCCCCTCAAAAGCCTGACGAAATGCATCATCCGTCCACTCCTGAATCTTGCCTGCCTGCCCAGGGAGCAAGGCCCCGATGCCATCGCCACCATCATCACCTTCCCGACCATCTCCACCCTCACCTCTTTCCTCCTCTACGTCTTCCTCCCCTTGGGTAAGTGGACAATTGCTGGGGGAAGGACCGTCCGACTTCTTAAGTTTCTTACCTCCGACGGCTGGAGGTTTTGTGAAAGGTTTTCTCTTGCCACTCTCTATCGTGACACCTCCCTTAGCCTGAGCAGCCGCCCTCTCCTCCGCCGTTTCCCTCAGCTTGACTACTGACTGCTGTGGAAGGATCAAGTTACACTCCAGAAGGGTCGCGTTTCTGATTAGGTAGGCAGCTGATCTATCTCTCCCGGGGATAGCTTCTATCTCAGCCGCCGTCTGAACCAGGCGATCAGTCCCCATAACCGCAAAGCCACCTATCGCTAGCAAAAATGAAAACGTATGAGAAGAAGCATCGCCATCAGAATGGAGATTATAAATAAAGCATCGACTTACATCCAGAAGTAAAACGCCGAATAGAAACAGAGTCGTCCCTGACGAAGAACCACTCCTTCTTGAACATGCTGAATTTGGAATACAGATCCAAGACCGGCTTGAAGGTTACAGCTGACTCCAAGCTGATGTATGGGGACCCCTTCTTATAGCCCCTCAGATTATATAAGTACCGGATCTCCCGGTTGGAAGGAGCACGACCATACTTCTTCTGGAAGATGACGAAGAGGCTCACCAGTATAGCATAGGAGTTGGGTTGAAGCTGGAATGGGGCCACCTTTAGATATGTAAGGAAGCTGGCTACCCAAACATTAAGAGGCGGAATGGCACCACACATGCAGTGGTATCTGCTGTAGGCAAAGTACCCTTCGGGAGGGTCATATGGCATAACGTCTCTCCCTGGCAACCGCATGCGCGCCCTATCAATTCCGAAAGAACGAGAGATGACATCGAGCTGCTCCTCCTTGAGGGAGCTGGGAAAGCAATCGGGTGGGGAGTTCAGAAGCTCCTGAGGATCGTACCCGTCCACTAGTGATCTCGGGGCAGGTCCGTGACGTTCTTGTCCTGACTGAGCAGGGGGCACTGCGGAAGATTCTCCTTCGCCCTGGGATTTCTTTTTATCTGATCGAGTTTCTGCTTTTCGAGACATTTATCTGCAAACACAAAAAGTACATCGTTAGAGCAGAAGAAGTAAACAAGCATCCGTGTGAAGACTAGAATTGCATTTATGAGTTGAGACATAAAATCTCATTCGGCCTTATACCCCCAGTCTCGTTCAGTACTAAAGATTTTCGAGTCCATTCGGTGTTGAAAAGTTTTTAGTTCATTCGGTACAGAGAGTCTTTATGCTCATTCGGTAGAACAAAGAAACCTCATTCGGCAAAAGAAACGCACCTGATTCGGCGCTAAGATGATTCGGCACTTGACTGATTCGGTGTTTATCTGGTTCGGCTATCTCAAATGATGGTGGTTGAACGAAGGCCTGAAGCCCATACTTATAAGCAATTACGAATGACCGGACCAGTTGGTTCGGCATACGGGGCCGAAAGAAGATGTCCTAGCTAAAACAAAGCATGCCATGTGCATACACATGCCCTACTTTGGGGGGCAAGTGTTGGGTGAGATTCGACCGGACCAAGCCCTCACCGAACAGGCCTACTGCCGAACCAACCCATCTCCTCACCAATGCCGAACCAACTTTCCTCCAAGCACTGCCAGACCAAACTCCCTCTCCAAGCAATACCAAATCAGCCCACTACCGGTCCAAGTACTACCGGACCAAACCCAACTTCTTCACCGAATCAACTATCACTGCCGGACCACTCCCCTGCCAAACCAAATCCCCTCTCCTCCATTACCGAACCAAACCCTCACCGGACCAGCTCCACCAACTCCATAACCGAACCAATCCACTGCCGAACCAAGACCTCATCTCCACCCATCTACTACCGAACCAAGGCGATGCCGAACCAAATTTTCCAGGCCAGATTGTATCAGCCCGGGCCCATCAGCAGCTGTATACATCCAAGACCCCTACCCCCAGCCTCACTCTATAAATAGAGGGGCAGGGGTACAACAATGGGGGACAAGTTTGAGAGCTCAAGCACGGAGAGAACTTTCAAACAACTTTCTTTTACTTGTATCAAAGCTTTGTACTTGTAATCAAAACAAGAGAAGAGAAATAACATATAAAGTGGACGTAGGCACATTCTGGCTGAACCACTATAAATTTGCGTGTCTTTTTACAGTTTAGCCCCTGCTTTTCATATATTTGCATAAATCACTCAAATCACTAAGAACAACATAAGATCTACTAAATCATACAACTTTGAGGTGTTTGTCCATTTTATGTGCAAACAGATTCATTTTGCATTAGTTCAATGAAAGCTTCTTGAATCTTCGAATTGGAATGGTAGTCGGTAGTATGACTAGAGGAGCCAGGTTGGTGTGAAGGACGAGGTGAACGATTTTGTTGAGGAGTAGAAGGAGGTTGAGGACCCAGATACATTTGCTATTGCTATTGCATGGTCCATTGTGCCAGCAAGACGATTGGAGGTAGTCGTTAGGGAAGGTGCATTAAAGATCAAAATGTTATACCGCTCTCCTTGACATGGATTTCTTTAAAATGAGGAATATAAGAAGGTACCCCAAGACCATGTAAGAGATGCATAATATATGGTGCATATATAATTGTGCATCGGTGATGAGATCAAAAGCTTTTTTTTTTCATCATGAGCAAACTTAGCCCAATTTACTTATATCCTACCAAATATAGCATAAAGAGCTTTGTGATCATTTTCATATATTTGTTCATGACTTCCTAAGCGGGGAATTATCGTATTGATCATCAGGCGATTTATTAACCTAGCTTTTGGGCGTAAATAAATAGATTTCCACTGTGGCATTCTATCCTCCCAATCTGATGTGTTATTTCATCTCGTGGCAAAATTTCTCTAGTTGGGAATTTCTTCTAAATCGAGTCCAGACGAGGAATAATCTAGTATGCAACCAATTGTGTTTACACTAATTTTCAAAACGCGACCGTAAGCACTTTTCCATAACCAACTATCATCATTCTCAGGCGTCCAAATATCATTACTACATAAGTTTGCGTAAAAAAGAAAGATTATCGATCGATCAATTTATACCTCGTTTTCATCAAAATTGATTAAATCTCGACAGCCGGAGGCGATGGTGAGTTATTGAATTCCATATTCTCCAAACTTGCATAATATATAGAATGGGCCTGAATAAAGCTTTTTTGTTTTAGCTCTTCAAATCTCTTGTTAGCCGTCGTGCTATTTCGAAACCACTCTTGAATGTGGGCATCGGTGACTATGGGAGTTTGAGAAGATGAAGATTGACCTTTCTTCGATCTTTTGTTAACAAGATTCTTTGCCTTAGGAGCCATTTTGAGCAGTTAAAGCTTTAGAAACTAGGGTTTTAGTGTAGATTTTAAGATAGTTTGGTAAATATTTGAAAGGGGTAAGAAAATGATTATATAGGGCTGTAGCAAATTGAACCCGAGACTGATGACAGACGTTTGTGGGGGTATCACAGACGTATATGGTTTTAGAATTTTTTTCCCCAAAAGCAGTCACAAACATTTGTGGGGTTATTACAGATGTCTGTGGTTTAGGAAATTTTTTTCTCGAAGCCATCGACAAACATCTGTGAGTTTGTCCACAGACATCTGTGGTCTTTGCTTGTAGAATATACCATTTTTTGAAAAAAAACTTTCATACAATAATATATATATATATATATATACGACATTAAAATATCAAGCAAATAACTTAGAGGAAATGCTACCATAATCTTGGTTTTTGTCAAAGTTGTTGGACTTTCTAATTTATTGTAAATCCCATGAATTCGGCTCAACCTTTGTTTCTTCAACTAACGGCTTTAGTGGAAACCAACCTGGATGAGCTGATGTTTCAATCTAGTCTTGGTTTGATGGTCCCGATTTGCATAAATTTCTTGGAGTAATTTTATAAGCTTTGACAGGAGTTTCTTTTAAATGAGGAGATTTTTGATGTATGTAATATTTTTGTTGGTGAATGTCCATAAATTGCTAGAATGCATTTTTCAGAAAAGTTAAGATGAGATCCTTGACGTTGTTGCTCATAATACATTTCTCGTTGAACTCCTATCATTTCTTGTTGATAGTGATATATTTCATCAACTTTGTTGTTGAAAGATGTTGACTCTAGATCAATTGACCGTTTGGCTTTCCTTTTCTTAGGAGAAAATCCAGTGTGATACATAGGTGATGCAATAATGTTTAGAGAGGCCGAACAAATTAATGGAGGTGTGGATTTGGTTGGTGATACGTAGGTGCTATTCGATGAAGGTGAGATAAAGTCAATAGTCGAATAAGTGGAGTCATGATCGGAAGACATTTTAAGTAGAAATGGTTTGCAAACGGAGCTTGGTAAAAATATATGTATTTAGTTTGTAGAAAAATTAGTTTATATAAAAGCTGTTTTACTATATCTAGAAGTTATTTGATAGAACAAAATTTTAACAGAAGTTAGTTAGTTTTTTAGGGGGATAAAATTATTTTTAATTACTTTTACAAAAATTATTTTGTGCAATTTACATGAGTTTAATTTTTTTATTTTTAGTTTACCAATTCATTGTAAGAACATATTCCTATATCTCGTCTTAATCTTATAAAAGTTAGTTCACTTAGTGTTTTGGTAAAAATATCCACAATTTTATTTTCAATTTACAAATTCAAGTGATATAATTCCCTTTTCAACATTATCTCTTAAGAAATGGTGATGAATATTAATGTGTTTTGTTTGAAAATGATTAATATGATTTTTTTAATAAATTTATAGTACTAGTATTATCATAATATATAGAGAATTTGTTCTGATTTTACCGAAATCTTGAATAGTTTGTTGCATATATATTACTTGTGCACAGGCTAAGGCTGCTGATATATACTCGGCTTTACATGTTAAGAGAGAGACACAATTTTGCTTTTTACTAAACTATGAAACCAGTGATTGACCAATGAAATGACATGTGCCACTTGTACTTTTTCTATCTGTATTGCAACTACCAAAATCTGCATCACTAAATGATACAAGTTCGAAAGATCTGCCTTTAGGATAGAATAGTCCGTAATTTGTGGTGTGGGTTAATGATGTGACTCCTTAGGTTGTGCTTGAAATCTTGCACATAAACATACGCTCATCATAATACTTAGTCTACTAGTCGTTAAATATAACAGAGATCCTATCATACTTGGTATAATTTTTGATCGAATTTTTTTCAATTTTCATCTATATCTAAATGTAGAGTAGTACTCATCAGAGTCAGTTTACTTGAGATATTTTCCATTGCAAAGAGTTTTAATAAATCTCGATAGTATTATTTTTTATTTATAAAAATTCCATTTCCTAGTTATCTTATTTTCAATCCCAACAAATAGTTCAATTCACCTATATGTGACATTTCAAATCCATTTTTCATAATGTTAGAAAACTCATTTCATAATTTTCCATTAGTTGATCCAAAACAATGTAATCAATATATATTTGTACAAATAATATGTCATTGTTTTCTCTTTTTATAAATAAAGTAAAGTATATTTTAACAATTTGAAAACCATAATTTTGTAGATGAGTTTTTAATCTTTCATACCAAGCACGAGGTTCTTATTTTAATCCATATAGAGCCTTTTTAAGTTTAAATACATGATCGATGTTTTTCTCATGAAAAAATAGCGGAGGTTGTTCAACATAAACCTTTTCCTTTATAGAACCATTTAGAAAAGCACTTTTTACATCCATTTGAAAACGTATAAAATTATGATGACATACGAAAGCAAGTAATGTTCGTATTGCTTTGAGACGTACTACCGGAGCAAATGTCTCTTCATAATCAATTCCTTCTTCTTGATTATATCCTTGAGCTACTAATCTTGCTTTATTTCGAACAATGTTTCCATTTTCATCTGCTTTATTTTTAAAACTTCATTTTGTTCCAATTACAGATTGATCATTTGGTCTTGATACAAGTTCCCATATGTTATTTCTTTCAAACTGATTATGTTCTTCTTGCATTGCAATAATCCAAAAATAATCTTTTGGTGCTTCTTTATAATTTTTAGATTCAAAATTTGATATAAATGCAGCTTGACTCATTTGATTCAACTATTTTCTGGTTAATACTTTTGTATTTAAATCACAGATAATATTATTTATTGGATGGTTTTTTAATATTCTAGGTGGTAAATTTATCACATTATCATACTCTTATTGATATCTTTATTATTATTTTCATGTATAGGTATATTAGTTTTATTTATAACTTCTTCATCATTATCATTTTTATTATTTGTAAAGTTTTCATCAAATGATACATGAAGACTTTCGTCTATAATGTTTGTTCGTTTATTAAAAATTCTATATGCTTTACTTCGATCCGAATAGCCAACAAAAATTCCTTCATTAGCTTTAGAATCGAATTTTCCTAGATAGTCTTTTGTGTTTAAAATAATTTTTTTTATCCAAATACTCAAAAATACGATACTTTAGGTTTCTTTTTGAAAAATATTTCATAGCATGTGTTTTTAGTCGTTGGTCTAAGTGTTACATGATTCAATACATTACATGCGATAGCAACAGCTTCAGCCCAAAAACATTTTGGTAGGCTACTACTATTTAGTAAGGTTCGTTCACACTCTTGTAAAGTTCGATTTTTCCTTTCTACAACACCATTTTGTTATGCTGTACGTGGAAATGAAAAATTATGACTAATTCCCTTTTTGTTGCAATAAATAGTTCATTTTTAAATTCACCTCCATGATCGCTTCGTATACTTTTAATTTTTAATTTTGTCAAATTTGTAATTCGTTTAGCAAAAGTTTTAAACATTTCAAAAGTGTCACTTTTATGTTTTAAAAACAATGTCCAAGTATGTCTTGAAAAAATCATCAACAATTACAAAAACATATTTGTTATGATTTATTAAGTGTACTTGAGTCAATCCGAATAAATCCAGATGAAGTAGTTCGAGAGATTAGTTTGTGGAGATTTCCTTTTTAGATTTAAAAGAACTTTTCTCTTATTTACTAAATTGACAAGCGTCACACGGGTTTTTAACCTTGTAGTTGATTTTAGGTAATCTCTAACTAATTCATTTTTAGTTAGTTTGTTGATATTCTTAAAATTTATGTGACAAAAAAGATTATGCTATAATGTCGGATCATCATGATTTGCGGCTAAGCATAAATTTATGTTGGTTTTGACATTATATTTAAAACATATATGTTTCGATTTCTAAATTCTTCAAAAATTAGATTTTTATTTTGGTAAAAAATATTGCATTTGTTTATCTCGAAATCAATTTTAAATCCTTTATCACATAATTGACTTATACTTAATAAGTTATGTTTTAAATTTTCTACCAATAAAACATTAGTAATAATAGGAGAATTAGAAATACCGATATTGATGACTTCTCCAATGCCGATGACAAATCCTTTTGAATTATCTTCGAATGTCAAAGTGCCACTATCAATATATGTTATATTGGATAACATATGAGCATTTCTAGTCATGTGCTTCGATCAACCAGTATCAATTATCCATTTCCTTTTACTTTTTATTTTAATTTTGGGTACCTACAAAATAAGAAAAATTTAATTGGTACCTACATTCTTTGTTTAGGGTCCTACGTGTTAGTGGAAGAAGGTAGCCATATCCATGAGGATTTGGTTCCTTTAGAAATGTAATTATTGTTATGTACAACTTTCTTTAAATATTCATCAGTATACTTTGTCTAATAAGTTTATTATTTGTTTTAGGAACCCATATTTTGATCATACTTGTGTATGAATTCTTAATCTTAGCTTCTAACTTTGGCTTTTTGAATTTTGTGTATAATGTGCTATAATTATTTGACCTTTGTTTGCTTTTAAAACCCAATCCATTTCAGTTTCCAGATGGTTTAGACATTTTAATCAACTTTTCTAAATTTTGTTTTCCTTTATTGAATTTTGTCACATTATTTGTTATTTTATATAACTTACTTTTAAGATCACAAATTTCAATATTGCTAGAATCTAAATTTGTTTGTAATTCTAGTTTTTCTTTTTCATGATTAACTTTTTCTAACTTATAATTTTCTAAATCATGTAATAAGATGTCATTTTGAGATAATAACGTTGCACATTTTCCTGAATGATTTCTAATTCTTCTTCTAAGATTATTTTTTATCTTTTAATAATCCAATTTCTAATTCTGCTCAAGTTAACTTCCCTATATATTCCTTATTTAATTTTTTTTTATTCTTTATATTTATCATCTAATTCAGTGCTAATTTCCATTATCTCCTCATAAGTAAGTTCAGGAAATACCTCATCAGCATTAAACATAAAATACACATTTGCTTGTTCTGAGTCACTATCATTATCAAATGAAGAAGATGAATCTGAATCGTCCCATGTTACTTGAAAAGCTCTTTTCTTTTTCTTGAATTTTTCAAACTTGCTTTTCTTTTTATCATTATTGAGCTGTGGACAGTCCTTCTTCATGTGACCAAATTTGTCGCACTCATAGCATTTAATTGATGTTTGATTTGAGGAGTTTGGTTTGCTACCATTTTGAAATCTGGTCATCCTTTTGAACTTCTTGAATTTGTTGTAGTTTTTGGCAACAAAAAAAATCCCATCTTCGTCTAAGTCCGAATCTACGTTACTTGCTTGGAATGCTATGTTTTTCTTTTCATGATTTTATCCTTTCTAGCTTGCAAGTTTGCTACATACGACATCAGATTTCTTATTAGCTCTTTGGCTTTGAGTTGAGAAAGATCATTAGCTTCTTCGATGGCTAAATTTTTTCTTTCCCATTCATTTGTCAAAGAGTTTAAAATTCGTGTGACTAAATCAAAATCTGTGAATTTGACTCCAAGTACCATGAGATCAAGTTGAATGGTTTGAAATCTAGCATATATATCAATAATTAATTCATTTGCTTTCATTTTGAAAGATGAAAATTGGTTTTGTAAAATCGAGATTTTAGTTTGCTTGACTTTAGTTATGCCTTCATGTGTGACTTGTATAGTGTGCCATATATCATATGTAGTGGTGCAAAGCATGACATGTGAAAACTCATTTTTGTTAAGTGAGCAAAATAGTACATTCATAGCTTTGGAATTATTAGATGCCGTTGCTTTTTGTGCATTAGTCCAAGTGCTAATATCAATGTTAGGCGCTTCATATTTGTTTTGAGTTGCTAGCCATATTTCTAACCCATTTGCTTCCATAAAAATTCTCGTACGAGTTGACCAGTAAGCATAGTTAGAACCAATAAATAATGGAGGACATGCAGTTGATTGTCCTTCTTGAAAAGTGCTTGCCATATTAATGATTTTCAACTTCGTGTTACTGTAGATTGAAATGACAATGCTCTGATACCAAATGTAAGTCTATAGGATCTTTATAATTCAACTTATATACTAATGTAAAAGTATGTACTGATAATTATACTAAGTAGAGTAAAACAGAGTATAAATAAGGAAGATAATAAAAGCGAGCACACCAGATATTTTATACTGGTTTGGACCTCCCATCCTACGTCAGTCCCGAAAATCCCCTTCAGCATTTTATTTGACCAAATAACCCTCACTTCGTCCGGAGGAATAGTCTAATACAAAAGTAATTCTCTGACAATCGTGTGTTCCAGGTAACATGGATTTTGACTGATAGTACAAGTCTTTCTATGATCTCCTTTGAGTATGTGAATGTGAATAATTTGAGTTGTAGGAAGTAGTTTAATCAAAATGGTATTTTGTTTATGATAGATTGAGATTATGTAAGCAAGAAATTCATGAATTTGTAAATTGAAAGTTAATAAGAAATCAAGAGAATAGAATAGAACATAATAGAAATATATACAATTCTCACTCTTTGAAGTATAAATAGGTTTAAATAGATGCATATGAGGAGTTGTCACTGTTAAACAAAATCTATTTGTTTTAATGGCTGCAACCGTTGAAGAAAAGATGTTATTATCCAATATGAAATGAAGCATGCTTTTAGATTAGAGCAGTTGCCAGATGACAGACGTTTGTGGATTTTCCACAGACGTCTGTGGCTTCAGGGAATAATTTTCCGAAAATATTCACAAATGTTTATGGTTTTTCTATAGATGTCTATGGATGGCCTTATTTGATTATCATAGTTTTCAATGCCAATGTTGAATGTTATTAGTGCTAATTTTATGTATATGAATTCGTGTGTGTATATATACTCAAGGAGACCTTACAATGTTTATCTAGGACTCTTAATACACCAGTATGACCTACTAATCATAACATAGTGCATATGTCTTTATTTGTCTTTGAGTCCTAATATCTTTGAGCATGATGATCTCTTGTAGTACATACCTGCAATCTTGATAAGATATATAATATATTTGATTGTACAGTTTTTGTCATTGAAACCATAAAAATAGAGGTTCTAACATGATTTAGGGTTTTCAACTTTAAACTGAGAAATGGAAAAGAAATCATTCACCTCCTCCCAAGTAACAGTGGGGGTCTATTTATAGGGGTGTCGATCAAGCGGGATGATGGAACATGTCATAGCTTGGAATCCAAGGGCTCCGAATGCCATCCTGACAAAATCTCGACATTCCTTTGTAGACGTTCGACATCCTATATTTGTAGAAGCTCGATAACACAACTTTCTTAGTAGAAATATGATAACCTCCTCTTGTAGTTAAATACTCAACATCTTTTGAGGATGCGACGTCCGTTCTTATACCTTTGTTAACCTTGTTATTTTTAGGTCTAACAGCCTTTATGTTACAGACACTCGACATCCTTTGTTATGTCTTTGACATCCTTGCTAACTGTGGGCTCGATAGACTTTGTGTTGTTAAAGCTCGATATCCCCTGTTCTTTCATGTCTGTTGTAGCTCGATATCTCTAAGCATTCATTGGTTCGACACCTCCATCACCTTTCAAAAACTCGATACCTTCTCTTTATAGTTAAATGCTCGATATCTCCTTCTACTTGTAGATGCTCAACAACACTTACTATTGTTGAGGCTTGATAGCAGTTGCTATAACAAAGGCTCGACATCCTTAGATACTTGATATCCTCCTTTATTCTTTATCGGGGCTTGTTAATTATTTAGATGCTTGTCATCCCTATTGATGTGGAGATTCGACATCCTCCTCTATTTTTGATGTTCGGCAACCCGTAGAGGCTTGTTACCCTTTAAGGACTAGGCACCTCTTCACTGCTTGATAACCTCTCGTAGTTCGGCATCCTTAGAGACTCAACACCTTTGCTATTGGATGATCGACACCTTCTTGTTATTGCTAGAGGTTCGTTATACCCTTTAAATGTTTGATAACTTCAATTTCTTCAGGCTCTTCATCTTTCATCACTTCTAAACTCAACATGCTCTCTTTAGATGCTCGATACTCATATTATGTAGTAACAACATTTTTGCTGGTCTAAAAGTTTGACATCTTCGAAGTACTTATAGGTTTGTCATCTTTGTTGTCATATAAGCTTGATATTTGTCTTTCAATGCTTCTATATCCTCTTATTGACTCAGATGCTTCCTTTTCCCTTGATTATTCTTCTAGCATAATAGTCAGAAAATATGTGGATAACATTTGCCCCCTCCTTGTATAAAAGAAGCTTTTCACACTTTAGTGCAAAAACAATTATCTTCTCGCCTTTCCTACTCTCACTTTCCATGAGATTCTCTTATTTAAATCACATTCTTCTGGATAACATAAAGTAAATGATTATGACTTCCATGATTTTAAAAAAATTATTTCTTAAATTGATTACTTTGCTTTGTACGTGTCAAAGAAATTTGTGAAAAAGTTTTCTTATTGATCTTCGAAACTTTGAAAACTTGGTTTGAAATTCATTTTTTTGGAATGATTATTAAATTAACAGAATTTTAGACACATCCTTTCAAATTTGGTAAAGACATGGATCGATTTGCCTTCTTCCTTGTATAAAAGCATCTTTTCACACTTTAGTGCAAAACCAGGTTCAACACCTAAAATAGATCAATTCACTAGGGGTGATTGGCGATATCTTCGACCTAATGAGTCATATAAATTTCCATATTGGGGGCAGCTTGGATAGTAGGAGTTAATCTTATAATAATAAAGAAAAAAAATCTAAAGAAAAATCATTTCTATATAGAGGAGAATCCGATTCTTGCCTTGAGATTGAGAACTTGGCAATGAAGGCAAGAATTCTACAAACTTCTTTTTAAGGCCAAGGTTCATAATCTAGAAACCCATCGATAAGAAGACTGGAAACCCATTTGTGAGAAAAATAGAAATTCATTTGGTAAGAAAACCAGAAATCTAAATGAAAAGAAGGCCAAAAACTCATCTGGTAGGAAGACCAAAAATTTCTATTTTAATGGTGAAATTCTCATTCCAATTAACAGAAGATCAGAAATCTGATCAGTAACAGAGATTCTAGTTCTTTGATAGAAAATTTGAATTCCACTCTAGAAATAAAAGATTGAGAGCTAATTTGCTTCAGAGAATAAAGCCTAAAGCTCAAATAATAATTAACGCCTTAACCAGACAAATTCAGAATTTCCTTCATGACTATTGTCTTTAAAAATATTCCATCACAGTAGCAGCCTAACCTTTCCTCTGAAGGTAGCTTTTAACTTTGCCTTGGGGAAAGATCGATCGTGTTTGATTGTTTTCCTTTGGAAGATTGCTTTGGCCCATCTTTAAGATAGAATTAGTCTTGCCTGACTAATTTCTTTTGCCGCTTTCTATACCTTTTAGTTAAGGATTTAGGCTTTGATTGATTCTTTTGCCCCTTCTTATCTGTTAGGTAAGAATTTAGGCTTTGATTGATTTCCTTTGCCCCTTCTTACCTTTTGATTGATTCTTTTTGCCCCTTCTTACCTTTTAGGTAAGGATTTAGACTGGTGGGTGCATTTGGTTAGCCATCTTAGGCAGAACCAAAGTCTTACCCATCCTTCCTTTAGGTAGTGCTCCGGTCAGGCCTTATAGATGGTATCGATGACTGGTTGGTGCTTTGACTAGGCCATCTAAGGTGGGACCAAGTTCTTACTCTATCCTCCCTCTATGAGGTGCTCCGGCCAGGCCACGTAGGCGTGACAGAAGACTTGCGGTGCTCTGGCCAGGCCTTATAGGCGGGACTAGAGGCTTACTCCGATATCCCTCTAAGAGGTGCTACAGTCAGGCTTTATAGGCATGACTGAAGGCGTATAATGCTTTTACCAGGCCCTTGTGGCAGGATCAAAGGCTTTTCCTTTATTTTATGAATTCATTTCTCTCTATCGGTTATTGATTCTATAAATATACTTGTATCAATTTCTTTATTTATCCATTGTAGGAAAATAAAGTCTCAGATGTTTAACTTTCCAAGTTCTTGCTATTACATTACCATAGGGCTGGTTTAGTCGACAAGTTTCGATGGGATCACTTCGTGGATAACAAGGGGCCCTTCCAGTTTGGTCTAAGTAGTCTATATACTGAATTTTTGGTGTTTGCCATGACTTTTTGGAGTACTAGATCTCCTTTTTGAAATGATCTCCCTTTTACTTTGGAGTTGTAATATCTTGATATCCTTTTTTGATATTCTATCATTCGTATAGTCGCCTCATCTCTTAGTTCATTGATCAAATCTAGGGATTCTTTTCTTAGCTCTTAATTAGGGTCAAAAGGATATGCAATCCTTCGATGGGATGGTATTTCAACTTCTACTGGATGCATTGCTTCATATTCATATGTTAAAGAAAATGGAATATGTCCTGTTGTAGTCTTAGTGGAAGTTTGATATGCCTAAAGCACCATTAGTAGCTCTTCTACCCAATTTCCTTTTGCTTTGTCTAGCCGTTTCTTGAGGATAGTCTTAAAGGTTTTGTTGGCGGCTTCAACGACTCCATTAGCCTTAGGATGAGCTACTGATGAAAAACTTTAGATTATCCCATTTTTATCACAGAATCTTGTAAATTCTTCACTTTCAAATTGGGTCCCATTGTCGGATATTACCTTACTCGTTATTCCAAATCGAGTGACTGTTCTTAATCACAAACCTTTAGTATTTTTCCTGAAGTTATATTTGGTAATGGTTCTACCTCCACCCATTTGGTAAAGTAATCGACGGCTAGTACTACAAACTTGGCTCCGCCTTTTAATATAGGCAATGGTCCTACTAAGTCGATTCCTAACACATCAAATGGCCATGGACTTGAGATCGAGGTTTAATTATTTGACGGTATATGTGGGACCGTCGAAATTTTTTGACTGTTTTCGCATTCCTTTACATAATTTACAACGTCGTTATTCATATGGGAGCAATAAAATCCTTGTCTCGTGACCTTTTTGGCAACTTCATGCCATTAGAATGATCTGCGCAGAATCACTCATGGGCTTCTCTTAACAGTTTTGAGCCATTTTCTGGACTGATTCACCTTAAGTAAGGGATCGAATATCCTTTTTTATAAAGTGTTCCATCCATCATAGTAAAAGCTAGAGCTTGGTGTCTTACCCTTCTAGCTTCTCTTTTATCTCTTGGTAGTTTCCCTTCTACGAAGTATTCAACAATGGGTGTCATACAATTATTCTTATATTGATCATTTATTTCCATATGAATGGTTCCTTCCGGTTTTCTTTATTACTACTTTTTGGTTTATTTTCTTTTTTCGCTTGTATAAGAGGTTAGGATCTAGTCGATACCATGGTGTCATTTTTTGGTTCGGGGCTTTTTTCTTAATACTGGGATTTTGTTAGAAGCTTACCAACACAATTCGGATTTTTAGGGCTCTTCGTGAGCTAGCTAATTTGGCTAAAGATCAGCTAAAGAATTCCTTCCTCTAGGTACTTGGCGTATCCAAAAATCTTCGAACTAGACTAACATTTTCAATATCTTCTTGATATAAAGGATCGATCTTGCATCCTTTATTTGATAAGTTTGATTCAACCGATTAACCATCAATTGGGAATCACTGAAAATTTCAATCCTTGGGATTTTTAGCTGAATAGTTAAGGTGAGTGCTACTATCATTGATTTATATTCAACTAAGTTATTGGTAGTGAGGAAACCTAACTTCATTGCATAACGTAATCAATGCCCATTAGGGGTAATGATTTCGTATCCCGCACCAGCCCCTTGCTTGTTTGAGGCTCAATCAATGAAAAGTTTCCCTTTAGGTTTCATATATTTCTTCTTTCTCAATTGTGTTTTAGTAAATCCTATACAATCATGAATGAAATCAACCAGAGCTTATCCTTTGATTGCCACTCAGGGTTGGAACTCAATCTCATACTAACTCGGCTCTATTCCTTATTTTACTACCCCTCCTGAACTTTTGGGCTTACTGAAAATTTGCTTAAGTGAAAAGTTAGTTAATACCTTAATTGGATGCATTTATGTAACAACCCGCGTATTTTACGATTGAATATTTAAATATTTTATTTAAATATAGAATCGTTAATCGGATTAAAGTCCAAAAAGCTACTTTTTGTAAACAGTCGAATTGGGACTCGAGACCACCTCCATTGAGTCCAAAATGGCATTTACAACTTTTTTGAGTATAAACATCGATATGTTTGGAGTCGAGTAAAAATTATAACTTTTTCACTTTGGGTTTGGGTTTGAGTTTCAGCCCATCAACCTTCTAATAACCTAACCCTTCATCTAACTCTTCTTCATTCATTCTAATATTTCCTAACACTTCAAGCTTTAGCAAAAATATTCTAACTGCCACTTTTGGCAATCGTGTGAAATTTTTGGGACATATCATTTATAAATCCGGAATTTCCGTGGATCCTTCAAAGATTGAAGCGATTCAAAATTGGAAGAGACCGGAGAGTGTGACGGAAATTCGTAACTTTCTCGGATTGGCAGGCTATTATCGTCGGTTCATAAAAGACTTTTCTAAGATTTCCGTACCTCTTACTAATTTGACAAAGAAGGGAGTTAAGTACATTTGGTCAGACAAATGTGAAGCTGCTTTTCAAAAACTAAAAGAACTCCTTTCCGATGCTCCTATTCTTGTGATTCCCGATGGGAACCAAGATTTTATTGTTTATACCGACGCTAGTCGTGTTGGTTTGGGTGCCGTTCTTATGCAGCGGGAACGTGTTATTGCTTATGCTTCTAGGCAACTAAAGCCTGCCGAGACTAGATATGCCACTCATGATTTAGAGCTCGCGGCTATTGTATTCGCCCTTAGAATTTGGCGCCATTATCTTTTGGGAGAGAAATTTGTTCTCTACGCCGATCATAAATCTTTGAAGTATTTATTTTCTCAAAAGGAACTTAATTTGCGTCAACAACGTTGGCTCGAGTTCCTTGCATCTTATGATCTTGATATTCTTTATACTCCCGGAAAAGGAAATCGTGTTGCCGATGCCCTTAGTCGTAAGCAACAAGAGGTTGTTTCCATGATGGTATCCGAATGGAATGATCTCGAGACTTTTTCCACTTGTGAGATTCAAGATCGTGAATCCGATTTATGTTCATCTCTTGTTTTATGTAGCCTTGAGGCTCATCCTTCTCTTTTAGACCGCATTCTTGAAGCTCAAAAGCATGATCTCGAGTTGGTTCATCTTAGCCAAAGTAGTAGGGATAAAATTGATATTGAAGGTTTGAAAGACTTTGATATTGATGCTCGTGGTGGTATTCAAAAATTTGGTAGACTTATCATGCCAAATATTATGGATCTTCGTAAAGATATATTAGAAGATTCTCATCGTTCTAAATTTACCATTCATCCCGGTAGTAGTAAAATGTACGCGGATATGAAGCGACTTTATTACTGGGAGGGAATGAAATCCGATATTGCTAACTTTGTTAAGCGTTGCATGACTTGCCAACTTGTTAAGGCCGAGCATCAAAGGCCCGGTGGGTTATTGCAACCTTTGGAAATTCCAATATGGAAGTGGGATCAAATTTCCATGGACTTTATTGACGGTCTTCCCCGTTCCCGTTCGGGACATGATAGCCTATGGGTGATAGTAGATAGACTTACAAAATCCGCCCATTTTATTCCCGTTCGGTCCAATCGGACCGTACCTATTTTGGCTAAACTCTTTGTCAAGGAAATTGTTAGATTGCATGGAGTTCCGACTTCTATTGTTAGTGATCGTGATCCATTGTTTACTAGTGGATTTTGGAAAGGTATTCAAAAAGCTTTGGGAACAAAGCTTAATTTTAGCACCGCTTATCATCCTCAGTCCGATGGACAAACCGAGCGTGTGAATCAAACTCTTGAAGATCTTCTTCACGCATGTGTTCTTGATTTTGGTGGAAGTTGGGAAGATCATATTTCTCTTGTTGAATTTTCCTATAATAATAGCTTCCAATCTAGTATTGGCATGGCACCTTTCAGGCACCTTTCAGGCACTATATGGAAGACCATGCCGATCTCCTTCGTGTTGGCTTGAAGCCGGTGAGAAGTTGGTTTTAGGTCCTGATTTTATCCGTGATGCCACAGAAAAGATTGACCTTATTCGTCATAGGATGAAAGAAGCTCAGAGTAGGCAAAAATCCTATGCCGATAATCGAAGAAGGAAATTAGAATTATCTGTGGGAGATTTCATGTTCATTCGCGTTTCACCTATGAAGGGTGTTGTGCGTTTCAGTCGATCGGGAAAATTAGCACCTCAATATATTGGCCCATTTCCCATCACCGAACGCATTGGTTCCGTGGCTTATCACCTTTTGTTGCCGGCTCAATTTTCTGCTATTCATGACGTATTCCACGTCTCTCAACTACGGAAATGCCTTCGAGATTCCGACACTATTCTTGAGCCCGGTGTTATTGAAGAAATTGAAGTTTCGCCTAATTTGACTTATGAGCAACATCCTATTCGTATCATTGCTTCGGAAGTTAAACGCCTTCGAAATAAAGATATTCCTCTTGTGAAAGTTCAATGGTCCTCAAATCCTAAGGATTGCTCTTGGGAATCCAGAGAATTCATCGAGCGAACACATCCGGACTAGCTCTCTCGTGCTGCTTAAGGTAAACTTATTATTTCAAATTTCTTCTCTTTGTGTTGATATACTTTTATTGTTGTTACTTCTTATTTATTTATAAAATATTACAAGGACGCAATTTCATTAAGGAGGGGAGTCTGTAACAACCCCCGTATTTTACGATTGAATATTTAAATATTTTATTTAAATATAGAATCGTTAATCGGATTAAAGTCTGAAAAGCTACTTTTTGTAAACAGTCGAATTGGGACTCGAGACCACCTCCATTGAGTCCAAAATGGCATTTAGAACTTTTTTGAGTATA
Organism: Allium fistulosum; assembly: GCA_030737815.1. Taxonomy (NCBI): domain Eukaryota; kingdom Viridiplantae; phylum Streptophyta; class Magnoliopsida; order Asparagales; family Amaryllidaceae; genus Allium; species Allium fistulosum. Next base: position 965,559,899 of record CM060902.1, on the reverse strand, counting down.
AACATCGATATGTTTGGAGTCGAGTAAAAATTATAACTTTTTCACTTTGGGTTTGGGTTTGAGTTTCAGCCCATCAACCTTCTAATATCCTAACCCTTCATCTAACTCTTCTTCATTCATTCTAATATTTCCTAACACTTCAAGCTTTAGCAAGAATAGTGGAAGAGAAAAAAGAATTAGAATTCCTAAGCCCTAATCTTCTTTGCAAATCCAAGTGTTAGCTCCAAAATCAAAGAGAAAGCTTTGGTAAGCCTCCTCTTCATCTTCTCCAACTCATTCTCTCTTTAATTTCAGAAATTTCCTAAACCTAACTTAGGAAATGTTCTTCTTCTAAGCTTAGATTCAAGTTTCTAGAGTTGAAGTTGAAGAGTAGTTGATCTTCCTTTGCTTTCAAGCTTTTCCTTCATCGTTTTTGGGTTTAAAGGTGAGTTCTTGAACTCACATATTTGTCTATTCTATCATTGTTGTTAGGTATGAATTCCTAGCATCTATTCATGTCCATTTGCTTTTGATTTGAATTGATTTGGTGAACATTTCAATTTTTGGTGTTTTGAAGTCAAAACTTTAAAAATCCTAGCTTTGATTTGTGAATATGTTTTTGGTGGTGTATCGAAGAGCCTATAGGGCTGGGTTGTCGATTGGCATAAACCCCTAGCGCCCATTGCTCGTCCGATCGCAAATTGAAAGAGTTTGCTCTTCATTTGGATTGGCTGAAAAACAGTCCCAGTGCCAGTCAGTCGACTGACCTCTGAAGTCAGTCGACTGGCCGTTGCAAATGAGCGTATCTGGGACTGTGCAGAAAACTGGAAGTCTCTGTTTTCTGCAGTCAGTCAACTGGCCTCTGCAGTCAGTCGACTGACTGCAGGAAATGAAACTTTTGAGTTTCTGGATCAGTCGACCGACCTCTACAGTCAGTCGACTGACCTGCTTGTTTTTGCCTATTTTGCCTATTTAGCTTGAGGTTCCAATTTTTATCGATTCGTGATTATCCGATTTATTGTTATCATTTATGATTGACTTTGATGACTTCTTTTTCGGGATTTTTGAGAATATCCATTTTGATGGATTTGGTATCGATTTCTTTGGATTTGATTCACGTCTTCGTATGTGGATTTTGGTGATTGATTGTTTCTACAATCATTTCTATGATTTGTCAGTTTAAAATATAAAGGTTTTCTATACTAGTAGTAAATATTCAAACTCTTTTTCCAAACATGATTTCAACTCTATTTTTAAATATAAAGCTTGTTTTCAAAACCGTTTTCCAATCTATTAGTATATACAAACCTTTATCTCATTCGTATGAGAAAATATAATTAAACGGCTTAGCAAAACAAGTGGTATGAAACTCTTGCGTTTACTTCGTCGGTTAAGTTTTGGACTTGTTCGATTGAAACTCTTGTGACAATTTTCGAGTGGGAATCTACAATTTGTTCGTAAATATTTAAGTTAAGCTAGTGGTTATGGGACATGAAGCTAAACTCATATATTTACTAGCTTAGTGCAATCGACACTTTTATTGATCGATGACGATAATTTTGTGATTTAGACTAGCGATGTGCGATGTCTATTTGTTTGTTTAGGGATTACAATCCCCGTTTGTGGAACTTTGGTTCAATTTGGCGGGGTAGCGACCCGTGGACTTTGGGCCGTTTGTGGAGCTTCGGCACAAAATTTATGGTTAGTGACCATGGAATAGCATTCCGTTTGTGATACACGTGTTGGTGAGTTTTCATGCTCCCGTTTGTGATAGGCCTCCCCCTTTGTGATTTCTGGATTTCTAATTGATGATTTCTAGAATTTGTGTTTCACCAACTTTCGCGATTGGCATTAATATGTTTGTCAATATTTGTGGCTTGGTGAATAAAATAAAGAATATGACATTCTTTTTGGTGCTTTGAGATTCTTGAGATATTGTATGATTTTGTTGTTGTTTAAAGCATACTTGTCATAGTTTGACATTATTGTTATCATACGTTTTAGTTATATCTCTACTCTAATCTCATTTTATAAATGATAATTATAGCTAGACTGATCCGTTTATTATTTTCTTATTAAATAATACTCGGGTCAGACCGAGATGTTACAGGTGCTTCTGCTTGACTCCTTATCTGGGATCATCTTCTGACTTTTGTCTAACTACATTAGATTGGTAGTTTTTGTTGTTATACATTTGAGATATAGACTCCTTGATGTATACATATTCTTTTGTCTAGCACTTGTATCTATTCTTTTGTGATATTGTGGATCTTGTTAGACCACTACTCTGATGTACACTTTTATGTGTTATATTCATATCTGTTTCCGCCAGTGAGATATGAACATCTGTGACTGATTTATGTTATGCTTATTTCTATATTTGTTTCCGAGGTCCACTTAGCCACTGTGTAGTAGCTTTGAGTTTGTATCGGTATGTCGGATTTCCTCTTGAAATAAAATGCATGTTATATTGTCTGACATATCGGTACTCGCACAAAGCAATTACACGGATGGTCGCTCCTCAACAGCCTTATTCTTCGCGCTAGTCGACAGCATTACTTAGTAGTGTCCTTGGCTAGCGTGAGTATAGAGGTGGGGCGTCATAGCTTGGTATTGGAGCCAAACTTCGGAACAATGTAGAATAATCTAGCAAGGATCATTGTCCTAAGTCTTTCTTAGGAGTCATGCCTTAGGATTAATTCGAGTCATTGAACCCGTTCTATCCTATTTCTTTTTATGATGCCTTGTTTTATCAATCAAGTTTGTTTGATATTCATTCTAAGATTAACATTTTTTTCTCTTTTCTTTCTTTCTTAAAAGAAGAGAAATGGTTAGACCAGGCCGTCCCAGCACCGGTCAATCTAGTGCTACTCCTCAGGATGGAGTATTTATGTCTGCTCAGCAACTTCTAGATCTTGTAAGAAATGCTCAAGCTGCCGGACCTATTCTTGAGCCCACACATCCTAAAACTGGGTTTGCACGCTTGTGCAGTGATTACACCAATTTGGGTGGAAAGTCATTCAAAGGTTCCGAGAGCGTTATAGAAGTCCAGGCTTGGCTTCGAACATGCGACCGCATCTTTTCTCGCATGAATCTTATTTGTCTCCATCGAGTCCAAGTGGCTTCTAGCATGCTCCAAGAAAGAGCATCAGATTGGTACGAGCTTTTGATCTCTGAAATTAGTGAAGTGGATCTTACTTGGGAACAATTCCAGGAAAGATTCAAATTGAAATTTGTGTCGGAGGCTGAAAAAGTAACTTTAGCTCGGTGCTTTATCGACCTTGTTCAAGGTGAATCTTCCATGACCGACTACGTCGCATCTTTTGAATCTCTCTCTAAATATGGGGTTGAATACATTAATACCCCATTGAAGAAAAATCATAGATTTGTGTATGGCTTGAACAAGAGCCTCAAAAAGCCATTACTTCTGAAATTAGAAGTTTCTTTTGATCAACTTGTTGATATTGCTCTTCGACTCGAAGAGGCTGATAAAGATAGTGATGCTGAGGTCAAACAAACATCAACAAGAAGAGACCTTTTAAATTCAAGCCTAATCCCAACAAGAAGGGAAAGCAAGCAACACCGGTAGCAAATACTACTAACCCTCGTCATGGAGAATGTTACAATTGTGGTTCTAAGGACCACTATGCAAACAAGTGCCCGAAGTCTATTTCTTTCCGCTATTGAAAGAGTTCGGGTCATACTATATCTTCGTGTCCCAAACTTCAAGGCAAGAAGGAGGGCAAGCTAAATGTTGTACAAGCCCCTGCTAACACTTCTCGTGGTCAAGGTATTTCTCATTCTATCCTTGATGGCATTATTATATTTCGTGATTTTCCTATTCGAGTTCTTTTTGATACGGGTGCATCTCACTCTTTTATATCAAAAGAACTTGTTGACGCTTTGTCTTTTAATGTTATTGGCTTGATGACTTCATTAAGGATTGCGAATCCAGTTGGCGGGTCCGCAACACTCAGTTTATTATGTAAAGATGTCGAAATTATTTTATGTGATTATGCTTTTCGAGCCGATTTGCATGTTATGCGTTACCTTGGGTTCGGAATGATTTTGGGGATGGATTGGCTTAACCGTTATGAAGCCCATATCCTATGTCCTGAGTGGACTATATATCTTCAGCATCCTCAATCTGTTAAGCAGATTTCTCTTGTTCTGAAAGATTCAGATTCCAATTCGAAAGCATCCTTGTATTCTCTAAATCCTCATGATGACGATAATGATGATGAGGAAGATGTCATTTCTCTCATTCACATTGTTCGTGAATTTCCCGACATATTTGAGCCCGTTCTAGGATTACCACCTAAGCGAGCAATTGAGTTCAGAATTAATCTAATCCCTGGAGCTCTACCTATTACTCGTCCTCCTTATCGTATGTCCAATCAAGAAAATGAGGAGATGCGCAAACAATTATCCGAATTGGAAGCGAAGCAATTTGTTCAATCTAGTTCCTATCCATGGGGAGCTTCAGCTATTTTTGTGAAGAAATCTGATGGTACACTTAGGCTTTGCGTTGACCACCGCAAGCTTAACGATCTCACCATCAAGAATAAATATCCCTTGCCTTGGATTGATGATTTATTTGATCAGCTTAGTGGTGCTAAAGTCTTTTCACAGTTAGACTTAGCAACCGGTTTTCATCAGCTCCGTATTGCAAAGGATAACATTCCTTTGACATCGTTCCATACACATTATGGATCTTATAAATGGCTTGTTATGCCATTTGGTTTGATGAATGCTCCAGCTTATTTCATTGACCTTATGAATCGAGTTTTCAAAGACTTCCTCGATCGATTTGTTCTCATCTTTATCGATGATATTTTTATTAATTCTAAAACCGAAGAGGAGCATGAAAAACATCTTCGGATTGTGTTGGAAACTCTTAGGAGCAACCAATTGAAAGCAAAATTTTCTAAATGCCACTTTTGGCAATCTCGTGTGAAATTTTTGGGACATATCATTTCTGAATCCGGAATTTTCGTGGATCCTTCAAAGATTGAAGCGATTCAAAATTGGAAGAGACCGAAGAGTGTGATGGAAATTCATAGCTTTCTCGGATTGGCAGGCTATTACCGTCGGTTCATAAAATACTTTTCTAAGATTTCCGTACCTCTTACTAATTTGACAAAGAAGGGAGTTAAGTACATTTGGTCGAACAAATGTGAAGCTGCTTTTCAGAAACTAAAAGAACTCCTTTCCGATGCTCCTATTCTTGTGATTCCCGATGGGAACCAAGATTTTATTGTTTATACCGACGCTAGTCGTGTTGGTTTGGGTGTCGTTCTCATGCAGCGGGAACGTGTTATTGCTTATGCTTCTAGGCAACTAAAGCCTGTCGAGACTAGATATGCCACTCATGATTTAGAGCTCGCGACTATTGTATTCGCCCTTAGAATTTGGCGCTATTATCTTTTGGGAGAGAAATTTGTTCTCTACACCAATCATAAATCTTTGAAGTATTTATTTTCTCAAAAGGAACTTAATTTGCGTCAACAATGTTGACTCGAGTTCCTTGCATCTTATGATCTTGATATTCTTTATACTCCCGGAAAAGGAAATTGTGTTGCCGATGCCCTTAGTCGTAAGCAACAAGCGGTTGTTTCCATGATGGTATCCGAATGGATTAATCTGAGACTTTGTCCACTTGTGAGATTCGAGATCGTGAATCCGATTTATGTTCATCTCTTATTTTATGTATCCTTGAGGCTCATCCTTCTCTTTTAGACCACATTCTTGAAGCTCAAAAGCATAATCCGGAGTTGGTTCATCTTAGCCAAAGTTGTAGGGATAAAATTGATATTGATACTCCTGGCGGTATTCGAAAATTTGGTAGACTTATCGTGCCAAATATTATGGATCTTCATAAAGACATATTAGAAAATTCTCATCGTTCTAAATTTAACATTCATCCCGGTAGTAGTAAAATGTACGCGGATATGAAGCGACTTTATTACTGGGAGGGAATGAAATCCGATATTGCTAACTTTGTTAAGCGTTGCATGACTTGCCAACTTGTTAAGGCCGAGCATCAAAGGCTCGGTGGGTTATTGCAACCTTTGGAAATTCCAATATGGAAGTGGGATCAAATTTCCATGGACTTTATTGACGGTCTTCCCCGTTCCCATTCGGGACATGATAGCCTATGGGTGATAGTAGATAGACTTACAAAATCCACCCATTTTATTCCCGTTCGGTCCAATCGAACTGTACCTATTTTGGCTAAACTCTTTGTCAAGGAAATTGTTAGATTGCATGGAGTTCCTACTTCCATTGTTAGTGATCATGATCCATTGTTTACTAGTGGATTTTGGAAAGGTATTCAAAAAGCTTTGGGAACAAAGCTTAATTTTAGCACTGCTTATCATCCTCAGTCCGATGGAAAAACCGAGCGTGTGAATCAAACTCTTGAAGATCTTCTTCGCGCATGTGTTCTTGATTTTGGTGGAAGTTGGGAAGATTATATTTCTCTTGTTGAATTTTCCTATAATAATAGCTTCCAATCTAGTATTGGTATGGCACCTTTTGAGGCACTATACAGAAGGCCATGCCGATCTCCTTCGTGTTGGCTTGAAGCCGGTGAGAAGCTGGTTTTAGGTCCTGATTTTATCCGTGATGCCACAGAAAAGATTGACCTTATTCGTCATAGGATGAAAGAAGCTCAGAGTAGGCAAAAATCCTATGTCGATAATCGAAGGAGGGAATTAGAATTTTCTGTGGGAGATTTCGTGTTCATTCGCATTTCACCTATGAAGGGTGTTGTGCGTTTCAGTCGATCTGGAAAATTAGCACCTCGATATATTGGCCCATTTCCCATCACCGAACGCATTGGTTCCATGGCTTATCGCCTTTTGTTATCGGCTCAATTTTCTGCTATTCATGACGTATTCCACGTCTCTCAACTACGGAAATGCCTTCGAGATTTTGACACTATTCTTGAGCCCGGTGTTATTGAAGAAATTGAAGTTTCGCCTAATTTGACTTATGAGCAACATCCTATTCGTATCATTGCTTCGGAAGTTAAACGCCTTCGAAATAAAGATGTTCCTCTTGTGAAAGTTCAATGGTCCTCAAATCCTAAGGATTGCTCTTGGGAATCCAGAGAATTCATCGAGCGAACACATCCGGACTTGCTCTCTCGTACTGCTTAAGGTAAACTTCTTATTTCAAATTTCTTCTCTTTGTGTTGATATACTTTTATTGTTGTTACTTCTTATTTATTTCTTAAAGATTGCGAGGACGCAATTTCTTTAAGGAGGGGAGTCTGTAACAACCCCCGTATTTTACGATTGAATATTTAAATATTTTATTTAAATATAGAATCGTTAATCGGATTAAAGTCCGAAAAGCTACTTTTTGTAAACAGTCGAATTGAGACTCGAGACCACCTCCATTGAGTCCAAAATGGCGTTTATAACTTTTTTGAGTATAAACATCGATATGTTTGGAGTCGAGTAAAAATTATAACTTTTTCACTTTGGGTTTGGGTTTGAGTTTCAGCCCATCAACCTTCTAATAACCTAACCCTTCATCTAACTCTTCTACATTCATTCTAATATTTCCTAACACTTCAAGCTTTAGCAAAAATGAGGGAAGAGAAAAAAGAATTAGAATTCCTAAGCCCTAATCATCTTTGCAAATCCAAGTGTTAGCTCCAAAATCAAAGAGAAAGCTTTGGTAAGCCTCCTCTTCATCTTCTCCAACTCATTCTCTCTTTAATTTCAGAAATTTCCTAAACCTAACTTAGGAAATGTTCTTCTTTTAAGCTTAGATTCAAGTTTCTAGAGTTGAAGTTGAAGAGTAGTTGATCTTTCTTTGCTTTCATGCTTCTCCTTCATCGTTTTTGGGTTTAAAGGTGAGTTCTTGAACTCACATCTTTGTCTATTCTATCATTGTTGTTAGGTATGAATTCCTAGCATCTATTCATGTCCATTTGCTTTTGATTTGAATTGATTTGGTGAACATTTCAATTTTTGGTGTTTTGAAGTCAAAACTTTAAAAATCCTAGCTTTGATTTGTGAACATGTTTTTGGTGGTGTATCGAAGAGCCTATAGGGCTGGATTGTCGATTGGCTTAAACCCCTAGCGCCCATTGCTCGTCCGATTGCTAATGGAAGAGTTTGCTCTTCATTTGGATAGGCTGAAAAACAGTCCCAGTGCCAGTCAGTCGACTGACCTCTGAAGTCAGTCGACTGGCTATAGCAAATGAGCATATCTGGGACTGTGCAGAAAACTGGAAGTCTCTGTTTTCTGCAGTCAGTCGACTGGCCTCTGCAGTCAGTCGACTGACTGCAGGAAATGAAACTTTCGAGTTTCTGGATCAGTCGACTAACCTCTGCAGTCAGTCGACTGACCTTCTTGTTTTTGCCTATTTAGCTTGAGGTTCCAATTTTTATCGATTCATGATTATCCGATTTATTGTTATCATTTATGATTGACTTTGATGACTTCTTTTTCGGGATTTTTGAGAATATCCATTTTGATGGATTCGGTATCGATTTCTTTGGATTTGATTCACGTCTTCGTATGTGGATTTTGGTGATTGATTGTTTCTACAATCATTTCTATGATTTGTCACTTTAAAATATAAAGGTTTTCTATACTAGTAGTAAATATTCAAACTCTTTTTCCAAAGATGATTTCAACTCTATTTTTAAATATAAAGCTTGTTTTCAAAACCTTTTTCAAATCTATTAGTATATACAAACCTTTATCTCATTCGTATGAGAAAATATAATTAAACGGCTTAGCAAAACAAGTGGTATGAAACGCTTGCGTTTACTTCGTCGGTTAATTTTTGGACTTGTTCGATTGAAACTCTTGTGACAATTTTCGAGTGGGAATCTACAATTTGTTCGTAAATATTTAAGTTAAGCTAGTGGTTATGGGACATGAAGCTAAACTCATATATTTACTAGCTAAGTGTAATCGACACTTTTATTGATCGATGATGATCATTTTGTGATTTAGAATAGCGATGTGCGATGTCTATTTGTTTGTTTGGGGATTACAATCCCCGTTTGTGGAACTTCGGTTCAATTTGGCGGGGTAGCGACCCGTGGTCTTCGGGCCGTTTGTGGAGCTTCGGCTCAAAATTTATGGTTAGCGACCATGGAATAGCGTTCCGTTTGTGATACACGTATTGGTGAGTTTTCATGCTCCCGTTTGTGATAGGCCTCCCCCTTTGTGATTTCTGGATTTCTAATTGATGATTTCTAGAATTTGTGTTTCACCAACTTTCGCGATTGGCATTAATATGTTTGTCAATATTTGTGGCTTGGTGAATAAAATAAAGAATATGACATTCTTTTTGGTGCTTTGAGATTCTTGAGATATTGTATGATTTTGTTGTTGTTTAAAGCATACTTGTCATAGTTTGACATTATTGTTATCATACGTTTTAGTTATATCTCTACTGTAATCTCATTTTATAAATGATAATTATAGCTAGACTGATCCGTTTATTATTTTCTTATTAAATAATACTCGGGTCAGATCGAGATGTTACAGGTGCTTCTGCTTGACTCCTTATCTAGGATCATCTTCTGACTTTTGTCTAACTACATTAGATTGGTAGTTTTGTTGTTATACATTTGAGATATAGACACCTTGATGTATACATATTCTTTTGTCTAGCACTTGTATCTATTCTTTTGTGATATTGTGGATCTTGTTAGACTACTACTCTGATGTACACTTTTATGTGTTATATTCATATCTGTTTCCGCCAGTGAGAAATGAACATCTGTGACTGATTTATGTTATGCTTATTTCTATATTTGTTTCCGAGGTCCACTTAGCCACTGTGTAGTAGCTTTGAGTTTGTATCGGTATGTCAGATTTCCTATTGAAATAAAATGCATGTTATACTGTCTGACATATCGGTACTCGCACAAAGCAATTACACGGATGGTCGCTCCTCAACAGCCTTATTCTTCGTGCTAGTCGACAGCATTACTTAGTAGTGTCCTTGGCTAGCGTGAGTATAGAGGTGGGGCATCACAGTCTAAAAGTAGGCTCTTAGTTTTTAGTAGTGAGAATTAGAAAGTATGCCAACTTCACTATAGTTGGATATCTGCCTTCTGCCTAGTTATGCTTTTATTAGCATAGTACACCAAAAGTCGAGCCTTATTTTCTTCTCTTACTAGAACTGAACTTACACATGTTCAGAGGCTGCCATGTAAAGGTACAAATTTTTTCCTCTAATGGGACCAGATAAGATCATATGTTTTTCAAGATAGTCTTTTAATTCCTTGAAGGATTTTTGGTAATCTTCTCCCCACTCAAAGTTCTTTTTTTTCTTAATCATTTCAAAGAAAGGGCTGCACTTATCGGTGGATTTAGAGATAAATCTAATTATAGCTACCACCCTTTCATTTAGATTCATTACATCTTTACTATTTTGGGCTCTGCCATGTCTTTAATCGCTTTGATTTGGTTGGGATTGGCCTCAATTCCTCGAGCACTGACGATATATCTTTGAAAGTTCCTAGACTGTATCCCAAAAGAGCATTTTTGCGGATTCAGCTTCATTTTGTACTTCCTTAGTACTCCAAACATTTCCTTAAGATATTTCAAGTAGTTAGTTTCCTCTTGGGACTTAACTAGCATATCATCCACATAAACTTTCATGTTTCATCTGATTTGTTCCTTAAACATTCTGTTTACTAACCTTTGATACATAGCCCTTGCATTCTTCAGCCCAAAAGGCATAACTTTGTAGCAATAAGTCCCCCAATATGTTATAAAACTTATGTTTTCTTCATCTGGTTTGAACATGGGGATTTGATTATATCCTGAGTACGCATCTATAAAATACAACAGCTTATGTCCACTTATGGCATCAACTAATTGATCTATTCTAGGCAAAGGATAGAAATCTTTAGGGCATGCTTTGTTCAAATTGATATAATCAATGCATGTTCTCTATTCTCCATTGGATTTTTAACTAGTATAGGATTAGCCAACCATTTGGAGTAGAGCACTTCTCTAATGAACCCATTCTCAAGTAATCTTTTAACTTCTTCCTTTAGTGTATTAGCTCGAATTTTATCAAATTGACTTTTCTTTTGTCAAACGAGAACGATTTTTAGATGTATGTTTAGAGTATGGCTTATAATTACTGGATCTATCCCGACCACGTCTGAGTGAGTCCAAGCAAATACACTTTGTTAGATTGGAGGAATCAGATAAGCTCTCTTTTGATATTGTCTCTTAGTCCTTTTCCAATTTTTACTATTTTGGTTAGGTCAAGCAAATATAAGCTTATCTCTTCTTGTTCTTTGGGAGATTTTATTCTCTGTTGCTTATTTCTGCAATTTAATTTGGTAATAATTTCCTTACCCTCTATTTCATTGGTCATCTAGTTTACTTCTTCTCATTTTCTTTTCCTCTCAAAGAAGTTGAATCCTTTTAGCACATTCACAGGCATTTCACCTACCTCCGCCTGTTTATTTGCTTTGAATAGTAGGCTAGAAGAGCTATCATTCAAGGATTTCTTAGTTTTAGTTTGGTTCAATTTATTTTTCTCCAAGCATAAAAAGAAGTGCCATCTTTATTAAATTACTCGAGCATAGCAAAATATAGTTCTCAGGAGCTAAACTTCTCCCCTTTTATGGTTCCCCAACCATTTTTAGTTTAGAACTTCACCGTTAGATATTTGGGTGAGACAAATGCATCCACTTCATCTAGAGCAGGCCTCCTAAAGAAAGCATTATAATAGGAGGGTTGGTCCATGGTTACGAAAAGAGTTTCAAAGGTTCCGGAATATGGCGGAATTCCTAAGAGCTAAACTACTCCCCTTTTATGATTTCCCAGCCATTTTTAGTTTAGAACTTCACCATTAGATGTTTGGGTGAGACAAATGCATCCCCTTCTTCTAGAGCAGGCCTCCTAAAGAAAGCACTGTAATAGGAGGGTTGGTCCATGATTACGAAATGAGTTTCAAAGGTTTTGGAGTATGGCAAAATTCCCACTTGTACAAAGAGATTTATCTGTCCCACTGGAGTCGATCCTTTATTATTAAACCTAAAGATGGGCTCAATGCTTGGTTCCAATTTACCTTCTGGAAATTCATCTGCTCAAATGCGTGTTTGAAAATGACATTTACTGCACTTCCAGTGTCTGCCAAAATATTTGTCACCATAGAGAGTCCAATTTGATCAGTTATCATTAGTGGGTCATCATGCAGATGATAGATTCCCTTTAGCTCTTGTTGAGTTATTGTCAAGTTAGGCATTTAAAGTTAGAACTTGCAATTCTTGAATGGTGGTTCCTCCTGGATGGGGAAGATTCCATCGTTTGCTACCCTTGCATACTTATGCTTAGCCCCTTTTCTATTCCCGGCAATGTAGGGACCTACATGAATGACATCTTTGTAATTAATTGGAGTAATAAAGTCATATTGAGAATCATTTGCTATTATTTGTGTTGCTTAAAGGCCTTTGATTATTCTCTTCTGGACGGGAAGACTTCCAAGTTTTCCTTAACGAAATCCTTAAGAGATCCTGACCTAATCATGTTCCAAATTATACCTTCTAAGTCATGGTATTCGTTAGGTTTATACCCATTTGCTTTATGATAGGCACAATAATCTCCCCCTCTCTTGGGCTCAGGATGGTTCCTTGCTTTGTAGGAAGTAGGGATATCTCCACTGCCTTTGGTCACAGCAAAAAATGTATGAGATGGGTTTTTCTCAGGTTTATGTAATTGGATTTGGGGATTTCCTCCCATTTTCCTCTTCTACTTTCGTCCCATTTTGGCTTTATGTTGGGGCGATCAAAATTGAACTTTCCTCCTCCCTTCTTTGGTTGAGACTTCTTTATGCCATGGTACATTTTCTTCCATGTAGATAAATTTATCGGCTTGAAATGGAAGTCCTACAGATCTCTGCACCCATGAATATAAATCTCTTTCCATAAAGGAGTCTGCTCAATTATCCTTGAACGTACCGCCATTAGCTTCTCCTTATCGGTCATATATTCTACTTTCAACGCTTTAGTATTGAATCTCCTTAGATATTCACTAAGTTGTTCCCCTGATCTTTGTTTGATGTTAGCTAGCACACTAGAATCTATGGTAGGATCTTTGCATATGTAAAACTATATTAAAAATTCATAAGAAAACTGCTCTCAAGAATAGATGGTCTTTTCTCGGTAGTGCCTATACCATTTGGCAGCTGCTTCATGAAAAGTTGTAGGAAAAAGCCTGCAACGAACTTCCCCAGAGGTGTTATGCTAGTTCATTTGGTTTTCGAAAGCCAATAGATGGTTATCTGGATCAGTGGTTCCGTCATACCTCAACGAAGGAATTTTGATGTGGGATGGGATTTTGACGGACATTATCTCCTCTGTAAAAGAAGCCTCTCGAAACTTATTACTAACCCTTGGGTCAAAGGTCCTTTTTCCCTTAGGTCAAGCATATCTTTCACCATTTTGTTGGCCATGTCCTTCAGGTAGGTTTCATTATCGCAATTGTCCCCTCTATAGGGCTTATATTTTTTGTGTGAGATCGAGCTACTTGGTTGCTTGGGAGATCTTTCTGCTAGATTTTCTTGGTTCTCCTTTCGACGATTCACTTAGCCTTATTGTCTTCTTTTACTTGCGATTTTAGAGAATATCTTGTTGGCTCCTAATTACAGGCTTCTCTCTTTATTTATAGGCCCATGGTACTTTTGCCCTCATCTTTACTTTTGAGTATTGAGGTGTCTAAGTTTCTCCATGGAGATTCCATTTCTTCTCTTCCTGCGGTAAGCTTTGTTGTTTTAGAAGATTTTAGGGAAAGAACTTTCTCAAGGAGCCCTTGCTTCCATGTAAATTGCTGTGTCAAATCTTAATTTTTTGCTTTGCTGCTATTGAGGGTTGTCCAATCTCTATATTCTCCAAGTTGAAGTTTGAATTAACATTATCCACCAAGGTTGTTCATTGTACAACTTCTTCATGCGGAACATTGACTTTCTTGGTCCTTACCATTTTCTTGGAACAAACTTTTACTTAATTAGCTTCAAAGAAAATAAACGACAAAACAGAGGTTTAAGCAATTTCGAGCCCTCCTTCTAGCGCTAAAATTTTAAACCAAAAGTTAGCTCAACACCCAAGATGTTGTATAAATTGGTATGATTCAAAAATATTCCAATTATACCCCTTGGTTTTGTTTAAAAGTTCAAGTCACATATTCAAGGGTAAAATAGGTGAATCGGAGAAATATGCAATAATTCTTCATTCATATGTCAATAGGCAAAATAGTAAATTCACAGATGTTATAGTCCCTGTTATCCCACCTTTTGTGAATAGCGACTCAACTGCTGAAAGAAGAAGCCACGACTTAGCAAGTTAGCAAAACAACAAGTTAATTGCCTTGAAACTCCAAGCGACTCAACTGTTCAGGGCTCCTAACGACCTAACGACCTAAGACCTAACGACCTAAGACCTAACGACCTAAGACCTAAGACCTGACAACCTAACGACCTAAGACCTAACGACCTAAGACCTAAGACCTAATGACCTAACGACCTAACGACCTAAGACCTAACGACCTAACGACCTAAGACCTAACGACTTACCTCCAGATTTTCCCTATAAATAGCCACCTGCTCCACATTGAACGGGGACTTTTCCCGGACTTTTTTCCAGACTTTGAAGCGCCGAAACTCTGCTGCATTCACGACCTCTACAACACCTCTACTACCAAAAACACTTCAAACTACCTAAATAGAAGATCAACTACATTCAAGATGGACTCCAGAATCTCTTTTGCATTGTAGTGCTAAATACTTGTATCGATTGTTGAACAATCGGAGGAATTCTTGTAAAACTTGTAATCGAACTTGTGATAAAGAAGATAAAGTGGATGTAGGCTTGACTTTGAGCCGAACCACTATAAAAACTGCTGTCTCTTTACTTTTACTGCAATTATTTGCTTGTTTTAGTTCCCGTACCAACGGGTGGTGCTTTCACTTTATTACTACTTACATCGAGGTGTTAGCGTTCAATTTTAGCGTTAACATTTTTGGTGCTTTCATTGAGAGCTGAACTCAGGGATTCTACTACTTGGAAGTTGAGTTTGAAGGTTTAAGAGTTTAGATCTGAAAAACTATGACAAGGCAATCAAATAGACGACAAACACCGGAAAGAAGTCAACATAAGGGGAGTCAAGAGGCTTCCTCAGGAGTGAACCGAACTTCAGTCTTCATCACCAGGGATGAGATAGAGACAATGATGAGAAGACAAGAAGAAATGATCCAGAATCTGTTTCAACAGATCGGGCAACTTGGAGCCCAAAATCATAAACCAGATAGAGCGAGACCATCAGGGGCAGCCCCTGGGCTAGGGGGCATCCCCAGGAGCATGTTGATCCAACCTTAGGCAGGATACCAACCGACACTAGGCCACTAAGAGCTAGCAGAGGAACAAAAACCCAGCCAGAAGAACAGATTCCGGAATTCCCTCGTGAGCTCGGGGGGCAGGTCGAAGGCAATGAACGAGAACTACAACTCAGAGATAATGACAGATTAGCAAAGATGGTCAGGCGGGCAATGAGAGGCGGATTGGTAAACAAAGACCTGGAGGATGTACCGTCATTGGATATGTATAATGGGAGGACAGATCCTACGGTTCATCTGACAAAGTATATGAAGCATATGGAAGTGTTGGGGGCATCAGAGGAGGTCATGGCCCGGTGCTTTCCATTATACCTGGCAGATATTGCAGCATTATGGTTTAGACAACTGGAGAGTGAGTCTATTGGAACATGGAATGACTTGACTGAAAGGTTTATGAGACAATTCAGGGTCCACATTTCAAGGCCCAAGAATGTGATGAGTTTAGCGGCACCGAAGCAAAGAACTGGAGAGTCTTTGAGAAGCTTTTTGACGCGGTTTAACGCAGCCGCAGCATCGGTGGATCGACCAGACCCATCCATGGTTTTAATGGCAGCTGTATCGGGTATAGCTGATGGCACAGAATTCAAAAATTCACTGACAAGAGATCCCCCTATGGATCTAGGGGAGTTTTATCATGAGGCTGAAGGATTCTTACGATTAGAAGACGCAAATGTTGAAAGAAAAGAAGGAGAAGGGATAGAGTTTATGCACTCAAAGGCGGAAAACCTCTTGAAAAGGATTTTGACAAAGATAAAGGAAATCGGAAAGCGGAAGATAATGATGATAGGTCGAAGCGGGCTCGAAGGGAGTCGCGTTTCACCACTTATTCGGAATTGAATGAGAGTTTGGAACGAATTTACAAGATACTAAGGAGCAAGTTTCTTATCGCAAACCAATGAGGAGAGATCCGACCAGCAATGAAAGAAAGTCAGACAAGTACTGCTTATTCCACGAGTTGAATGGTCATAGCACAAATGATTGCAGGCACTTGAAGGATGAAGTTGAAGGGCATATCCGTAATGGTCTGCTATCGCAATATGTGAAAAGGGGAGCAACGATGGTGGAATGGGAACGGCCACCACCTGCACTTGTGGGGGACGGCTCAGGATCGAGACGTCAACTTGTCATCAATTGATTGGTGTAATGACGAATAAGTGGCAAACTCCACACCAACACGATTAAGTCTTTTTACACATGTACAGGACCGCGAACGATCCTCAGGCATGCTCTGATACGACTACTAATCGCATCACTGTAGGTGTTTGCACTTTGACGTTCCTATTTTGCTTTTGTTTTCCATTTCTTATGCTTAGACTTGATTCTGTCTGACATTTCTGCTAAAGACTTATTTTCAATGAAAAAATGCTACTTGTGATTTCATAACGGCTAAGCCACTTACACATGTATGGGATCGCGAACGGTCCCTAGGCATGCTCTGAGATAGCGATAAACCGTTGCAACAAACAATCCGGGAATTCACCCGAACGTGAAACCTGGTATTGATGATACTAAGTCACCCCGGGCACACATAAACTCGCCTCGAACGGCACTCGGCCGCAAACGGTCATAATTCACCTCGAACGGCACTCGACCGCGAACGGTAACAATTCGCCTCGAACGGCACTCGACCGCGAACGGTCACAGTTCGCCTCGAACGGCACCCGACCGCGAACGGTCACAATTCGCCTCGAATGGCACCCGACCGCGAACGGTCACCATTCGCCACAAACGACACCCGACCGCGAACGGTCACCATTCACCGCGAATGGCATCCGACCGCGAATGGTCACAGATTGCCTCGAATGACATATGATCCCGAACGGTCGTCATTCGTGGTCAGATAAAACTATCAATTTTTCTTTGCAGGTCATCAACAGGACATGAACATCTGGCTTATAGCATTACAAAACACACCTTCCTCTCGCAAGGCATGTTTTGGGGGGCAAGTGTTATCCCACCTTTTGTGAATAGCGACTCAACTGCTGAAAGGAGAAGCCATGACTTAGCAAGTTAGCAAAACAACAAGTTAATTGCCTTGAAACTCCAAGCGACTTAACTGTTCAGGGCTCCTAACGACCTAACGACCTAAGACCTAACGACCTAAGACCTAAGACCTAAGACCTAACGACCTAAGACCTAACGACCTAAGACCTAAGACCTAACGACCTAACGACCTAACGACCTAAGACCTAACGACCTAAGACCTAACGACTTACCTCCAGATTTTCCCTATAAATAGCCACCTGCTCCACATTGAACGAGGACTTTTCCCGGACTTTTTTCCAGACTTTGAAGCGCCGAAACTCTGCTGCATTCATGACCTCTACAACACCTCTACTACCAAAAACACTTCAAACTACCTAAAGAGAAGATCAGCTACATTCAAGATGGACTCCAGAATCTCTTTTGCATTGTAGTGCTAAATACTTGTATCGATTGTTGAACAATCGGAGGAATTCTTGTAAAACTTGTAATCGAACTTGTGATAAAGAAGATAAAGTGGGTGTAGGCTTGACTTTGAGCCGAACCACTATAAAAACTGCTGTCTCTTTACTTTTACTGCAATTATCTGCTTGTTTTAGTTCCCGTACCAACGGGTGGTGCTTTCACTTTATTACTACTTACATCGGGGTGTTAGCGTTCAATTTTAGCGTTAACAGTCCCTTGTTCATATATCAATGAGCATAGTAGGCAATATGCAAGTAAGCTTCAATTTTAATAAGGCTTAAGTGGCCTTATGCAAATAAATAATATGCATGTCTGAGTTCAAGTCCAAGTTTAAAGGTAAAGTCATATGCATGTACATCATTCAATGACAGTCGGCGATACATGTTTAAGGGAATTATGTTATGCAAAGTTCGATATCCAAGTCCTTATATGAAAAAAGTTACAAGAGTTACAGTCGGTTCTATAAATCCCCAAATTGATTTAGGGTTTTCAATTTTAAATTGAGAAATGGGAAAGAAATCATTTGCCACCTCCTAAGTAATGGTGGAGGTCTATTTATAGGGGCGTCAATCACGTAGGATGATTGACACGTGTTATAGCTTGGAATCCAAGGGCTCCAATAACACCATCCTTACAAATTCTTGGCATTCCTTCACAGGCATTCGATATTCCATATTTGTAGAAGCTCGACAACACAACTTTCCTGGTAGAAATATGACAACCTTCTCTTGTTGTTAAATACTCGACATCTTCTAAGGGTGCAACATCCCTTCTTATACCTTTGTAAACCTTGTTATTTTTAGGTTTAACAACCTTTATGTTATAGACACTCGATATCCTTTGTTACGTCTTTGACATCCTTGCTAACTTTGGGCTCGATAGCTTTTGTGTTGTTAAAGCTCGATATCCTCCGTTCTTCCTTGTCTGTTGTAGCTCGATATCTCTAAGCATTCATTGGTTCGACACCTCCATTACCTTTCATAATCTTGAAACCTTTTCTTTATAGTTAAATGCTCGATATCACTTTCTACTTGTAGATGATCGACAATAATTACTGTTTTGAGGCTTGGTAATAGTTGCTGTAGCAAAGGCTCGACATCCTTAGATACTAGATATCCTCCTTTATTCTTTTTTGGGGCTTGTTAATAGTTTGGATGCTCTTCATCCCTATTATTGTAGAGATTCGACATCCTCCTCCCTTTTTGATGTTTGGAAACCCTTAGAGGCTCGTTATCCATTAAGAACTTGGAACCTCTTCATTGCTTGCTAACCGCTTGTAGTTCGACATTCTTAGAGACTCGGCACCTTTGCTATTGGATGCTCGATACCTTCTTGTTATAGCTGGAGGTTCGTTATACACCTTTAATGTTTGATAACTTCACTTTCTTCATGTTCGTCATCCCTTGTCATTTCCAAACTCAACATGCTCTCTTTAGATGCTTGATACTCCTATTATGTAGTAACAACAGTTTTGCTAGTCTACAAGTTCGACATCTTTGAAATGCTTATAGGCTTGTCATCTTTATTTTCATATATGCTTGATATCTATCTTTCAAAGCTTCTACATCATCTTATTGACTTAGTTGCTTCTTTTTTCCTTGATTATTCTTCTAGCATAGTAGTCAGAAAATATGTGGATAATAATTAAAACCCGTGTAGCTAATGTATAAAGTCCAAATGACGTTGATTGTGTTGACCATTCAGATTCTATACATTGCTAGGGTACTGCAATGTGTTAATCTGTGCGGTATATGTCCTGTGATAATGACAAGGTATACACGAAGAATGTGTATATGTAGCCTACTTGTGCTGGCAAATGAGCTCTACCACTCTATGGGACTGTGTGTCGGATTTTACCCGTTATCATAAAATACACGATAAAAAAATGGTTGTCTTGAGTGACATAGAGCTTACTTTGTAGGATCATAGGTTTATGTTGTTTGGGTCAAAATTTAGCATTCGAGTCCATCAAATTCCAGAGTGTGTTCAATGAGACAACGTCCTAAAGGATCACCGCATTAATACTTAAACTGCCAACCCATGATCGAAAGAGACCTTGAAAAAGCGATCTCCTCTCATTCTTTCACCACCTCACTCTTCATTGCTATTGGCATGGGGTTCAGCCTAGCAAAGCGCAAGCATCAGAGACTCGAAGTGACTATAGGAAGTCGGGTAGGATAATATCGATGAAGGAAGTAGGTGATTTTAGGTCAGGCGTTGGGCCGACAATAGTGACACTATGTTATTAAGATGAATGACAGCAACATCAAGAACGTATAAGTCGCGACAAGAAGATTAAATGAAAACCCACCTTGAATGCAAAGTCAGCGATAAGAGAAGATGGAATTGGTGTGGTAGGCAATGAGAATTTGGTGGGCCAGTCGACGTGGCGCTACTGTAGGTGAAGACATTTGAGATAGAGCAACACCGTCAAAGAAATAAAAAAGGCATCAAGTGGAAGTTTGTATAGAAACGAGAGTACTATGAGAATGGAAGTGAATGTAGAAAAATTCCTAAGTGTTACTTTTATATGCACTTGGGAAACCATATCGGAACTGATATGATCATGTCCATACTAACATATTTAATCTCATGTTAAAAATGGAAACTGAAGAGAGAAGAGAAGGATGAGGATCAACCTGATCAATTTACAGTGCAGCTTCCAAAAAATTGAAGGCTCCAACTATTCTGCAAAAAGAAGTGATTGTACAAAATGAACCGATATTCTTGAAATAGGCATGATGCTTCAAGCTGACAGCTGATTCGGCTAATGACTTATATGCAGATAGCATCTGATGGCTTGTCTCGATTACTTTATGGGCAAGTGTTATCTAGCATTTGAATTAAGTGACATCTCGAGGGATCTCGACTTCAAGATGATGAAGGGATGAATCAAGAAGCTCAAGAGGTGTCAAGAATGAATGATTGAAGCATGGGAAGTTTTCCTATGATTACCATAAGGCAAATCATGTTGGTACTAACATAATTAATCATGTCGATACCGAGTTGATTGAAGACAGGGTCCACTTTTGAAGTATAAATGGTGTTGCCTTGTACTTTTGAAAAAAAGATAAGGAACTAAATATAACAAATCATGTCAACAATGAGACAATATGGAGGAGAAATTTTGCAAACAAAGTTGGAAGTTTGAAAAACTAAACAAGAATGAAGAAAAGTCAAAAAGCAAATCAGCAAAACATGTCGGTACCGACATGATCGTGTCGATACCGAGTTGTTTTGACTACTGAATTTTACCCATTCTTCATGCCTAAAAGCATGGATTTGACTTCTTACATGTTATTATGTGAGCTAGCGACTTTGAATGGTGAATTTGACTAAAAATATCCATCCTTGAGCAATGAAAAATGGACTTTTGATCCTTATCTAGTTTTTTGCCACAAAGTGATGCTAAACTCGAATTTTAATAAATTTCTAGATCTGAAAACTTTGTAATTAGATTGTACCTGAGCAAAAACATTGAAATAAAAGCGAATAGTAAAGGTAACCAATCAAATTAAGGCCGAACAACTTCCAAAATCCTATTGTTCCTCGTTTTTCATTTTATATTAAATTGATTTTTTCGTTTTGATTCGAATTGGAGTATTATGTTAATTTTTGGCGCAACAATAGTTATATATATATATATAAATTAACTTTTAGTAAATTATTTTTTAATTAAATATTTTAATAATTTTTTTTAATTTACCTTAAACAATTTTAATATAAATACTATAGCTTTTATAGTCTCATACACCTACACACATGTATATATATGTATGTATGTGTGTGTATACATACATATATCAACATATACATATATCTGTATATTTTAGTTAATTACTTAATTAATTATTTTAATTAAATACAAAATTTTCAAAAGTTATTTTCATAACAATTAAAAAATTTAGTTTATTTTAATACATTTATAAAATTTCTTTTATATTTTAAGCTTCATATTTAATTTAAAAAATATATTAAAGTTTCAAATATTAATTTGAAAATTAGCTCAAGGACCAAATATTATTGGGCCTTTCATCTAGCCAACTTTTTGGACTTTCTCCACCCATTAGACCAGATCAATAGCCATTGAGGTGTGAATACTTATTATTCAACGCTAAGACTAGACATTACTATTCTAAACACCCACTAGATAGATAAGCTTAAGTAGTTTGTCATCATTGACTAATTAGATCATATAGACCATTAGGCTTTGGTTCCATTTATTGGAACTTGGCCTTTGATAGTGGGTGAAATGGGTAAATTTCAGAAAAATTCCTAATTGGATCTTAGTGGGCCTATGAAATCTAAAGTTTAATACTAGATCCAATATGGCTGTTTTAATAGAACCATTTTTTATTATTAATTGTTTTATTATATTTAACTAATCTATATTAATTAAATTTAATATGTGAATATTTATGAATATATCAACATATATTCGCGCATATGTGAGATTTCATATTAGTTTGATATGTACAACACCTATCTAAAGCATGGTCAAATATATACGTGTATAGATATTGGGATTATTATCTACCATGTATATACTTAGCATATATATATATATATATTATAATTGCAATAAATGCATCGTTTAATATTAAATAAAGTATATACACATTTTGAAATTTTACTTGATAATTAGTAAATATAAATTTGTAAAATATCATATAAGATTCAGAGCATGTCTTGATTTTCAAACGTGAATTTTAAGCAAAATATCAAATCTGACTTTGTAACCAAATATTTAAATTTTAAATATAGATCTAATTAATTTAAAATTCCAAAGCATCATATTTTTGACTTAGTAATATCTTATAAAATAAATATATTAATTTAAATATATATTTTAGCCAAAATAATTTTATCATTAGTATAATAGCATATACATTTATTTTAAATATACTATGTAAATTAATATTTTAAAATCTGTATATTTATAAAATAAACTTATGATAGTAATTTCATTTACTATATAAAATTTCAAAAGCATTTTAAAGATGTATGTATTTATATACTAGATCTAAATATAAGTTTATTTTAATTTTAAAATTATTTTTATTATACTATAAAATAATTATAAAACATAATTTTCCCTAAAAAATGTATTTTTTCATCATAAATTGACGCGAGCAAATTAATAAAATTCAATATATATATTGATTATTATAAAACCAAATTTAAAATATATATGTTATAATATAAATGATTTAATTAATAAATAATATTTTAAAATTAATAAAAATATCTTTTACATTTTGTTTGAACCAAAAATGGCACAAACACCCAATAGATCGAGTAGAGAAATAAAAGTGAAGAAAATAAATGAAAAAT
The DNA here is from genome assembly GCA_030737815.1 of Allium fistulosum. Taxonomy (NCBI): domain Eukaryota; kingdom Viridiplantae; phylum Streptophyta; class Magnoliopsida; order Asparagales; family Amaryllidaceae; genus Allium; species Allium fistulosum. The sequence continues at coordinate 965,536,747 of CM060902.1, read as the reverse complement.
GAGTAAGAAATAGAACACAAGATTTATAGTGGTTCGGCATACTCTGGCATACGTCCACTTCAAGTTTCTTTTTTATTATACTATATTTTTCAAGTACAGTTCTTATGGATCGGTATAAATCCATTTCGGATCGATATAAATCCGTGAGTGATTACCAGAAATTAGAGTAAGAGAACAGGAGCTGAAAAAGATCCTTAGAAATGAGCCCTACCCTCCTCTTTGTAGAGGTAGGAGCCAAAAATCCCGCCTAGAACATCTCCACGCCGTCTTCCATGCAAAAGACTAGTTCCCATGAAAATTTGGTTGCCACATCATCAAACATTTCAGATCGGTACCGATCCATGGTCTTGGAGCTGTACCAAACCGTAAGTTTGACTTATGGATCGCTTTGAATCCTTTGCCTATGTGTGATTCGTGGTTGGTTTCATAATTCCAATCTTGTTTGTATCTTTAATAACTTGTTTCTGGGTCCAAATGATGGATTTATGGAAGTACAGAGTTGCTAATTCTAGTGCTTTTGGAGATTAATAGAAAATTGCATTAGAACAACAATAAATACTTAAAATGGGCTTCTAACATCACTATTGGCATGTAGTAGGAGTGGGGGCATGATTTGGTCCAGATTTGTGGATCGGTACCGATCCATGGTTTTGGACCAATACCGATCCTACATTTGGTTAGACCGATGTCCCCACACTCCAGAGTTAGCTTTGTTTTTATCACGTAGCTCTGTTTATACTTGGTTTCTAAACTCTAGGGCTATCTCTCTGAGCTGCCTACCTTGATAAATTCAAGTTCGATTTGTCGGGTTCGTCCGTATACTACCTGCGTAAAAGGTGGGATAATACTTGCCCCCTAACACCTTGCGAATGGAAGGTGTGCTTTGCTCTTGAAACTCTTCAATACTTATGAGTCTTCATTCTTGAACTCTTGAAACTTTATATTACCATATTGAATCTACTCTTGATACTGTATAGTCTTCTTAATCACCACCTATTTAATATCCTGTACTATATACTATATATATCTTGATAAAACATTAGTATCTATATTTTATATAATGTCCTATAGTCGTTATAATCAAAACAATACCTAAGGTAGTAACAATCTCCCCCTTTTAGATGATGACAACTATGTATATATATAAATATAATATAACTCCCCCTGTGTTACAAAACTCCCCCTCAATCCATGCCTAGATTTTATATAATTCTCCCCCTTTGTCATCAACAAAAATAAACTAACTATACTCCCCCTAACTAAGATACTTATAGTAATAATGATAAAAATGATATATAAGAAATGATGAGTGATAACACAAACCATTAATAGTAACCATACCAAACTATATATTCATTCAATATCACAATACAAAGTAATCACAACCCAATCAAACCCTAAACTATTATGTTTAATTAAAACTGTTAAATCTAATCAAATATATATACCACACATTTAAAGTAATCAAAGAAAATCAACTATTATCCCAATGTGATTTCCTAATGATTGGGGATTAGTGAATAGGGCAGCGAGGATAATGAAGGAACAAGTTCCCTTTTTGTTCTATGAGATTTCCATCTCGATCGAAACATAGTTCTCCGACGTATCGAATTTCATCATCTTCCTCCATGTGTTTTTCCTTCCCCTCTATTTCTTCCTCTTCTTCTTCATCATCGCTGTCTAGAGTGGGGTTATGAATAGCAAAATTTGCTGAATTATCTTCGATAACTATTGGATTCGTAGGATTATCCAATAGATATTTTGCAAATTGCAAAAACTTCTGCTTTGCTTTTCTTGTTCTTTGGTCATACGAAGTTGCACCACTTGAATTTCAATGAGCGTTTGCAGAATATTCTTCTTTCACCCTCCATTTTAATGATCGTGGCCATAGTAGTGTTTTGGAAAGGGCTTTGGGTAGGAGAAGGGAAGGAAAATGAAGAATTCTCTTCTCTAGAACGTTTGGGATTAGAGGAGGCCATGGTTTATTTGTTTCAGAAGTTTAAAATAGAGAGAATACAAAAAAAATAAAGAAGGAAGTCAAAATTTGGTTATTATATAACCAATAATTTGAATTTTAGACAAGAAATAAAAAAACAGAATTTATCGTTATATGTCGACGTTTGAGGTTAGGGTATGTCGACATACATAGTATTATTTTGATTATTTTGTTTTTCTTTATATTTTGTAATTTTTACTTTATTATTTTATATTTCTGACAGAGAAAAAATTCCTAACTCTCTTCTTAACTTAGTAAAGGATGTTTGATTCAATGGTTTTGTTAATATATTAGCTATTTGATTTTCAGTGTTTATAAATTCAAGTGATATTATTTCTTTCTTTACATTATCTCTTAAAAAATGATGTCATATATCAATATGTTTAGTTCTAGCATGATAAGTTAAATTTTTTAGGTTCAATAGTTGAAATAAAAGCGACGTTACTCATTTTATTAAGTTGATTTCTAGTTAATAGGTTCAATATTTCCAAGTATATTTTCTATATGATGATCTTTCAAGTATTTTGTTCTTTTATTTGGATTTGAATTTTCTGAATTATTATTATTTTTGTTTTCGGTAATCTCATTATTACTAATTTCGTTTAGCTTACTAATGTTTTCCTTTTCATCAATATTTGGATTATAATCTTTAAAATTTTCATCAAATGAGACATGTAATGTCTCTTCAACAGTATTAGTTTTAGTATTGAAAACCGTATAAGCTTTACTTCTATTTGAATATCCAATAAAGATTCCTTTATCTGATTTAGCATCAAATTTATCCAAATTATCTTTAGTATTTAAAATAAAATATTTACTACCAAAAATTCTAAATTATGATACTTTAGGCTTTTTATTATAGAATAATTTATATGGTGTTTTCTTAGTTAATGGTTTTATTAAAACTTTATTTAATATATAACATTAGTACCAACTGCTCCATTCTAATTTTTTTTAGGTAAATTACTATCATTTAGCATAGTTCTAGCACATTCTTGAATCATCCTAATTTTACGTTCTACTACTCCATTTTGCCGTGGTGTTCTTGGAAATAAAAAATTATGAGTTATACCTTTCTTATTCCATTAATTCTTAAAATTTTCATTTTCAAATTCTCCACCGTGATCACTTCGAATAGTTTTAATTTTATTATTCATTTGACTTTTAATTCGTTTAACAATGATTTCAAACATTTCAAAAACATCACTTTTAAGTTTCAAGAAAATCGTCTAGGTAAACCTAGAATAATTATCTATGATTACAAATACATATCTACTATGATTTATAGATTGTTTCTTTGAGGGACCAAAAAGATCTAAGTGAAGAAGCTCAAGGGGTTGAGAGGTAGAAATCATATCATTTGATTTAAAAGAACTTTTTCTAAGTTTTCCTAACTGACATGTATCACATAAAATATTAACCTTTAAATTCCTTTTGGTAAGACCTCTAACTAGATCATTTTTAGTAATTTTAGATATTAGTTTGAAATTCAAATGACCAAATCTTTTATGCCAAATCCAAGGATCTCTTGATTCAGCCAAAAGATATAAGTTATCATTTGAGATTCTCATACTTAATATATAGATGTTTCGTTTCCTAATGCATTCAAAGATAATGTTTGACTCATTATCTTCAATATGACACTTATCTTTTACGAATTTAATTTTGAAACCCTTATCATACAATTGACTGACACTCAAAGAATTATGTTTTAAATTCCTAACTAATAAAACATTAGAAATAGTAGGAGTTTTAGAATTACCGACATTGTCGATGCCAATCACATATCCTTTAAAGTTGTCTCCAAAATTTACCGATCCATCATCTTTGTAAACTGTATCTTTCAGAATCTTCGAATTTCCAGTCATATATCTTGAGCATCCACTATCCAATATCCATTTGTTCTTTTTGATCTATAGCGTTTGATCATCAAGTGTCTGTTCATCAAAAGCCATGTAACACATATGTTGTTGTAGTTCATACCTTTTCAAAAGATCACATGATTTTTTTAATGGATAGATGCAAATTTATGAAATAGTATTATGATGATTTTGCAAATTATCTTTTCGAAAATAGTGTTAAATTTATCATCAAAAATTGCCATTTAAACTTTTTCAAAAATCAGATGATGAATATTTTGAAAACCAATGCTATGATACCAAATGTGAGTCAGCGGAATAGGGATCTTAAGGCTAAACTAACACTAAGTAGGGCGGGGGGTGAATAGTGTTTAACGGATTATATGAATATTTTTCAAATTCTTTAAGGTTCTACTTGGAATGATGTAATTAACAATCACAGAATCAAAATATAGATAAAAGTAATTGCAGTAAAAATAAAAAGGAAAGAACGCACTAGGATTTTATACTGGTTTGGAATCCACCTACATCCAGTCCTACACAATTCCTTGTATGGATTTCTTTTCAACTAGTAAATGCAAATACAATCTCAATTTCAAGGCTACGAGACACACCTTTCAGAAACCCGGCCTTTGGGTAGAGCCACTTGATTTCCGGCTAGAAGCACACTCGCTAGATTTACGGGCTACTAAGCACACCCAATTGATTTTAAAATGCTACAAACACACCTACTTGGATTTCAGGGATACCAAGCACACCACAAAGTATAAGAGTATGATTTGATAGATTTCACAGACTCAGTTCTTCAATCTTGATTATAATTAATCCTACAACTCTTGAATAGTACTTTGATCTTGAGAGAGATGAGAGAAATCAAAGAGTATATAAAAGAGACTCAAACTAGTAATGATTGAATTTGATTCTGGTTGAATTTCGGTAGAGTTTTGATAGAAATTGATATAGAAATCGAGAGAATGAAAAGAGGAGAGAAAAGTAAGAAAATAGTTAATGAAAATTCATTTGGAAATCTAATATATAGGAAAACAACGGTCATGTCCATTCACGAAGAGATATGACGAAAAGACACTTTCATTCATATTTGAATTTACAGCCACTTTGTCAGCATACATAGATAGGATATGTCAACATATCCCTTTGTATATTGAAAAGCACTTTAAAAATATTATTTCGAAAATCCGTTGCTTCGTAAATTACTTTGATATTTGGTAGAATCGTTTAAATATAGTTTATACACATTTTAATCAAAATATAACTTTATAAAATCATTTTGAAAGATTTGATAAGAATATTCAATAATAAAAATTAATATAAATATAAATACAATATATATATATATTTATATAAACTTAAAAACACTAAAATGGTACCTTTATAAGTAAGAGATTGAAAATCATTTTGAAAATATTTTGATAAGATTATTTTAAAAACAAAATCTTTGAAAAATAATTTAAAAATTATAGAAGGTGAGAGAGATCAGGAAAGTGCTATCAAGTTTTTAACATAAATTCAATGACCCTATAACTTATCTGGAATATCTTGAAATCTTAAACTCTTCAATACTCATGAATCTTCATTCTTAAACTCTCGAAACTTTATATTAGCATCCTGAATCTACATTGATATTGTACAGTCTTCTTAATTAACACCTGCCTAATATCATGCATTATATACTATATATATCTTAATAAAACATTAGTATGTTTATTTTATATAATGTCATATAGTTGTTATCATCAAAGCCAATACCTAAGGTACTAACACGTGGTAGTTGTTGCATTGAACCTTATTAGAAAACTCTTGAGGGTCTCTCTGGCCCTCTGCTTCATACTTGCTAGTGTCATTACAGTATTGGATCACGAGATATGCCCAGAACTATTTCACAAATCTATTCACTATGTCGGTCCATGTGCTAATATAATCGTTCTCTAGTTGTCTAAATCATAACGCTGCCAAATCCGTTAGATATAGAGGGAACACTGTCCCATAACCTCTTCAGACGCTCCTAACACCTCCATGTCTCAGATTTACCTCATCAAATGAACTGTTGGATCAATCTTTCCATTATACATCTCCAATGTAGGTAACTTGGAATCAGGTGGATTCCTAATGTACCGAATATTCGGAGTAAATGGACTCTCGTTCACATCCTTTATGCTCTGGTTAGGCATTCCACCCCTCATAACTCATCTCACCATCTCAGCAAGTCCGTCATCATCATTCAATGCAATACTCAAGTTGGCATTCTCAGCTTTCCACACGTTCCCACGAGGGAATTATGGAAAATAATCCGCCGGTCGTGGTTATATATTCTGGTTCACATTCAAACGCTCTGCATCATTTCCAGGATGCACATCATCTCTTCCTGGGCCAATAAGACCCATGCCACCAAGTCCTAGTCGATTGGTACCAATCCATGCTTGTGGATCGGTAACGATCCGTATGATTGTGTTGGGGTTTGCTCCGGTTCGTTCTGCTCTGCTTTTTTCTTTTACTTCAGGTCTTTGGTTTTGATTTATAGTGACAGCGGCTGTTCCTATTTTTCTCATTCTCCTGAAGAAATTATCCATCATTTCCTCTTGGCAAGCAATCACCCTTTCTTGTAATCCATTCTTCGTGGTTTCCATCTCATCGTGAATTATGTAGATGAATGGGGGGTTAGCTCCTAAGGATGCCTCTTGGCTGCCCCCTTGTTGATCTCCTCTAGTAACGACCTTTCTAGTTGATTGTCATGTCATTTTGAATCTTTCAAGTATCAAATCGATGAATTTAATTATTTCTTAGTAAAAGCACCAAAATGTCTAAACCAAAAATGGCACAAACACTCAATAGATTGAGTAGAGAAATAAAAGTGAAGAAAATAAATGAAAAATGAGTAAGAAATAAAACACACAATATTTATAGTGGTTCGACGTACTCTGGCCTACGCCTACTTCAAGTTTCCTTTTTATTATATTGTGTTTTTTTAAGTATAGTTCTTATGGATTGGTATAAATCCATTTTGGATTGGTATAATCCGTGAGTGATTACCAAAAATTAGAGTAAGAGAACAAGAGCTGAAAAAGATCCTTAGAAATGAGCCCTACCCTCCTATTTATAAAGGTAGGAGGCCTAAAGTCCTCCCAGAAGATCTCCATATCATTTTCCATGCAAAAGACTAGTTCCCTTGAAAATTTGGTTGCCACGTCATCAAACATTACGGACCGATACCGATTCCTGGTCTTGGACCGGTACCGATCCTTAAGTTTGACTTATGGATCGCTTTGAATCCTTTGCCTAGGTGTGATTCGTGGTTAGCTTCATGATTCCAATCTTGTTTGTATCTTTAATAGCTTGTTTCTGGGTCCAAACGATGTATCTACAGAATAATAAAGTTGTCGATTCTACTGCTTGTGGAGTTTGATAGAGAATTGCACTAGAATAGCAAAACAATACTTGAAATGGGCTTCTATCATCACTATTAGCATGTAGTAGGAATGGGCGCATGGTTTGGCCAGGATATGTGCATCGGTACCGATCTAACACTTACTTGGTTGGACCGATGTCCCCACACTCTTGAGTTCGCTTTGTTTTTGTCTCGTGGCTTCATCTGTACTTGGTTTTTGTACTCTGAAGCTATCTCTCCGGGCCACCTGCCTTGATAACTCCAAGTTTGACTTGTTGTGTTCATCTGTATACTACTTGGTCAAAAGGCGGGATAACACATTTAGAAAGTTATTGTACCTATTTTAAAATATTATCATAGCATAAATAACTTTTTTATATATGCACATTAATTATAAAATAACAGTAAGTCAATATGTACATTTAATTAATTATTAAATAGTAAACTAAAATATAGATGAACATGGCAATCATATATATTTTAACGGTGATATGTATAGAAAACAATAAATAATATATAACATAAATAAGATAACGCTTGAAGAGATATTGCCTTAAAACCACAAGTCGATCTAGTCTGCCTTTAGATCTTTTAGAATTAGAGCCAAAGTTGCAAGCTATTGGCATACCTCTATCGAATCTGATTGTATTTGAATTGTATTGGTGTCAATAGAGTTCAGCTATGATAAATTTAAGAGAGGGGAGGTCAACCAAGATAGGGAAGTGGATCCATAAAAGTAAAAAATAAATCGGAGGCTTGGACTTGCTTTTATAGGGAGAACTATAAGAAAATACATGTACGTTTCTCTCCTACTAAGTTAATCCCATATCTATCCCAGGCTCTTAGCCAACCTTAGATCTAGTCTAAATATACTAAATCACATAGAAACCCATTGGTAATTAGAGTTATCTAAATCATATTTAAATGTACAAAGATATCATATATCGATATGCACTTATACAACTTTTATATACGCACTTAATTAATTACTAAAAGTACATGAAACATTTCTATAGGCTACTCCATTTACTAAATACATCCTATATACGAAATACAATAACAATTAGTATTTCTCAAATATTAATTAATCTAATTAATTTATAACTAATATAAACCAATTAAATCGAGTGGTGTTTCTAAGACCTAATAGATTCAGTTGTGTGGCTAATAAGGTGTGAACTTAGATAGCACTTAATATTCTTACAATTCAAATATTAACGTTTACACATCGCCTTAGCCAGTGGCATAATGGTTTGACTTAATTCATTTTATAAATCTGATCGATAAAATCCAATTCTACATTTTAAGTGATACCTTTAGTAACGATTATTTACACATATTCACTCCATCAAAACTATGTCACTTTAGGACGTATAAGATTTTTTTAGGTCAAAATTCTAATATTATCCCTATTTGATTCAATTAGTTCAAAAACAAAGTCCTTGGTTTAATAATAATATTTATTGTTAATCGTACTATTCTAACCAGAGATTTTGATTTTGAGTTTACTATAGTTGACCGTGATACCAACCTCATACAATGAGGAGACAAATTCTCTTTCGAATTGTGTTTCACGTCCACTGCTTCAACTCAGACAAGACTATAGTCGCCTGATGGTCACCATACCACGATTAACTATAATCAAAGTGGAGTAACCACATTAAACTTTAATAGTATTCTCAAGCCTGGAGAACCATGCAACATCGTCACTCTGAGATATTCATTTGACCTTAGTTTTTATCAACAACGGGAAACTATCGGACGGGTCATTTCATAATTATCCAATAACTATGAGTACATAACCCTTTGGTACTCCTATCAGCCATGATTAACACATTGCTCAATATTTAGAGAGCATTACGTACTCTGATCTCAATGGATGTATCAATGTCGTTTCTTAAAATATCTAAACCAGGAAGATTTAAAACAATATGTTATTCTATATTATGATAATTTTCTCATGATTATAACTATTTTTAATTATTACCACATGACATGTTACTTAAGGATTTTATATTTAATATATTTTGAATTAATTACTTAATTAATTATATCAAAATATAACAAAGTATATAATACAATTTAAACACCTTTATTACGAAAAAGATTAGTTATAGAGTTGAATATACGTAACAAATTAGTCTAAAGAAGATTACACACACACATAGATATATATATATATATATATAATTACTGGGATTTATAACTCGGTGTGTGTGTTAATTGGGAGCACTATACGCGCGTGCGCGCGCGCGTGTGTATGTTTGGTATTTAATATAAATGCATATTCCAAAGGAAATTGTATACATACAAATATGTATGTATGTGTGTGTGTAAACCATACATATACCCTCATATACATATATTAATTATATTCGACCATAATTGAGATGTGTGTGTTTTGTCACACCCATTTTTCCTCTTATATAAAAGTTTAGCGCATGTTCAAGTGTATGAATTCAATGAGCTGCACAAGGCAGAAAGGAAATAAAATAGTCAGCAATTACACCAGAAAGGTATGGAGTATACATCTTGTTTGATGACAATAAGTATATTTTAATATTTGATTTTGTTTCCATAGCGTGTTGCAATTTAAAAATCATCAAAGCACAATTTTGTTTCTAACTATTTTTATCCGTAAAAATGATATGTGTTTATTATTGTTATCGAAAAAGAAATATTATCAAAAATTGCAGTTAATTTCTTTTTCATATTAATAATAGATACATTATATTCAATATGTATGTTCAGTGGTGTATATTTATAGGTTTTGCATAAAATATTGGTTGCTAAGAAGTTTCCTTTTAGTGCAATAAAAGAGTGCCTATACAAAGAAAATGAAATAATTAAAAATCCAAAGCAGTAATATATAAGTACGCAATCAGAGGTAGTATACATGAAGAAAGGGAAATCAGAAGCAAAGAATTATATACACAATCAGACGATATATTTTTTGAAGATACAATAGAGTTTATTTCCAATTATATATAGATTTTATTTTCTACGTATGAAAAAAAACTCTCACAAATCCTCCTCAATATCTTCTTCTATATATTTTGCATATATACAAAAGGCTATATAAACTCAAATACTCAAAAAAGTTACCGGATCCAAAAATACAATTCGGTGTAAATATTAATCATCTCACCAATTCAAAACTTTTTCGATCATCTCATATCATATTTGTGCATCATCTCATCAATCTCAAATCACAAGCAGCTGAAATAAAGGACTCGAAACTCATCGTCATCAGTCTAGAAGAATCTGTGTACAACCACTGGTATCACTTTTATCAAAATACAAAGGTGGACGAACATTGAGATCTGAAAGGCATTTTCATCTACATCCACAGGACGGTGAGAACGACTACAAATCCATGGCATTTCATAAATTCTTAGACAAACATAGACGCAAAGCCATCTCAGAGCAAACTCAATGCACGTATCAAACTAAAATCAAAGATAAGCTCTCTGACAGCAACACAACCATATTATGCAGCAGCTTCACGATTTAAGATCTCAATAGTTGAAAGGTAGAACTATATATTCTTACAAGTGGAAAATACGCATAAGGACAAACTATGAAAAAAAAATAGACTGAAGGACAACAAGTTTCGTTTTTTGGCTGAAGGACAAACTTTGAAAAAAATTAGGTTGAAGGACAATGCTAAATATAGTTAGCATTTTGTAAAGTGTAAAACTGAATATAATGCTAGTTATAATAGCATTTTCTATACTGTAAAAACTGAATATAATGCTAGTTATAACTAGCATTGTTCTTTAGACTAATTTTCTTTCAAAGTTTGTCCTTCAGCCTAAAATAGAAACTTGGTGTCCTTCAACCTAAATTTTTTCCAAAGTTTGTCCTTGTGCCTAATTCCCTCTTCTTACAACAGCAAAGGTGTCATATTTTCAGCTGACGAGGAGCAAGGTGATATTCCATCTTCGAAATCACATAGGCATGTAGAAAACATCAAAGCTTTCACTGCCTTCGGAAGCATTACAGGCATCGCAACTGCAATAGACATCAAATTTCAGTTCATCACTATAATCTCTATAATTGGCAATTGATGTTTGCCTTCATCAGTTTCCAATCCATTTAATAAATTAGATATAGTCAATACTCATGAATCTTCACTCTTAAACTCTCGAAACTTTATATTAGCATCCTGAATCTACATTGATATTGTACAGTCTTCTTAATTAACACCTGCCTAATATCATGCATTATATACTATATATATCTTAATAAAACATTAGTATGTTTATTTTATATAATGTCATATAGTTGTTATCATCAAAGCCAATACCTAAGGTACTAACACGTGGTAGTTGTTGCATTGAACCTTATTAGAAAACTCTTGAGGGTCTCTCTGGCCCTCTGCTTCATACTTGCTAGTGTCATTACAGTATTGGATCACGAGATATGCCCAGAACTATTTCAAAAATCTATTCACTAGCTCGGTCCATGTGCTAATATAATCGTTCTCTAGTTGTCTAAATCATAACGCTGCCAAATCCGTTAGATATAGAGGGAACACTGTCCCATAACCTCTTCAGACGCTCCTAACACCTCCATGTCTCAGATTTACCTCATCAAATGAACTGTTGGATCAATCTTTCCATTATACATCTCCAATGTAGGTAACTTGGAATCAGGTGGCTTCCTAATGTACCGAATATTCGGAGTAAATGGACTCTCGTTCACATCCTTTATGCTCTGGTTAGACATTCCACCCCTCATAACTCGTCTCACCATCTCAGCAAGTCCGTCATCATCATTCAATGCAATACTCAAGTTGGCATTCTCAACTTGCCCCACGTTCCCACGAGGGAATTATGGAAAATAATCCGCCGGTCGTGGTTATATATTCTGGTTCACATTCAAACGCTCTGCATCATTTCCAGGATGCACATCATCTCTTCCTAGGCCAATAAGACCCATGCCACCAAGTCCTTGTCGATTGGTACCAATCCATGCTTGTGGATCGGTATCGATCCGTATGATTGTGTTGGGGATTGCTTCGGTTCGTTCTGCTCTGCTTTTTGCTTTTACTTCAGGTCTTTGGTTTTGATTTATAGTGACAGCGGCTGTTCCTATTTTTCTCATTCTCCTGAAGAAATTATCCATCATTTCCTCTTGGCAAGCAATCACCCTTTCTTGTAATCCATTCTTCGTGGTTTCCATCTCATCGTGAATTATGTAGATGAATGGGGGGTTAGCTCCTAAGGATGCCTCTTGGCTGCCCCCTTGTTGATCTCCTCTAGTAACGACCTTTCTAGTTGATTGTCATGTCATTTTGAATCTTTCAAGTCTCAAATCGATGAATTTAATTATTTCTTAGTAAAAGCACCAAAATGTCTAAACCAAAAATGGCACAAACACTCAATAGATTGAGTAGAGAAATAAAAGTGAAGAAAATAAATGAAAAATGAGTAAGAAATAAAACACACAATATTTATAGTGGTTCGACGTACTCTGGCCTACGCCTACTTCAAGTTTCCTTTTTATTATATTGTGTTTTTTTAAGTATAGTTCTTATGGATTGGTATAAATCCATTTTGGATTGGTATAATCCGTGAGTGATTACCAAAAATTAGAGTAAGAGAACAAGAGCTGAAAAAGATCCTTAGAAATGAGCCCTACCCTCCTATTTATAAAGGTAGGAGGCCTAAAGTCCTCCCAGAAGATCTCCATATCATTTTCCATGCAAAAGACTAGTTCCCTTGAAAATTTGGTTGCCACGTCATCAAACATTACGGACCGATACCGATTCCTGGTCTTGGACCGGTACCGATCCTTAAGTTTGACTTATGGATCGCTTTGAATCCTTTGCCTAGGTGTGATTCGTGGTTAGCTTCATGATTCCAATCTTGTTTGTATCTTTAATAGCTTGTTTCTGGGTCCAAACGATGTATCTACAGAATAATAAAGTTGTCGATTCTACTGCTTGTGGAGTTTGATAGAGAATTGCACTAGAATAGCAAAACAATACTTGAAATGGGCTTCTATCATCACTATTAGCATGTAGTAGGAATGGGCGCATGGTTTGGCCAGGATATGTGCATCGGTACCGATCTAACACTTACTTGGTTGGACCGATGTCCCCACACTCTTGAGTTCGCTTTGTTTTTGTCTCGTGGCTTCATCTGTACTTGGTTTTTGTACTCTGAAGCTATCTCTCCGGGCCGCCTGCCTTGATAACTCCAAGTTTGACTTGTTGTGTTCATCTGTATACTACTTGGTCAAAAGGCGGGATAACACATTTAGAAAGTTATTGTACCTATTTTAAAATATTATCATAGCATAAATAACTTTTTTATATATGCACATTAATTATAAAATAGCAGTAAGTCAATATGTACATTTAATTAATTATTAAATAGTAAACTAAAATATAGATGAACATGGCAATCATATATATTTTAACGGTGATATGTATAGAAAACAATAAATAATATATAACATAAATAAGATAACGCTTGAAGAGATATTGCCTTAAAACCACAAGTCGATCTAGTCTGCCTTTAGATCTTTTAGAATTAGAGCCAAAGTTGCAAGCTATTGGCATACCTCTATCGAATCTGATTTTATTTGAATTGTATTGGTGTCAATAGAGTTCAGCTATGATAAATTTAAGAGAGGGGAGGTCAACCAAGATAGGGAAGTGGATCCATAAAAGTAAAAAATAAATCGGAGGCTTGGACTTGCTTTTATAGGGAGAACTATAAGAAAATACATGTACGTTTCTCTCCTACTAAGTTAATCCCATATCTATCCCAGGCTCTTAGCCAACCTTAGATCTAGTCTATAATATACTAAATCACATAGAATCCCATTGGTAATTAGAGTTATCTAAATCATATTTAAATGTACAAAGATATCATATATCGATATGCACTTATACAACTTTTATATACGCACTTAATTAATTACTAAAAGTACATGAAACATTTCTATAGGCTACTCCATTTACTAAATACATCCTATATACGAAATACAATAACAATTAGTATTTCTCAAATATTAATTAATCTAATTAATTTATAACTAATATAAACCAATTAAATCGAGTGGTGTTTCTAAGACCTAATAGATTCAGTTGTGTGGCTAATAAGGTGTGAACTTAGATAGCAATTAATATTCTTACAATTCAAATATTAACGTTTACACATCGCCTTAGCCAGTGGCATAATGGTTTGACTTAATTCATTTTATAAATCTGATCGATAAAATCCAATTCTACATTTTAAGTGATACCTTTAGTAACGATTATTTACACACATTCACTTCATCAAAACTATGTCACTTTAGGACGTATAAGATTTTTTTAGGTCAAAATTCTAATATTATCCCTATTTGATTCAATTAGTTCAAAAACAAAGTCCTTGGTTTAATAATAATATTTATTGTTAATCGTACTATTCTAACCAAAGATTTTGATTTTGAGTTTACTATAGTTGACCGTGATACCAACCTCATACAATGAGGAGACAAATTCTCTTTCGAATTGTGTTTCACGTCCACTGCTTCAACTCAGACAAGACTATAGTCGCCTGATGGTCACCATACCACGATTAACTATAATCAAAGTGGAGTAACCACATTAAACTTTAATAGTATTCTCAAGCCTGGAGAACCATGCAACATCGTCACTCTGAGATATTCATTTGACCTTAGTTTTTATCAACAACAGGAAACTATCGGACGGGTCATTTCATAATTATCCAATAACTATGAGTACATAACCCTTTGGTACCCCTATCAGCCATGATTAACACATTGCTCAATATTTAGAGAGCATTACGTACTCTGATCTCAATAGATGTATCAATGTCGTTTCTTAAAATATCTAAACCAGGAAGATTTAAAACAATATGTTATTCTATATTATGATAATTTTCTCATGATTATAACTATTTTTAATTATTACCACATGACATGTTACTTAAGGATTTATATTTAATATATTTTGAATTAATTACTTAATTAATTATATCAAAATATAACAAAGTATATAATACAATTTAAACACCTTTATTACGAAAAAGATTAGTTATAGAGTTGAATATACGTAACAAATTAGTCTAAAGAAGATTACACACACACATAGATATATATATATATAATTACTGGGATTTATAACTCGATGTGTGTGTTAATTGGGAGCACTATACGCGCGTGCGCGCGCGTGTGTGTATGTTTGGTATTTAATATAAATGCATATTCCAAAGGAAATTGTATACATACAAATATGTATGTATGTGTGTGTGTAAACCATACATATACCCTCATATACATATATTAATTATATTCGACCATAATTGAGATGTGTGTGTTTTGTCACACCCATTTTTCCTCTTATATAAATGTTTAGCGCATGTTCAAGTGTATGAATTCAATGAGCTGCACAAGGCAGAAAGGAAATAAAATAGTCAGCAATTACACCAGAAAGGTATGGAGTATACATCTTGTTTGATGACAACAAGTATATTTTAATATTTGATTTTGTTTCCATAGCGTGTTGCAATTTAAAAATCATCAAAGCATAATTTTGTTTCTAAATATTTTTATCCGTAAAAATGATATGTGTTTATTATTGTTATCGAAAAAGAAATATTATCAAAAATTGTAGTTAATTTCTTTTTCATATTAATAATAGATACATTATATTCAATATGTATGTTCAGTGGTGTATATTTATAGGTTTTGCATAAAATATTGGTTGCTAAGAAGTTTCCTTTTAGTGCAATAAAAGAGTGCCTATACAAAGAAAATGAAATAATTAAAAATCCGAAGCAGTAATATATAAGTACGCAATCAGAGGTAGTATACATGAAGAAAGGGAAAAGGGAAATCAGAAGCAAAGAACTATATACACAATCAGACGATATATTTTTTGAAGATACAATAGAGTTTATTTCCAATTATATATAGATTTTATTTTCTACGTATGAAAAAAAACTCTCACAAATCCTCCTCGATATCTTCTTCTATATATTTTGCATATATACAAAAGGCTATATAAACTCAAATACTCAAAAAAGTTACCAGATCCAAAAATACAATTCGGTGTAAATATTAATCATCTCACCAATTCAAAACTTTTTCGATCATCTCATATCATATTTGTGCATCATCTCATCAATCTCAAATCACAAGCAGCTAAAATAAAGGACTCGAAACTCATCGTCGTCAGTCTAGAAGAATCAGTGTACAACCACTGGTATCACTTTTATCAAAATACAAAGGTGGACGAACATTGAGATCTGAAAGGCATTTTCATCTACATCCACAGGACGGTGAGAACGACTACAAATCCATGGCATTTCATAAATTCTTAGACAAACATAGACGCAAAGCCATCTCAGAGCAAACTCAATGCACGTATCAAACTAAAATCAAAGATAAGCTCTCTGACAGCAACACAACCATATTATGCAGCAGCTTCACGATTTAAGATCTCAATAGTTGAAAGGTAGAACTATATATTCTTACAAGTGGAAAATAGGCATAAGGACAAACTTTGAAAAAAAAAATAGACTGAAGGACAACAAGTTTCGTTTTTAGGCTGAAGGACAAACTTTGAAAAAATTTAGGTTGAAGGACAATGTTAAATATAGTTAGCATTTTGTAAAGTGTAAAACTGAATATAATGCTAGTTATAATAGCATTTTCTATACTGTAAAAACTGAATATAATGCTAGTTATAACTAGCATTTTCCTTCAGACTAATTTTCTTTCAAAGTTTGTCCTTCAGCCCAAAATAGAAACTTGGTGTCCTTCAACCTAAATTTTTTCCAAAGTTTGTCCTTGTGCCTAATTCCCTCTTCGTACAACAGCAAAGGTGTCATATTTTCAGCTGACGAGGAGCAAGGTGATATTCCATCTTCGAAATCACATAGGCATGTAGAAAACATCAAAGTTTTCACTGCCTTCGGAAGCATTACAGGCATCGCAACTGCAATAGACATCAAATTTCAGTTCATCACTATAATCTCTATAATTGGAAATTGATGTTTGCCTTCATCAGTTTCCGATCCATTTAATAAATTTTAGGTTGTGGCAGTCTCTTCGGCATCTAGTAGATCTCCAGCAATCAATTTTCCAAGCGGCAGCTACAAATTGAACGGCAATTGAAGTTTGAATAGGGTTTTTGAATCGTTGGAGGAGATAGTTTCACGCGGTGGATCAAGTTTTTTTAGAATGAATTTTGGTTTTTATATGGCAGTGTGATTCATTTTGGAGGAATAGAAATAGAAAAGCAGCTCATGTGTTTTGCAAGGAGATTGTGGAATTCCATTTAGCCCTTCAAGGGAAATTCATTTTCAGTTTCTCTTGTTTTTAAATCAATTTTTGGGTATTTTATATGAGTGTTTTAATTATTTGTTTTGCATTTTGCATTTTCTTTTCTAACTCGGAACTTTAGATTTTCGAGGATTGAGCTACAATAATTGTAGTTCAAGGATTCTGGTCTTAGGGTATTGGTCAAGGCATGTTTACTAGGCATAAGCTTATCATATTCAGGTTAGTAGAGAGTGTGAGTTTATAGGTGTTGTAAGCGTCGAGTATGTAATTCTAGTAGTAACTTTGAGGGCAACAATAGGCACTAACAGGTTAGTGACCGATGTTGGATATATCTGTGCGTTCTTTATTTTTGGCATTTACGTTTTCATATTTTATTTTATCAATTTATCTACAAAAATTTTATATACCCTATTCACCCCCTTTAGGGTATATTGCATGATCCTAACAAGTGGTATCAGAGCAAGTTGTTAGGAAAAACCTAATATCATGTCTAACCCTAGTTGTTGATTCAGCGAGTCTGTCCAGTGTTAGTCCACCTATTTTTAACGAAACAGATGTTTCAAATTGGAAATTTAAGATGGAATTTTATTTAAAATCTATTAATTTTAAAATGTTAGGGATAATTGAAAATGGATGTGATATGGTAAATAAGAATAATATTTCATTTAATCCTAAAGTTATGAATATTCTTATCTCTATTATTAGTAGAGTTGAATTTAACTATATCTCCAATTGTTTGAGTGCATAGAAAATTTGGAGCACTCTCGATGCAAAATATGGTGGTAAAGTCAATAATGAAAAAGAACTCTTCAAAGCTGATACAAGAGCAGAGCTGTGTTTGACGGGATTCACGAAAGACTATTCAGTAGATAGAAGTGAAAACAACAGTGATGATAATTCAACAGATGATGAGATAAGTGATTATTCATTTAAAGATTTACTCCTTTTATGTCATGAATTTACTGAAACTATTGATAGCCTCAAGCTAAAAAATAACAAACTGAAATCTGAAAAGTTTGAATTTGTGTCAGAAAAATAACGAATTGGAAAAAGAGCTTAAAAACGCCAAGAAGCTTGAAAATTTTGACTGTGAAAAATGTTATAAATATGAAAAAGAATTTGTTTGCTTTAATAAAAAAATTTAAAAGCTTGAAAATGAAATTTTGGTTTTGAAGAAAAATGAAACTGAGCTAATTCGCAAGAATAACGTTTTATAATAGGTATTGGAGAATTTGAAGATGTATGAAAATACCAAACGTGAAATTTTTGAAAAGGATAATCTGGTGAAACCGAGATAATCCTAGATAGGCTAGAAAACGAAATTGAAAAGCTTAAAAATTCCAAAAATCGTGAATGTGGTAAATGTGTGGACTTCAAAAAGGAATTGATTGAAACTGAAGAAAATTTCAAAACCTTTGAAATTGAAAACATGATTTAAAAAAATAGCCAAACGTAAATTATTCGAATATATCACAAATAGGAAAAAGAGATTGAAAAAATCAACGTATTTGAAAAGTGCCAACTTTTTCAAATTCAGGTGCTTGAAGTTAAGACCAAAATTAACGAGCTTGAAAACGAAAATACAGTCATAAAATGAAATGATTTTGAAAAGAGAGAGAATGCTATTAATCGTTGTTCTAAGCTAATAAACGAGAATAATATTTCAAAATCCAATGTTAATGAACTCGAGTTGATTATTCAAAAAAATTCCACTGGTGAAAAATCATTCAATTTGTTATTAGGAAATCAACTCTTTGCGAATAACAGATAAGGACTTGGATTTGAAAAGGTGTTAGTTTATAAACAAAAGACTAGTAATATCGCTATGGAAAGAAGTGTGTTTCAAAAATGTGTAAAGCGTGGCAATATTGGATATAGTTATAATATTAATATTCAAAATAGGAACATGAATAAACAGATTAAACAAATTTGGGTTCCCAAGGGTACAGTTGTTAATATTGATGGTCATATACAAGCAAATTTAGGTACCAAAGATTTCAAATGATGTAAACAAAAGTTTTCTTGCATCTCTTTCTAGGCCACTCACTTCTTCTTCTAATTTATAGGTATGAAGACGAGCTAAGGAGCAACGACGATGGAGGCAGATTTCGAGTTTTTCTACATGTTCGATGAGCGATAATTATAATGTTCCTTAGCCTAGGTAAACGAAGTGGAGATCTAAATATTTTGGATAACAATATTTACTACGAATGCAACTTCAAATGTAAGCGAAGGTATGGTTTATAAACTCAACTTCTCGGTTTTTGCTTCCTACTTTGAGCTTTAATTTTCCGATATTGCTGTAGTAAAATTTCCGTATCTTAAGTTCTCAAATTTTTATTTTGAAAATTTAATATGTTCTAGAAAATAGATAGAAAATTCTATAAGTCTTATGTTTTGAGTTTTTCTAGATTTTGAACATAACCCATTGAAATACTGCAAACAATTCAGTATATGGTTTGAAAACTATTTTAGAACTTCTTGACATGGATGTAGTAAATCAACCATAAATTGAATAGTGTAACTCCAAAATTTGACATTCTTGTAGTATTAAATATCTAACAGATAACTCTAGGTCTTTCATGTTTTGAGATTTTTCTGATTCATAACACAAAACCTTTTAAACAATGATTAAGTTAGTACATTGGTTGAAAAGTGCTTCTGAGTTGCTCGAATGAACTGTAGTATTTTTGGACATAACTTTTGATCTCTTTGTCGTTTTGACTTGAAACTAATTACGTTGATTAGAAATGTTAAATATTTAAAACTTTCATGTTTTGCTCTAAATTAAATTTTGTACTTAAATTTTTTAAATAATGGTTTCAAAACAGATCGATTTTTTAAAACAGCGATTATCGATGTCCGATGATAATTGTTTCCATACATATGTTTGTAATATACTTCTATATAAGATGATGCTATGCTTATTTTCTTTGATGATTGCTAATAAATCTTTTGTTCGAGAATTTTTAGTTGTGTATACTTATTTATGACTTTGCTGAAATTTTTTAATGTTGGATCAAATTCGATTGACATTGTGGAGTACATAAAACGCTTGTTTGATGATGCTTATTTTTCATGCTTGTCTTGATGATGAGGGTTCAAGAGATCAAACGTAAAAACAGTGTTTTGAGGTAATATTGTTCGCCACCACTAACACATCAAGAGTAATAAGTGGTATCTAAGGTATCATTGTTCGCCACCATGGTCAGCCCAAATAACAAATAATATCATGATAGGCTAATTTCTTCTTTCTTGTCATAATATCTGGCATGGCTTCTAAATTTTGTGATTCCTCAAGTCTGATATTTGTTATAGCTCATATGTCTCAGGGTTGATTGATATTTCACACACATTCTATTTCATCCATTTGTGGAGAGCTTGCATTTTTTGCCTTTTATTTTTATTTTATCTAAAAAGAAAAAGAAATCCAAAAACATGTTTTTTTTCCTTTTTAGAGTTTTTGTTTTGAAAAATCAAAAAACCCAAAAATATGTTTTGGCTTTCTTAGAAATTTTTTGTTTGCTCTGCATATTTATTCATGATGTGAATATTTTGAAATGAGACATCTTGGCCAAATCTTCGACATGGTTTTCGCTGAAATTTTTTAGAAGAACTTTTGACTAGAGAATTGCTTGACTTGAAAATGTGATAAGCTTCTACAGATGGGGTTGTGTTGTTCAAAACCTGAGATAATTATTAGAGATACATTTTTAAAATTTTGAGCTTTGTGATGAAATCATTTGAGATAAGTCTTTGTTTTTGTTTTTCATATACTAATGAGTATACCCTTAAAACATGTGCTCCTCTTTACACAAATGGCTCTAAAACCAATCATATTGCATGTTCAAGGATATAATATAAAACGTAAAATATTTTTGAGGTATTTACAAATAATTTACTTTTGAAACCATATCACAATCAATTGATCTTTCTTATGTGATTTTCAAAAGTATTTATACAGATTAAATTGATGATTATGGATATTGCATTTTGTATTTGATTAAATAATGGCATTATGATTTGATAATCAAATATACGTTATAGTTTCTATTTTTGGCTATTGCATATCCCAAATCATCTCTGAATCTTCCATTTGACTAACATATTTTGTAACGACCCGTAAATTTTAGAGGTTTTATTTATTAAATTAATTGAAATTTGTGAAATTTTAAATAATAAAATTTTGAAATTTAAATTTTATATTTGAAATGCGTCCGTATTAACATAGCAACTGGTAAATTTTCATCTGTTAATTTGGAAGTTTGTTTTCTAGTGTAATTTTATTCCAATTTATATCAGTTAAAAATTGATGATAATAAAAGTGCTCCGAAACCTAAAGATGTCAACATGAGAAAATTTATTTAGAACACTCTGAACAAGACTGCGTAATCCGTTTTGTGAAATTCAGACGTTTCTAGCTCCGTTTGGATTTTTCCGTACGGAATAGCAGCATTTTCGGTACCGATTATCGACTTTTGATCCGATGATCGTACCACTGACATCTGTATACCGTTTTGATCGCCTCGTCATGCTGATCTCTATGGTATATTCAAATTCTATGCTTTGAAGCCCGGTACGCAGCGGAATTTGCGTAAACGGTAACCGTATCAGTACCGTCTCTTGCCTTTTAGCTCAGTATCTTTTCGTTTGTTTCCAGGAATAACCGAAGGCCACTAGCCTTTAATATTCTTGAAAATTTACGTTTGACTTTTGCAATTCACTGGTGAAATTTAATGCGGTTTCCTTTGGTTTCTCATCCCTTCTCTGTCACGTTATATTTCTTTCATCTTATAATTTATTATTTGCATAGCCTGAATATATGGAAGGCCACATCATTTTCTTTTCTTTTCTTCTGGAAACTGCCGAGCTTCCACTCCCGACACTTAACCCACTCGGCAATCACCCATCACCACCGAGAGCCTCCATAGCAGCCGAAACCTTGTGCCGCCTCTACACATCAGCCGCATACCCACTCTGACCATCTCTCTCTCGTCATAGCTGCAAGCCGTTGCTTGAACGGATCTTCCTCCGTGCGAAATGTTCTTCCGCTGTAGCAGTGACCGTGCACGAATCCTTGCACTCGACAATCTGCTGCTTCACTTCTTGTTTGTCGAACTCGTGCCACACCTTTCTACTCGAGCCTCCTTCTATCAATGTATGGTATGTATGTTATAAATCTATTATATAGTTGTTGCTTGTTCATATCATATAGTATATATATTATTTTATAAAGAAGTATTGTATAGATTTTGTTTTACATATGTTTAGAAACTGATATTGATTTTAATATGTAAAGATATACATATATGTTTAACACATTTTTGGTTAATAGTTTGATCTATATACTGTTTATAAATGAAAGCTACAAACAGGTGTATATATACAATATTATATGTAAATTTTTGCACTGTGTTGTTATATATAGCATTATTTAGTTATATCATTTTATATATGACTTTTGTATAATATTTTAGCTGTACGTAAGTTTTATATACATGTTAGATTTTATATTTTTATATACATACAGTATACTGTTCGAATGTAAGCTGTTCTAGCCTGGGTTTTTAAGTATATGAATACGAAGTATATATGTATATAAGATATATTTATATATAAGTTTGTATAAGATTTGTATTAGCAGTTAAAGTTAATATATATGTCATATAACTTTTATGATGGGTTAGCTTATACGTGTAAGCTATATAAGCTGTTATATAATGTTTATATCCGGGATTTTGTCGCGATCTTTAAATTTATTTGTTTACAATTTTTCTCGACTTTTAGTTTTTATAATTTATAACTGTTGTTTTATTAATATATATAGGGTACGTATGTTACTATATAGTGATTTGTAAATGATATCATACGAGTGCTGTCTCGGTTGTTTGTATATATATAAATTTGGTTGCTCGTACATATAGATTATAACATCTATGTTTTTCAATTTGTTTGTATATATGTTTGAACATTAAGTTTTGTCTATATATTTTATATAAGTGATGTTATACGATTTTAGTTTAAGCCGGTATGCATAATCAGGGAATATACGTATAGATTTTAAGCGTTATCTTATATATGTATTACTAGTTATATAGTCTTTGGGTTTGGTTATATATTGATTGCATAGAATAGTTATATATAAGCTCACTTATATCACTTATCATCATCAATCCAATTCTGATTTGTTCGTCAATTTCGATTTATCAGCTTTGATCGTTGATTCCGTGTCCATCATGCTTTGTTTGAAATTCGTGCTTGGATTCGTAACTCAACTTCATCGTCTATCCTCTAGCCTCGAAAGGTGAGCAATCACTCACAATTAATGTTCTTATATTTATTAAATTTGATTTCAATTGAAACGACAATTGAAATATGCTGCTGTTAGTTATTTACATTTTAAATATATGCCATTATCTGTATCTGTTCACCTGTGACATCTGACATCATTATCTGTTATTTATATTGATGATGTATGCCTGCTTTGTTATCACTCTACAAGTTCCCTGTTAATATAGAATTCACTATGGGTTGAAATGATACATACCCAAACGATCTGTAGAATAGGAGAAAATCGTTATGGGTTGAAATGATAAACCCATGCGATTTTCATTGAATTGAATTTGGGATTACGGGTTGAAAAGATATATACCCATATATAATTAAAATTTCGGGTCGAAATGATAAATATCTGTATCACTTGACCATAGGATAGAAAATTATATACAGACACCGTTGGTTTATATATAAATATTTGAAAATTATTTCTAGGATTTTGAAAGGAAATATATGGTTTTAATAAACATTGATTTTAAAGATTTATTAAAGTTGATTTAATAAAGTTGATATATTAGTATTTATTTAATATCTATATTTTCAGATATAGAGTTTATAATGATTTGAAATTATATTTTATTTAATAATTTTACTAAAATAAGTTTGATTTGAAATTTATTAAATTTGAAAATTTTAAAGCTATGATTTTTAACTTGAATTTGATTAAAGTGACTTAAATGAATATTTCAAATTTATATAAATTTAAATGAGATATTTTGTTTATTTAAGTTTGTAAATTGAAGCTGTATTTAGATATTATTGAAATGATTAAGTAAATATTTCAAACTAATAATAGTAAAGTGAATTTGATATATATATATATATATATATATATAAAATTATCGAATTTAGTTTTGAAATGTTGAATATATTGGCTTTGATATATATATTTTGAAATGGTTTATTTGTGGTCCAAATCTGTATTTGAAATCAATATAAATTTTGAATGGTTTATTTAGAAGCTAAATTGGAATTAATGATTTAAGATCTGATTAAATTTGGATTTTTGAATTCGAGTTGATTTGAATCGATTTGTGAGTTTGAGGAAGCTTGTAACAACCCACCTTTTTGGACAGTTTAAATCGACAATCAAACATACATGTCAACTCAAACCATTCAAAAGGGAGGATTGTAAATTGGGTAAATAAGAAAAGAAGAGAAAAGAAAAAAGAAACAACCACAGAATCTCGCAGCGGAAAGATAAAATATAATAATCAAATAAACAGTTCATGAAGCTGTTTAATATACTTTTGATAATCATTTACACATCATTTATCAGAGTTATACAAATACAACAGAACAAATAAAATAATGCAGCAGACAACATGATGCAAGGATAATAATAGTAATAGTATACCAAATCTTCGTCTTCGTCCTCTAGAATAGATCTTCAAAAAGCTGAAAAACTCAGGACTGACCCGAGCGTAATGAAAAGACAAAACACTCGAGTCAGGACTAAAATATCCTTATGTAAGTTAAATCAATCGTAAATAAATATGGGTGTAACGGCGTCAGAGATGTTTACGGGGTTTGACATCTCATATCCAGTGTCGACGTGCGTGCAATAACTCAAGAGATGTTACGGGATTTTCCATCTCTTAAGGATCCGTTAAACTATCTACTATGTAGTACAATACGCTATTATAATATGTCTATAATAAAGTAAACTATTAAAATAGCGTTAAGGCGTTACCCATATCCCCCTTAACACATTTTTATATGTGGAAATTAGCCACAAGGGCCTCTTTGGTAAGTGGAATTAGTTTCTAGGACACACAACTGAAATAATTACTTTCAAGGACAAAACGTAAAATAATTAGTTTCTAGGGCCTAAAAACCTATGAAATTATGCCCTTGAAAGTAATTGGACTGCTGACTGTCTTTGAAAGTAATTATTCTGCCGACTTTGGCCTTGAAAGTAATTTCTTTGAATGTGTGTTCTAGAAACTAATTGAACTGCAAAGTTTGTCCTTATGGTGAAATGCCCTTTTTTATATATTCCCATAGTCTATACAGTACCGTAATTCCTCCGTAAACTGGAGGGCTATCAGAGGGCACTCCATAGGTATGGTACAAAACAAACTCGTAGAAGGCGCTCTAGGGCATGTGAACACGGCACACGAGGAGATGCCAGGGTAGATATACCAATTGCACTCCCAGACTGGTGGTGACGCATAGCAGCTACTACCGCCCACCTCGGACACACTCCCAACAATCGAGGGGTGGCCACCAAATCAAATCACAAAAGCAATAGAATGGTATCGAAGAAATATGCCCGATAAGAGGAATGACCTCACTTGGCCCGGTATAGCTCCTGATTTTAGTCACATCTAAGCCTACTCACGGGAGTCAGGGTCACGTCATACCATATAGAATCGTTCGTCAAACCATCCTACTTCATTTCTGGAATCTCCACCACGTACATAGTTGTTAAAGTGGTTTTCGGTATCGACATAGAGTATGCCCATATCCGATCCCGGTCTCTTTAACAACCAAACGCTTATTACACACCGGATAGTTCTTTTACATTTTCAAAATCAATTCATAATTGATATCAAAATATCATATTCACTTCAAAATTAAATCCATTTCAAAATCATCGTATCTACTCAAAATATACGATTCCATTTCAAAAATCATCTCGCCCCAATATCTCATTTAAATTTCAAAATCGTTTCGAGTTTCAATTCAGGTTGTAACTTCATTTAGCCCAAATTCGTATTTAAATCCAAGATTTAAATATAAACACTTCGCCTTATTGACCAGCTTGAAATTATTTTTTTAGGAAAATAGTTTGAATAGTTTTAAAATAGCTAAAAAAATTAAAATAGTTAAAATACTCTAAAATATTAAAGATAGATTTCCAAAATAGTTTTAAATTGATTTAATATAGTTAAATAGATTTAAAATAGATTAAATATAATTAAATAGGTTAAATAGCTTTAAAATAGATTAAATATAATTAAAATAGGTAAATTAGTTTAAAATAAATTAAATTGGGTTAAGTAGATTTAAAATAGATTAAAGTAAGTTAACATGATTTAAGATAGGTTGAAATAATTTAATATAGTTAATATAGGTTAAAATAGTTTAATATAAAATAGTTTTAGTATTTTAAAATGGTTTATATAGCAGAATAACTTAGGAAAAACAAAAATGAAATAGCTTCAAGTCAAACCATTTCAATTCCAACTTCCCAATCCAAATCAATCCCAATTTCCATTCAGTCAATTCAATTTTGGTTTCAATTCAAATCAATTTCGACTTCGATTTCAGATTAATTCAATTCCATTTTTAAATCCAGTTAATTCAATTTCAATTCAATTTATAATGATTTCAAGCTCGATTTTCAAAATATCAATACAAACATTTAAAACAAATTATCCCTTAATATTCAGTTTAAAATCCAAATCTTCAATATAATTCAATGTCAAGCTCAATTTCAAAATGTTGTCTTTATCTCACTTTTACTTAATAATATTCAAAGTTCGAATAAAAGTTAAATCCTTTAAAATCAAATCAATTTATGAAATTTAATCATATCAGAATTTTAAATTTCAAAGTCTCAACTTCAATTATTAAAAAATTTGTTTAACCCAAATTTATTTCAACATCTCAACCTCAAATTCGCGATAAATTCAATTTCTATAAAATTGATTTTTAAATTCCTTTAAATCAAACCATTTAAAGTAATTCCAAATCAAAGATTTTAAAAATTATTTAATTTAACCAATCCGGTGCCCATATATAATTTTCTGTCCTATGGCCAAGTGATCAGTTATTTCAATTAAATTTCCGGAATAGATATATATCATGTCAATTCAAATCATAGTGTCATAGGTATATATCATTTCAACCTATTTCTCAATTTATTGAAAATGATTCAATTTACAACTGTAATTAATACACAGGGTGATGACAGGATATATACAAACAAATAAACATCCAAATATCAATCAATAGCATCCATCGCAACCAATCATCCAAACAGACAATATAATTCACGGAAAAATTTCATAGCTATAAATGTTCGAAAATTTAATTGCGATTAAATCCCAATTTAAATTTGACTGTTAATTTTAATTTCTAACATTAAATGCAATGACAATCTAGATGACAGTTAAATTTATCAACAACGACTAATAAAAATCACATCATTTCATAATATCAAATTTAACTAGCATGAGAATATTCTAGTACGTTGTGAGCGTTATAAAACACTCACCTTGGGTTATAATTTTTAAATTAAATCAAACGGCGTTCGATTTAACCTAAAAATTTAATGAGCTACAAACATCTCCGAATGTACACTACATCGTAGCTCTCGTCTCTGCGATTCCGGTGTCGCCAGTTTTGCCCGATTCCGACCTCGTATGGATGAGATATGAGTTGTTAAAGTTTGAATATATATTAATATAATTTAAACAAGATTTTTTTATTACCCAGAATTAGATCTGGGCCGCTTATCCCGAGATCCTCAAATCTAGGCCGCTCCAGTTGCTTCCCTTCCAAACATGATCGACACCCAGGTATCATGCTCGAACAAAACCCAAATCTCGCACGCAAGATCTCGAGCCGCTCCTCCCTATCGACGACTGGATGCTGATCCACGGCCTCCAATGCGTGCGCCCACGCAAGCCATGCCATAGGTTGCGACCACGTCAAACCCGGTCAACCATAGCTCGAGGAAGACGCGCATGAATGGATGACGAATGCGGCAAAATTTAGGACTCCACGCTCCACTAAACTCGATCATCACCGTATGGATCCAAAGATCTCTTTGCACTCTTCAACTTTGCAGTTGGAAATTTTTGAAATCAGTGAGTGGATGGGAAGAAAATCGAGGGGGAAGTTTAAGTGATTTCGGCCATTGAATAGGTTAGGGCCGGTGGCAGTGAATAGAAGGGGAGGGTTACTGAAAGGAACGTGTATATATATACGTATAAACATTAAACTAATATTATTCTCCACAATTAACTTGATTTTTCGAACGAACTCCAAACTAGACGTGCCGACAGGCGTTCGTAATGTTTTACCCACATTCCGAACACAATGGAACAGGTTTTGGGGCCTAATTCGACCGTATGTGGAAGATAGCTTTTCGAATCGAATTAAAATATTAAATTTTCGATATTTAGTTCAACGCGTTTCTAACCCGTACAACCAAACGATAACTCCAAACGCTACGAAATTTGAAATCCGATAGTAATACGCTATTACGGATCCAATGGAACTGGTTTCGTCGAATTCGAGACTGTGCCTCGGAAGGCTATTTTTAACGTCTCGATTATAATATAAAATTTCAATTTCCAATTTTTCACTTTTAAATCCAATTTTAAATGTTAGCAAATTTCATTGTTGTTTAAATAAACTTTTATATCAATTTCCAACATCATTCCAATCATATTATATTCAGAATTCCATTGTTCAAATATTTGCAATATTAAATTTAAATGATTTTGATTGTTCAATAATTCACTATATTTTGCCTATTTGAAAATGAACTTATAAGACTTAGCTTTTAAGAAAAATTCAAATTATAGAACGACTATTTTCATTATATAGTTATTCAATTCCCGTTATTCAATTATTCAGTTAATTCCAAATATTAAATTTAAACAATTTAATTGTTCAATATTCAACAAATTCCAATATTGGATTTTAAATGAATTCTCATTACCAATCAATTACTTTATTACATCCAATGAATTCCACGTTATTATTTAACTTCAGTTATAGATCATGAACTTAGCTAATATATAAAATTTCATTTCAGTTGCAATTGGTTTCCAAATTCAATTCGACCGACTAAATAAACAAGTAACTTATAATAATTAGCACCATTAACTTTTAATCACAGTTATAAATATATTATTTACAAACAAGTGTCACAATTACCTATATAATACTAATTAGATTCCATTACCATTGACTATATATTTTTTTATTAGTTAACCAAATATTTACATTTGTTTTCCTTATATTTCCTTTATAACCAAGTTATAACATTTGAGCCATTTCAATTGATTGGAATTTCATTCAATTCACTAAAAATTAACTTAGATAAATATTGTTGCAATTCATTCTAGTTATTATTATCATAAATGAATTACAAATTTTTAATTCTTCCAACATTAAACCATGAAATCTTATTAAATTAACTATTTTAATTATCGAAAATTAACGGATCGTTACACTCTCCCCTACCCAAAACTTTTCGTCCTCGAAAAGGAAAAAGAAGGGAAAAGGAACTAAGTAAAGAATTCAACATTTGATATATTTTATTCAAAATTATCAATTTATAAAACAATTAAATTTTATTTAAAAAGTTTACTACACTTCCACTACGCTACTCCGATTGGCTTACGAAATTTTCAAGTTAGTTATCCAAACAAGTTATAAAATTTTAAAACTTGAAAATTTTCTAACACCCGGATTTACGGAAAATTTCGGTAGAGTCTCCTTTGCGCGGCTCGATCGGCACAACTACAAAAACGCCTCTACGGGCCCCAAACCAACAAAAGAAAACAAAAGCCAAGTGGCTCCATCATAAAACCATCAAATCAAATGACAAATAAACACGTACCTATTTGTCAGGCCATCCAAATTTCTTGATTTAAATACCTGCATTTTATTTATCAATGATATCCAATCATATAATTTAAAATCATTTCATATTTCACATTGTCATTTTTCAATATTAGCTTTACATAAACATGTACGAAGTACATAGATCATCTGTACGCAATATCAAATCTGATCACCCATTCGATCACACAATTTCACTTCCAAACTAGTATCGTTCACACGATTCTCTAGTGCGGACTCAGATTTAGTTCCTTGATCGGAAACTGTTATTCTCCTTTCATAGCCATATACTATGATAGAGAATTCCAGAATCAAATCAAAAATCTATATACAGGGTTTGTCGTCGAGAATCGAGTGAAAAATCCAAACTTGGATCGATATAAATTATCTCGACATTCTGTGTTCGAATCCGGATCAAATTGTTATGCTAATAAAATAATATACGTACAACTTACGTATTAACTTTCAATAGATTTCTATACAATTAGATCTAAATTATTTACTTGCTTTCATTTCATTTACAATTAGTTATTCACAATCCATTATTCATATCCCTTATTTACTTAGTATATCCATTTCTTTAAATAGCATATTCTTTTATACTATCATTTCTTATACCTCACTCATAGAATTTGCTTACTTAAGTTCATTTTAAACTTTCTATACAATTTAATTTAATTCAATTTCATTTTCCAAATGATTCTTAGCTATACCAAATTCCTTTATTTACATTTACTTCATTTTCATAATTTCAGTTAATTACATATTTATTGGTGGAACATTTTATTAATCATCACTTTAGTTTATAATCATTCTATAAAAGGCATATATAAGAAGTTGGACTTTATCTAAGTATATAATCATCTCAAAAGTCATAAATTCAATTTCAAAATTTCTTTGTAGTTTATTCAATTCTATAACAAATTTACAAAGATATTATTTGATTCATTTGTTTGCTTCTTAAGTTCACTTACTTATTCCATTCAGCCATTCATCATTTCTGTGACGCCCCACCTCTATACCCACGCTAGCCAAGAACACTATGGTGTAATGTTGTCGACTAGCACGAAGAATAAGGCTGTTGAGGAACAACCATCTGTGTAATTGCTTTGTGCGAGCATCGATATGTCAGATAGTATAGCATGCATAAGAGGAAGTCCGACATACCGATACAAACTCAAAGCTATCACACAGTGGCTGTATATAATCCTCGGAAACAATTATAGAAATAAACATAACACAAATCAGTCACAGACATCCATATCACAAAGGCGGAAAAAGATATGAATAGATATATATAACACATGAAAGTGTACATCAGAGTAGTGGTCTGAAAGATCCACGATAATACAAGGATAGCTACAAGCTACACAAAAGAATAGGTATACATCACGGAGTCTATATCTCAAATGTATACAACAAAAACTACTAATCTAAGTAGTTAACCAAAAGTCAGAGTAATCCCAGAAGAGAAGTCAAGCAGAAGCACCTGTAACATCTCGGTCTGACCCGAGTATTATTGTAACGACCCGCTATTTTGGACCATTCAAATCGACAATAAATCCACACATGTCGGACTTGAATAATTCAAAATAACAGATTGTAATAAAAAAATTTGGCAAAACTCAGCATATGCAGTAAATAAATCAATCACAGACACAAAGTAATACAATAATACGTAGCGGAATAGATAAAATAGTAGTTCATGAAGCTACTATATAAACATCCGAGTTAAATAAAATACAACAGAATATCTCAAATGTAGTGAAGTCTCCAATACAACAGATGACTTCTCTGAACGAATCAACTAGAAGAGCTGAAAGCTGAGGCGATAGTTGGATCTCCAAAGGAAGCTCCAAACTCCAAAGGTGACTCTCAGATGCTGTATCACTCGGTCTGACCCGAGCGTAAAGCAAAACACAAAACACTCGAGTCAGGATTAACATTCTTATATAAATAAATCCAACTCAAGTGAAATATCAATTGAAATACGAGTAACTTAAAGAATGTTGGGATAACCATTCTCCAAGGATCTTCAGAACTATCTACAAGGTGGAAATATACATTTTAACACCGTGGTCATTTCAATTAAATTTATACTTCAAAACCCAAATATCATTTCATTTCAAATATATCTATTTTTCCAAAATAGTATATATATATATTAAATGATTTGAAAAGTAAAGTATTTAATTTCCTCAAGTCTAGAAAATCGATTCAAATCAACTTCAAATTCCAAATTCAAATTTATTCAAAGCCCAATTCATCAATTTAATTCATTTCTAAACAGATCATTTAAATTTTCAATATATTTCAAAGCTTTAATATTCAACATTTTCAAAGTTAAATTTAACAGTTTCATATAGCTCTTGATTTAACTTCATTATTATTTAATCAGGGAATATTCACTTAATAAATTCAATATCATTTAACTAGCCTTAAATTACATTTTTACTAAATATTTCCTTAAACTTTATTTAAACAAGAAATATTCATTAGATTACTTATAAATCAAACTCAAGTTATAAATCATATCTTACATCTCAATTTCAATGAGTTTCAAATCGGTTTAATTAAATAAAATTCTTTATTGAATACAATTTCAACTAAATTCAAATTATCTTTCTAACCTTAACTTATTCAAATTATTACCAAAATCTATTTTGAAATATATTTTAAATACTCAACATATTATATGTATTTAAATCAATCATTCCCATTTATATATAATAATTTAAGGCTCAACATTTATTAAAACCATATATTTCTTTCCAAAACCATAGAATTCATTTTTTTTAAATATTTATATATATGGACCAACGGTGTCTGTATATATATTTATCATATGGTTAAGTGATACGGATATTTATCATTTCAATCCGAAATTTAAATATATACGGGTAGATATCATTTCGACCCGTAATCCCAATTTCAACTCAAATGAAAATCGCTTGGGTTTATCATTTCAACCCATAACAAAATTCTCCTATTCTAAAGTTCGTTCGGGTATGTATCATTTCAACCCATAGTGAATTCTATACTAACAGGGAACTTGCAGAGTGATAACAGATACTAAAAATATATAACAGCAGGCATATATCATCAGTATAAATACAGATACGGGTGTCAGATGTCACAGGTGAACAGATATAAATAATAGTAATAGCAGGCATATAATACTAGATACTGGTGTCAGATGTCACAGGTGAACAGATACAAATAATAGTAATAACAGGCATATAATACTAGATACTGGTGTCAGATGTCACAAGTGAACAGTTATAGATAATATCATATATAACAATGTAAATAACTACAGCAGCATATTTCAATTGCTATTTCAATTGAAATCAAATTTAAAAAAATAAAAGAACGTTAATCGTGAGTGATTGCTCACCTTTCGAGGCTAGAGATGAACGAGAATGGGATGAATTAGGAATCCATGCCCGAATTTCAAAGCAAAGCGAGATGGCACGAATCGACGATCAAGGCTGATAAATAGGAAGTGACGGAACTGAATCAGAATTAGCTTGATATATACAGAAAATATTTGTTATTTTATAAGAATCCATATTTTAATCTAAGACAAAAATTAAAATAAAATATATATATATAGTTAAAAATAAAATACATACTTAAAAAAAAATTCAATTCAGTTCAATCATTTAAAATTCATGTATAATTTCATCTAACTCATACAAGCTTCTTCCTTATACATATACTTTCAGATCATTATTAAATCTTAACATTTGTAAAATAATTCTCTATATATATATAGTTTACTCAAAATCAAAACATTTATTGAGAAATCAATAAGTTTGCAGACCAGGCATGCTACTCAGAATAAAAGAAATATGTATATAAATATACATATACACAGACTGTAGGGGACTGTAGGGTATATAATATAATTAGGCAGGTCATAAATTTTATGTAAACCTTTGTACACAAGAGTAGAACAACAGCCCCAAAACTTTTAAATAATACACGTATGCAATTTGTATAACTCATCCAATCTTTAAACAACCTATATAACGCATAAGACTTAATGTTCATATAAACAGGACCTATACATAAAAATCACATATCAACACGTTATAAAACCAAGGTATTCTTAAAGTATATATACAGTAGTAGCATAGCTATGCACGCAACCTAGGACTTTAAATATAACTTATAGAAACTTATGTGCCTAGCAACAACTTATATACCAAATTATATAACTTAATATATATATATATATATATATAAACATATAATAAGAATGAAATAAGACATTTTATATGGGAACTGAACAATACTAATATATAGTTTTGGAAAATATATAAATTTTCTTTTCAACAGTATTATCGGCCAAACCAAAATAAACAAACTATATATACTCGTATCTGTAAATTTAAAACCAAGATAGATATAATACAATATGTATACCTGGACTCACAAGGTAATGGAAGGGTCTGACCGGGAAGGAGAAGAGTGGTGCTCGGCCGAAGAAGAATGGAGGACTAGTGGGTCGGGTCTGGAGTTGCTGTCGCGTGCCTAGGTGGCAGAGGCGGTTGCACGAGTCGGGAGGAGGAAGGAAATGAGGCGGGATGCATGGGTGTTCGGTGAAGTGGGGAGGTGATGCTCGGATGATGTATGGCCGTGGTAGAAGACATGCGGTGGTTTCGTGTGGTGTGGAATGACGGTGGTCGGTTTGGTCGAACAGCTCGGGGAGGTGGTGAAAATATTTGGGGACGAGTTGGGTGCTCTTGTGATGAGACGTGGTGATGGCGTGAGAAAGCAAAGGGAGAGAAGATAATATGGGACAAACAGATGGTTGAACAAAAGCAAAGAGATGGGGAGTGAACAGTTATGAAAAAGAAAAGGAATGCAACTTTATATTATTTGAACGGTCGAACCGATGAAAGTACGAAAATGAACCATCATTTGGTTTATAACAGTAGGAAGGGCAAACATCAAACCCGAGAATTCAGGGAATCATTAAAGCAATTTTATTTGATTCCTTGGACTGCGCATTTGATATTGAAAAGGAACAGAAAGCTAAAAGTTATAATAAATGGTACCGTTACAACGAACTGTTCATTGTTTCCATCACGTACCGGACCTCAAAATATAGAAATAAATATACCACTGAGATCAGCACGACGAGACGATCAAAACGGCATGCAGATATCAGTGGTACGATCATCCGATCAAAAGTCGATAATCGGTACCGAAAATGCTGCAATTCAGTCGAAAATAAGATAAACGGAGCAAGAAACATCCGAATTTTTGCGAAACGAATTTCGCAGTCTGATTCAGAATGCTCTGAATAAATTTTCTCCTGTTGACATATTTTGGTTTCGGAAAACTTTTAAATCCACTGTTATTAACCGGTTTAATTTGAAATGAAATTTCACAGGAAAATAAACTTCAATATTATCAGATGAAAATTTACCAGTTGCTTTATTAAAATAGACGTATTCCAAATAATAAATTTTTAATTTCAAATTTTATTGTTTAAAATTTCACAAATTTCCAGTTAAATATACCTTTAAAACCATTAAATTTTACGGGTCGTTACACTCTCCCCCACTCAAAACTTTTCGTCCCCGAAAAGGAAGGAGGTAGGAGAATAGAACAACCAGAAATAAAAGTAGATTGAAAGTCAAGATTAAACAATAAATTTGAACTATCTAAATTTTACTTAAATTTGAAAACTTCATTTGAAATTCGATTATCTTTAATACTTTAATACTTTCAAAAACCAATTTGTAAAATTTCTTGCTTCCTTTATAAATACCATTTATATGTTTAAACAACACCTTTATAAATATATGAAAACTATTTGAAAACAATTATTTACATTAATACTTATATTTACAAAGAAGCTATTTGAAAACATTAAATCCATAATTCATAAATTTATTAATTTATCTCAAGACACTTTCAAAT
This sequence comes from Allium fistulosum, assembly GCA_030737815.1. Classification (NCBI taxonomy): domain Eukaryota; kingdom Viridiplantae; phylum Streptophyta; class Magnoliopsida; order Asparagales; family Amaryllidaceae; genus Allium; species Allium fistulosum. Next base: position 965,500,320 of record CM060902.1, on the reverse strand, counting down.
ATTATTAATAAATCAATAATTATTTCTTTAAATATGTTGTATTTAATTAATAACTCAAAATATTTATAACACTAAAATTTCTATTAAACCATGTAGTATATAAATAAACAATATTTAAAGGGATATAGTCAACAAGGAGAAGAGGGACCTGGAAAAACAGAATATAGGTGAATAAATAAAGCTGAGCAGATAAGGTAGATTCAAAAGATTAGTATCGGGCATGAATAATTAATTCAAACCATTAGGATTTCAATTTCAAATATTAATTCAAAATTTCTTTGTTGGAAATACCTTTATAATAAAATACCTTTATAGTCGAAACAAATTTCCTTTCGAAAATACTTTTATAACTCGATGTTTCAACAAGTTTATCCTTGTTCCTGTAGACTCTGGTAGTGCGTTGATCAGGCGCAAAACTAGAATTCTCCAGGTACTTGGTAGACCTGTTTCAACACCCAGTGAAAATACTGGAAAAACTTTTTTAAAAACAGATATGGAAAGTACAATCCAATCAAAACAAACAAAACCTTTGTCTAACCATGGTTCGCAGATACACAATGGTTACGCCTGGTTCCCCCAGGAAACAATCCATATCCGTAAGCTTTCTCAGCCCTGCGAGTTACGCCATGATGACTAGTAGAATGCAGGATACACAATGGTTACGCCTGGATCCCCCAGGAAACAATCCGTACCCCCAGGCAAGACTCAGCCAAGCATTTGCGCTACTATTCGCGACCTACACAGATTGCAGGATACACAATGGTTACGCCTGGATCCCCCAGGAAACAATCCGTACCCCTAGGCAAGACTCAGCCAGGCAGTTGCGCTATGCAGTCACGAGAGAAACATAAGACCATGGGTAACGCCATGGAATTCGAAGGACACTCGAGTATCATATCCGGAAAACCAAAATCAGAGAGAATAATATCGATAGAATGAATCCAAGATGTGGCCACAAATCGGATATCAAGCAGAAGGCACTTTCCATATCTTTACTTCGAAAATATGTATCATATAGTACCTTTTCAAATCACTTTCAAATATCGTACTTATATAAAATCCATTATATATAAGATTTAATTTTCAAATCAAATACTTTCCAAAATCAATAGTATATCAAATCATACTTATATAGACTTCAATTATATAAGATTTCGCTTTCAAATTGAGTACCTTTTCAAATCTATAGTTTTCGAATCAATTTCATACTCATACAAATCAATTTTATATAAGTTCGACAACTCCCAAATCAAGTATTAGTAACACAAGGTTCTCAAATTTCAATTTGTTTCAATATCAGTTCAATTTCAAAATCATATACAATTTCACCAAATTATTTCTTCTCAAATTAAATATCTTTAGTTTCAAAGTTTCCAAAATAATAGATTTAGAAAATAAATCCAAATTTCCAAATCAATATAATTTAAGTCAACCAATTCACTTCCAAAATCAAATGTTTCCCAAATCATCTTATACTTACGTAAGGTCCATCTTATATAAGGATCAAATTTTTCAAAATAAATATCGCTGTATGAAGAGCCATATGGGATTGAATATCTTTGCTTTTATGGGTTATATATCTTTGTAATTTAAATTGGAAATTTTCTTTTAGTAAGCAAAGATATTCTAACTCGACAGCTTTCAATTTCAGCGTCAAAATATATCAATGATATTAGGATATAAGATGTACATACGTCATCGTTTCGCAAAATTACATTTGATCGCTCGCTCGATCACACAAGTTCGCTTTCGAACTAGTATTGTCCATTCGACTTCCCTAATGCGGATTTCGATATGGTTTCTCGAATAGAAGCCATCAGTCTCCTTGCATAGCCATATACTATGATAGAGAATTCTAGAATCAAGCCCAACATCCATATCAAATATTCGCCATCAAGAATCGAATGAAAAATCCTAACACGAAATGGTGTAATTCACCTCGAACTTGTGTACTCAAACCTGGATCAAAATAATTATGCGAATAAAACAGCATACGTACAACTTATATATTTATTCCAACTTGTTAAATATATAGTTTCATAAAGATGTTACTAAGTTAAAACATTTTTATTCAAAATATTTTGAAGACCAATTTTTTCAAAGCATTTCAAACCTAAATTCCATATTTAGAAAAATTCAAAATAGCCTTATTCATTTACTTAACAAAACAGTTTCAACTTATTTAAATCATATTACTTCATACTTAAACATTCAAAACAAACTTATATACTTTATCAAAATACTTTTCAAAATTTCTTAGCTTTGAAAAGTTAACCTTGATTTGAAAGTGCTCGAACCTTCAAAATAGTTGAAGAAATCATTTTCAAATTCAAGAGTTGGAAATCAACCAATCAGTAAATCAATTTCAAAAGATAGGTTTCAAATCTGAAACTAAAGGACTGAACACCGGCTTACTTCAAATCATTTCAAATATATATACATATATCTTTCGAATATCAAATATTACTTCGGAATTTGAAAAATCAAAACTGGTTTCACAAAATCACTCGCGTAGCAATGCTACTAAAGTGGCCTCTCCCCCACTATGAAACTCGAAAATCAACGTCGATGATGCGTGCACTCATCACCGAAATTATTTTCCAGCGACATAAGTGAGTTCTGGACTTCTATTTTCTCAAACTTCTTTTGAAATTTCTTCGAAACTCATTAAAATCATTTGAAACATTTCTTATTCGGAAAATATTTTTAAATCATATTATTATTATATATTTCAAAATCTTAAAACCAATTTCAAACTACCGGAGTTCAATTCTCGAATTTCAAATTAAAAATCCTTCAGTTATAAATCAAATTTCTTATATAGTTTTTTTTTTCGAAATTACAGATCCTTTCGAAACCTCAAATTCTTATTTTAAAGGGTTTAAAATCTTTATCGAAACATTTCACTTTTATATATAGAATATAATCATACTTATAAAATTAATAATTTCGATTTAGAAAACAATTTCTTAAAATACAAACAAACCCGATTTCAAAGGATGACTTAAGAATGGATTTCAAACAAAGATAGAGATTCAAATTAGAGGGACTCTAATCGATTAGGATTTCTGATTCGAAGATAAGTTCGAACGAAAATGAGATAATTAATTACAAAACAATAGATCGATACAGTTATATAAATCGCGGGCGACCTTAACCGGGTCAACCGTGACTTCAAGAATATAATCGATGCGGAAATCTAAGGCAAATCGACATTCGATCGCCAGAGATAGAATTCGGCATAACAAGAGATAGCAGCATCTAAACCGAGGAATATATAAATCTCCGGTGAATCAATGCCAATTGTAAAGGAGTTTCACCCCTTTACAAAACATTCAAAGATCGGCGGGATCGCCTATTCTTATAGAGATTATTCGAAGTGGAGTTATGGGATACTCCAGAATCAGAAGAATACCAATAGAGAGAGACAAGAATGAATTTTAGAACCGTAGGGAACGTTCCAAAGTTCAAAGGAAATCGAGTCAAAAGGAAGAGATTAAACTCAAACGAAAGTGATTCTGTAAATAAATTTACAATATATGCTAAGTTTCTCCTAGAGCCAAAGCTCTGATACCAACTGTAACGGACCGCGTCAGTGGGGTAACGCCCACCATAGCATACAGCTGTACCTGTGTTCTGCCTTTACAGCTAGCCTCTCGACTGCACCAACCCCGCAGGGACATGTAGGAGTAAGAGTCATCCGCTCGCTACCAAACCAAATGCGAGAACCCCCTATCATGCTGCACCCTCTAAGTGCATAGGCAGACACACATGTAAGACTTGAATAATTCAAAATAACAGATTGTAATAAAAAAATTTGGCAAAACTCAGCATATGCAGTAAATAAATCAATCACAGAATCACAGACACAGAGTAATACAATAATACGCAGCGGAATAGATAAAATAGTAGTTCATGAAGCTACTATATAAACATCAGAGTTAAATAAAATACAACAGAATATCTCAAATGTAGTGAAGTCTCCAATACAACAGATGACTTCTCTGAACGAATCAACTAGAAGAGCTGAAAGCTGAGGCGATAGTTGGATCTCCAAAGGAAGCTCCAAACTCCAAAGGTGAGTCTCAGATGCTGTATCACTCGGTCTGACCCGAGCGTAAAGCAAAACACAAAACACTCGAGTCAGGATTAACATTCTTATATAAATAAATCCAACTCAAGTGAAATATCAATTGAAATACGAGTAACTTAAAGAATGTTGGGATAACCATTCTCCAAGGATCTTCAGAACTATCTACAAGGTGGAAATATACATTTTAACACCGTGGTCATTTCAATTAAATTTATACTTCAAAACCCAAATATCATTTCATTTCAAATATATCTATTTTTCCAAAATAGTATATATATATTAAATGATTTGAAAAGTAAAGTATTTAATTTCCTCAAGTCTAGCAAATCGATTCAAATCAACTTCAAATTCCAAATTCAAATTTATTCAAAGCCCAATTCATCAATTTAATTCATTTCTAAACAGATCATTTAAATTTTCAATATATTTCAAAGCTTTAATATTCAACATTTTCAAAGTTAAATTTAACAGTTTCATATAGCTCTTGATTTAACTTCATTATTATTTAATCAGGGAATATTCACTTAATAAATTCAATATCATTTAACTAGCCTTAAATTACATTTTTATTAAATATTTCCTTAAACTTTATTTAAACAAGAAATATTCATTAGATTACTTATAAATCAAACTCAAGTTATAAATCATATCTTACATCTCAATTTCAATGAGTTTCAAATCGGTTTAATTAAATAAAATTCTTTATTGAATACAATTTCAACTAAATTCAAATTATCTTTCTAACCTTAACTTATTCAAATTATTACCAAAATCTGTTTTGAAATATATTTTAAATACTCAACATATTATATGTATTTAAATCAATCATTCCCATTTATATATAACAATTTAAGGCTCAACATTTATTAAAACAATATATTTCTTTCCAAAACCATAGAATTCATTTTTTTTAAATATTTATATATATGGACCAACGGTGTCTGTATATATATTTATCATATGGTTAAGTGATACGGATATTTATCATTTCAATCCGAAATTTAAATATATACGGGTAGATATCATTTCGACCCGTAATCCCAATTTCAATTCAAATGAAAATCGCTTGGGTTTATCATTTCAACCCATAACGAAATTCTCCTATTCTAAAGTTCGTTCGGGTATGTATCATTTCAACCCATAGTGAATTCTATACTAACAGGGAACTTGCAGAGTGATAACAGATACTAAAAATATATAACAGCAGGCATATATCATCAGTATAAATACAGATACGGGTGTCAGATGTCACAGGTGAACAGATATAAATAATAGTAATAGCAGGCATATAATACTAGATACTGGTGTCAGATGTCACAGGTGAACAGATACAAATAATAGTAATAACAGGCATATAATACTAGATACTGGTGTCAGATGTCACAAGTGAACAGTTATAGATAATATCATATATAACAATGTAAATAACTACAGCAGCATATTTCAATTGCTATTTCAATTGAAATCAAATTTAAAAAAATAAAAGAACGTTAATCGTGAGTGATTGCTCACCTTTCGAGGCTAGAGATGAACGAGAATGGGATGAATTAGGAATCCATGCCCGAATTTCAAAGCAAAGCGAGATGGCACGAATCGACGATCAAGGCTGATAAATAGGAAGTGACGGAACTGAATCAGAATCAGCTTGATATATACAGAAAATATTTGTTATTTTATAAGAATCCATATTTTAATCTAAGACAAAAATTAAAATAATATATATATATATAGTTAAAAATAAAATACATACTTAAAAAAAAATTCAATTCAGTTCAATCATTTAAAATTCATGTATAATTTCATCTAACTCATACAAGCTTCTTCCTTATACATATACTTTCAGATCATTATTAAATCTTAACATTTGTAAAATAATTCTCTATATATATATAGTTTACTCAAAATCAAAACATTTATTGAGAAATCAATAAGTTTGCAGACCAGGCATGCTACTCAGAATAAAAGAAATATGTATATAAATATACATATACACAGACTGTAGGGGACTGTAGGGTATATAATATAATTAGGCAGGTCATAAATTTTATGTAAACCTTTGTACACAAGAGTAGAACAACAGCCCCAAAACTTTTAAATAATACACGTATGCAATTTGTATAACTCATCCAATCTTTAAACAACCTATATAACGCATAAGACTTAATGTTCATATAAACAGGACCTATACATAAAAATCACATATCAACACGTTATAAAACCAAGGTATTCTTAAAGTATATATACAGTAGTAGCATAGCTATGCACGCAACCTAGGACTTTAAATATAACTTATAGAAACTTATGTGTCTAGCAACAACTTATATACCAAATTATATAACTTAATATATATATATATAAACATATAATAAGAATGAAATAAGACATTTTATATGGGAACCGAACAATACTAATATATAGTTTTGGAAAATATATAAATTTTCTTTTCAACAGTATTATCGGCCAAACCAAAATAAACAAACTATATATACTCGTATCTGTAAATTTAAAACCAAGATAGATATAATACAATATGTATACCTGGACTCACAAGGTAATGGAAGGGTCTGACCGGGAAGGAGAAGAGTGGTGCTCGGCCGAAGAAGAATGGAGGACTAGTGGGTCGGGTCTGGAGTTGCTGTCGCGTGCCTAAGTGGCAGAGGCGGTTGCACGAGTCGGGAGGAGGAAGGAAATGAGGCGGGATGCATGGGTGTTCGGTGAAGTGGGGAGGTGATGCTCGGATGATGTATGGCCGTGGTAGAAGACATGCGGTGGTTTCGTGTGGTGTGGAATGACGGTGGTCGGTTTGGTCGAACAGCTCGGGGAGGTGGTGAAAATATTTGGGGACGAGTTGGGTGCTCTTGTGATGAGACGTGGTGATGGCGTGAGAAAGCAAAGGGAGAGAAGATAATAGGGGACAAACAGATGGTTGAACAAAAGGAAAGAGATGGGGAGTGAACAGTTATGAAAAAGAAAAGGAATGCAACTTTATATTATTTGAACGGTCGAACCGATGAAAGTACGAAAATGAACCATCATTTGGTTTATAACAGTAGGAAGGGCAAACATCAAACCCGAGAATTCAGGGAATCATTAAAGCAATTTTATTTGATTCCTTGGACTGCGCATTTGATATTGAAAAGGAACAGAAAGCTAAAAGTTATAATAAATGGTACCGTTACAACGAACTGTTCATTGTTTTCATCGCGTACCGGACCTCAAAATATAGAAATAAATATAACACTGAGATCAGCACGACGAGACGATCAAAACGGCATGCAGATATCAGTGGTACGATCATCCGATCAAAAGTCGATAATCGGTACCGAAAATTCTGCAATTCAGTCGAAAATAAGATAAACGGAGCTAGAAACATCCGAATTTTTGCGAAACGAATTTCGCAGTCTGATTCAGAATGCTCTGAATAAATTTTCTCCTGTTGACATATTTTGGTTTCGGAAAACTTTTAAATCCACTGTTATTAACCGGTTTAATTTGAAATGAAATTTCACAGGAAAATAAACTTCAATATTATCAGATGAAAATTTACCAGTTGCTATATTAAAATAGACGTATTCCAAATAATAAATTTTTAATTTCAAATTTTATTGTTTAAAATTTCACAAATTTCCAGTTAAATATACCTTTAAAACCATTAAATTTTACGGGTCGTTACAATTATTTATAAGAAAATAATAAACGGATCAGTCTAGCTATAAATATCAGATGATATGGTATGGAATAAAAGACATGGCATGAACATATAATAACCATAATGGCATACTACTATAAGTATGTAATTGAAAATCAACAAGAGATTAATCAATATCACAAGAATCTTCTCAAAGATAAAATGGGGTATCATACCCTAAACTTGTATTCATAACAAGTTAATGACACACAAATTCACCAATGCACAAAATTGATAAAACTTATCAATGGAAATCACAAAAATTGGTGAAGCACAAAATTCCAGAAATCATCACAAGAAATCCAGAAATCACAAAAAGGGAAAGAGGCCTATCACAAGACGGGAGCATGAAAACTCACCAACACGTGTATCACAAGACGAAAAGCTATTCCATGGTTGCTAACCATTTTCACTAAACGGCCCGAAGACCATGAGTCAAAACTCCACTAAAATGGCCCGAAGACCATGGGGCGCTACCCCACATATGTGAGTAGAAACATCACACAAACGGGGTCTAGTCTCCCTCGCAGACAAAGAGACATCGCTCAATTGCTAGTGTAAATCACAAAAATGATCGTCATGATCATCAAGAAGTGTCAATTACACTAAGCTAGTAAATATATGAGCTTAGCTTTATGTCCCATAACCACTAGCTTAACTTAAATATTTACGAACAAACTGTAGATCTTCACTAGGAAATTGTCACAAAAAGGTTCAGTCGAACAAGTCCAAGAATTAACCGACGAAGTAAACACAAGCGTTTCATACCACCTGTTTTACTAAGCCGTTTAATTAGATTTCTCATCCGAGTGAAATAAAGGCTTGTATATACTAATAGATTGGAAAACGGTTTAGGAAAAGAGCTTTGAAATAAAATAGTGTTGAAATCGTTTTTGATGAAAGGGTTTTGATATTTACTACTAGTATTAAAACCTTTATATTTTTAAAGTGACGAGTCACAAAATTGATCGTAGAAACAAATCAATTCACAAATAAAATTCACATTCGAAGATGTGAATAAAATCCAAAAGAATCAATCCCAAATCCATCAAAATAGGAATACACCTGCGAGATAGCATAGTTCAACATAGTAAATTGGTGCGACCAATCATGGCGCGACCTAACACGGTCGAGCTAAGCATTAATGCGACATAACAGCGGAAGCGACCTAACGAGGTCGAACTAAGGAGTTAACGGCTTAAGGCTACGACCCAACATGGCTGAGAAATATGTAATAGAACGACCTAACTAGGTGAGCAACCTAAGGGAGAGACAGGTCGAACGACCTAAGGATAAGGAGGGTCGAACGACCTAGTTGGTTGCGACCTAGGTGGTGGTGAGGCCGAGCGACCTAATGGATCGCGACCTAAGGAGGTGGTAGGTCAAACGACCTAAAAGTGTGAGGCCGTACGACCTAAACACAAACGACCTAAAAACAGGACGAGCGACCTAAATGAAGGCCGAGAATTCTTCATGTGCAAACCGAGCGACTTAGGGATGAAACGACCTAAGTGGGAAGGCTGAGCGGCCTAAAGTGGAAATGGGGTCAAGCGACCTAACGAATCGCGACCAAATGTAAAAAAGGGTCGAGCGACCTAAGGGATAAACGAGCTAGGAGGCGAACGACCTAAGCCCAGAACGAGCTATTGATGGCGAACGACCTAAAGAGGTGGCGACCTAACTCACGGCCGACCTAAAAGCGACAGAACGACCTATGGGCGAATGAGCTATATGCAGGCCGAGTCTTCTCGTGACAGTGCGACCTAAGCCCAGTAATTCACCAAAAACACTAGAAATTGGAGTTTTTCGCCAATCCAATCCAAACCAAATGCAAATGTACATGCTAAAGTGATAGGGAATCATTCCCAACAATCCAAGATAGTTATAGACAAGAATGTGAGATAAAAATCTCACCTTTCCACGGAAATTGATGGAGATGAAGCTTGAAAACAAAGCAAGAACAATAACAAGCTTGAATCAATGTCTTCACTTGAATTTGGAGTAGATGTTGGATTAGCAATGAAGACTAAGGCTTTGGAGTTTTAATTTCCCATTCCCTCCACCATTTTTAATGAAGCTTTGTTGTTAGGAATTTATGAAGAAGGAAGTGATGAAGAGGAAATGGGTTGGGACTGAGTTAGTAAGTGGTTCAGCCCAAACCAAAGCCCTAAGCGAAAAAGTGACAAAATTCCACTAACTCCAAACATATCAAAGTTTATACTCAAAAAGATCGCAAACGTCATTTTGAACTCAATGGGGGTGGTCTCGAGCCCTAATTTGACAGTATGCAAAAAGTAGCTTTTCGGACTAAGATCCGACTTACGATTAAAATATTTAAATAAGATATTCAAATACATAATCGTTAAATATGCGGGTTGTTACAGACTCCCCTCCTTAAAGAAATTGCATCCTCGCAATATATAAGATGGAAATAAAAAGTAACAACCATAAAAGCATATTAACACAAAAGAAATTTGAAATAAGAAGTTCACCTCAAAGAGCATGAGAAAATAAGTCCGGATGTGTTCGCTCGATGAATTCTCTAGATTCCCAAGAGCAATCCTTAGGATTTGAAGACCATTGAACCTTCACAAGCGGAACATCTTTATTTCAAAGTCGTTTGACTTCCGAAGCGATAATACGAATAGGATGCTGCTCAAAAGTTAAATTAGACGAAACTTCAATCTCTTCCACAACACCGGACTCAAGAATAAAATCGGAATCTCGAAAGCATTTCCGTAATAGAGAAACGTGAAACACATCATGAATAGTAGAAAATTGAGCCGGTAATAAAAGGCGAGAAGCCATGGAATCCATACGTTCGATGATAGGAAATGGCCCAATATATTGAGGTGCTAATTTTTCCCGATCGACTGAAACGTAAAACACCCTTAATAGGTGAAACACGAATAAAATCTGGACCTAAAACCAGCTTCTCACCGGCCTCAAGCCAACAAGAAGGAGATCGGTATGGCCTTCCATAGAGTGCCTCGGAAGGTGCCATACCAATACAAGATTGGAAGCTATTATTATAGGAAAACTCAATGAGAGAAATATGATCTTCCCAACTTCCATCGAAATCAAGCACACAGGCACGAAGAAGATCTTCAAGAGTTTGATTCACACGCTTGGTTTGTCCATCGGTCTGGGGTGATAAGCGGTGCTAAAATCTCGAAGACTTTTCCAAAATCCACTATTAGACAATGGATCGCGATCGCTAACAATAGAAGTAGGAACACCATGCAATTTAACAATTTCTTCGATAAAGAATTTGGCCAAAAGAGGAACGGTTCGGTTAGACCGAACGGGAATAAAATGGGCGGATATAGTAAGTCTATAAACTATCACCTATAAGCTATCATGACCCGAACAAGAACGGGAAAGGCCATCACTAAAATCCATGGAAATTTGGTCCCACTTACAAATTGGAGTTTCTAAAGGTTGCAATAACCTACCAGGCCTTTGTTGTTCGGCCTTAACAAGTTGGCAAGTCATGCAACACTTAACAAAGTTAGCAGTATCAGATTCCATTCACTCCCAATAATAAATTCGCTTCACCTCTGCGTACATTTTACTACTATCGGGATGAATGGTAAATTTAGAATGATGAGAACCTTCTAAAGTATCTTTACGAAGATCACTAATATTTGGTACGACAAGTCTACCAAATTTTCGAATGCCGCCACTAGAATCAATACCGAAGTCTTAAAAACTTTCAATATTAATTTTATCCCTACAACTTTGGCTAAGAAGGGCCAATTCGGGATCTAGCCCTTTGAGCTTCAAGAATGCAGTCTAAAAGAGAAGGATGAGCCTCAAGGCTACATAAAACGAGAGATGAACATGAATTAGAATTCACGATCTCGAATCTCACAAGCGAAGGAAATCTCGAGATCATTCCATTCGGATATCATCAAAGAAATAACTGCTTATTGCCTAAGACTAAGGGTATCGGCAACACGATCCTCCCATTCGGGAGTAAACATAGAATATCAAGATCATAAGATGCAAGGAACTCGAGCCAACACTATTGACACAAATTAAGTTCCTTATGAGAAAATAGATATCCCAAAGATTTATAATCGAGGTGGAGAACAAATTTCTCCCCCAAGATGATCATGCCAAACTTGGAAAGCAAAAACAATAGCCGCGAGCACCAGATCATAAGTGACATACCTAGTCTCGATCGGCTTTTAGGATTTAGAAGCACAAATGATTGCGCGCTCTCTTTTGCAAGAGAATGGCATCCAAACCAATACGATTAGCATTGGTACTAAAGATAAAGTTTTGGTTCCCTTTGGGAATCACAAGGATAAGAGTATCGAAAAGAAAGAATTTAATCTTCTTTCCCGAAAAGCTAAAACTTTCAAAATCACAATTACCTTTATAGAAAAATTTACATTTTACAAGTCAATTTATTGTGTCTGAATGTCTCATCAAAGCATTTAGGAAATCCCTATCGATAACGTTGATCAAGCGCATCGACCAGAATTCTTAAAACACTAAATGGGCAATACAACACAAAATCATCTTCTATTATGATGAAAATATCTCTTAAAAGTTTTGAGAATATTCTTTGCTCGTTTAAGATTAAAAATCAAATTGTACTTATAAATAAATCTTATGAAAAAGATTTGCAAAATTTTAAATTTCTATTTTCATCCAAAATCAATAAATACAAGGATGAAATTATTGAGATATTTATAGAATACTCGATTTATAAAATGGATGAAACAAGCTGGGTAAACCGAATGACAATAAGTCATTCATAAGAATCATAATGAGTACGGAATGCGGTATGTGGAAGGTTAACTTCCGCAATTTGTAGCAATTGAAATTCGGTGGTAAGGTCGAACTGAAAAGTCCTTAACACCATTCAAAAGATTGCTTAGGCGAAAATCCTAAGACAAACTCAAAAATACCAGAAAATTCTCAAACTACATGAATGAGAGAAATAACACTTTACTCAACATGTGAGCTTAAAGAATAAAATGATGCCATCAATTTGGAATCAAAATCACAAAAGAAAAATAGAAATCTGCTTAACAGATTAAAAATGTCGAAAATGAATAGTCCATTCGGAAAAATAGGATATGGGCTTCATAATGATTAAGCCAATCCTTTCACGCAAATCAATTCCGAAGCCTAAACAACGCATAATATGCAAATCGGTTCGGACAGAAAAATCACATGAAATAATTTCGACATCAATAAAAAGCAAATTGAGTGTTGCGGATCCACTAATCCGAATTCACAATCCTCAAAGAAGTCATCAAGCCCAAAATATTTTACAGAAAAAGAATCAACAAGTTCTTTTGATATAAAAATGATGAGATGAACCCATATCAAAAAGAACTCGAATAGGATAATTACAAACAAATGAAATCAAGGATTGAATAAGAAATACCTTGACCAAGAGAAGAGTTGCTAGGGGCTTGCAGCTTCCCTTTTTCTCTTGCTTTGAAGTTTGGGACATGTAGATAAGTAATGACCCGATCCTTTGCAATAGAGGCAATAAAGGGGTTTCGGGCACTTAATTACATAATGGTCTGTGGAACCACAATTGAAGCATTGTTTACGACTTGGGGTAGGTGTCTTGGCTACTGAAGTTTCTGGTTCCACCTTCTTCTTGCTTAGAAGTATGGGGCAGACAGAAATATGATGACTAGAATTTTTGCAATAACGACAAAAGAGTGGTTCCGGACACTCCTTTGCATAGTGGTCCTTAGAATTACAATTGTAGCATCCTCTACAAATAGAGTTTGGAGTCTTTGCTACCAAAGTAGGTTGCTTCACCTTCTTATCGGGATAAGGGCTTTTGAACTTAATATGCCTCTTCTTGGAAATTCCAATATCTCTATCAATTCCTTTATCAGCTTCTTCATGTCGAAGAGTGATATCCACAAGTTGATTGAAAGGAACTTCAAGTTTCAGAGGTAAAACCATTTCGGGTTTCTTACACAAAGCAGAGATAAACCTTTGATTCTTAGCAAGATCCAAAAGTTGTTGGGCAGACATGAATGCGCCATCCAGAGAAGAACTACTGGATTGACCAGCGCTAGGACTGCCAGAACTAACCATCTCTTCTTCTTTAAGAAATAAAGAAAGAAGAAGAAAAAGGTTATTCTCAGAATGAATATCAAACAATCTTGATAGATAAAACAAGGAATCTTAAGAGTGAATAGGATAGATCGGTACGAAGACACGAATTAAATCCTAAAGCACGACTCCTAAGAAGGACTTAGGACGATGATCCTTGTTAAGTTATTCTATTTTGTTCCGAAGTTAGGCTCTGATACCAAGCTGTGACGCCCCACCTCTATACCCACGCTAGCCAAGAACACTACGGTGTAATGCTGTCGACTAGCACTAAGAATAAGGCTGTTGAGGAACGACCATCTGTGTAATTGCATTGTGCGAGCATCGATATGTCAGATAGTATAGCATGCATAAGAGGAAGTCCGACATACCGATACAAACTCAAAGCTATCACACAGTGGCTGTATATAATCCTCGGAAACAATTATAGAAATAAACATAACACAAATCAGTCACAGACATCCATATCACAAAGGCGGAAAAAGATATGAATAGATATATATAACACATGAAAGTGTACATCAGAGTAGTGGTCTGAAAGATCCACGATAATACAAGGATAGCTACAAGCTACACAAAAGAATAGGTATACATCACGGAGTCTATATCTCAAATGTATACAACAAAAACTACTAATCTAAGTAGTTAACCAAAAGTCAGAGTAATCCCAGAAGAGAAGTCAAGCAGAAGCACCTGTAACATCTCGGTCTGACCCGAGTATTATTTATAAGAAAATAATAAACGGATCAGTCTAGCTATAAATATCAGATGATATGGTATGGAATAAAAGACATGGCATGAACATATAATAACCATAATGGCATACTACTATAAGTATGTAATTGAAAATCAACAAGAGATTAATCAATATCACAAGAATCTTCTCAAAGATAAAATGGGGTATCATACCCTAAACTTGTATTCATAACAAGTTAATGACACACAAATTCACCAATGCACAAAATTGATAAAGCTTATCAATGGAAATCACGAAAATTGGTGAAGCACAAAATTCCAGAAATCATCACAAGAAATCCAGAAATCACAAAAAGGGAAAGAGGCCTATCACAAGACGGGAGCATGAAAACTCACCAACACGTGTATCACAAGACGGAAAGCTATTCCATGGTTGCTAACCATTTTCACTAAACGGCCTGAAGACCATGAGTCAAAACTCCACTAAAATGGCCCGAAGACCATGGGGCGCTACCCCACATATGTGAGTAGAAACATCACACAAACGGGGTCTAGTCTCCCTCGCAGAAAAAGAGACATCGCTCAATTGCTAGTCTAAATCACAAAAATGATCGTCATGATCATCAAGAAGTGTCAATTACACTAAGCTAGTAAATATATGAGCTTAGCTTCATGTCCCATAACCACTAGCTTAACTTAAATATTTACGAACAAACTGTAGATCTTCACTAGGAAATTGTCACAAAAAGGTTCAGTCGAACAAGTCCAAGAATTAACCGACGAAGTAAACGCAAGCGTTTCATACCACCTGTTTTACTAAGCCGTTTAATTAGATTTCTCATCCGAGTGAAATAAAGGCTTGTATATACTAATAGATTGGAAAACGGTTTAGGAAAAGAGCTTTGTAATAAAATAGTGTTGAAATCGTTTTTGATGAAAGTGTTTTGATATTTACTACTAGTATTAAAACCTTTATATTTTTAAAGTGACGAGTCACAAAATTGATCGTAGAAACAATCAATTCACAAATAAAATTCACATTCGAAGATGTGAATAAAATCCAAAGGAATCAATCCCAAATCCATCAAAATAGGAATACACCTGCGAGATAGCATAGTTCAACATAGTAAATTGGTGCAACCAATCATGGCGCGACCTAACACGGTCGAGCTAAGCATTGATGCGACATAACAGGGGAAGCGACCTAACGAGGTCAAACTAAGGAGTTAATGGCTTAAGGCTACGGCCCAACATGGCCGAGCAATATGTAATAGAACGACCTAACTAGGCGAGCGACCTAAGGGAGAGACAGGTCGAACGACCTAAGGATAAGGAGGGTCGAACGACCTAAGGAAGAAAACAGGTCGAACGACCTAGTTGGTTGCGACCTAGGTGGTGGTGAGGCCGAGCGACCTAATGGATCGCGACCTAAGGAGGTGGTAGGTCAAACGACCTAAAAGTGTGAGGCCGTACGACCTAAACACAAACGACCTAAAAACAGGACGAGCGACCTAAATGAAGGCCGAGAATTCTTCATGTGCAAACCGAGCGACTTAGGGATGAAACGACCTAAGTGGGAAGGCTGAGCGGCCTAAAGTGGAAATGGGGTCAAGCGACCTAACGAATCGCGACCTAATGTAAAAAAGGGTCGAGCGACCTAAGGGATAAACGAGCTAGGAGGCGAACGACCTAAGCCCAGAACGAGCTATTGATGGCGAACGACCTAAAGAGGTGGCGACCTAACTCACGGCCGACCTAAAAGCGACAGAACGACCTATGGGCGAACGAGCCATATGCAGGCCGAGTCTTCTCGTGACAGTGCGACCTAAGCCCAGTAATTCACCAAAAACACTAGAAATTGGAGTTTTTCGCCAATCCAATCCAAACCAAATGCAAATGTACATGCTAAAGTGATAGGGAATCATTCCCAACAATCCAAGATAGTTATAGTTAAGAATGTGAGATAAAAATCTCACCTTTCCACGTAAATTGATGGAGATGAAGATTGAAAACAAAGCAAGAACAATAACAAGCTTGAATCAATGTCTTCACTTGAATTTGGAGTAGATGTTGGATTAGCAATGAAGACTAAGGCTTTGGAGTTTTAATTTCCCATTCCCTCCACCATTTTTAATGAAGCTTTGTTGTTAGGAATTTATGAAGAAGGAAGTGATGAAGAGGAAATGGGTTGGGACTGAGTTAGTAAGTGGTTCAGCCCAAACCAAAGCCCTAAGCGAAAAAGTGACAAAATTCCACTAACTCCAAACATATCGAAGTTTATACTCAAAAAGATCGCAAACATCATTTTGAACTCAATGGGGGTGGTCTAGAGCCCTAATTTGACCGTATGAAAAAAAGTAGCTTTTCGGACTAAGATCCGACTTACGATTAAAATATTTAAATAAGATATTCAAATACATAATCGTTAAATATGCGGGTTGTTACAATTTCATAATATACCTAAGTATATATACATTTTTGTCACAACCAAATTTCCATTTATATATATTTTAATTACTTTTAAGTTTTGCTTACTTGTATATTTCAATTACTTTTAGGTTTTGTTTACTTGTATAATATCTCATTACATATCCAAAACATCATTTTAACTTTTAGCATTTGGTAAGTCATATTATATGTTATTAGAATGCAATTTGGTATTATACAAATTTATAGAATTCATTTTACTTGATTAGAATGTTCACAATTTAACTTGTTTAAATTTTCTTTACTTTTCAATTTTTAGAGTTACAACTTCAGCTCTAAAGTTTCTTAAAATATTAAGCTTAGGTTTCTTAATCCTCTTATTTTATAAGTTCTGGTTATTCACGTTCCGTTCAACTAATTTGAAAAATTATTAATTAACAGAACTTAGAAATTTAAATGCCCAGTTCATTTCAAATCATTTGAAATAAATATATACACTTATATCTTATATATATATATATATATATCAAATCATACCTTGGAGTTTAAACCAAAATTCATTTATCAAAACAATTTCGAAGCAAAGCAAAGCTTCGCAGAAGTCTTCCCCCACTTTGAGACTCGAAAATGTACGTCGATGATGCTGCGCAGTCATCACCGAAATTATTTTCCAGCGACAGAAGAGGGGAGTACTGAATTCATTTCTTTTTAAAAATCCTTCCAAAATATTTCCATAAATATTTTTCAACTAATATTACTATATATTTCTCTTCAAAGCTTTAAAACCCATCCTCAAAATCCCCGGGTCTTAAATTCAATACTTCTCAATTTAAAAAAATCTATTTTAATTTATAAGTCACCTTTATAAACTATTCTTACAAGATATTTCTTTCTTAGACATTCCACTAGTTGTTTTATCATTGTTTATTTTGTAATTACCCTTATTTATTAAAATACAACATCCAATTAATGATAACAATCAATATTATCATTCCTAACAACCAAACAACTGGATGAATCATAATAATTTCTAAAAATTATTTCTTTATATACAAAATATAATTAGGGAAAAATTATTTCATTTACCCAATTTCAAAAGGATACTATGTCAAATTGTTCTGTTCAAGTGTTTAGAGATCCCTATCAATGACGTTAATTACTCGTATTGACCAGAATCCATAAGCCACTCAACAAATCAACCAACATAGTATAAAACAATTTTATATCACTAACAAATATGCTCTCTCATACATATACACTCAGCGACTCATCATAGTGTATTACTACCCTATTTATAAAGAGTCAGACCCCACAAAGCTAAGGTTATCGCTAAACCAAAGCTCTGATACCAATTGTAACAACCCACCTTTTTGGACAGTTTAAATCGACAATCAAACACACATGTCAACTCAAACCATTCAAAAGGGAGGATTGTAAATGGGGTAAATAAGAAAAGAAGAGAAAAGGAAAAAGAAACAACCACAGAATCTCGCAGCGGAAAGATAAAATATAATAGTCAAATAAACAGTTCATGAAGCTGTTTAATATACTTTTGATTATCATTTACACATCATTTATTAGAGTTATACAAATACAACAGAACAAATAAAATAATGCAGCAGACAGCGTGATGCAAGGATAATAATAGTAATAGTATACCAAATCTTCGTCTTCGTCCTCCAGAATAGATCTTCAATAAGCTGAAAAACTCAGGACTGAGCCGAGCGTAATGAAAAGACAAAACACTCGAGTCAAGACTAAAATATCCTTATGTAAGTTAAATCAATCGTAAATAAATATGGATGTAACGGCGTCAAAGATGTTTACGGGGTTTGACATCTCATATCCAGTGTCGACTTGCGTGCAATAACTCAAGAGATGTTACGGGATTTTCCATCTCTTAAGGATCCGTTAAACTATCTACTATGTAGTACAATACGCTATTATAATATGTCTATAATAAAGTAAACTATTAAAATAGCGTTAAGGTGTTACCCATATCCCCCTTAACACATTTTTATATATTCCCATAGTCTATACAGTACCGTAATTCCTCCGTAAACTGGAGGGCTATCAGAGGGCACTCCATAGGTATGGTACAAAACAAACTCGTAGAAGGCGCTCTAGGGCATGTGAACACGACACACGAGGAGATGCCAGGGTAGATATACCAATTGCACTCCCGGATTGGTGGTGACGTATAGCAGCTACTACTGCCCACCTCGGACACACTCCCAACAATCGAGGGGTGCCCACCAAATCTGTAACGACCCGTAAAATTTCGATAATTAAAAATGTTAATTTAATAAGATTTCATGGTTTAATGTTGGAAGAATTAAAATTTTGAAATTTATGTATGGTAATAATAACTAGAATGAATTGCAACAATATTTATCTAAGATAATTATTAATGAATTAAATGAAATTCTAATCACTTAAAATGACTCAAATATTGTTTGCACCAAAAATGGTCACAAACCCCAAGTGTAATGAAAGCACCAGTGTATGAATACGAATCAACAGTATTCGCACACAAATCACAGATCTTAAATAAGTAGCAAGCAACAATCGAGAAATAATGAACAGTGACACGCAATTTATAGTGGTTCGGCTATCTCCGGCCTACGTCCACTTCAAGGTTTTTATGATTTTATTGCTCGATGCTTGAAGATTACAATTTCGTATGTTGTATTACAACTGAGTTGCTAAACTAAGTATGAATCTAAGGCAGCGATGGTGATCTGGAGTAAATCTGGCAGAATCTGGGCGCTCTTTGCTCTCAAGGTTGTCCGACCCCTTTTCTGAATGACCAGGGGCTCTATTTATAGGTGTAGGAGGCTGATATTTCACCTAAAATGAGGGAAGACCAGTTCTGGCACGTGAGGAGGCCCACATGGCCGAAATCTGGAGTCCCGGGCCCACTTTGGGATCGATTCGACCCTTGGTTCGAATCGATCAAGAAATTGTCCAATCAAGCTGAAATTTGGTGTGAACATTCTTCATCATGTGTTGAAGCTTCTGTGAAAATTTCGTAGCATTTGGACTTGTAGATCCCAAGTTATGATCGATTCAAGGTTACGTTTTCGGTGAACATAAGTGGTTCGAATCGACCCCTTCGAATCGATAGGGTCGACTCGATGGTTGGTGCACGTAAGCGGTGATGTGGCGCGCGCTCTTCTCGGGTTGATCCAGCTTTTCCTCCGGGTTTTACTGAGTCAAATCCTTGGTTTTAGCTGTGGTGGATTCGAGATGTATCGATTCGAAGATGGGAATGGATTCGAGGCAAGGTATGTTCGAATCGGTCATGGCCTATACTTGTTGTTCGATTCGAAGTTTGTTCAAACCGTGTGGATTCGATGCCAGGCATAGGATGGTTCCATTGTGCTCGTTCGTATCGATTGTTGGAAAACAATAGGCGATCGACACGAAGTCACCGCTTAAGGATCGATTCGAACTAACGATACCGGATCGATTCGAAGTGATACGCCTCTGTGATTTCGAGGGAACTCGTTTCGATGGAGTCGAAGACCTGCAGCTCTGATGGATACGAAGTAGACGGAGTCGAACATGATGGATTCGACGCAATGCTCTTCCCCTCGATTCGAACCAACCTTCCCTTATGGATTCGAGACTAGCTTATCTCATCCATTTCCTTTTGGCGATATCTTGAGCATACGAACTCGGATTGACTCGAAATTTGGAACGTTGTTTCATCTGGCCTTGCTTGACATGTCTTATCAATTGCAGCCCGATCCGGACTCGGACAAAATTCATCGATATCCGTGGTGAACCTGCGATGCACAATCGATGTTCATGACTAACAATCGTTGATTTTCAGTTAATCTTTGGGTATCTCGACTTTGCCAAAAGTTGGGATAACATTTTGCCCCCCAAAACATGCCTTTTTGGTAAAAGGCGTGTTTTGATCAGTCTTAAGTTGAATGCAGTGAGTTCATGTTTTACTCATAGCTTATAGCATTTTTAATCAGGTCCATGGCTGTTCGAAGCCGAATCGTTTTCAATTTCTTTCAGTGGAAGTTAAGAATGAGATCCCACTGTCTCTCCGTATTATCGATGGTCACTCCGGACCCTTGCCGAGCCCATTCCAGACTTAGCGATTGAATAGAAAGATCCTATTGCACTCCGGCGTTGCTTTCTATCCCTTGCACTCTGGCCCCAGCTAGGGCGTAAAAGCGATGTCTTGGTCGTTCTCGACCGATCATAGCCTCTCCGGGCTCATGCTGGATCCCATCCTGTCACTCTCCGGTGAAGGGGAAACAACGTTAAGTGAGTCAATCCTGTCGCTCTCCGGCGAAGCGACTCACCTCCTGCACTCCGGTTCAGTGTATCTGAACATTAAGCGATGTCATGACCTGAATCGTCGGTCGATCATAGCCTCTCCGGGCTCTTATCGAATCCTGATCCAATCACTCTCCGGTGAATAGGAAACGATGCTTAAGTGAGTTGATCCTGTCGCTCTCCGGCGAAGCAACTCACTTCTTGCACTCCGGATCCTACCTCTCCGGGTAGGATCATAAAGCGATCATGTTTATATTGATATTTAATGTTTATCCTTTAACTCTCTGGTCAAGGGTTTATTTTAATAAGTGTTTCTTTATTAAATTCAAATCCTAGATGTTCAATCTCAAACACCAGGAAAAAACAAGATAATGCCTCTCCGGGCGGAGCGGTCTATTTCCATCTCAGAGCATGCCTAGGGATCTCTCCGGTTCCCGTACATGAGTAAGTGGGATAGCCGTTTTATTTTGGAAATCAAATCTAAGAAAACTAATCGACCAGAGTCCAAATCTTGAACTTGGCCCTTGCCATCACAATCAGTTGATGACGAGTCGTGATCCCGATCCAGGATCATTCCTGTTTGGTTGAGGTGGTAGTTGTTCGGGTCTAACCGCCGTCGTGCGTTCTCTGACATACTGTGGCAATCTACCACTCCTGGCATGTTCTTCCACCTCATCCTTCAGGTGGCGGCATTCATCGGTAGTGTGCCCATCCAGCTCATGGAATAGGCAATATTTTCCGGTTCTACGTTCCCGCTCTGTGGGATCTCTCCTTGGTGGCTTTCGATAGGGGAGTTGCCCCCGAGTTTCGGTGTAAATTCGTTCCAGTCCTGCCACCAAGTCTGTGTACTGCCTGAATCTAGGCTCTCGGAATTTCTTCCGTTTGTCAGGACCATCAGGTGCGTCATCCTGCTTTCTCTTTCCTTTGTCTGCCCTGGACTGTTCCCTGGCGGTTCCTTCGCCTTGTGTAACATTTATTTCCTGCCTCTCGGCTCGTGATTCCTCTAATCGAATGAATTTTTCTGCTTCATGGAAAAACTCTCCAAGATCTTGCGGTGGATCTTTAGTCAAAGAGTCTTTGAATTCGGTGCCTTCTCCAACTCCTGCCACTGCCGCCATTAAAATCATCGATGGGTCCGGGCGATCTACCGAAGTCACCGTCGCATTAAATCGTAACAAAAAATCTTTTATGGACTCTCCGGTCCTTTGTTTTATTGATGCCAAAGTCATCACGCTCTTAGGCCGCGTCACGTGAACCCTAAACTGCTTCATGAAGCAATCCACAAGCTCGCCCCATGTCCTGATTGATCCGGTTTCTAGCTGCCTAAACCAAAGCGCAGCCAAATCTGATAAGAATAAGGGGAAACATCGTGCCATCACTTCTTCGGATGCCCCCAGCACTTCCATGTGTCTGATATATCTAGTGATATGCATGGTCGGGTCTGATTTTCCGTCATAGGGATTCAGCGTTGGTAGTTTGAACTTCGGAGGGTTCCTTGCATTCCTGATATTCGGAGCGAACGGACTCCGACTAACTTCTTCCAATCCTCCTCCTGAAAATCCTCCTCTCATGAGTCGTCTCACTAGGCCGACCATTCTTTCATCTCCATCTAGGGGTTGCCCCCTTGTCATGTCTCTGTCTTGCCCTCCGAGTCTTGTAGGGAATTCTGGTACGTACTCTTCGGGCGGCTCATTAGTATTAGTGTTGGCCCTAGTCGGTTGAACTCCTTCCAAAGGTACTTCTGCGTTGGATCCTGCGGGCCTGCCCCCAAGCCCTTGTTGATTGCCTTCTGGTTCTGCATTCTGTCCTCCGTTGGGTTCCATATTCACAGCCGCTATAGCTGGTCCAAGGTTCTGCGTCCCTGCAGCTCTCATCTGCTCGAAGAAGTTCTGCAGCATCTCTTGTTGGCTCTTCATCATCCTTTCGTGCATCAGATTGGTCATGGTCTCCATTTCGTCTCTAGTGATGTAGATCGAAGCTGGTTCTTCTCCAGCACCAGAGGATGCCTCTTGACTTCCTGCCTGTTGGCTCCTCTCAGTTCTTTGTCTAGTTTGTCGAGTCATTGTAGAGTCAGATCTGAATCCTTAAAATTCCAAATCTAAATTTTGAATTTGGTGTAGCGGGTGCTAGTTCTTCTCAGTGAAAGCACCAAAGTGTTTGCACCAAAAATGGTCACAAACCCCAAGTGTAATGAAAGCACCAGTGTATGAATACGAATCAACAGTATTCGCACACAAATCACAGATCTTAAATAAGTAGCAAGCAACAATCGAGAAATAATGAACAGTGACACGCAATTTATAGTGGTTCGGCTATCTCCGGCCTACGTCCACTTCAAGGTTTTTATGATTTTATTGCTCGATGCTTGAAGATTACAATTTCGTATGTTGTATTACAACTGAGTTGCTAAACTAAGTATGAATCTAAGGCAGCGATGGTGATCTGGAGTAAATCTGGCAGAATCTGGGCGCTCTTTGCTCTCAAGGTTGTCCGACCCCTTTTCTGAATGACCAGGGGCTCTATTTATAGGTGTAGGAGGCTGATATTTCACCTAAAATGAGGGAAGACCAGTTCTGGCACGTGAGGAGGCCCACATGGCCGAAATCTGGAGTCCCGGGCCCACTTTGGGATCGATTCGACCCTTGGTTCGAATCGATCAAGAAATTGTCCAATCAAGCTGAAATTTGGTGTGAACATTCTTCATCATGTGTTGAAGCTTCTGTGAAAATTTCGTAGCATTTGGACTTGTAGATCCCAAGTTATGATCGATTCAAGGTTACGTTTTCGGTGAACATAAGTGGTTCGAATCGACCCCTTCGAATCGATAGGGTCGACTCGATGGTTGGTGCACGTAAGCGGTGATGTGGCGCGCGCTCTTCTCGGGTTGATCCAGCTTTTCCTCCGGGTTTTACTGAGTCAAATCCTTGGTTTTAGCTGTGGTGGATTCGAGATGTATCGATTCGAAGATGGGAATGGATTCGAGGCAAGGTATGTTCGAATCGGTCATGGCCTATACTTGTTGTTCGATTCGAAGTTTGTTCAAACCGTGTGGATTCGATGCCAGGCATAGGATGGTTCCATTGTGCTCGTTCGTATCGATTGTTGGAAAACAATAGGCGATCGACACGAAGTCACCGCTTAAGGATCGATTCGAACTAACGATACCGGATCGATTCGAAGTGATACGCCTCTGTGATTTCGAGGGAACTCGTTTCGATGGAGCCGAAGACCTGCAGCTCTGATGGATACGAAGTAGACGGAGTCGAACATGATGGATTCGACGCAATGCTCTTCCCCTCGATTCGAACCAACCTTCCCTTATGGATTCGAGACTAGCTTATCTCATCCATTTCCTTTTGGCGATATCTTGAGCATACGAACTCGGATTGACTCGAAATTTGGAACGTTGTTTCATCTGGCCTTGCTTGACATGTCTTATCAATTGCAGCCCGATCCGGACTCGGACAAAATTCATCGATATCCGTGGTGAACCTGCGATGCACAATCGATGTTCATGACTAACAATCGTTGATTTTCAGTTAATCTTTGGGTATCTCGACTTTGCCAAAAGTTGGGATAACAAATATTATAACTATGTTATAAGGGAATATAAGAAAACAAATGTAAATATTGGGTTAACTAATGAAATAATATATAGTCATCGGAAATGGAATCAAATTGGTATTGTATTGGTAATTGTGACATTTGTTGTAAATAATAAACTTATAAGAGTGATTTAAAGTAAATGGTGATAATTATTAAGTTACTTGTTTATTTGTCAGTCGAATTGAATTTAGAATCCAATTGCAATTGAAATGAAATTTTATATATTAACTGGGTTTATAGTCAATAACTGAAGTTAATAACAAAATGTTGGATGCACTGGTGAATAAAGTAATTTGAGTGATAACTAAAATTAAATTAAATTATAATATTGAAATGTGTCAAATATTGAACAATTAAATTGTTTAAATTTAATATTGGAAATTAATTGAATAACGGGAATTGAATAACTGATTATTGGAAATGGTTGTTATATAATTTGAATTTGTTTTAAAGGTTAAATTTTATAAGTTCATTTTCGAATATTTCAAAAGATAGTGATTTAAGAATAATCAAATTTGTTTAAATTTAATATTACAAATGTTTGAATAATTAAATTCCGAATTTGATAGGATTAATTTAATATTGAAATTTAATATATGAAAATAGAGTGAATAACTGAAATTTGATTTAATATGATTCAAATTGGTTTCCAAAGTGAATGTAAGTTATATTGGGATTATAATAGAGTTAATAAGATTTTAAAATTGGAATTTTTAGCAATTCTGTAAATTTTGAAAAGTCGTCGATTTAATCGACGGGTAAAAATAGCCTTCCGAGGCACAGTTTCGGAATTCGACGACACCAGTTCCATTGGATCCGTAATAGTGTATTATTATTGGATTCCAAATTTCGTAGCGTTTGGAGTTATCATTTGGTTGTACGGGTTAGAAACGCGTTGAAATAAATATCGAAAAAATTAATATTATAATTCGATTCAAAAGCTATCTTCCGCGGACGATCGAATTAGCCTCCGAAACATGTTCCATTGTGTTCGAAAGGTGGGTAAAACCTTATGAACGCCTGTCGGCACGTCTATTTTCGAGTTCGTTCAGAAAGTTGAAAATAATAATAAAATAATAATATATATACGTGTATATATACGCGTTCTCTATTGCAAACCCTAGTTATCTCGTGGCCGCCAGAGATAATGTCGATTGCCGAAATCTTCCCTTGTTCTTCCTCTTTGATCTCTCAATGCACAAACTATTTCAAAAATCTTCCAACAGCAAAACTGTAGAACTCTCCGAGCTCAATACATCCAACGGTGGGTTTCCGTTCTAGGGCCTTAGATTGTCGTCGATATGGCGATGTAGGGTTTCGGTTCGAGCTTGTTTTCATGGCGCAGGAGGCGACCGGATGCGACGTGGTAGCGACTGGGTGTGCGTGGTGGTGAGGCGCTCCGTTTGGCGCTCGTGGATCGGATCGAAGTGGCTCACGGTGGTGGTGGCAATCGGTTGATGGTTGCGTTGATGGGTTGCTTCGTGCGTGCTTTACCTGGTACTCGCGATGGAGAAGACGCTGGAGGTGCGGCTCTGATTTTTTGGATCTTAGATCTGCGGCTGTGATTTTCTGTGGGTATAAAAAAAAGGAAATTTGTTTTAAATTATAAATATATATATATATATATGCAATCTTGTAAAACTCATATCTCATCCATACGTTATCAGAATCGGATGAAACTTTTTGCGTTGGAATCGTGGTGACGAGCTCTACGTCATGGAATTGATTTGGAGACGTTTGGAGCTAACAAAAATTTCAGGTTAAATCGAACGTCGTTCGATTTGATTTAAAATCGTAAAATCAAGGTGAGTGTTTTATAACATTCACAACGTACTAAATATCTTTATGGTAGTTAAATTTGATATTATGAAGTGATATAAATTTTATTTGTCGTTGTTTGATAAAAATTTAATTGTCATATAGATTGTCATTTGAATTCACCGTTGAAACTTTAAAATTGACAGTCAAATTGAAATTAGGATTTAATTGCAATTAAATTACCTGATTTTGATAACTATGAAATTGCCGTGAATTGTATTGTCTATTGGATGATTTATTTCGATGGATGCTATTGGTTGATATTTAAATGATTGGATGTTTATTTGCTTATATATATCCTGTTATGCATACATATGACACTGTGATTTGGTTTAAGTGATATATATTCATCCCTGACATTTAATTGAAATAACTAATCACTTGGCCATAGGATAGTAAACTATATACGGACACCGGATTGGTTAATTTAATAATTTTTAAAATAGTTGGTTTGAAATTTATTTAAATGTTTTGATTTAAAAGTTATAAATAAAATCAATGTATAGAAATCGAATTTATCGCAAATTGAGTTTGGAATGTTGAAATAAATTTTGGGTCAAAGAAATTGTTAAATAAATTAAGTTGAGACTTTGAAATTTAAAATTGGGATATGATTGAATTTCGGAAATTTATTTGTTTTAAAGATTGAACATTATCTCGAGCTTTGAGTATTACTAAGTAAAAGTGATATAAAATGATATTTTGAAATTGAGCTTGCAATTGAATCATATTTGAAATTTGGATTTAAATTTGAATATTGAAGAATAATTTTGTTAAGAGTTATAAATTGATATTTTGGAAAATCAAGCTCCAAATCGATATAAATTTAAATTAAATTAATTGAAGGTAAATGTAGAATTTAATTAATTTGAAGTCAAAGTTGACATTCATTTGAATTGAAATCGAAATTGAATCGGTAGAATAGAAATTGAAATTGATTTGAATTGGGAAGTTATAATTGAAATGGTTTGGTTTTGAAGCTGTTTCATTTTGTTTTCCAAATTACTCTGTTTTATAAACCATTTTTAAATACTTAAACTATTTTAATCTATTTTAAATCTACTTAACCCAATTTAAATTATTTTAAACTAATTTATCTATTTGAAATCCATTTAAAGATTTTAAGTATGTTAACTATTTTAATTATTTAAAACTACTTTTAAACTACTTAAAACTATTTTCTAAAGTTTCAAGCTGGTCAATAAGGTTAAATGTTTATATTTAAATCTTGAATTTAAATACGAATTAGGTTAAATGAAGTTGCAACCTAAATTGAAATTCAAAATGATTTTGAAATCGAAAGGAGATATTGAGGCGAAAAATGATTTTGAAATCGAAATGAGATATTGAGGCGAAGAAAAAGGATTTTGAAATGGAATCTTACATCTTGAATAGATATGATGATATTTGAAATGGATTTGATTTTGAAGCGAATATGATATTTTGATATTAATTATGAATCGATTTGAAATGTAAAAGAGCCACCGGTGTAATAATACGCAGTTATTAAAGAGACCGGGATCGGATATGGACATACTCTCTGTCGATACCGAAAACCACTTTAATAACTATTATACGCGGAGTGTTGATCCAGAATGAAGTGGATGGTTTGGTGAACGCGTTGACTGAAGAAAGAGAACGATATTGGATGACCCTTGACATGACTAAAACAGGAGCCGTGCCGGGCCATTGAGGTTCGCCACCTCTAGCGGACACACTCCTTCGATACCATGTCTATTACATTTGTGATTCGATTTGGGTGCACCCCTTGATTTGGGAGTGTTGTTTTGCGGTGTTGAGGTAGTAGCTGCTATGCTCAACATCAGTCCGGATCAGGCAACTACTAGTATCCTAGTTGGTATCGCCTCATGTACCTTGTCATACTGATTATCCTATTCGCGACCACTACGTTTTGGTTTGTACCTTTAGTATATGGATTGCCCTCTGGTGACTTCCGGTTTTGGGGAAACTACGGTCTTGTATATGCTCTTGGGAATAAAAATGTGTTAAGGGTGGAATGGGCCATGGCTTAACGCTAGTTTGATATTTTACTTTATGATAGACATTATTGTATATAGCGTATTCTATTATATAGTAGATAGTTTAACGGATCCTTGAGAGATGGAAAATCCCGTAACATCTCTTAAGTTATTGCACTCACGTTGACACTGGATAGGAGATGTCAAACCCCGTAAACATCTCTGACGCCGTTGCATTCATATTTATTTACGATTGATTTAACTTTCATAAGGATATTTTAGTCCTGACTCGATTGTTTTGTTTTTCATTACGCTCGGGTCAGTCCCGAGTTTTTCAGCTTATTGAAGATCTATTCTGGAGGACGAAGACTTGGTATACTATTACTATTATTATCCTTGCATCATGATGTCTGCTGCATTATTTTATTTGTTCTGTTGTATATGTATAACTTTGATAAATGATGTATAAATGATAATCAAAAGTATATTAAACAGCTTCATGAACTGTTTATTTGATTATTATATTTTATCTTTCCGCTGCGAGATTCTGTGATTGTTTCTTGTTCCTTTTCTCTTCTTTTCTTATTTACCCCATTAACCATCCGCCCTTTTGAATGGTTTAGAATCGGCATGTGTATTTGATCGTCGGTTTAAACTGTCCAAAAAGGCGGGTCGTTACAGTTGGTATCAGAGCTTTGGTTTAGCGATAACCTTAGCTTTGTGGGGTCTGACTCTTTATGAATAGGGTAGTAATACCCTATGATGAGTCGCTGAGTGTATGTATGAGAGAGCGTATTTGTTAGTGACATAAAATTATTTTATATTGTGTTGGTTGATTTGTTGAGTGGCTTATGGATTCTGGTCAATACGAGTAATTAACGTCATTGATAGGGGTCTCTAAACACTTGAACAGAACAATTCGACATAGTATTGTTTGAAATTGGGTAAATGAAATAATTTTGCCCTAATTATATTATATATATATATAAAGAAATAATTTTTAGAAATTATTATGATTCATCCAGTTTGTTTGGTTGTTAGAAAGGATAATATGGATGGTCATCATAAATGGGATATTGTGTTTTGATAAATAAGGTTTATTACAAAATAAATAATGATAAAACAATTTATAGAATGTCAACTCTATCCTTTTTCCATCCTCTTCTAACCCTACGTCCCCTCTCCACCAAAGTCTGCTTCCGTTATCCCATCCGGTCCATCCTAACATCTCCATGGTTCCCTCTCCACTCTGTCTAACAGCCACTGTTCCTTCGAACTTCGATCTAGTATCTTCTCCTCCAGTGATCCCCTCTCTTGTCCCCCCTGACCCAATACCCATTTGACCTCCCGACTCTTCTCCTCCATCTCAGCCAGTTGTTCCTCTTCCCCCCTCACAAGGTGAACGGAAATGGACTTCGCTCTTTAAGCATAAACACAAGAATGCTGGGAAGTACATCCCCGTTGACCTAACTCCAGTGTATGAAGATGATGTTTTAGTGCCAACGCAAGCTGTTCTTGAAGCTGGTGCTGTGATCTGGAATGATACATTAGTTGGTTTTTTCTTAGACAAGCCGTTATCGTACACAGCTATCATTCAAAAGCTTAAATATATCTGGAAATTAAAAGGCTCCGTAATAGTTAAATCAGATGGTATTATATTCTTATTCAACTTCTCATGTTCTGAAGACAGGAATAAAATTCTTCAGAGTGACCCAATTATTATGAATAATAAGCTATTCATAGTAAAACCATACGATGCAGCAGTAAGTAATGTTACTGGCTCTGTCACCGCTGTTCCAGTTTGGGTTCACATTTAGGAATCAACTGGCTAAGTAGTCATTTGGGTAAATTGTTGTGTATGGATGAAAAGACGGAGAAGCAAGATAGGTTGAGCTATGCGAAATGCTTGATTGAGGTTAAATCGGACAAGGAGCTAGCTGATGAGTTTATGGTTAAGCTGGTGGAAGGAGGATATCAGAAAATCTATGTCCGGTACCTATGGAGGCCAGATGTATGTGTTATGTGCAAAAAATTTGGTCATAAAACTGAATGTTGTGATAACAAGGAGATATGTCAAATAGACAAAGATAGAGACATAAGAAAAAATGTCGGAAAGGAAAACAAAGGAGAAACAACAGAGATAGCCCAGGTTAATAAAAAGGTCAGACCTTTCCAGAGGCAGAGTATCAGAAAATGGCAACGAGTGAATGAAAAGAGAATAGAAAATACTGTGAAGGAAAGTTACTTAGTTCAAACAAGAGGAAGCAATGAAGATATCGAAAATGAAATAGATAGAGCCAAAATTGATGATGCAGAGAAGGATGAGGAGAGTGATATAGTAGTGCAGGAAAATGGGTGAAGCGGTTCTGATAAAGTGAATAATGTAGATAGAATTGAAGGCGTTACAGCCTACTCTCAAGCTTCTGCTGATGATGTGGATAAGGACAGAAGAACTGAAAAAGATGAGAAAACTGAAGGAGAGGATACAGTAGAAAATCTCTTAATATCAAATAAATTTGATGCTCTCCTTGATCTGGACGAGGCAGAGAATATTAATGATATGCTTGACGAGAGTCTGAAAGTTGATGGGCAAGGTCATGCAGCACTTGAAAATATTGAGGTAGATATAAGAAAGGATGCTGAATATCAATTAAAGCAAAAAGAAAAAAGCAACAAAATTTCGAAACAAGGGAAGGTGGTTCACTCTTTACAAAAGCAGGATAGGGTAAATAATAGTCAAGGCCCTGTAGCAAACAATGTTGAAAGTAGCGATGATGGAGCAAATAATGAGAGTATAAATGGAGAAGAACCTAACTCAAGTGGTAGAAGAAATAGAAAGAATAAAAGCAAGAATTCAAAACTCAAAAATGCTGCTGATAAGAACAAAGTCACACACAAGGATGAAGATACATGCACAACATATCCGACCATTAAACAAACTATATTTTCTTCCCCCCCAGTAGCTGTCAAATCTCCCAATCCATCTCCTCCTCATGTATACTCCAATATCAAGCCACCGTCCGCATAAAAAGCTCCTCCCCCATTGTCTTCTCTCTCTCCTACAACCTCTCTGCATTCCTCTCCTCCCATTCCTTATCTCGCACGTCTAGTCTCCTCCCCTATGGTTGATGGAACAACTAACAATGAAATAACCCCCCTTTCAGCAACAATTCCTAACTACTTGTCCTCGTTGTAACGACCCGTAAATTTCAACTGTTTTAATAACGTAATTAGTTGAAATTTTATGAAATTTTAAACGATAAAATTTTGAAATAAAAATTTAATATTTGGAATGCGTCTAGTTAAACATAGCAACTGGTAAATTTTCGTCCGAAAATATGAAAGTTTATTTCGCGCGTAAATTTACTTTAATTTAATCAGTTAAAAAGCGATGAAAATAAAATGTTTCCGAAACCTAAATATTTTTACATAGGAAAATTCTAAACCATCTTCTGAGCAAGATATCAGTTTGTCGTTTTTCCAAATTTGGACATTTATTGCTCCGTCGTTCTTATTTTCTGCAAAATAGCAGCATTCTGGTACCGATATCGACTTTTTATCGGATGATCGTACCACTGATATCTGTATATCGTTTTGATCGTCTCGTCATGCTGATCTCTACGGTATATGCACTTCTGTATTTCGAGGTCTGGTGTTAGGTGCTATCTGCGAAACGCCTTCCGTATCGGTAACGTTTGAATTTTTGAACTCATTTGATTGTAAATTCCAATGGTCATTTGCATTTAATTCCTTGAATTCAAAGACTTTAGACCTTTACAATTCCCTACGTTGAATATTTGTCTGTTCGTTTCAAATTTTGTTCGTTCAACTTTTATGTTTCCGAGACAAAATTTTAATTAAACAGCAAAGTTTCATTTTTCCGGAAACCATTTTCATTCCTAAACTATTTTGCCTTGTCCTCTGTTTTTTTTCTCTCCACACTTCGTTTTGCTTTTCTTTCTTCATACCTGTTTACGTTCTTTCTTATCCAACTTGCTCATTTCTTTTGCCATTTTCTATTTGTTCCTCTTCTTCCAGCTAGAGATATATATGTTCATTCCATTCCTGTTGCTTGAAGAGAAAACATTGGCTGCTGCTCTTATTCCCATTCACGCGTGCCATAATACATTCCATCACCATAGCCACGTGCGGCTCCTCCTAGCCTTAGCAACCAAACTGCCTCCCCACGTCCATGTATGAAATCAACCTTCCACCGAGAGCCTCCTTACAATTCATGCCTCTCCCCTTCCAGTGTCGTGCTCCGCCTCTTGCCCCTTGCTTCGAAGTCACCACCACCCCTCAGCAATAGCCTCATCCACCTCGTCTGCATCTCCGCCTTGAACCCCTCTTCCACCTTGCGCCCGACATCTCCATACGGGATCCCAAGCTTCACGCATAGCCAATCGAAGCATCTCCACTGCCTCAACCCGCCTTCCCAGCCCCTTGCACCACTTCCGAGCCTACCATCTCGAGCCCACCTCCGCGCTTACTTTTTCCCACGTCGGTCACCCCATGCCGAGCAGTGCATCAACTCCTACCGCTCCACGCTTCCTGCCGAACCACCTTGCCCTCTTGCTCATCCCACTGCAGCTTCGCCAACAGCCTTCCAGGCCTTCCACCTATGTTCATCACTGCTTGCTCTGGTTCCAGCCTCACTTTCTCCAACTATGTATATATTATAGCCAAGTAAGTTTATATTAATCTTATTTTAAATATAAATTTTAAAGATGTACCATATATGTGAGTATTTCGCATTTTTTTTATATAAGTATATATATAGGCATTGCAGTTATTTATATAGTGGATTGTATATGTATTAGTTTATATTTACAGTATAAGGTTTTATATGATTTACATATATGTTGACTTCAATCTATATAATGAATTTGTACTTATTTTCTTACATTTGTATATTATATAGTGCCTTCATTAACATATACAGTATAGTAGTTTCGCATATCTATATGGGCCGGTATATGGTATGATGGAAGAATGCATATTTTTACTTTAGTAATATATAAATGACGCGTCTGTATATATGCTTCCAACTTATTTGTATTATGTTTATTTATGAGTTAATGCTGATTTCAAGGCGTATATTGATGGTGGTATATATGCTATACTTTATTTAGTAGGGTCTACATGGGTTTTGTTAAGTAGTCTGCATCTCTTTCTTAGCATATATATACTTTGTTTTGGTAAATCTATCGTTGCATATGTTATGGTTACGGTGTAGTAGTGATACAGATGATTATAAAAGGGTTGTATAAGCAGGCTTGTTTACTTTAATTTGTTTAGAAATATATAGGATGCATATTTTTCATGTGTTCGCATACACAATAGTTATCGTTATATAATTACTTATTTAGATTTTCATTTTGTAAATATGTTGTTTATGTATTTTATTTAGAAACAATGATTTTGAATTATATATATATACATATATTAATCTAAAGTGTGTTTAAATTAAAAATATGATTTCGAAATAATTATGTATAGGTGTATATATGGTTGAAGTTCGCTCATACCAAATATTTTTTATCGATCCCATTTTTGATTTGATTTTTTTTCTACTCCTATTGATCAGCTTGTCTATCGTACTCGAGTCCATCGTGCTCTGCTTTGAAATTTGTGCTTGGAATCGTAACCCACTCTATCGTCAAACATCTCTAGCCTCGAAAGGTGAGCACTCACTCACGATTAACGTTCTTTTATTTATTAAATCTGATTTCAATTGAAACGACAATTGAAATATACTGCTGTTAGTTAATTACACTGTTATATATGATATTACCTGTATCTGTTAACCTGTGACATCTGACACCATTTTCTGTTAATTATTTATGCGATGATAATATAGTTTGGCTGATAATTTATTGATTGTTGATGTTTATATTGGACGTTAAATTCTTAATGTTAAAATGACAAATAGTATGCAATTGAACTTGAAATAGGATAGTTAAATGTTAAATTTGATTTAATGACATTGTATAATATGACCCCTTTAACTGTTAAATTTATTGACATGTATGATTTGTTTAATTACACCTTGAACCACTGAATGTATGTTGTTAAATTGATGATGTATGAAATTGTAATAGATGACAAGTGAAAAACCGTAATGTAATAATCTTTAATCTACATGAAATGATAGTGTAGATTCTAGAAATAATTATATTAATTCGTACAAATGACAATACGAATTAATACGGTTATTTCGGGATTATTTGAATTGATGATTGGATTGTTATTGTTTGTTGTTATTGCTTGTTTATTTACTTTGACACCATCCCAGTTATCACACTGCAAGTTCCCTTTACTATGTTTTGATTTTGAATTGAATTGGAACCGGGTTGAAATGATAAATACCCAAATTGAACTTTGACCTAGTGTAACGACCCGCTATTTTGGACCATTCAAATCGACAATAAATCCACACATGTCGGACTTGAATAATTCAAAATATCAGATTGTTAATTTAAATTTGGCAAAACTCAGCATATGCAGTAAATAAATCAATCACAGAATCACAGACACAGAGTAATACAATAATACGCAGCGGAATAGATAAAATAGTAGTTCATGAAGCTACTATATAAACAACAGAGTTGAAAATAAAATACAACGGAATATCACAAATACAATGAAGTCTTCAGTACGAATAGATGACTTCTTTGAACAAATCAAGTAGAAGAGCAGAAAGCTGAGGCGATAGTGGGATCTCCAAAAGAAGCTCCAAACTCCAAAGGTGAGTCTCAAATGCTGTATCACTCGGTCTGACCCGAGTGTAAAGCAAAACACAAAACACTCGAGTCAGGATTAACATTCTTATATAAATAAATCCAACTCAAGTGAAATATCAATTGAAATACAATTAACTTAAAGGATGTTTGGGATAACCATCCTCTAAGGATCTTCAGAACTATCTACAAGGTGGGGATATACACTATGACACCGTGGTCATTTTAAATTTATTTACTTCAAAATCAAAATATCATTTTCATTCAATATATCTATTTTCCAAAATAGTGTATGTTCATTAAATAATTTATAAGGTAAAGTATTTATAATTTCCTCAAGCCTCACAAATCGATTCAAATTAACTCAAATTCCAAATTCAAATTTATTCAAAGCTCAATTCATCAATTCAATTCAGTTCTAAATATACCATTTAAATTTTCAATATATATTTCAAAGCTTTAACATTTCAAAGTTAAATTTAACAGTTTCATATAGCACTTGATTTAACTTTATTATTATTTAATCAAGGAATATTCACTTAATAAATTTAATATCATTTACTAGCCTTAAATCACATTTTACTAAATATTTCCTTAAACTTTATTTAAACAAGAAATATTCATTAAATTACTTATAAATCAACTCAAGTTATAAATCATATCTTACATCTCAATTTCAATAAGTTTCACATCGGTTTAATTAAATAAAATTCTTTATTGAATACAATTTCAACTAAATTCAAATTATCTTCCCAACCTTAACTTATTCAAATTATTACCAAAATCTATTTTGAAATATATTTTAAATACTCAACATATTATATGTATTTAAATCAATCATTCCCATTTATATATAATTTACGGCTCAACATTTATTAAAACCATATATTTCTTTCCAAAACCATAGAATTCATTTTTAAAATATTTATATATATGGACCAACGGTGTTTGTATATACATTTATCATACGGTTAAGTGATACGGATATTTATCATTTCAATCCGAAATTTTAATATATACGGGTAGATATCATTTCAACCCGTAATCCCAATTTCAATTCGAATGAAAGTCGCTTGGGTTTATCATTTTAACCCATAACGAAATTCTCCTATTCTAAAGTCCGTTCGGGTATGTATCATTTCAACCCATAGTGAATTCTATACTAACAGGGAACTTGCAGAGTGATAACAGATACAAAAAAAATATATAACAGCAGGCATATATCATCAGTATAAATAACAGATACGGGTGTCAGATGTCACAGGTGAACAGATATAAATAATAGTAATAACAGGCATATAATACTAGATACTGGTGTCAGATGTCACAGGTGAACAGTTATAGATAATAGCATATATACAACAATTAAATTAACTAACAGCAGTAATATTTCAATTGTCGTTTCAATTGGAATCAAATTTAATAAATAAAAGAATGTTAATCGTGAGTGATTGCTCACCTTTCGAGGTTAGATAGATTTGACAAAGAAATGAGCTACGAATCCAGGCCCGAATCTCAAACAAGGCAAGATTGAACTCGAATCGACAACGAAGCTGATAAATAGATATTGATGATAACAAATCAGAATCAAATTGATAGAAGCATCAATGATATATATATATTTATTTATTTATTATTATTTCCATGAAATCAATATTTAATTTAAACAAATAAAATGAAATAAAATAGCATAAAAAAATATCATTATTTTAAATTAAACACATATATCAAAATCAAACATATATATATGTAGGATTGAAATAAATACTTATATATTGTATAATGATTTCAAGCAACTATATTAAAAATTTTAAACTATTATAAACACTTATATACTTTATAACTTTATACTATAAACTGTATAAGCTACAGAGCTATGCGGTATATACAAATCTATATAACTATTAAATACGTATAACATTATATACTGTGAGACTAAGGAGCACAGTAGTATAAACACTATTCGTACAAATATATATTATAAGATGATATTTTAAAACTTGAGTAGACAACAAAATATATAATACTTAAAGTAGCTGTACCAAACAGTAAGGTTGATATTTTTATGACTAACTATATATATGTTTATCCCAACCTGCTATAATACACAATATAATATGCTACACCATCATATTCTGGAAACCACAAATACCTATTCAGCCGAAAATATATGTTCGAAACAGACTCACTTTTAAAACCATATATATATAATTTATCTTTATAACTATATATATTTATATATGAATGATACCAGATTAAACTGTATACAGTAAACCTTTTATAACCTTATAAACTTTTTGTATATAAACTATATTTTTACCAAAGTCAAATATGCCTATACATATTCAACAATATATATTATATTCCATAATCAAACTATATATACAAACAAATGAAAACTTGGTAAACGTATAAGTTCCATCTTCTGATTTTAAAAAATTTCAAAACCAAATTAAAACAACATATATAACAAGGAGGAACTCACGGCAAGAGGTGAATGCATGCTGGGCTTGCTTGGTGGAAGGGTTCGGCTCCGTTGGGTGATCTGCGATGGAGGGTGCTGGAGCAATGGAACGTGGCCAGGAGGAAGCTGCCAGGGCTATGGTGGTCGGAATGAAGGCGACGGGGTGTTTTACTCGGTCATGGGAAAAGGACGGTTGTATTGTTCGAGTGGGCTGCTAGTTTAGTTGACTGGGGCGGAGGTGGTTTGGTTGGTGGGAAGGAAGGGTGACAACACGGGTTGGAGTCGAGGCGGTTTCTAGGGGAGGTAGCTGGGTCCGCTTAGGGTCATTTATGGTGATGCTTCGGGTTCAAGGACGAGGACGGAAGATCTGGAAACAAGGGGGTGGTTCGGTGGTTCGACTATTGATGGGATTGTGGGTGGTCTTGCTGAGTGATGTGGCGTCTGGTTATTTCGAGTTGAGGAGGGGTTGCTGCGAGTTTTCTCTTATGGTCTTGCAGCCGAACAAAAGAAATTAGAGGAAGTGAAAGTGGCCAGGAAGAAGAAAGCAACACTTTTTTTTATACTTCCCCCTTTTAAGATATGAACAGTAACAAGAATAGAAAGAGGCAAAACGTACCAATATAAATAAAGTAGGAATAGTGAAATTCCAATGGTCAAGTGGTGGTACGTTGTACATTTAAAACAATTTATTGATTGTTTGGATAGCACGTTTCAGATTGAAACGTACAGGGAAAAAGGGATTCAAAATTTAGGTACCGTTATGACGAGCTGTTTCCCTGTCAACGTTACATACCGGACCTCAATCTATCGAAATAAATATACCGCTGGGATCTGCACGACGAGACGATCAAAACGGTATACATATATCGGTGGTACGATCATCCGATCAAAAGTCGATAATCGGTACCCAAAAATGCTGTTATTTTGCCAGAATTAAGATAAACGGAGCAATAGAAGTCCAAATTTGGAAAAACGAATTTTGCAGTCTGATTCAGAATGATCTGAATAAATTTTCTCCTGTTGACATATTTTGGTTTCGGAAAACTTTTAAATTCACTGTTATTAACCGGTTTGATTTGAAATGAAATTTCACAGGAAAATAAACTTCAATGTTATCAGATGAAAATTTACCAGTTGCTATATTAAAATAGACGTATTCCAAATAATAAATTTTTTTATTTCAAATTTTATTGTTTAAAATTTCACAAATTTCAAGTTAAATATACTTTTAAAACCATTAGATTTTGCGGGTCGTTACACCTAGGATAGGAAATTAAATAAAACCCGATTGGTTAAAAAAAATTGATTTAAAATAAAACGAAGATTTTATTAGAATAAATAATATGGTTTTGAAAAGAAGTTGAAATTTGAATTTTTGATGAAAGGAAAATGTTAATATTTAATAATCTGAAACAAAATATTAACAATGTAATTGATGAAAGAATGTTGTTTAATTTGAGAAATGATTGAATTAAGTTTGAAATTATTAAACTTTGAAATGATTTCATAATTAAGTTTGAAATTATAATTAAGTTTGAAATTATAATTAAGTTTGAAATTATAATTAATTTTGAAATTATAATTAAGTTTTGAATTATTTAGTAATTAAATAAGATTGAATTATTTAATGATTAAATTGAATTGAATTCTTTAATAAGAAAAATTGAACTTTTGAACAAGTGAATTTTACTTCGTAAATAATTGAAATTGAGTTTTCTTTATTAAGTGAGTTTTGGAAAATTATTCAAGAAAGTAAATAAGCGAAATGGAATTTCTTTAACAAGAAATAAAATTGTGATTTATTGAAATTAATGTAAGACTTGAAAATTTAAGGATTTGATTTGACGAATTTAATTTAATTCAAAATTGTAAGTTTTGTTTTAATGAAGTTGAACTTAAGAATTGATTTAATGAATTGGAAATTTAATAGAATTGTTTTGAATGATAAAATTTACTTAACAAATATTGAATGAAATCGATAAATGAATGTAAATTGATTTGAATGTTAAAACTAAATTGATTCTAATGATTTCGAAATGAAACTTTTGTACGAACTTGAATCAATATTTGAAGTGTTTTCAATATAAAGATTGAAATTGAATTATAAGATTTTGAAATGGTAATTTGGAAGTTTTGAAACGTAAAGTATGGAAACTGTTTTGATAGACAAATGAAATGTTGATTTGCGAATTGAAATTGAAATTGATTTGGTTTTGAAATATATAAACGACCAATCGGTGTAATAATTACGAAAGTTATTAAAGAGACCGGGATCGGTAATGGATATACTCTCTATCTAAACCGAAACCACTTTAATAACTATGCGCGGAGTGATGATCCAGAATGAAGTGGTTGGAATAGTGTTCGTGTTGACTGAAGAAAGAGAACGATAATGGATAGCCTTGACACTTGTGTCAAATTGGAAATGACTAAAACAGGAGCTGTGCCGGGCCAATGGAGGATTAGCTACCTCAAGTGGACACACTTCTTCGAACTACTTATTACTTGTTGTCGATTGGTGCACCCTTGATTTTGGGAGTGTTGTTTCACGGTGTTGCGGGTGCTGCGGCGTTGCGTTCTCACCAGTCCGGATCAGGCGAACGGTAGTATCACTACCTTGGGTATTGCCTCATGTGCCTTGTCATACTTGTATTCCATTTATGCGCGACCACTACGATTTTGATTTGTACCTTTAGTATATGGATTGCCCTCTGGTGACTTCCGGTTTTGGGGAAACTACGGTCTTGTATATGCTTTTGGGAATAAAAATGTGTTAAGGGTGGAATGGGCCATGACTTAACGCTATTTTGATATCTTTATTATTACTGATAGACATTATCTACTTAGCGTATATTACTACATAGTAGATAGTTTAACGGATCCTTGAAGGATGGTTATTCCAAACATCCTTTGAGTTACTTGTGTTTCAATTGCTATTTCACTTGAGTTGGATTTATTAATATAAGAATGTTAATCCTGACTCGAGTGTCTTGTGTTTTTGCTTTACGCTCGGGTCAGACTGAGTGGTTCAGCTTTCGAGACTCACCTTTGGAGTTGGAGCTT
Source organism: Allium fistulosum (assembly GCA_030737815.1). Taxonomy (NCBI): domain Eukaryota; kingdom Viridiplantae; phylum Streptophyta; class Magnoliopsida; order Asparagales; family Amaryllidaceae; genus Allium; species Allium fistulosum. The sequence continues at coordinate 965,459,348 of CM060902.1, read as the reverse complement.
CGCTTGGAGATCCAGCTATCTATCCAGCTTTCAGATATTCGATGATTCCAGTGATGTATTCTGATTTGTATCTGATGTATCGTGTTACTCTTCCGTTGTATCTGGTTTAACTCTGATGTATCGTATTACTCTTCTGTTGTAAACTCTGATGTATTTTATATATTCATATAGTAGCTTCATGAACTACTATTTATTTTATTTCCGCTGCACTTATTACTCTGTGTCTGTGATCTGTGATTATTTATTTACTGTATATGTTCAGTTTTGCCAAATTTAAATTAACAACGCGGTATTTTGAGCAATTCAACTCCGGCATGAGTGTCTACCTATACACTTATAATGGATGCGAATGGTCCAAAATGGCGGGTCGTTACACTCGTCGTAGGCAGTAACTAGGAGAATGAAGATAGAAATGCTCAATGCCCATGTTATCCAATGATGTCTCACATTGGAGCATGGAATATACGTGGTGGACACCATGTCATCAAGCTTGATCAATGTAAAAAAGCTTATCAGTACACATCAATTATCAATATTAGCAATACTTGAAACTAAGTTAAATCTTGCCTTGACAGTCAAGGCAGCCGAATATATAAAACCAGATTGGAAATACATCCACAATCTGAATGAAGCAGCATATGGTAGAACAATGATTCTTTTCAATCCCCTTCAAGTCCAACTAACTCCTATCCTCTCCACTTCCCAACTAATTCATTGTCATGCTCATAATCCTTCTGATAATTCTTCCTTCTATGTCTCCTTTGTATATGCATCCAACTCAGCTACTGCTAGAGCCTCATTATTTACGGTCATTCCAGCTCTGAGGCAGACCTCCCATCCATGAATAATCCTTGGTGACTTCAACTGTTGTTGTAATCTCTCTGATAGAGTAGGAGGAAATCCCCTGTCCATTAACGAAATCCAACCTCTTGCTGATACCCTTAACGATGCTAATCTTGTTTCGGTCAAATCTGTTGGTATGCAATACTCGTGGAATAATAAAAGAAGGCATGGTAGTAGGACTTTTTCTAGGATTGACCACTCTTTCTCCAATCAAACTTCTCTAACCAAATGGCCTCTCCTCTTCAACCTCCTCCCTCCTCCTCTCCTTTCGGATCACTCTCCTCAAATAATTCACCTTCGTGGAGCGGACAAGAGAGGAAGAACAAATTTTAAAATTTTTAATTCTTGGGTTCTTGAACCAGACTTAGATCTTCCGCTTTTTCAACATGGAATAAAACTAAGAATGGTAACCATTTATTTGTTTTACAGGAAAAAATTAAAGAGATGAAAGAAGGCTTGAAACTGTGGTCATTTAAAAGATTTGGCAAAGGTGACAAAATGAGCACTTCGATTGAGAAAAAGCTCGTGGTGGTCCAAAAGGCTATGATGTCTAATGTTAACGATGCAATTCTCTCTTGCACTGAAAGTACATTGTCTCAGCAATACTACGAAGCGTTAGCTAAAGAAAGTGATATGATAAGGCAAAAGTCGAGAATAAAATGGCGGGAAAAAGGAGATAGAAATAGTGCATACTTCCATGCAAGTCTCAAGAATAAACAGAGAAGAGAAAATTTAGCAACAATCAATGATATGAATGGTGTTCTTCAAACTACTGCTGTTGAAGTCCAGGATGCTTTTGTTAATCACTTCTCATCCATGTATGGCAACTCTAACAATTTCATACCGAGTATTGATGAGGTTCCTACTGATATCCTGCCTAGACTTAATGCAGACGATTATAACTTCCTATGCACTGAAGTTACCCCTGAAGAGATTGAAAAAGCTATGTTCTCTCTTAATAGTAATTTGTGCGGTGGTCCTGATGGGTTAAATGCTCTATTCTACACTTCTTGTTGGTCGTTTGTATCAACTGATGTGTGCAATGCCATAACTCTATTCTTCAAAAAGTGTAAAATCTTCAGGTCGTTTAATTATACCAATATAGCATTAATCCCCAAAATCAAGAATGCTCACTGTGTTAGCGATTTTCGTCCTATATCATGCTGCAATACCATATATAAATGCATCTCGAAGGTTATTGCAACGAGACTAAAGTATGTGCTTCCAAGACTTGTTTCCAAAAATCAAGCTGCTTTCCTTCCTGGAAGGAATATTCTGGATCATATCCTACTCTCTCACGAACTCCTTAAAGGATATAAACGTAAGAATGCTCCACCGAAAGCTATGATGAAGCTTGACATCATGAAAGCTTTCGACATGCTACAATGGGATAGCATCGTTCGAATCATGGGATACATGAATTTCCCGCCGCATTTTATTTCATGGATTTATGAATGTATCTCCACTCCGACTTATTCAGTCAATGTCAACGGAATGTCAGCTGGATTTTTTGTAAGTAAGCAAGGAATAAGGCAAGGAGATCCGTTATCAGCTTACGTCTTCATACTGGTTATGGAACTTCTAACGTGTTTGATGAACAAATTAATAAACCAAGGAAGTTTTAAACTTCATCCAGCATGCAATGACCCTCAAATCTCTGCTTTAATGTTTGCTGATGATTTAGTTGTATTCTGTACTCCTGAAATCAACACTGTCAAGAATATAATGCTCACTCTTGACCAGTTTTACACTATGACGGGATTAAAGGTTAACCTCCTCAAATCAAATATCATACTGGCAGGTGTAAATATGGAACAGAGTGCTCAAATTTCTCTTATTACTGGTCTGTCTCTTAACCCTACCACTGTTTCTTACTTGGGTCTGCCGTTCTCAACATCTAAGATTTCAACTAATCAACGTCTTCCTCTTTTTGAGAAGATTACAGTAAGATTAAATTGCTGGACCACAAGAAAACTAAGTCAAGCAGAAGACTAACTCTAATTAAGTCGGTTATTTTTGCAATGCAAGAGTACTGGGTAAGAACTTTCATTCTACCCTTTAAGTTAATTAACATGATTAGAAGTGCCTTTATGAAATTTCTATGGATGGGCAAGACTATGGGCAGATACATCGCTCCAATAAAATTTAGCAGAGTTGAGCGGCCTATGAACAAGGGAGGTCTTGGTATTTTTAACTTAAAACAATGGAATAAGGCAGCATTTGCGAAGCATGTAGACACCTACTTTAACTGTTCCGACAGTCTATGGGCCGAATGGTCTCAAAGAAATGTGATTAGGGGTAGGAGTTTGTGGAATATGACAAAGCCTTATAACTTGAGCTGGACATGGCAAAGTATATTCAAGATAAAGGAGATTTTTCTCCCGCTAATTCAAATGAACTCTAACCCTGCATACTGTGTGATTTTCTGGGATGATCCTTGGCTTGAAAAGGGGTTCATTCTTAGACGTCAGCTAACGTACAGTGAGATACATCAAACTGGAATACACTCGGCGGCTAAAGTTAGGGATGTTCTCTATAGTTCTCATAGTTTACGTTCCTTTTCTTCCAATCAGAGAATACAGAACATATGGAATATGATTAGAAAGTTTACTCCGCTGTCTTTTGCATCTGATGGTCTTGTTTGGGGAGAGAAAAAGGAAAAATTTAAAATAGGAGATGCTTATGAGTTCCTGATGATGAACAGTGACCATCCAACATGGAAATGGTGGAGGCGAACGTGGAATATGGACAGTAGTATGAGAGAAAACTTAATGCTGTGGAAAGTGCTTAATCGTGCTATCCTGACTAAAGCAAAACTCGCTTGCATGGGCATGAGTGTTAATATTTACTGTTCTTTCTGTTGTGAGCAACCAGAGACAGTTGAGCATTTGTTCTTCGAATGCCCAGTTATTATGCAAGTATGGATTGTAGTGATGTCGAAGCTTCATAGATATAGTATATCGCATGATAATCAGGTCGAGTGGGAAGAAATCCATGCAAAAACAGGGAACAAGCAAAAAGGAAAGAGAATATTTAACGCTGTGTTGAAGAGTTTCATCAATGCTGTCAGGAGAGAACGAAACACTAGAGTGTTTGATGCCATCAATGCGAAATCTGATGTTTTATTCAAGCCGTGGATAATTCATGAGATAAAACATTCGCTGGGGATGCTTTCCTTCTCCTTTGACCCAGGAATATATGTGTCCTTCCAAATGTTATAATTTGTCTTTAGTTTCTAGTTTCTTTTTTATTTATTGCTTCTCTTTGTGCTTGTAGCATCATGTTTTCCTCTATTTTCTATGAGCTGCGCTCTCTGTTGTATGTGCTTTGTTCCTTTTGGTGCTGCAATAAAATGGTCGGGGACCATCCAACCCCGTTGGCCTTGCCAAAAAAAAATAGTTTAATATAAAATAGTTTTAGTATTTTAAAATGGTTTATATAGCAGAATAACTTAGGAAAAACTAAAATGAAATAGCTTCAAGACAAACCATTTCGATTCCAACTTCCCAATCCAAATCAATCCCAATTTCCATTCAGTCAATTCAATTTTGGTTTCAATTCAAATCAATTTCGACTTCGATTTCAGATTAATTCAATTCCATTTTTAAATCCAATTAATTCAATTTCAATTCAATTTATAATGATTTCGAGCTCGATTTTCAAAATATCAATTCAAACATTTAAAACAAATTATTCCTTAATATTCAGTTTAAAATCCAAATCTTCAATATATTTCAATGTCAAGCTCAATTTCAAAATGTTGTCTTTATCTCACTTTTACTTAATAATATTCAAAGTCCGAATAAAAGTTAAATCCTTTAAAATCAAATCAATTTACGAAATTTAATCATATCACAATTTTAAATTTCAAAGTCTCAACTTCAATTATTAAAAAATTTGTTTAACCAAAATTTATTTCAACATCTCAACCTCAAATTCGCGATAAATTCAATTTCTATAAAATTGATTTTTAAATTCCTTTAAATCAAACCATTTAAAGTAATTCCAAATCAAAGATTTTAAAAATTATTTAATTTAACCAATCCGGTGCCCATATATAATTTTTTATCCTATGGCCAAGTGATCAGTTATTTCAATTAAATTTCCGGAATAGATATATATCATTTCAATTCAAATCATAGTGTCATAGGTATATATCATTTCAACCTATTTCTCAATTTATTCAAAATGATTCAATTTACAACTGTAATTAATACACAGGGTGATGACATGATATATACAAACAAATAATCATCCAAACATTCAAATATCAATCAATAGCATCCATCGCAACCAATCATCCAAACAGACAATATAATTCACGGAAAAATTTCATAGTTATAAATGTTCGAAAATTTAATTACGATTAAATCCCAATTTAAATTTGACTATCAATTTTAATTTCTAACATTAAATGCAATGACAATATAGATGACAGTTAAAGTTATCAACAACGACTAATAAAAATCACATCATTTCATAATATCAAATTTAACTAGCATGAGAATATTCTAGTACGTTGTGAGCGTTATAAAACACTCACCTTGGGTTACAATTTTTAAATTAAATCGAACGGCGTTTGATTTAACCTAAAAATTTAATGAGCTACAAACATCTTCGAATCTACACTGCAGCGTAGCTCTCGTCTCTGCGATTCTGGTGTCGCCAGTTTTGCCCGATTCCGACCTCGTATGGATGAGATATGAGTTGTTAAAGTTTGAAAATATATTAATATAATTTAAACAAGATTTTCTTTTTTTTATTACCCAGAATTAGATCTGGGCCGCTTATCCCGAGATCCTCAAATCTAGGCCGCTCCAGTTGCTTCCCTTCCAAACACGATCGACACCCAGGTATCATGCTCGAACAAAACCCAAATCTCGCACGCAAGATCTCGAGCCGCTCCTCCCTATAGACGACTGAATGCTGATCCACGGCCTCCAATGCGTGCGCCCACGCAAGCCATGCCATAGGTTGCGACCACGTCAAACTCGGTCAACCATAGCTCGAGGAAGATGCGCATGAATGGATGACGAATGCGGCAAAATTTAGGACTCCACACTCCACTAAACTCGATCATCACCGTATGGATCCGAAGATATCTTTGCGCTCTTCAACTTTGCAGTTGGAAATTTTTGAAATAAGTGAGTGGATGGGAAGAAAATCGAGGGGGAAGTTTAAGTGATTCCGGCCATTGAATAGGTTAGGGCCGGTGGCAGTGAATAGAAGGGGAGGGTTACTGAAAGGAACGTGTATATATATACGTATAAACATTAAACTAATATTATTTTCCACAATTAACTTGATTTTTCGAATGAACTCCAAACTAAACGTGCCGACAGGCGTTCGTAATGTTTTACCCACATTCCGAACACAATGGAACATGTTTCGGGGCTTAATTCGATTGTATGTAGAAGATAGCTTTTCGAATCGAATTAAAATATTAAATTTTCGATATTTAGTTCAACGCGTTTCTAACCCGTACAACCAAACGATAACTCCAAACGCTACGAAATTTGAAATCCGATAATAATACGCTATTACGGATCCAATGGAACTGGTTTCGTCGAATTCAAGACTGTGCCTCGGAAGGCTATTTTTAACGTCTCGATTATAATATAAAATTTCAATTTCCAATTTTCCCTTTTAAATCCAATTTTAAATGTTAGCAAATTTCATTGTTGTTTAAATAAACTTTTATATCAATTTCCGACATCATTCCAATCATATTATATTCAGAATTCCATTGTTCAAATATTTGCAATATTAAATTTAAACGATTTTGATTGTTCAATAATTCACTATATTTTGCCTATTTGAAAATGAACTTATAAGACTTAGCGTTTAAGAAAAATTCAAATTATAGAACGACTATTTTCATTATATAGTTATTCAATTCCCGTTATTCAATTATTCAGTTAATTCCAAATATTAAATTTAAACAATTTAATTGTTCAATATTCAACAAATTCCAATATTGGATTTTAAATGAATTCTCATTACCATTCAATTACTTTATTACATCCAATGAATTCCACGTTATTATTTAACTTCAGTTATAGATCATGAACTCAGCTAATATATAAAATTTCATTTCAGTTGCAATTGGTTCCCAAATTCAATTCGACCGACTAAATAAACAAGTAACTTATAATAATTATCACCATTAACTTTTAATCACAGTTATAAATATATTATTTATAAATAAGTGTCACAATTACCTATATAATACTAATTAGATTCCATTACCATTGACTATATATTATTTTATTAGTTAACCCAATATTTACATTTGTTTTCCTTATATTTCCTTTATAACCAAGTTATAACATTTGAGCCATTTCATTTGATTGGAATTTCATTCAATTCACTAAAAATTAACTTAGATAAATATTGTTGCAATTCATTCTAGTTATTATTATCATAAATGAATTACAAATTTTTAATTCTTCCAACATTAAACCATGAAATCTTATTAAATTAACTATTTTAATTATCGAAAATTTACGGGTCGTTACAAAGCTATTTTATTTAAAGTAATTTTCAACTATATCTAAAACTATTTATATTTTACTTTATAAATTATTTTAATATAAACTATTTTAAAATAAATCATTTTCAATAAATTATTTTAAAATAAACTGTTTTTAACTTATAACTACTTTATATAAATTATTTTATTTTATAAACTATTTTACTTTATATACTATTATTATTATCTAAACCGTTTGAAGGAAAGTGTTATGATTTCGTAGTGTTATGATTTCTAAAGTTATGAATTTCAAAGTATTATGATTTCCAAAGTATTATTATTTCAAACTGTTGGTTTCGAAAGTATTATACTTTGAAAATTATATGATTTTTGGAAATGGATATATTTGAAGTGAAAATGATATCGTATTGATTTGGGTTTTTGAAATGGAAATGGTATTTTGGTTTTGAAGTATAAACTATTTTGAAATGACCACGGTGTTATAATAACGATTGGTTGTTAAAGAGACCGGGATCGGATATGGACATACTCCCTGTCAATACCGAAAACCACTTTAACAACTGTGTACGCGGTGGAGATTCCAGAATGAAGTAGGATGGTGGCGACGATCCTATTGAGGTATGAACGTGGACCCGACTCCTGTGAGTTGGCATAAGGTAGCTAAAACAGGAGCGATTCTCGGGCCAATGAGGTAGCACCTCTGATCGGACGCATTTCTTCGATACCATTCTATTACTTTGTGATTGATTTGGTGGCCACCTTTCGATTTTGATTAGGAGTGTGTTCCGAGGTGGGCGGTAGTGGCTGCTATGTGTTTCCACCAGCCCAGATGCGTAATTGGTATATCTACCCTGGCATTGCCTAGTTGTGCCGTGTCACCTACCATATCAAGTTTTACTACGAGTTTCTATTTGTGTCGTACCTATGGAGTATCTTCTCGTAGCCTCTCGAGGTATGCAAGTACTGTATAGACTATTGGCACTATTATGTGTTAAGGTGGAAAATGTAAAGCCTTAACGCTATTTAAAAGTAAGTTTATTTTACTATTAGAAATTATTATAATAGCGTATATTACTACATAGTAGATAGTTTAACGGATCCTTAGAGGATGGTTATCCCAAACATCCTTTAAGTTACTGTATTTCAGTTGATATTTCACTTGAGTTGGATTTATTGATATAAGAATGTTAATCCTGACTCGAGTGTTTTGTGTTTTGCTTTACGCTCGGGTCAGACTGAGTGGTTCAGTGTTCGAGACTCACCTTTGGAGTTGATGCTTCGCTTGGAAATCCAGCTATCTATCCTGCTTTCAGTTGTTCAGTTGGTTCCAGTGATGTATTCAGATCTTGTATTTGACTATTGTATTGAGACATCTATGTATTCGTGACTTCTGTTGTATCTTGTTTAACTCTGTTATATAGTAGCTTCATGAACTACTATTCTTTTGTTTCCGCTTCATTATTGTTATATTACTCTGTGTCTGTGATCTGTGATTATTTTATATACTGTATATGCCGAGTTTTGCCAAATTTTATTTACAATCTATTGTTTGAATTATTCAAGTCCGGCATGTGTGGATTCATTGTTGATTTGAATGGTCCAAAATAGTGGGTCGTTACATCTTTTATCGATTCACCTTACTTTCTTTCTTTTCACTATCATTCTTGTTTTTGTATGAGTTGGCTAAATTAACATACCAATGGTATAATGGACTCCCTAAGCCCCAACATGCCTATGAAATAGGTGTGTCGGTACTCGTCAAGTAACGTCCATCCTCATCTAAGAGATCTCACAACAATGTATAGCTGGAAGGTTCTTGATCTCATCTATGATGAGTTGGGGATATATTATTCTAACCTAAATAATATTTTTAGTCACATCCATTCTCATCAAAGAAACCTTACGACAATACATGAATGAAAGTGATTCTATTTCATAATGAATAAGCTATTTAATTGCGTAACATCTTATGGGCTATGTCATTTGAACCTTACAACAGATAACTACACTTATTTTATCACTCTCTTTCCGCTCATGGGATATGATTTTGATTAATATAGCTACTAAGATTTATAGTTGATTTTTCATTAAATATTTAATGTCATATTTTGATCGAGGTTCATCATACAATATCACTTTCTCAGTATACTAATTTGATATTTATAATTTTGATGAGAACAAAAGGGGGAGAGAGGTTAAGATTTGGTGACATTATAAATTTGTTGTTAATATTGAAAGAAATATTATTGGTTTAATATATTATTCTCGAACACATATGCCATATATGTAGAGGGAGCATATCAATAGAAGGAGCATGTTATATATATATATATATATATATATATATATATTAAAACACTATGCTATGATTTTTCATGATATTGACTACACACTCAACATTCGTTACAATTGTCAAATCTTAACTACTTGTATGTTATCATCAAAAGGGGGAGGTTGTGGTGTATACGTCTTGTTTGATATTAACAAATATACTTTTATATTTGATTTTTTTCAGTGCGTGTTGCAATTTAAAAATCATCAAAGCACAATTTTGTTTCTATTTATTTTTATCTTTAAAAATAGTAAGTATTTATTATTATTATAAAAAATAAATATTATCAAATGCAGTTAATTTCTTTTTGATATTAATAATTGATACATTATATTTAATATGTTTGTTCAGTGATCTATATTATAGCTTTTGTATAAAATACTAGTTGTGGAGAAGTTTCCTTTCGATGCAATAAAAGAGTGTATATACAAAGAAAAGGTAACAATTAAAAATTTGAAACAGGAATATATAAGTACACAATTAAAGGTAATATACATGAAGAAATGGAAATAAATGGAAATCAAAAGCAAAGAATTGTATACACAATCAAACGATATATTTTTGGAAGATACAATAGAGTTCATTTTCCATTATATACAACAACAACTAAGCCATTATTCCCAAACAAGTTGGGGTCGGTTAGAGATGGAATCCAAAACTAAATAACAAAGTCAATTTAAAAGTCATAATAATAACAATAACAATAACAATAATACAATAAAGTCAAATAGGTAAACTAATAATAATAATAATAACTAAGTAAAATAAAAATAAAGATAAAAATATATATGTGTGTATATATATAAAAAAGGAGAGGAATGATGATAATAATAATAATACTAATAGTGATAATGGTACTAATAGTAATATTGGTCAAAGACCAAACCTACGTCTTAGGCTCATGTTCCCTAGTCCTATAATCTAAAACTTATAAAAATCATAGCTCAAGGTTCTGGTATGTGGATCGCTAACTTCCACGTGCTCCAGTCTGTCACCAGCTCTTTGGGTATACTCCAATCCTTCAAGTCCCTTTTTACTACTTCCTTCCATGTCAACCTTGGTCGACCTCTACCTCTCTTTGAGCATTTGACATGGCTTATAATTCCAACGCTCACTGGTTCCTCGGATGGCCTCCGTTGAAGATGTCCAAACCATCTTAAGCGATGTTGAATTAGCTTCTCCTCAATTGGTGCTACTCCAAGTTTATCACGTATATAATCATTTCTAATTCGGTCTCTTCTTGTATGATCGTAGCTCCATCGCAGCATACGCATCTCTGCTATGCTTATCTTCTGGACGTGTTGGCTTTTAGTAGGCCAACATTCTGCACCATACAACTTCGCAAGCCGGATTGCCGTTCTGTAGAACTTCCCTTTAAGCTTCTGTGGGACTTTCCTGTCATAGAGAAGGCCAGATGCTTGTCGCCATTTCACCCATCCCGCTCAAATTCTAAAACTAACATCCTCATCAATATCACCGTCATACTGCAACATTGATCCTAAATATCGAAAGGATTCCTTCTTGGGAACTATTTGTCCTGCTAGATTGACATCTCCATCCTCTGATCTGACACCGCTGAACTCGCACTTTATATACTCTATTTTAGTTCAGCTAAGCCTAAATCTCTTTGATTCTAAAATACATCTCCACGGCTCCAGTTGTCTATCAACCTCAATCCTACTTTTATCTATTAGCACAACATCATCAGCAAATAGCATACACCAAAGAATCTCACCTTGTACATCCTTCGTAACCTCATCCATCACTAGGGCAAAAATGTAGGGGATCATAGCTGACCCTTGATGTAATCCAATGTTAATGGAAAAGTCATTGGTTTCACCATCGCATGCTTAGTCTCAACATCATCATACATAACTTTGATAAGGGTAATGTACTTTGTTGGGACTCTCTTCTTTTCTAGGGGCCCACCACATCACCTTTCGCGGTACCTTGTCATAAGCTTTCTCCAAATCGATAAATACCATGTGTAGATTCTTCTTTTGCTCCCTAAACCTCTCCATAAGTTGTCTTATCAAGAAAATCGCCTCTACGGTCGACCTCCTAGCATGAAACCAAATTGATTTTTTGAAACGCTCGTCATTCTTCTTAATCGATGCTCAATAACTCTCTTCCAAAGCTTCATTGTTTGACTCATAAACTTAATTCCTCTGTAGTTTGTGCAACTTTGGATATCTCCTTTATTCTTAAAAATTGGAACTAATATGCTTCTCCTTCACTCATCTGGCTTCTTATTTGATTTGAAAATATTATTGAATAACTTAGTTAGCCAGGCTATCCCTGCATCTCCACACCTCAATGGAGATGTCATTAGGCCCCAATGCCTTGCCTGCTTTCATCCGTTTTAGCGCTTCCTTTACCTCGGATTCTTGAATTCTCCGAACAAAATATCTACAGGTGTCATCAAAATAGTCGTATATCTCGATCGTAGTGCTACCACCTTCTTCATTAAATAGCTTGTCGAAGTAATCTCTCCATCTATTTTTTATCTCATCGTCCTTCACCAAAAGTCTATTATTGTCATCTTTGATGCATTTAACTTGGTTGAAGTCTCTTGTCTTCCACTCGCGGAGCTCGGCAATCATATAGAGATTTTTTCACCCTCCTTCGTACTTAGCTTATGATATAGGTCTTCATAAGCCCGACACCTTGCTTCACTCACCGCTCTCTTTGCGTTCTTCTTTACCACTTTGTACTTTTGCATGTTGTCCTCGCTCCTATGATGATGTAAGCACTTACAGCATTCCTTCTTCTCTTTGATAGCCTTTTGCACATCATTGTTCCACCACCACGAATCTTTGGGTTCGCATTTATTTCCTTTCGTTGTCCCAAACACCTCAGTAGCCACTTTTCGAATGCGCTTTGCCATCTCATCCCATATGTGATTTGCTTCTCCTTCCATATTTAATGCCCCTTCTCCCATCACTCTATCCTTAAACACCCGTGAGGCATCTCCTTTGAGCTTCCACCATTTCGTCTGACTAATCTTGGTTCCTTTATCCTGTCGAACACATAATCGAAGACGAAACTCGGATATCAAAAGCTGATGTTGTGAGATGACACATTCTCCAGGTATAACTTTGCAATCTACACAAGCTCGTTTGTCATCTCTTCTAGTAAGGACAAAGTCAATCTGGCTAAAGTGTTGACCACTACTAAAAGTAACTAAGTGTGATTGTATCTTTCTAAAGAAGGTATTAGCTATCATGAGGTCATAAGCAATAGCGAAATTCAATATTTCTTCTCCTTCTTGGTTCCTATCGACATATCCAAAACCACCATGCACTCTCTCAAACCCCCCACTAGTTGTACCAACATGGCCTCTAAAATATCCTCTTGTGAATTTTTTTCGCTATTAGGCACATCTATAACCATGACATCTAGCTCTTCCCAGAAATTCCTCCTGACGGCTTCACTAAGACCTATTTGTGGGGGATTAGCACTACCGACGTTCAGAATCATATCGCCCCATACCAGCTTGACTAGGATGATCATGTCCCCTTGTCTCCTAACATCGACCACTCCGTTTCTAAGGTTCTTGTCAATTAAGATGCCTATCCCGTTCTTGTTACGTTCTTTTCCCGTGTACCATAACTTGAAGCCTGTGTTCTCCACCTCCTTCGCCTTCTGGCCCGTTTATTTGGTCTCCTGAACGCATAAGATATTTACACGTCTCCTAGTCATAATATCAATTATCTCTCTTAGCTTTTCTGTTAATGATCCTACATTCCAACTACCTAACTGAATCCTACTTCCATTAACTAGCTTCATTGCCCCTCGCACCCGCCGAGTAAAATGCGAAGACCCTTTCTCATTTATCACTCCATCAGGGTGTCGATGCAACGTGCCACTAAGGGAGTGACGACCCAGCCCTTTCATATTTATCACCATACCCGAGCCTCGATATGGTGCACCGCTAAGCGAGTGGCGACCCAACCCTTGCTTACTTTTCACCATACCCGAGCCTCGATATGGCACGTCTCTAAGAGGGTTACACCCCAACGAAATATAATTAGGTTCCATTTCCATAAGAGAGGCTGTGGTTTTTACGTTGGCTCGCCAAGCCTATTACAACCCTCCTCCTTTATCCTGGTTCGGGACAGGCTGCATAGAAAACTACATAGGTGGAGTTTTTATTTTCTATATACATATTTTATTTTCTATATATGAAAACAAACTCTCATAAATCCTCCTTAATATCTTCTCTTATATATTTTCCATATATACAAAATCCTATGTTAACTCAACTACTCAAAAGAAAAAATTATCGAATCCGAAAATACAATTTAATGCAAAAATTTATCATCTCACAAATTCAAAACTTAGCTGATAATCTCATATCATATTTGTGCATCATCTCATCAATCTCAAAAACGCAACCAACTGAAACAAGGACTCAAACTCGTCATCGTCGGTCTAGAAGAATCTGTGTATAACCAGTAGTATCACTTTTATCAAAACACAAAGGTGCACGAACATCGAAATATGAAAGGCATTATTGTCTACATCCACATGACAGTGACAACAACTACAAATCCATGGTATTTCATAAATTCTAAAATGAACATAGACGCAAAACCATTTCAGAAAAAACTCAACGCATGTATCAACTAAAATCAAAGACGAGCTTTCTGACAGCCACACAACCATATTATGAAGTAGCTTCGCAATTTAAGATCTCAGTAGTTGAAAGGTAGAACTATAAATTCTTACAAAGGAAATGGCGTCGTATTTTCAGGCGACGAGGAGCAAGGTGAAATTTCATCTTCGAACTTACACAGGTACGACAGAAAACATCGAAGCTTTCACTGACTTCGGAAGTACTACAGGCATCACAATCGAAACGGGCATTAAATTCTAATTCATCTCTATAATCTCTATAATCGACAATCGATGTTTGCCTTCATCAATCTCAGACCTGCTTAGCAACTTTCAGGTTGTGGCAATCTCTTTGGCATATAGTAGATCTCCAACAATTGAAGTTCCAAGCGGTAGCTACAAATTGAACAGCGATTGAAGTTTGAATTGGGTTTTTGAATCGGTGGAGGAGCTAGTTTCAAGTGGTGGATCAAGTTTTATAAGAATGAATTTTTGTTTTTACGTGGTAGTGTGATTCATTTTGGAGGAAACAGAAATAAAAAAGCCAATCACGTGATTTGCAAGGAGATAGTGTAATTCCATTGAGCCTGTCAAAGGAAATTATTTTTAGTTTCTATTGTTTTTAAATTAATTTTTGGGTGTTTATTATTTGTTTTGTATTTTCTTTTTTAATTCGAAACTCCAAATTTTCTAGGATTGAGCTACGAGGATTGTAGTTCATAGATTCTAGTTTTAGGGTATTGGATCCAAGTAGGGTTACTATGCAAACGGTTAGTATATTCAGGTTAGTAGAGAGTGCGCGTTTACAGTTGGTGTAAGCGTCGAATATATAACACTAGTAGTAACTTTGTTGGCAGAAATGGGCATTAATGGATTAGCGACCGAAGCTGGGTATATCTGTGCGTTCTTTATTTTTTGCATTTACGTTTCCGCATTTTATTTTATCCATTTATCTGCAAAAAATTTAAATACCCTATTCACCCCCACTAGGGTATATTGCACGATTCTAACAAAAGGAACTACATATGTTCTGAAAGACAGCATGCAAAGCCCAATAAAAACCATTACAAAAACAAAACGGCCCACGATTCATGCATAATGACTAGCACAACATCAAATTTGAAGTAAATGCATAACAAAGACTAGTCCAACCTAATTCACTAATGAGCCATGCACTATTACAAAAGCTAACATAGTTCAAAATATGCATAGACTGCGCCACCATGGTTAAGTCAAATTGCACCGCCATTGTCGAATCAAATTGCATTGTCATGGTCGTGTTATGATGCACAACTATAGTCGAGACAAATTGCACTATCGTAGTTAGGATAAACTACACCTCTACCATTGAGACAAATTGCACAGCCAAAATAGAGACAAAACGCGTCGTCGCGGTTGGGATAAATTATGTAGCCATAACCAAAGTAACAACTAGGCGCAACATCTGGTAGTCACGACTTCATAAAGTAATCCATATGACATAACAAAGGCACATACTCATGAAAGAGTTCAACTCAAATAGGTACACTGCGCCAATATCAACCAATCACAAGATAGCTTACAATCTCAACCATTAGTATAACATTTCAAAATTCAAAGTTCTCATCTAAAGCCAAATTCTCTCGATCTCCTACCTAAAGAAAATTCTCCCACTTGGATCCACATTAGCAATTCATGCACATTTAACTAATCAAAGGTATAAAGGACACATGGTAGTATCTGACGGTAGATAGTGAATACGAGGGAGTGACGTTAATAATCTATGTGATGGCATTCGTGGTACAAAAGGAACATCACTATAGCAAAGAGAAGAGGGTCGAAAATATTCAATTCTCTAAATTATATGTTGTAAAATTGACTTTCTGCCATTAACATCCAAAGGTTGCACTAGAAAAGTAGCTAAAAAGAGAAAGAATTAATCCCTTGACCTAGGATTCCCTAACATTCAAATTACGTAAACCTTTATGTCTCATCACTTTACAGTATTTACTTTCTTTGTTTATGTGTTAGATACTATTTGAATTTGACTGAATTCTCAAGAATTGGACTTAACATTTTAACATACGGTTAAAGACTACTTAAACTTGCTTATTCTTCATAATTGTGTAAGCTTACACGACATAATTACTTCTTTTAAGGCAATTTTAATACTACTTAAATTTGTTGATTCTTAATTACGAAAGCATTCGAATCTGTAATTACTCAAAAACTATGTTGGTGCCATAAGAACGAAAAATCTCACCAACATTTTAGCCATCGAAAGAGGGCAAGCCCCTAACAAATTTTCCTTAAAAAGTCACTTACCCAAAAATCATTACACCTCTATTCCTAAAAAATGCAACCTGCAAACACCTATACCCTTCCCCTAGCGGAAGCAGATCATCTAGCCACAAAAAGCAAAAGCAAATATCTCACTTCCTTATCTAAATAATCGATGAGCCTATCTCATGTTATCTCCACCGACCCAATCCTCAAAGCCCTAACAACATTCACAACCCAAATCAATAAAAGAATAACTGGGTTAGAAAGGATGGTAGCCCAATACCCTCCACCTAAAACAAACCTACTCCCATAGCTTCGCATCTTATTGCAAAAATTCACCAGCTAGGTAAATTGCACAATTGGCGAATAAACATGCTAATCTCACTCCAAATTAACCCTAACATGAAATAGCCAAATATCAATCCTTTATTATTGGCTAAGCATAATAATCAAGCTAGGTAAGATAATAATGTTGCCGCTCAGCTTATAAAGATGGTTCATCACGAGTCGGTTCTAAAGATGGGGAGATAAAAGCACTTAAAGCCCATATAGAGTATTTAACGCATCCGTGCCAACAAAATAACAGAGGATGGAGTGGAAAGGAAAGTCCCTCTCCATTCAGGGAAGCCATCATTGAGTCAGATTTCCTTGACAGCTTCAAGCCCCGACTACCAAAAAGTATGATTAAGAATCCAACCCGGATGGCCATATATGCACCTTTGAATGTAACATGGATATTTTAAAGTTGGGAAAGCTGGCTAGATGAAAGCTATTGTCAGTATACTTAGTTGGAGCAGCATTCAGATGGTTCGAAAGATACATATAAGGAGAAATTCATTCATTTGCATAACTATCGGCAAATTTCCGCTGGTAGTTCAATATGGGAAGAGAGTTTTTCCCATATCCAAACACCTTATCCTTTGTCAAACAACAGGATAATGAGAGCTTTCATAGCTTCATCTAATGCTTCAACCCCGAGGCTATGAGAATTGGGGTTACTCGTAAAGGGGCACTACTTATGGTGGCTCATGCAAGAATCAAACAGATCCTACATTCTGGGACAAAATGGTAGGCAACCATGCAACAACATAAAGGCTTTCTACGAGAGAGCAAGTGGATATACTTGAAGAAGCTTGAGAGGACAAAGGCATTTGTAACACCCCACTATTTTTAATGTCAGAAATCAATTATAAACCCCACAAATATGCTGCAATAAATTTTCAATATTAAAAACAATCGATCATTTATATGATAATATAAAACTTTTCATAACTATGAAAATAAAAGAAAGCCTCACAGTGCAATCAAACATCAATGTAAATATACATCAACTTAATAATACAATTTTCTTACAACATCATCATACTAATTTACATCTCGATACATCAACTATCATTAACTCATTAACAATAAAACAATGATACAAAAGAATACACCAATCAGCTACCCACGACATAACTTGCTTCCACTTTCTGTTTCCTTTTATGCTCCTACTTATAACTTCACACATGTACAGATGCATGAAATAAAAAGGGAAAAGGTTTCAACTATGTTTGGACTACGCCTAACCCTATACACTACGACCCTATGTTGTTCGGTTTCCTGCTCTTTTCCTACATCCAATTAGTCTTTAGCACATAACAACCATAACATTCATGCGACCATCGCAACCAATGCAATCAATGTAACCAATGCAATCAATGCAGCTACTACAACCAACACAATCAATACAAGCAGGAAACTCTACCCCTACTAAACCATTCTAATCAATCATTGTAAATATGGAGTAATAACAATAATAACACACTTAGCCATTAAATATTATAATCATTTGACAACACACAATGTCAACCTCAAACATCAAGTAAGCTGATCACAACATATATACGTACTCACATATATTAATTATCAGCTATTAGTAATACACCATCAATATATGTATAAATCAATTAGATGTGTACTAAACCACCATGTTAGTAATACAAACACCAATGATAAAACCAAAGTTAACTACACACGTTTAGTAAAAATGGCAAGATATAGCACATACATCCAAATACGATCTCATTGTCATAAAAGAACATATGTGATAAATAAAATCAACTATTAATCACATATTACATCTATCCAAAGCATCATATTCATGACCACCGTCTTCCCTTAAGTATAAAATCATTTTATTGTTGTTTATTATAAAAGTGCCTTTTATTTATCTTAAAACAATAATTAATTCTTCCAAATTAATAATATACTTTAAAACATTTCATTGTAACTCATTACTTCAAATCTCTCCACATATCGTATTTTATCTCAAAAATAGTAGTTTTCACAAAAATCATATTATTATTTATTAAATCTCATTGTACTAAATAATAAAAATAAACTTCCCAATCTTAGTTTAAAAATATATTTTTCGCTGTTGCTTATAAATTTCCCTAGAAATTATAAATAATAACTTTAGTAGATTTCTTCTAATTTCATTTAATTCATTAAATGAATGTAATCTATAACCATCAAAAACTGTAAATAATTACATCTACCATTTATTTATCTAACTTTCCCATCGTTATCATTTCAATTAACTATTTTCCAATTCAAATCAATAATTAATTATAATTAAACATTCAATAATACTACACTCAATAATGAACTATCCAATCAAGGCGCAACATATCCAAATTGTCATAATAACCAAAAAATCATCCATTAAACACAACATTTATGGACTAATATTATTTTTCATCAATAGTTACATATTTTATAATTTAAATTTTCAACTAATTAAATATATAAACCAAACTAATGGATTTTTTGATAGTTCCATAGTCAGCAAAAGCTATGCCAAATGTTCCGAAATTTCACCGCGAGTCCAAAGGAGGAAACCACGCATGGATCAGAATTTGTATGCACATGATATTGCCATTAGAAGATATGGGATTTTATTTATAATTTAATAACCAAAATAAATCAAATACGTATACATGCCATATCTCATCCGTGTATCCCTCCTTTCTTCATCTCCTGTACATACGCAACCAAACCCACTTATGTCGATTATACCTTCATTCATCCTCCTACAACTGCTGATACAGGCCACCTGACACAGTGCTACCACCACCATTAGAACTCTTATGATCCGCGCCATCGGCCAAACCCCTGCAACCAACCTTTGATGCCTCTTCTCACCTGCCACCGGTGGTGATTTCATGACTTCCCTCATCAATTTTTGATGATGTACCCAGAAGCACTTAAGTTGAACCTACTCATCGAGCTCTACACAACCCTACCCTCCGATCGACCCTTAGTCATCGTTTGCAAAACCCTAAAACGGACGATCGAGGCTTAATTGCCAATTTTCAGTCGCTTTGAATATCGTACCCAAAAATAAACACTTTTCCTCTGTTCCTTTCGTCGGGGGCTTTCCAGCGATATATAATTTGATATAGTTTAGACATTTTGGGTTTTAATCACTTTTTAATTAATTTTCTAATCACTGTTAACATGTAATTAAGAAAAATTTAGGATTAGGGACAAAAACTAAAGATAAAGGTTATGACTAAGGTTCCATAGCCTCATTTATATAGTCGTTAGGCTGATTTGTCGGTTATTTATCTGGTTTGGCCCGAAATAGCTATGTATGCTATTTAAACACTATAATGCCTCTATTTCGCAAACCGTAACTCTAAATGCATCAAAACTATATATCAACTGATCATCTCAAAAAGACCTTTGCAATGGTTATAAATGTTAGGATTGTCTCGCATGTTTCCAGAAGGAACGACGATTAGGAATTGGGATAGTCCCACATCGCTAAATAACTTGGAGAAGTGGTGTATAAATATGGGTTGGTAGGCATGTAACATTGGGGATTCCTTTTGTTATAACAAAGTGTGTGCCAACTTATATGCATATGCAACATGCTGGAGATAGGGAGCTTGGTCCGATTGCCGTTACACAACAATTGGTATTAGAGCCGAAGGTTGCGAACTGGGCCATGCAGACAAACGTAACTCTCAAAAGTACTCCAAAGGGATGCGAGTCAAGGGGGAGATTAGTAGGGTTGTCTCGCATTTTTGCAAGAATGACCGTTTGGAATTGAAATAGTCCCACATCACTAAATAACTTGGAGAAGTGATGTATAAATATGGGTTGGTAGGCACATAACATTGGGGATTTCTTTTGTTACAATAAAGTGTGTGCCAACTCATATGCATACGTCACGTGCTAGAGATATGGAGCTTGGTCCGACCATCATTACACAACAATAAATACGATACTCAATTCACCTTTTTATTAAAAATCCACTTTTAATTACTTTAATATTTTTCGGTATTAAATTTGCGGGTCATTACAACATCTCACTTCAAAGAATCATACCCACGCAGAATGCAAGAAAATGGTGGGGGCGGAAAACTTAACCCCCCGCAAAGAGGCAAAGTTAGTTTAACATTGCCATAAAAAACCCCTAACTCATACACCTGGGTAGATTTATGAGATGATGAGGAAAGAACTGGCCAATAATGGTTCTAACAAAGGAAAAAAGCCTAAGCAAATCAAGTGGGAGCTTACTGCTATTTCCATACGATGAATGACCATCACATAGACAACTGTCATCATCTTAAAAACAAAATTGAGAACTTGATCCAAAAGGCTATCTAGGTACCTTCTAGAAAGACAACACAATGGTCCATGCACAAAGTCAATCTCTAGATATGCATGCAAATCAAGCGGGAAACCTAGGAATTCTTATAGCATCCATTCACGGAAGACCCCACCTTGCTGGAAAGAGCAAGAAATCGATGGATCGATATGTCCAAGAGGGCGCAGACTAAAAATAGAGGAATGTACCATATCAAGTAACAACCTGCACTAGA
This sequence comes from Allium fistulosum, assembly GCA_030737815.1. NCBI lineage: Eukaryota > Viridiplantae > Streptophyta > Magnoliopsida > Asparagales > Amaryllidaceae > Allium > Allium fistulosum. The sequence continues at coordinate 965,437,927 of CM060902.1, read as the reverse complement.
TGTCATTTTCGCTGCCACATATTCAGTGGGAGTAGTTTTTCCTCACCAAGACACCATGGTGGTTATAGTGCATGTCTCAAATTGCACTGTGAAGAAGGTTTTCATTGATTCTGGGAGTTCAATAAACATTTTTGTCAAAGCTACATATAATAAAATGAAACTTCCAGTAGAAGTCTTGAAGCCAAGTCTAGAACCAATACACGGCTTCAACAACATAACTAATGTACTAGTAGGGATGGCCATACTCCTTATTACTACAAGGACAATGCCACTTCATAATTCCTTCTATGCAAATTTCTTAATCATTGGTCAATAGTCTCATTACAATGCCTTTCTAGAAAGGCCTGCACTGATCGAACTTGGGGTTGTTATTTCCTAGAAGGATCCACGGATGAAGTTTCACACCTCAACCAAGGTAGGTAGTATTAGGTGAGAATAATTTTTAGCTAGTGAACTGCATAATATAACTTTGAACCCTAGCAATAAAATTGTTTCAAATCACACTATTGTCTCTCTTAATACTTGTAATAATGAAAGTGTAAATCATAAGCTAGTTTAAAGAACTACACTAGTATTTGATACCAGGTTAACACTAGCTAATATGTGACCACAGTGTCAGTGCGAAAAAGAAATGGGATTACCTACATACGATTAGGATTTATGTCTACCATGTATATATTTGCCATTTACATACACACACATGCGCACGCATGCTCACACGTATATCTATGTGTGTATATATAGATGTATGTATATATATGTATGTATGTATGTATGTATGTTGATTTCCTAAATTTAATTTTAGTGAAGATACATACATAAAGACTCCCCCCACACACATATAATATTTCTAAAATACATATCTTTAAACATAAAGCCTGAATTTACGATATTTAACATAGGTTGATTGAATTAATGTTATAAAGTCAAAATCGTGGACTAAAAGATCTAAGTTTGTCTTATAGAATACATTTAAATTATGATCTAGATTAAATCAACTAATGTAAAATATCTCTAATTGACTTTATATTAATATCATTACACACACATATATATGTGCAATAAGATTAAATAATTTTCCATTAATTCAAAATACGCATACATGTAAACACACACACACACAGATAATTCAAAATACACATATAAATATATATCTGTGTGTGTGTTGTGTGTGTGTGTATAAATAAACCTTTTGCAAAATATCCTCTTTTAGAACATCCAGAAGTTTGAAATCAATATACATATGCTAAGTTGAATAAAAGATCAATGAATATTTCGTTTCTAAATGATCGAAATAAAAACTATATAATTGGATTATAGAAATTGTAAACTATGTGTAGAAAGCTATTACATGTTTATTAAAAACATAATCATGAATAAAACCATAATTATAAACATACATGTATTTTGATTTTAGTCTTTTGAATTAGATCAAACCAAATTAATCAGTTTGTTGTTTAGAATGAAACAATACATATATAAAATTATGATAAGAACGATACAACTAATGCATGTAAATCTAAATTTAGGACGAACCTTATAGATTTGGCCTATTAGTGACACCTTGATTCGAAAATCCTCCTAAGATCCCTTAAATCAACACCCAACTTTGGTGGAATTGAATGGAACACGTATCTTACTTTTATTTGATGTTTTATTTTGTTTTAAAATGAATTTTTTTGACAAAGTGGCTTATGGGGCGGCGGCCATGCAAGGAGGAAGGCGGAATAAACTGAAGAAGGAAAATGAATCAAGGGATTTTGTTTTAATTTGAAGAAGGGAACCTTTCCAATTCTTCTTATAAAACTTCCCTTCTTAAACTCCATTACAATTTTCAATCATGCCACCTTGTCCCTAATCAAGCATGAGCGACCATTCTTTCCCTTGATTGGAGCAAAGTTTCCAAAAGCCCGTTTGAGTAATTATCTCTATTTAAACCCCAGTTAAATGTATACTGATTCGTGTACTGATATCAGTATATATAACTTTTATATATACATGCAAATAATTACTAATAACATCCTAAAAGCATAAAATAAATTAATCGTTAATATTTCATAAATATCAATAAATTTATAACTTTTCATAAACTTATTAAATCATGTTATTTTTAGGATCATAAATGCGATTGTAAGATTTGGTGGTGTGAATTCAATCAACGATTAATATTGAACAATTTAAATATTAACATTTACTCGTCAGCTTAGCTAGTGGTGTGATAGTTTGGCCAAATTCATCGCTTAAAGATATATTTGGTAAAATAAAATTTCATAATTTTTTTAGGGATGCCTTTTAGCAACGATAATTAACACACGTTCTCTTCATCAAAATTATATTACTTTAGGATATATGGAATTTATATTGGTCAAAATTCCAATAGTATCCACATTCAACTCGACTTATCCAAAAACAAAGTCCTAATAATATTTATAATTAATAGTACTACTCTGGCCAGAGATTATGACTTTGACTTGTCCCCAGTTGATCGTGATACTAACCTCATACAATGTAGGAGAAAATTCTCTGTTGAATAGTGACTTACTCTCAATGCTTCAACTCAGACCCAACTATAGTTGCACAATGGATCACCATGCTATGATTCAACCATAGTCGTTGAGTATTCACATTGAAGCTCCATGGTATTCTCAAGTTGAGAGAATGGCATAACATCATCACCAAGAGATTTCATGTTTGACATAGTTGTCATTAACCAAAAGGAAACTCCTGGATAAGTCATTCCATAATTATCCAATAACTATGAGTACATAACTCCTTGGTGCCCCTAAGTAGCCATGATACACTTGACAACAATTGGATACATTACACCTTTAGTCACAACAAATGTATTGACATCCTTTCTTAAAACATATCGACTAGGAATATTTGAAACCAAATATTATTTTATTTTGGAATTAACTACTTATGATTGCAGCTATTTGTAACTGCAACTACATAAAATTTTATTTAAGGATTTTCTTACTAATATACTTTAAACTAATTACTTAATTAGTTATATCACAATATAACAAAATATACCACATAAATTAAACACCTTCATTATGAACAGGATTGACTATAGAGTTAGGTATATGTAACAGTTTACATAACTGCCCCTACCACATAAATATACCACTAACTCTTTCACCTATCATCCCATTCTTCATCTCTTTGATAGTTACTACATAACTAGAACAAATTCCAATAGATGTATAACTTATACCTATAGTCGTGGAATTGAGTCTATTTGTACGTATCGTCCTAATATTATACCCGTCGCCGACCCATCAGTTCGAGATTCACTGTGTAAGGTTAAATCTTTTGACCGTGGCTCAAAAGCCAAAGAATCTGGATTCTTTCCAAAACTTATCATAGTGGAGATCACATCATTCTGAGAACAACATTCGAAGTTTAGTTGGAATTAGACTTTGTATGAAGGCGGTATGCCACTACGAAGATTGGTTAACATTACTTAGTTTTTCTATGAGTCTACTTCGAGTCTTCCTCGAGTTGGCTCAAACTTCCTTGATGTTTTCCTGAAGTCTGCCTTATGTAACCTTGAAATACATCAATCATTGTTAATCCACCATGGATCGATATCAATCCATAGCATAGCCAATTTTTGATATCTATTTTTCTTTGCACTACCAATCATACTGTTACTAGTCCATGCTACCACCACTCTATCAACTTTGCTTTCTACCCATAGCTGCACTTCTCCTAAACAAATCTACATTGATCGGTACAGATCCATTTGATTAATTAGTACAAATCCATAGGATCAGTTAGTATCAATCAATAAGTTTAATCGGTACCGATCCATAGGTTCTATTGCTACTGATCAATAAGGCCGATCGGTGCCGTTGTATACACTTAGCATTTCGACTTCATGCCTTTTGTTCTTATTTGATCTGTCCTTCCCATGATGTCTTTGCACTTCTTGCATATTCATTTTAGCTACTAACTCTAACTTTATTGCACATTTTAACACTCTATATTGTTGATTATGTCCTTTTTAGGCACCTCATCAAACACCTTCAAGATGCTACCCAAGGCGCCTAATTTGTCTAAGACGAAATCTCACAAATAATAAGTATCAAATGCAAATAAATAATCATGATACAGGTAATAACAAAAGTATCCAAACTTGCATATCCTATTTACCATTCATGTAAACTTAGCATCCATATGTACATTCCCTAAGCCCTAGCATACTAGTTTGCACTACACTATACATTTATAGGATCTAATCATATATATATATAGGGGTTTTAGGTGATAACTAACTATGGCCTATAATCAATATATAATTCATTTAGGGTTTGAATCTAGCAATATCCCAAAGGCAAATTCATATAAATATCCATGTACATAAATATGAACCCTAATACCATTTAGATAATTTTCCCACCCACTTAGATTCTCACTGAAAGTAGTAAGAAGACTCAAACATATCCAAATCTGAGCTAGATCTGGTCTACCTAAAATGAGCCTCTCTAAAAACATGATTTGTTTATATAACTGTGTTTCCCTTGACTTAATTTGAATCAATATAATTTTATTTTATTTAGGGAATTTATCTTGGCCCAAAGAGTGATTTCTTTATGGAGAAATTAGGTTAATAGAGGTGAGAAGTTTTATAAATGTAATTAGTGGTTTGAAATTTGATTTTATCTTTCTATTTTGGTAAATTCTTATTTTGGTCCTAACTCTCTCTCAGTAACTCCAAGTGTCGCAAGTCTATAGTATATTTCGACCGAAAAAAATCCCTTTTACCGATGGTAATAATATCAGGACTTAATTATTTAATTTGTAAAAATTCTCCTTTTTCCCTTTTATTTGATTAACAGTTTAGTTATTAAACTAACTAGTTTAACTTCTAGGTGCAAATTTAGGGTCGTTACATTCTCCCCTCCACATCCCCCTCCCAAGAAATGAATTTCATCCCCAAAATTCTCTTTGGAAAAGTGTAACTAAACTAACCTAGCAAACATGAAAATCAGCTAGCATGCATAACCACAACTTACAACCAATACTAGTAAGCATAGGAACCATGGCAACCAAGTTACTAAACCACACTAAACTAGCATATAAAAGCACGTGATCAACCTGAACTAGTAAGATGTGCAACTAAAAATTTCTAGGTAGGAAGATCCCATGGTGTCCTCCCGCTCCCAAGTACTATCACCCGCACTACTTTTCCACCAAACTTAAACTAGCCTTACACTTTTCCCTCTAAGCTGCTTTGTACTATTGTCCAACTATACGAATAGGCTTTGGAAGTTGAGCTACTTCCGGTCCTACTTCTACTTCATCGAGCTAATTTAGTTTGATGATAACACTAGAATCATGCTCATGCTTTTGCGAGTGAAATATATGGAAGACATTTTGCATGCCAGATATCCTCTTAACCAAGTCAATCTTATATGCAAACTTTACGATCCTTTCAACTGTCAGAAAGTCTAACAAATTGCAGTATCAACTTTCCTAATTTACCAAATCTAACAACATTCTTTAACGGTGAGACATTAATAAAAACCAAGTCACCGACTAAGAACTCTTAATCTATGCGCCTCCTATAAACATAACTCTTCCGATGATCTTGAGTCACTTTCATTATCTTATGGATAAGATTAATCTTCTCAGTGGTCTCATGTATCATATCAGGCCTTAGAATCAACAGGTCGGTCGATTCGAGCCAAAGAGATGGTATTCAACACGATCGTCCATATAAGACTTCAAGAGATGCCTTATCTATGCTAGTTTGATAATTATTTCGTATGCGACCTCTATTAAAGGTAAGCGATCCTCCCAAGAGCCATCAAAATCGAGAATGAAGCTCGAACCTTAAGTACATGGTTTACCTTTTCTGTTCACCCATCGGGTTTATGGAAGGTACGCAGTACTCAAGTTCAGGTCTATGTCTAACTATATTGCAGACTCTGCCAAAAATCACTCATGAACAAGGGATCTCCATCAAATATAGTACTCTTAAAGATACCTTGAAGTCATACTATCTCCTTCTTATACAACTTAAACAATCCTATAACTATCCTCATTGTCCTTAGATGAATTATATGGGCACTCTTCTCCAATTGTCTACTATGATCCATATGCACTCATTTCCCCTTTGGCTTCTTGGCAATCCATCGATGAATTCCATCGATATGTACTTCCACTTCCACTTGGGAATCTCTAAAAGAAGAAAAAGACCATCGAGCTTCTTTTGCTTAGGTTTAATGCATTGGTAAGTTTGACATTTGGTAATGAACTCCGTTATATCTTTCTTCATACCTTCTCAATAAAATATATGTTTGACATTTTTATACATCTTGTTTCCTTTAGAGTTTCAACAACATATGCATATTCCATTTCGTACCAGCTAAAGTGGATAGATTTAAAAAAAAATCTTATTTGGATCATACTGGGCCTACAAAGTTTAATGGATTTCACCAGATCCAATCTAGTTTTACTGATAAAATCGTATTTTATTAATATTAATTGAAAATATGGGTATAATAAATTATTCATTCCTTTTCCTCATCTTATTATCCAAACCCAAAACCATAAATTTCCCACAAATCCCCTTTGCCCTAATTCCTCTCTTTGGCCCTAACCCATATTCAATTTGGAGAAAAAGTGGACAACTAGGAAAGAATGCTCGGAGGAGGAGGCGACGCTTGAAGTAAGAGCGTGCCTTGTCATAGCGGCGAGGTAGGAGGCAAGCAAAGGGCTGAAGATGACGTCGGTTAGACGCAAGTGCGGAGTTGACTATGCATTGGTGGAGATGAATGGCATGACGACTGGTGAATATAGCTGCTGCTGCATGTGTGGAGTTGGGGACGTGGAATTTAGAGATTGTTCTCTTTTTTGTGGCACATAGAAGATGAATGAAAATTTCGGAAGCATTTTCTTGCATTCTTTGTTCGATGAGTTCTTCTTTTTACTCCTAAATCTATTTATATTCTATTTCCTATTGCATGTGTTTGCTGATTATTGTGCAACAAATTTAGTTCGAAAATAGATTGAATATATTATTGATTGTTATTGCTTAATCAATGTCGAGACAGAAATTTAAATTGAATTTGGCTGAAGAGACGTTGTTAAATAGAGTTTCAACAACATATGCATATTCCCTTTTGATAACAGATGTGATTCCTTGTTTGGTGAGTACAATTTGGTTAAAGGTTGATTTGAAATTGTAAGTGTGTGTATGTGTATGATGTTTGCATGTCCTTACTTTCCTTTGATAACGGATGGACATTGCAATTTAAATTGATTAAACTGGAAATTTTGAGTTAAATACTTTTGGAAGTATTTATAAAATAAGAATTTGCTTCAAATTATATTATTTCTGAAATAAATGTTTTTAAAATTTTGTTATATAGAAGAATTTTATAAATGAAAAAATATATATTCTAAAATGTTTGAAATTTTGGAAAAGAATAATTTTTGAATTTTAAAATAAATTAATCTTTAGAAGTTGATATTATGGAATTTATTTTTATAAATCGATTTTTGAATAGATATTTCACTATATATGTTTATAAAAATATTTGAAGTATTTTTTTAAAAAAGGATTTAAAATTTATATTCCAAAAGCGATAAGTTAATTTTTACTGGAACCAAAAGATGTGAAATTTTATGAAATAATAGTTTTGAAATAATAAAAAGTTTGACTACGATTTATTTATTGATTCGGAAATATCCTTAATCAAAATTTATTATTATACATTGTGAAGTATGATCTTTGGAAGTAATTTTGTTTGTATTTGATTATCTTTTAAAAAGGGAAATTGGTTTATGTACCCTTTAAAAATATTATAAGTGTGATTTTTAATTGAATTATTTTGGAAATGGGAGTTTTGGAATTGGGTTATAAAAGCGAATTATAAATGTTGATATCTTAATATAAAATTTGGAAGACTTTATAGAAGGGAATTTAGTTGATAAATTATTTTACAAAGGTGGTTTAAAAGGATTTGAAAGTAAATAAGGATTTAATAAAATTGATTTCGAGAATTAATATTTGATTTTTGGAAATATTTTGAATTGAAAATAACATAATTTTAATTGGATGTTTAAAAAGGCATTCTTGAAATTACTCGACTCCTTTTAGTGTTCTATAGTGTTTAATGGTGATTTTCGACAATGCGACATTAGTTTAAATGGACTTGGGTAGTTTGAAATCCAAAGAAGGATTGAAAGGTTGAATTATTTGAAAATTAATAAAAGGTTTAAATAATGAATTTTTTAGTTAATTAAGGTTTTTGGTAATAACAGAAATTTCCAAATTAAACCACTTTAATATATTGAAATTGTATTGAATTTTTTAGAAATGAGTAATATACAATAACATCCCTTCTAAATCAGTAAATGGTTAAATTATATGAGATGTGTGGATTACTATATGATGAGAATTTTGAATATACGAAGTTATAATACCAATGGTATGGGACGTTTAGTATTTTTTCTTCGGTTATTCTTTGGACTTATTTTATAGGATATGGCATGAGATTAAGGTATTGAATATTGAATCAAGTTAATAATCCCTAATGACATTAGGTTAAACAATAGTTGCAAGGATATATTGTGGTGATGAGAGAGCACATAAATATAATGAATTGATCAAATGAGTTGAGACACCATATGTGATAGATCCATCCTAGCTAGGACGGAGCGACATTCTAGACCGATCACCACCGATACAGTGACCTACTGTACAGGCACACCAATGATGATGAATATGCAGTATATTTGATGAAAACAATTTTGCCTACATAGTAGAGAGTAGTACATCAAATAGGTCGTGTGTGGACACCCACAATTCTGGTTAAAGGATACATAGATGAAACGACCATACATCTTAGCTCGATCACCATCTGGTGTAATTATAAATTTAATCGAGGGATACATGGATGAAAAAGGCCGTGTATCTTGGCTTGATCAACATCCCAGAGAGTTATAATCTTAGTCGAGGGATACACAGATCAAAAGGCTATGTATTTGGGCTCGACCAACGTCGGGAAGTGTGTATTCTGCACTCAACAATTTATGTAAATTAAATCATGATCTATTCACGATAGCTAGATGATTAATAAATGTGACTCTTAATAATTATGATTAGGACTAAATCACAATTGAGTTGGTTTGTGATTGTGGTCAAATTAAATTGAGATATAACTTATATATTATGGCATTATATATGTCAGTTGATAGGGATTTAGTATGCTATAAAACCCATTCAAAATATCATTATCTATATGATTATGTGTATCATTTTGATGACCTTATGTTTAAATCTAGACATAGTCTGACCAGTTTATTATTTTTCGTAATACTCGGGTCAGTCCAAGACTTTATAAGAATAGGAACATTAGCCTTTCTTGGATGTTGGGCTAATTGAAGAGATGATTATAGACTATATTGTATTTTAAAAGTCTATTTTGCATATTTTCTTTTGATGTCTCCATGTATGTAAATATGGGATGAGGTGGAGATGTGTATGATATTGGATTTTTTAAACCTACTTTGTGATATGCATATTATGATATTATATTTTTTTTGCTGGGTTCTGTGACTCTGTGTTCTTTGATTATATTATGTATTGTTTTGTCATGGCATACCCACGTATTCATTGCTTTACGACGATATCGAGTACGTATATTTGTGTATTATATGAGATAAGAATATGTATCGATGTTAGCCCAAAGAATATTAACGTGCAGTCGCTCTTTACAAGCCTCATTCTTTATATTACCAGATATTGTTACTTTGTAATATCCTTTGGTGGTATGGATATAGAGGTGGGGGCATTACAGTGCATATGTTACAACCATTCTTGAACTTTTAATCAAATAATTCAAAAGGAAACTATGACTACAAGACCACACCGACTCTTTGCAGTAGTGCATTCGGTCATCCTTAACATTTAAGGATATCGAATAAGTTGCATTTTACATAAACTGTTTAAGTTGACATTCGGTGATAAAATTCCTAGCTATATCATGTAGCTCTTGGTCAGTGCTACATCTAACACAGCAAGATCCTTATTATAATCAATCGTATAGAAGATCTAGCAATAAGGTTCGCTTATTTCAAATAAACTAATTTAACTGAAGTTTCATATATACGAATCGCGACTATTCACCATATAGCATTTATATGTGATTTTATATGGATTAACTATCCATGTTCTTGTACTATTTTTAGAGTTCAAAATGCATAGAAGATAATACACAATCTTGGGCAAATTAACATCTAAGTGACCAAGGTATGAATGTATGTTATGGTCGAAAAATTTGGCTCTTGCATGGGTCTTGAATTGACAACATGCCAAAAGGTTTATTGGTAAGTATATTTTACATTTTTATGTCAATCATAATTCAATTCATTTTGTATATTTTAACTGATAAACATTATATCAATCATATTAGTTGTCCATATTTATCAAAGTAGACTATTTTAACTTTATATGACAATGGCAGAACCCTAATGCAACCACCTCTCTTCTTTGCTAATTTTTCTTCAATTCTCATCTTAATTCTACCTAATTTTCTTCTCTCTATTTCATTTTCTCTTTAACGTCTTATTAATTTCCACATATATGGATTCAAGAGAACAAGTTGATGAAGGTTGGACGAAAGTCACATGGAGGAAAGGAAAATAGCTGATAGGTGATAGCACTAGGGTTAATCAAGGAGGATCTATATCGGGAGGGACATATCCAGATATTAGGAAGGGATCTGTTGGTCAACAGGAAAAGCAATTTACTAAAGCTAGGAATACATTCAGATCGAGGAATCAGGTGTGATTTCATGTCCCCAGTGATGCAAAAAATGACATACTATGAGGAAGTTAGAGGGGTGCTGCAGTTGTAAATGAGGAACAAATAGATATGGAGTTTATTTCTCCTATTTATGAGAAAGGGAGCTAATTAGGTAATATAAGAAGTAAAGAAAGGCTGTATAAACCGTGTTATTTTATATGTAGTGCAGCGAAGAGCATTCTTTAAAACATTTGAAGCGTATGCTAAGAGAGTGTGGAAGATGGAGAAGGATTTTGAAGTACAATCTAGGGAGAATGGTTTCTTTATTATAAGGTTCGGGTCAAAGGGGTACTATAGAAAGATTATGGATTCAAGACCATGGTTCTTTGACGAGAACCTAATTATCATGAAAAAACTTACGCCATCTATAAAAGCAGATTGAGATCTATTGATTACCACACTAGTATCGATAAAGCTACTGGGGTTGAGCTTTAGTATTTGAAGGAGCTAAGGTGATTACTGATTTTGTAAGCACCATTGGAGTCCTTGATGGATGAGGCTACTAGGAGGAAAACAAGAATATCCTTTGCAAGAGTGCTTGTGGAGATCTTAGCGGAGAATGGGCTCTCTAATAGTGTAGAGGTTATAGACAAGGATGAAAATGTTTACAAGCAAGAAATTACATACAAAAATCCTCCCACTCGTTGTGGCAATTTTTATTGGTTTAGCTACTGGGCACATCAATGCCAAATGAATAAAGTATGAGTGCCAAAAAGAACATACAACATTGTAGAATAATCTTAGAGGAGAAAGGAAAGCCTATCAAAGTAGATACGGGAAAGGGGAAGGTTGAGAAGGTGGGAGTCTCTAATAAAGAAGAGAAATCACCCACACATCATAAGGAAAGCAATCGAGGGGAACATTGTATGGTCACAAACAACAAAGGAGATAAATAGACAATTGAGGAGATTGAGGTAGTAATAGAGAAGCTTAACATGGCTAAAGAATCAGTCTTACTGGAAAAGAATAACAAAGAGAAGACAAAATGTAGGGAAGTTGAGGTCGTTAGTGAGAAGGAAGAGAAAGATAATACTAAAAGAGAGGTAGGATTAGAGTCCTCAACAAGCGGTTGATTGGGGCAACTGGCCTCCCAACCATATTAACTCATGTTACTTTAACCCGCCAATCGAGGGAGACATAAAATTAACATAAAGGAGAGATCAGTTACCTATGCCACCCGTTGTTATCTTAAAATGCCACAGTCATCATTGGACTGCAATGGAGCTTCAGGAACTTCCATTCTCAATCGTTTTAATAATAAGGATATCGGAAAGTGGAATAGTTCATGCCAAGCATGTAATAAGGATTACCCAAAGGGGTTTCAGGTTACATAAGTGACCAAAAATTGAAATAAAGAAGGAGAAGGAACCCATCCCAACAACGAAAGAACAAGGGAGAAAAAATGGTAAAAGAAAATCCATTAATATACAACAGGTGGTCACGAAGAACCCATAATATGGGGATAATAGCATACGGTCGGAGAACAGCAAGGCTAATCAAGGCAGGGTGCTCCGTAGCTCATCCAAAATAAAGTAATGTCAATAGCTAGTTGGAATGCCATAGGCTTCCATAAGTCTAACAGAATTAGTGAGGTAAAGAGAATCATAAATCCGCATAAAGTTACTTTTTTGGTATTCTAGAAAATAAGTTGAGGTTCAATGAGTCAGAGGAAGTAAAAAAAAAGATGGGATTACAATGGGAATTAATAAGTAATGTATCATTTTAATTCAAGTATCGAATTTTCATTCTTATTTACGTCAATGCATGGAGTTATAATGTACTCAGCATGAGCGATCAACATATCTCATTGGACTTGTTAAATGTGGGAGGTGCATGATGCAATTGTAGCTTTGTTTAAGGTTATAACTTTGAACTTTAGGTAAAAACCGTGAATAAACTTGGAGGAAGATGGTAACACAGTCTATAAACCATGGTTAGTTCTAAGAGATTTCAGTTGTATAAGACTAGCTAAAGAAAAATCTAGAGGCAATTCTATTCCTTTCAATCAGATGAGAAAGCTTGATAGTTGGATGATAAGGGCTGGTATTACTGAATTGCATATACAAGGATTCAACTTTTCTTGGTTGTCAGGTCTAGAAAAGAACATTATAACTATTTGTATCAAAATTGGGCACAACACTCTTCGGATGTGATTGAAGAGATTAAAATGAATAAATTAAATGGAAAAGGGGGCTAATCTAACAATTACACCAATAAAAGCATGTAGAAATAGAAAAAGACAAGAAATTATAGTGGTTCGGCGTTGTAGCCTACGTCCACTTTGAATGTTTTGTTGTTTATTGATGATTGACAACTGATTACAATGGTACAACACTCTAACACTCAAGTTACAATGGAGTTATGGCAGAGTAACGGCGTAGTAGAGTCAAAAGTCCTTTCTCTGTAGGCGTAGGGGGTGCTATTTATAGGTGTAGGTCTGAAATATCTGCCCCTGAACTCGGAATACTCCATCTCACACGTGGGTGGGCCCACCAGATCGATCAGGGGTCATTTGGGATCGATTGGGATCGAACCCCATCATCTTCATATCGATCGAGTTTAGCTCCATTTGAGCTGCGATCGATCAGGAACATTATTGAGTGAATAGGAAAGCTTTTGTGAAAATTTGGAGGCATTTGGACTTGTAGATTTTGAGTTATGATCGATCTAAGATTGATTTTGTAAGTAGGCTGATGGTTGCGTATCGATCGCTTTGTATCGATCGACCTTCGTATCGATGCTCCTCCGTATCGATCAGTTGTGCATCGATGACGTGGAGCAAGAGTTCAGGGGAGATCCACATATCACGCTTGCAGACCGCTTCCCTTGGTTGACTATGCTTTCTTCGTATCGATACCGTGTATTTCTCTTCGTATCGATACTATATCCTTGCCTTCGTATTGATGCTTGGCTGCAGGTTTCGTATCGATGCTAGGTGGTAGGTTTCGTATCGATGCTTGGCGGTAGGTTTCGTATCGATGCTTGGTTGATCGATATGAAATGGGTAGAAATGAAACCGATACAAAATGGGTAGCTGTTGATGATTGATGGATACGAAGGGGATGGATGTGGAGTTGATGGATACGAAGTTGGATGGATACGAAGAGGGATGGACTTTGATGGATACGAACTGACATCTTCTTCATGGATTTTGATCGATCCATAACTTGTGCATACGAACTCCGATTGACCCAAAATTTGGAATATTGGCTTTCATAGCTTTGTTTGTCGTACCATGTTAACTGTAGCTCGATTTGGACTTAGACCAAATTTGCCAGTATCCATAGTGGACCTGTGTATAACCGATCTTCGGGATGGATTGTCTTCGGTTTCTAGTCAAGTCCTTGGTGTCACGGCCTTGCCAAAAGGCGGGATAACATTTGCCTCCCAAAGTACGTCCTGTGTAAACATGACGTGCTTTGAAAAGCAGCATTCTTTATTTTGAAATTTTTTTATCCGATTCGTTGAATAACTGTTGTCTTTTCGTCAAGAGATGCAACCTTTGATCAATTTCCAGTAATATAAATGTTGAATTGTAGACTGCCAATGATCATGCAGTGTTTTGTTGTAACTGAAGGTCGAGTGCTAGCAATTTGTTGCTCACTGTTCTGAATGTCATCAGGTAAGCATTCAATTCCTATTAACTTTGAAAATTTAATGTTAGTTCGTCATACATGCACATATGTTAACTTGACTTCTATTCGCGTTTGCACGTTCACGAGTCGTTGTCAAGTTCTTTTGTTCTTGTTTGGATCGAGTTTCATATCGATCCTCTCCTGGATCGATGTGAAATTCGAGTTGTAACAACGATCGATGTTTGTTTTAATCCATTTCTTCGTATCGATCGTCTCCTAGATCGATCTGAGATGTCTGGATGTGGATTTCGTATCGATGGTTATCGATACGAAATAGATCAAGTACGGCATTCTGCGTATCGATCGATATAACAGGTGGGTTCTTGAATTGATGGATGCGAAAATTGTGTTTCGTATCGATGGAGTGGAGTGGTCCAAATATGATCTTGCTCCGACTTTCGTATCGATGGGATTCGTATCGATGGATACGAAATAGATGGCTGGTCACTGATGGATACGAAATGCCAATGGGTATGAACCAATTGGACTGCCTTATATTGATGGATACGAAACCGTGTCTTCGTATCGATGGAAGTGATCGTTCCAGGTATGTTTGTTTAGCTCTTTTATATCGATCATACTTTGACCGCTTCTATCGGTTTTTGCCACTGGGATACGAAACGCCTTTTTCTTGGTTGCGAAGGCATATAAATACCTTTTGTACTTAGACAAAATTTTCCACTTGCCTTTACTTTCACTTTCTGATTCGTATCGAGAGAAAAAGAACTGTCAAGCCTTTCGTCTTCAAAATAAACAGTCCTTTAATCCTTCAAATTAACCCTTTAAACTAGGTAATTAGTTAATTAATCCCATCCCAACATGGTAAGAGACTCGAGTCTCGATGCCGCTTCATCCAAGGTCGTCGCCGATTTCGGCATCGTTGATGTCGGAATTGGGGTAGAGTGAGGTCGAAGAGGTAGCAATGGAGCTTTGGATGCTTGAGGAAAAAGAAGAGTGATTGATGGAGACGAGGAAGTCACTGGAAGAAGAATCTCTTGCTTCAAACTCGTATCGGTACGAGATGGATAGAAGTTAATTCGTGTCGATCTGGAATGGAGGGAGTTCGTATCGATTGTGGATGGAGGAAGATGTTTCGTATTGGTCTAAAATATGGGAGTTCGTATCGATCCGGAGTGGTCGATACAAAACTACGGCTGTGTGATGGATACGAAGTCATGACTGTGTGATCGATATGAAGTCAAACCCCTCGGATCGATACGAAACCAGGCTTTTAGAGGGACGATCCAAGTTGAAACTTGATGGATACAAAACATAGCCTTTTGCATATTCAAACACTTGACTCCGACGAGCCTTAGCCTTGAATAACTGGGCTTGACCATTAAACTGCATATTTGACTATCCTTTGAAGCTCGTCGATGGAACTGTAATTTGACAAACATAACGAACTTTAATATGGATCGTTCTTCGAAGTCAGGGTGGCACGGTTAAGATGGTCAGCGACGATGGTCACTCTGGATGAATCTCGAAGTCTTATCGTTTTACCATCTTTCAAACTTGTATAAATTTAAAGTATTATGTAGCAGTGCACTAGACAACACGATCATTCACTTCACAACGAGGGGAACACGGGTTTATTGCCATCTAATGATGATTTTTACTGAGTTCAATAGCTATGGATCCCGGGAGCTCCGAGCCGTAGGATATTCAGAGTCCTCCACTTCCTGGAATCGAAGTGCCAGACATCGCAGTAGATGTAGTCAATCCTGCCCCCGATGAACTGCCAGGTGCAGCTTTAGTTTTAAATCTGGAGGATTTAGTACGTTTTAAAATCTCCAAAGATATGCTAGGCAGAATCTGCCTCAGACATGGTCTATCTCTAGAAGATGTTTTGTTACCAGGGCCGGAAGATAGAGCCCACAATCCCCCAAAGGGGCATACTGCTTGCAATAGGTTCATGTGCGTAGCTGGATCATTGCCCCCGTTCAACCAATTTATTCGGGAAGTGTTGTTCTTTTTTAGGATTGCACCTTCTTAATTGCATCCGAACGGATATGCTTTGCTCAACATCCTGTATATTACCTTCATGGAGCATCTTTTCCGGCCCCCAACCGTTAAGGAAATCAGATATCTATTCAACGTCAAGAGTCGTGGGGATAACCCTTCGTTCACCTTTTTAGAAGCAGTCAGAAACTGCCAAGTTGTGGCAGGGTCTTGGAGCAAGTTAACCTATTTCAAGATCGAATGGTTCTTCGTTTGATGCCCCCTAGGATTTGCTAGAAGGTGGCTAGTTAGACGTAAGTGCTCCAACTTCTTCGTCGATTAACTAGGTAATATAAGTTGATGCTAAGTTTAATACTGTGTTTCTTTTACAGCTTCGATTCCCCGGCCCGAAGGAGTGCAATTCAAGGAGATAGTCAGAATTCTCCAACCGTTGCCTACCGAACTTAGAGAGATCGATGAAGTCCTTAGCGATGGTAATTTGATTGTGGTGGAGCTTATAGAGAGAGGCCAAAGCATTGGATCAACAGGAGTTCCCAAAGTGGCTCCGGTAAGGCAAGGAGGAAGGAGAGCTCCTGGAGTCATAATCACTAAACGGGGCGATGACGAGAATATGCCAACTAGGGATGAGCCCGCAGTTGCGCCTTCGTGGGGCCTTCAATCACCAGAATAAAAAAGAAAAGGCAAGGCTCTTGCCTACAAATCCAAGAGGCATAAAACCATCATAGTATCTCTTCCTGCTGCGGTTGCTATAAGTCTGGAGACTTCCTTTCCGCAAATGGAAAGTTCTTTGAGAGGATTATCTGATGTCTCTATTCCAGATGACATAACTTCATTCCAAGATCATGGATTAGAGGAACTCCCTTCCCCGCCGCAAACTAGCACAGGCTTAACTTCTTTAAACATAGAGGAGCCAACTCCTATGAGCAAGGCTACCAAAATCGGTCGGTTGGGGGATTTCACATGCATACATGCACTTCACGGCACCACACAATTTGTAATCACTTGTTTTCTAATATCTGGAGATGACTAATTCTGCTTCTCTTTTCATTTTGCAGACACGATGGTGAGGAAAGAGCTATGCTCAGCAAACTTTGCTCCAAACGCCATTCTTCCAGCTCTTATTCTGAATCTCATAGGTGTGAAAACGAACGAGACTATGATCGCGGCCACCGCTCCAGCTAAGAGCTTGAGCGTTATGAAAGGGAGAAAGAAATGTATCAAGGTAGGCGCCACTCCTGGTCGCGATTGCAGGCAATCTTCTGATACCGCACATCAAGTAGCGCCTCCTCATACTTTGAAATTTAGTGATCAATGCCGTAGAACTAAGATGGAAACTCTCGTCGTTACGGAGCCAGCCGCTATCGAGCCCACAGGGGAGGGAGCCATCCGAATTGCTAAGTTAAAGAAAGATTTTCCAACTATCTGCTTTGATGGCTTCCACTTCCTACGACTATCTGCTTTGATGTGCTAGTTGGAAGACCTAGCGATAACGACCTAACAGATAAACGACCTACGACTCACGAGCTAACACATGCACGGTTTAACAGATACAATTACAACACAACAGAAGTTACAACATTACAACATACGCGACTTAAGAAAATATAACATCTTGCGACATATCATCTGGAGCGATCTAACACATCTGCATCCTATGCGACTTAAGCAAATAGTTATTCTTCAGGCGACTTAAACTTCAGCGACTTAACATGAGCGACTTAAAGAAGCGGCATAAGGTAGGCGCCTTAACTCGCTAGGTCGCTTGAACGACTTAAAGCATAACTCGTTAGGTCGCTTGAACGACTTAAAGCATAACTCGCTAGGTCGCTTGAACGACTTAAAGCATAACTCGCTAGGTCGCTTGAATGGCTTAAAGCATAACTCGTTATTCTGGGGTAATGCTTCCACCTCTCTTCGTAACTCGTTACACCGTAGTTCGCTAGGTCGTGGCCGACTTAATCTTAGCTCGCTAGGTCGTTGGTGGCCTAAAGCATGTGATTTATCCAAGTGCGCTGCATCATCCTTCCCTTGTTTCTTGTTAGGTCGTAAGTCGCTAGGTCGTTCGCGACCTAAAGTATGCGACTTAGCACAGCGCGCTGCATCATCCCCTTTAACTCGTTCATACGACTTAGTTGAGTCGTTAACTTGTTCCAGCTTCAAATCTTGAATTGGAATATCAGGCTGGGCTGCATCATCCTCCCCTGGTTGAGAAAAATTCGTCCTCGAATTTAAAAGTTCTTCCCCATTGGGTTGTTCATCTCCATAATAAGGTATAAGATGTTTAACATTAAACACGTCAGAAGTGTACACATCCTCCGGCAGCTTCAACCTATAAGCATTTTCATTGATCCGTTTCACAATCTTTACAGGACCAATCTTTCGAGCTTTAAGTTTATTGTATGCTCCCACTGGAAAACGATCCTTCGTTAGTACAGCATATACTAAATCTCCTTCATTAAATTTAGCACTTCTTCGCTTCAGATCCGCATATCGTTTATACTTCTCATTCGTCTTCTCCAATCGTTCCTGAACGATTCTTTGGCATTCTGTCAACCCATCAACAAAATCAGCAGCCCGCTTAACTGTCCCCTTCGGTTGTGGCACTATCGTTAAATCCAACGGCCCCTTTGGCAAGCTTGAATATACAATCTGAAATGGACTGAAACCCGTACTACGTTTGATAGCATGATTATGAGCAAACTCCGCTTGACATAACTTCACATCCCAACTCTTCAGATTATCCTTCACAAGACACCGCAACAAATTTACCAGCGATCTGTTCACAATCTCGGTTTGTCCATCCGACTGCGGATGATAAGAACTACTGAAATTCAGCTTTGTTCCCACCATCTTCCACAAACTCAGCCAAAAATGACTCAGAAATCTGGTATCCCTGTCCGAAACTATAGATTCTGGTAAACCATGCAAGCGATAGATCTCTCTAAAGAACAACTGTGCCACATGGACTGCATCTGCCATCTTCTTACAAGCAACAAAATGTACCATCTTCGAGAAACGGTCCACCACAACATATATAGAGTCATTTCCCCGTTGAGTCCTCGGCAAGCCCAACACAAAATCCATGCTTACATCAACCCACGGTTTTGTAGGAACAGGTAAAGGCATATACAAACCCGCATTTGTAGCTGTCCCTTTCGAAACTTGACAAACATGACATCTTCGAACAAACTTTTCAACTTCCCGCTTCATCGAGGGCCAATAATAAGACTGAGAAATCAACTGCAATGTGCGATCCCGACCAACATGTCCTTCTTCATGCAACTCTTTTACAATTTTCATTCTCAAGCTGCAATCTGGTACGCACAATCGATTCCCCTTGAATAAGAATCCATCTACCAACACAAACTCGTCAGTACTCCCATCCTTGACTTTCTCAACAATCTTCGCAAAGTAAGGATCTTCCTCAAACAACTCTGGCAATAGTTCAAATCTTGTCACTTCAACCTTCATCGTCGTCAACAAATGATTCCTCCTGCTCAAGGCATCAGCTACACGATTCGTCACCCCTGGTTTGTGCTTTACAACAAAAGTAAACTGCTGCAGATACGCGACCCATGAAGCATGTCTAGCTGAAATTTTGTCCTGCCCTTGCAAATATTTCAAAGCTTCATGATCCGTATAAAGAACAAACTCCTTCTAAAACAGATAATGCCTCCAGTGCTTCACAGCTTGAACAATTGCGTAAAACTCCACGTCATAAGTGCTATATCTCAACTTGGCTCCGGACAACTTCTCACTGAAATAAGCAACTAGTCTTCCATTCTGACTCAATACTCCACCAATCCCAACCTTCGAAGCATCAGTGTGTAACTCGAACAATATCTGAAAATCCGGCAGTACCAGAATGGGTGCTGTCGTCAAAAGTGTCTTGATCTTCTCAAAAGCTAACTCTGCTTCCTCTGTCCACACGAACTTCTTTCCTTTCATGCAATCGGTTACAGGTGCCATCATACTGCTAAAATGTGGAATGAATCTTCGATAAAAAGATACCAACCTATGAAAACTCCTCACTTCAGTAATTGTCTTGGGTTGTGGCCAACTCCAGACAGCTTCCACTTTGCTTTCATCCACTTGAATACCCTCCTTCGACAGAACATATCCCAGAAACAAAACACTGTGCGTCATGAACATGCACTTCTTCGTTGCTGCATAGAATTGCTCCTGTCGTAGAATCAACAGCACTTCTCGCAAATGCTGGATATGCTCTTCCATACTCCCACTATAGATCAAAATATCGTCAAAGTAAACTACTACGAACTTCCAATAAATGGTCTGAAAATCTGGTTCATCACTCTCATAAAAATACTAAAGCATTTGACAAGCCAAACAGCATAACCAGCCATTCGTATAGACCTTCCCTAGTTTTAAAAGCAATCTTCCACTCATCACCCGGTCTAATACGAATCTGATGGTATCCACTCTTCAAGTCAATCTTTGAGAACACAATAGCCCCACTCAACTGATCAATCAAATCATCGAACCTCGGCATAGGAAACCTGTATCTCACAGTGATCTTGTTTAGAGCCCGACTGTTCGTACACATCCGCCAAGTCCCATCCTTTTTCGGTACCAATAAGGCTGGCACTGCACAAGGACTCAAGCTCTCCTGAACACGCCCTTATTCTAACAACTCCTCCACCTGCCTTCTCAGTTCCTCATGCTCCTTAGGACTCATCCTGTAATGTGGCCTGTGAGGTAATGCCGCCCCTGGCACAAGATCAATCTGATGCTGAATATCTCTCAACTGTGGTAACCCCTTTGGAAACTCTTCAGGAAATACATCTCTGAATTCTTCCAACACTGGCTTTACTTCCTCTGGAACTTCAACAGATTCAGTAGCTTCATGTCCAATCAACAAGAACACCTCTGGACTCTCCTATACTTCTTCAACAAACTCCTTCAAAGTCAACAAAGTCTTCAGCTCCTCAATCTCTTCTGACTTTCTCTCTCCTTGCTGTCTCTTCTTCGGAAATAAAATGATCTTAGTACCCTCAAACATAAAGCTGTAGCTATTGGTTTGACCATCATGCTGCACTGCTCGGTCATACTGCCATGGTCTTCCCAAAAGCAAGTGACAAACATCCATCTCCACCACATCACACCAGATCTCATCTTTATACTTCTTCCCAATAGAAAATGGAACATGAACTCGCCTGTCCACCTTCACCTCTCCTTCTTTCCTTAACCACGCTAACTTGTAAGGATTTGGATGCGTTTCCGTCTTCAACTTCAACTTTCTCGCAGCTTCGGTAGAAATGATATTGTCACAACTTCCCGCGTCAATCACAAATTTACACACCTTCCCCAGTATAGTGCATGTCGTCTGAAAGATATTACTCCTCAACCAACTAGCCTCCTCTTCCTGCTTCGGTGTCAAACATGATCTCCTCAACATTAGATTACATCCTTCATCTCCCGACGCGATATCCTGTTCATCCTCCTCAACTGGACTAGAATAACCTTCATCAACATCCTCACCTTCCTCTTCAGCAATCATAGCTCGCCTCTTCAGTTTCGGGCATTCATTACTCTTGTGACCCACTTCCTGGCAATTATAACACTTGAAACTGTTGTTGACCTTCGCCTTCGCAACTTCATTCACAACTGGTTTACTGACAGCTTTAGAAACATTGGAACTCCCACTAGCACCCTTGCTCTGAGTATTGGAACTTGGAAACACACCACCTCCTCGTCTTCCCCGCTTCTCCCAAGCCAACACCTTCTGGTGTGCTTCAGTCACAGATCTAGGGTCAAACATATTTACCATATCCTGGATCTGGATCCTCAACCCCCAACAAACCTAGCAGTCAATTGTTCCTCCGTCTCTATAATGTCATTTCGAGCAATCAGTTGATAAAACTCATCAGCATAATTATTAACAGTCTTCGTCCCTTGCCTCAGATTCTACAACCTCTGATACATGACTGATTGATAATTGTAAGGCAAGAATGTAGCCTTCATCATCTTCTTTATTTTCTCCCAAGCAACAATCTTCGACTTCCCCATCCGTTCTCGTGTAAGTTTGGTTTGCTGCCACCACGCCATAGCTCTCCCTCTCAACCTAGTAGCAACCAACTTCACTCGACGATCTTCCGGAACCTCCTTGAAATCAAAGATCTCTTCAACATTAGATAACCAATCTAGAAATTCTTCAGCCTGCATACCACCCTTAAACTCTGGAATTTCAATTTTCATTCCGGACTCCCATTTGTGATCATACTCTGAATGATTTCTTCCTTGGCTTCGATTTCGACCATGAACACTACCACCATCAAACTCCTCATCAAAATCTGATGCATATCGATGTCGATCATGACCACCAACATCTCTACTACCACCATTTCTACCACCAACATCCCTTCGATCTACATTCCTCCGATCACGATCATCCACATCTCTCCGATTTTGATCATTAACATTCCTATCACGATCGTCAACATTTCTACGATCATGATCTTCTCTTCTCTCCCGATCTGAATGTGGTGAAACTCTATTTCCCCCATGGCTCGATTCAGGTGAAACCCTTCTTCTACTTTGATTCATTTCAAGCATCATTCTCTCTAATCGACCAATCCCCTCATTCAACTTCTCATTGAAATTCTCGTTGATTCGTTGCTCCATTTCATCAGCCTCTTCTCTTCCATACAAAGCATCAACATTGCGATGACGTTGAGCTCGTCTTGGTGGCATGATTGAACTTCAAACAGATCTTCAAAAATTCAAACTTCACTTCGTCGCGCAAAAATCCCAACGAGCAAAATTCAAACACTTTCCGAACTTTAATCCAAAATGATATGGATCGAAACTCCCAACTTGTTGCAACTTCACGATGAACACGATGAACACCAAACTTCTTGCGATCTAGCTTCGATACCAAATGATGCAGCCAAGGAAGCGAATTCGACGATGTAAATCGAATCCGTCCAGGATCTCACACGATTAGCGGAAATAATCGGTGAATCGATGATAAATTGGTGAATTTAAGAATACCTAAAAGCCCAAATCCGTTGATCATGAAGATACCGGATTCTAGCAATCTTCGACACGTTGATCGCGCACGATGCCGTGAGAGGAGATCTACAATTCTTCGACCGTTGATCAAGCGCACTTGATTCCGTGAATTGGGTTCAACAATCGTTGATTCGAGCACACTCGAATGCCGAAGGTGGAGATAAGAGATAACACTCAACTACCAATTTTAATGGTGGCACAAAGCATAAACCAAATTTTATTCAAAAATCAACCACCTTGAATGATACAACTCACCCGCTATTTATAGGATTTTACAACACCCAGCATTCACGACTTAACAGGAATTACAACATACAACCGGTGCTTGCGACCTACGACTCAACACAGGTCGATAACGACCTAACAGATAAACGACCTACGACTCGCGAGCTAACACATGCACGGTTTAACAGATACAATTACAACACAACAGAAGTTACAACATTACAACATACACGACTTAAGAAAATATAACATCTTGTGACATATCATCTGGAGCGATCTAACACATTTGCATCCTAGGCGACTTAAGCAAATAGTTCTTCTTCAGGCAACTTAAACTTCAGCGACTTAACATGAGCGACTTAAAGAAGCGGCATAAGGTAGGCGCTTTAACTCGCTAGGTCGCTTGAACGACTTAAAGCATAACTCGTTAGGTCGCTTGAATGACTTAAAGCATAACTCGCTAGGTCGCTTGAACGACTTAAAGCATAACTCGCTAGGTCGCTTGAACGACTTAAAGCATAACTCGTTATTCCGGGGTAATGCTTCCACCTCTTTTCGTAACTCGTTACACCGTAGTTCGCTAGGTCGTGGCCGACTTAATCTTAGCTCGCTAGGTTGTTGGTGGCCTAAAGCATGTGATTTATCCAAGTGCGCTGCATCATCCTTCCCCTGTTTCTTGTTAGGTCGTAAGTCGCTAGGTCGTTCGCGACCTAAAGTATGCGACTTAGCACAGCGCGCTACATCATCCCCTTTAACTTGTTCATACGACTTAGTTGAGTCGTTAACTTGTTCCAGCTTCAAATCTTGAATTGGAATATCAGGCTGGGCTGCATCAATTCCCAATGATGCAGAAAAACTAGTGCAGGACTACGTGCATGATGTTTATAGCCAGTACCGAGAGTGGGCTAAAACTGCAGAAAAGGCTTCGATGGTAGTTGTAACGACCCTGAATTTTTAACATTGGAAATCAGGATATCTAATTGATTTTAAATATCTGGAAGTTGGTTTAATTTGAAATTCAAATATCAGAATGAATTTGGCAATTAAATCTTTGAATTTAATTTACTAAAGTTGGGTAAAAATTTGAATCTTCGGTTTTAAGCTGATTAAAAATAATCTGAAGGCTTGTAAAATCTATATTGATAATTCTGATGATAATGGAAGCTTCAGAATTGAATTTGAAACTGTTTTGTTCAGTTTTGAATTTTATCGTTTAAATTGAATTTAAAAATAGCGTTCCGGGTACACGGTCTCGGAATTCGACGAAACCAGTTCCATTGGATCCGTAATATTGTATTATCATCGGATTTCAATTTTCGTAGTGATCGTTTGGCCGTACGATAAGCAAACGCGCTGAAATTAAATCGAAAATTTAATATTATAATTGGTCTAAAAAGTTATCTTCTCCATACGATTGAATTAGGACTCAAAACCTTTTCCATTGTGTTTGGAATAGGCGTATAACATTATAAATGCCTAGCGGCACGCCTCGATTGGAGGTCAAGTTTTTAAGTTGCTTTTATCGAGACGTTTGAATTTGAATTTAAGTTAAAATATAAATTTATATACCCTAGTCAACTTCAGCCTACTACCTTTCACCATCACACCTTTTCATTTCCGTCCTTCTTCGATTATTATAACCTACCCTGTCTTTCACCTTCTTCCATAAATCACGTATCCCTCCTTCAGTTCGAGAAAACAGAAATAAAGGGAATGGAAAAAAAAAGAAGAAAAAAAGAAAAAAAGAAGTTCGAACACGATTTCGTTCGAACAGGAGAAAAAAAATAAATAAATCAAACCAGGGCACATTCACGTAAATAATGGCGAGCCTCCCTCTCCTCATTTTCGAACTGAATCGATCTCGTATAAAAATAAACCGAGTCGAGCTCGAATTGATCTCGTGCTCGAGCACGTCGTGAGGCGTGAGTGGAAATTCGATCACGAGAACTAGGGCATGGGCTAGGGATCGACGTCGAGGCAACTGTCGATTTTGTGTCATTTGGAGTCGCGATGGCGGCATAAGCGGCGGCAGCCCGGAAGCGCGCACGAGCAAGGTGGCGTTCAGGTGATGGGTCGCGACGCAGCAGGCAGTCGTGTGCGCTCGGCGAGGTCGAGGCGAATTCGCGTACGTGTTGGTGGCGGCGATCTCGAGTCGAGCGTGGTGAAGGCCTGGGTTTATTCCAGTGAGGTAGTTTTCTTCTTTTATTAAATTTAACAAAAGCAGTAAGTTCATTTAGCAGTTTTTAAAATTTAAATTTATATATATATATATATATATGTTAGAAAAAAAAATTTACAGAAAAAGAAAAAAAATATTTTTAATAAATATATGTACAAGAAATTTATATAAGATTTGGAAGAAAATTATATAAGGGATTTGGTGATAAAATTGTACGATTGATCTATTTAATTATTTTAGTTACCAAAAATAATCTATTAAAAGAAATTGGGTTAAAATAAAATCATTGGATAATTTAAATTTACCAAACGAAAATTGGTTATTCGATTATTTCGAATATTAATAAATTGTATAAATTGTTTGTACAAGGTCAAAATCGTGAGGAAAGAATGCTAATTTGGATGGATTGCAAAATAAATAAAGCAAAGGTGAGATCTTCTCACTCAAACAAAGGGTTTTGTTTAATTTTAAATAGTTCTATTTAAAATTATTGATTGTGTTGATTGGGTGCTTGAATGATAGTATATATAGTAATATATAGCAATATATATATATATATATATATATATATATTGGCATATGTATATATTGGAGTTGTTGATTTCCCGCATTATATAGCGAATGAGACCCTATGCGCCGCATAATAGCGGATGATATTTTATAAATCCCATATACCGCGATATTCCACCTCGAAGTGGAATTGGTATTGTGCTAACATCTATGGATGCAGGGAAACAGGTTGGAGGGATCCAACTGGATTCCTCAAATTATATGAATTTGTTTCATATGTTGTATGGATTTGTTTCATATGCTATGTGATTATTTATTTATAATCTGTGAATGATTATATTGACGATTGAATTTGTTGAAGGCTATAATTTAGCCGAATGTATTTTTGGTATCGTTGGATACCAAAAATAAATAAATTGGATTTTTGAAATTAAAGTTGGAAATTTTAAGTGAATTCTTTTTGAAAGAATTGGGTGAATTTAAAAGAAGGAATTTAAAAGTATAAAGTTGATTTTTTAAATCTTATCGAATTATTTCCAAAATATGGGAAAGGATATTAATAAATAGGTTTTGAATAATATTGTTTGAAAGTTGGAAGAATTTATTTGAAAATGGAATTTTGAATAATTTGGAGAGATAAAGGAATTTCTTTAAAAAGGTGATAAATTGGTTTGAAATCAATTTGATAAAATGATTTGGTATTGGAAAATAAATCTTTGGGAAATTATGAAAATTTATTTAATGTTGAATGAGAAAATTGGTTTGTGTTGAAATGAATTTTGAAATCGATTTGTAAAATGATTTGGTGTTGAAATAAATTTAGAAATCGATTTGTAAAATGATTTGGTGTTGAAATAAATTTAGAAATCAATTTGGAAATTGATTTGGTGTTTGAAAGTGAATCTTTGGAAAACGATTTTTGAAAATCGTATATAAGTGGATATTTGGAAATTTAAATTCACACTGGAATTTATAAAGGAAAGGGAAACTTGTTTTAAAAATAAACATTGATTTATTTTTAAAGTGTGGAAATTATGATTTGAAATTGGTTTTCAAAGTGATGAAGTGTGAAAATAAATTTATTGATTGGGATGTAAATTTGAAATAAATCGATAAGGATTTATTTAATTGGGTTAAATGGACTATTTTGAGATGAAGTGTGAAATATGATTTGAAATTGGTTTTCAAATGTTGAAGTGTGGAAAAATTTATATCTTGCGAAGATATTTTGAAAATAAATAATTTGGAAAAATCATTTAAATTGGTTGATTGTTGTGAATGTTGTTGATAGTTAAATAACCGACTATCAATATTTGCGTTTGAAATGGCACTTGAATTTGTTTTTAAAACAAACGCTCACTATTCGGGTTAGCCGGGAAAAGGCTTTTGTGTCATATAACCCATTCCGAATAGTGATACGTCGTGAATGGATAACATTTGAAGACCGGTGTGAAGACCGGGTATTTTCGAAAATGAAAGGACAACCTGTCGAATGTCTCTGCACCGAGTTGCTCCGGTATAGTGATTTATATCACTCTTCTTGTGATGGGAAGTCTGGACGTGATTAGTGAATACCCGGATTGCAAGGGTTTCTTTGGAAGTGCCTTCGGTTCCATTCGATCCCGGAACGGACTTGTATGGATGTGTGTCTGAAGTTACACTTTGAGATGTAAAGCTGGTTTCTATCAAATACATTTCTGTTGGTGGCGGAGAATTTATTCTCTTAGCTTAACACCCTTCTCTAAGACGTACGAGCTCAGAGGTTATGTAGTTGATGGTTACTAGTGATACATTCCCAATTTGGTAATGTGGCATACGAAGTGCTATCGATCATTTGTTGATCAAAGCGTGGCTTTGTGAAAAAGCGTGGCTTTGTGAAAAAGCGTGGCATTGTGAAAAAGCGTGGCTTTGTGAAAAAACGTGGCTTTGTGAAAAAGCGTGGCTTTATGAAAAAGCGTAGCTTTGTGGACGAGACTTCGTCGAGCCTCACAACCCGGTAATGGTCGAAACAGGAATGTTGCGGCAAGGGTTTTAGGGGTCGCGCCCCTAGAGTATGTCATTTCCTTCTGGATAAAAGGTGATATCATGGTATGGATCCCAGATATTTTACCTATGTTGATGCTGCAAATTTATTATATTTTGTGGTTGTTGCTTTGTGGTTGAGGATCCTCGGATAAAGGTCGGTAACGACCGGGGGATGGCATAGCTCGTGTGTTAGCTACCTAGTTACAGCTGTACAGCGTGAGTTAGCGTCGGCATTGTGTTTGCAGAGATCCGGTTAGGTTCTCAGGGCGTCTTTCCAGAGGCGTTTCCATTTCGGTGTAAGGAAGTTCCTTTGCCTGACCATTTGTTGGAAATCCAAAGAAACAATACGCGCCCTGTACGGTTTTAGTTGTAGAACCTGCCATTTACTTATGGTGGTCACCACTGTTTAGATGGTGGCTATAGTAGGCATACAATAATGGTTGTATGTTGGCTAAGATTGATATTATACTTTCGAAATGTTTTCACACTAGACATTATTAATAATATCAACTGATCTTTCGTAGTAAGCATCTTTGACTATCATAAGGAGAAATCTCCTCCAATTCTGCGTTTGCATTGTGTGTGTGGCGGGAGGCCTTCTGGTAGTTTCATTTTCCAAAAGCATTGCGAATTTGTTTTATTTTCTTTGTGAAAATAACTGTTTTACGATCTCACACCAGTCACCATGACTGACTCGGAGTTTATTGTTCCCTTTCTAAACTCTGGGTGCCCATAATTTTCCACGGGCAACCTAGAGTTATGTTATCATGATATTCTGGATATTCTGGAGCTTTGGAGGCGAGCTGGATGGCGAGATGTACTCCCGTACTTGTTTATTTATTCCGATGTGTATTCTGTATGAGGACAAGTTTATATAACTGTCCATTGTTGTATTGAGTTGTATATTTACTTTGATTGATGTATGTATAAACTGATATAGTTCTTTGTTTAAAAGACTAGTGATTATCTATTATATATGGTTCCACTACGAATGTGAGATTCTGATATTGTTTCTGTTTTTCTGTTCTCTTTTTCTTCTGTCTTCTTCTACCTCTTCTTTTTAACCCTAATGGTTCGGTTTTCCGGCATTCTATTGCGCGGCATTTGATACAGTGGACGTATTAATGTCGACTTTCGAGCGTCGAAAAGTCGGAACGTTACAAGTGGTATCGGAGCTGTTGGTTAAGCGACAACCCTGGTTCTGTTGGGTATTACTCATTAGAGATAGAGTCACTAGTACTCTAGAATGAGTGTGAGTGTAATAATAGATATGAACGCGTATTTGTTAGTGAATACAAATTTTGTTTTGTATTGTGTTGACTTATCGGTTGATTGTTTATAGATTCTGGTCGGTGCAGTCTGGCCAACTGTAATCGATAGGGGTTTCTAAACTCTTAAACAAGATAAAATGACACAGTATTGTTTGAATAGGGTAAATGAAATAATTTTGCCCAAAACTATTTTTGTATGGAAAAGAAATGATTTTCTATGAATTATTATTGTATATGGATGCTTGGTTGTTAGAAAGAGATAATATTGAATTATTATCATTGTTATATGGAATTGAATAAGAAATTAAAATAATAACCAAAGATTTGGAGATAAATTCATTTAACAAATGAAATTTGTGAATATGAATTGAAAGATAAGGAAATAAATTCATATATGAATGAAATTTGTAAATGTAAATTATAAATGTGATTTATAATTTGAAATAAAATTTCGAAGGAAGATATTTGAAATAAATTCATTAATGGAATGAAATTAGTAATGTGAATTTATAAACGAGTTTTATAAATTGGAATGAGATTCAAATTGAAAAGAAATGAATTTGTGAATAAACAAATGAAGTTACATTTGTAAATAAATGAATTAGAAGTTGAATTGGTTAAATTAAAATTGAATTGTGAGCTGAATAAAAATGGTTTGAATTTGCATATAAATTCAAGTAAGTGGAAAAAATGAATTGAAATTTCCTTGTTATTGATAAAATAAATTTAGGATGAATTGAATATGGAAATTTGAAATTTGAAATGGATAAGTGAATATACTAATTGAATTAAATTAGTCGATGGAATGGATTTGATAAATGAAAAATCAAATCAAAGATTTAAATTGGAAATTGTTTACAAGGAAAATATAACTTGAGTTTGAGTTGAAATAACTTAAGCGATATTTGGATAAATGCTCGACTTAAGTAAAGCAATTGTGAAAGCGTTGTCGCATTTTATTGAATGGTTTTCAATGAAATTTGTTTGGTTAATGAAATAAACCGAATGTGAATATGAAATGCAAATTGAATTGAATGTGAATTAGATGAAAGCAATTTAATTTGTATTGAAATTTTATAAATTGCTAATGGAAATTGTTTTGGATGTATTGCTTATGAAAACTATTTGTTTGCTATTGAAATAAGTGAAATGTTAGTAGATTTCCTATATTTGTCACATACATGTTTAAACTGAGTAAGTGCAGGGTTTTTGGAAGCCGTTTGGCTGCATTTTGGTTGCGCAAATAGCTAATAAATAAACCGCTTTGCTTAAAATGCTAAAAAGGTACGCCTACGCAATACCAAATAGGAAATATGAACTGTTTTTGCTTTCCGACCGAGTGGGTCGATGTATATATATTTATATCCTTTGTCAAATTACTAAAGCTCCTCCGTACAAAGGAGACTCCGCCAAAATTTTCTGAAAATTTTGGGAGTTAGAAAATTTTTGAAAAAAAAATGGAAAATTTTTGTTAACGGAAAATTTGTCAAATTGGATCAAATGAAGCAAAGTATTGAAAAAAATTAGTAAATGAAACTAATTTAAACAATGGGATGAATCAGTTCTGAATGAAAGATAATGGATAAGGTTCAATATTCGGAGTTGAAGATAAAATGAATTCAAATAGAATTGGAATTGTAAATTGAATTCAAATGGAATTGAAAATGCAAAGTTGAATGGAAATGAATATATAACTTTGTTGGTGAAGTGAAAATAAATATAAGAAGTATGTAAATACTTATATTGAACTTAAGAAATGGATAATGGAATTCTTAAGTAAAATGGGTATTGGGAATCCAATAAATAAATTTGGACATTGTTGTTAAGTAAAATATACAGGGATTGTAAAGGATAAGGAAAATGGAATTGGATTTAGATTTCGAAGATGAATTTGAATTTCTCAACAATAAGGTATGTATTTAAATTTCAGTATGAAATTTGACGAGTTTCTGATTTTGCCACTTGGCATTTTGTTTTCTATTGGAATTTGGGAGTCCGTAGGGACATTTTGTAGTCGTACCGAGCTAGCCGCGCAAAGGAGACGCTGGCGAAATTTCTCGGAAATTTCGAGAGTTAGAAATTTTTTGAGAAATTTTGGATAATTTGAAATTTGAATTTAAATTTGAATTTGAATTGTGAAGTAAAACAATATTGTTTGAAAACTATGAAAGTGTTTGGAAAGTTAGCTGAAGTGATAACGAATCTTTAATAAAAAGATTTGTTTTGAAAATTTGATAAAACTGTTTGATTTTGGTAAAATAGTTAACAAGTATTGAATCATTCTTCTTAACTTGTAATTTCGGGACGAAATTCTTTTAAGGGGGGAAGATTGTAACGACCCTGAATTTTTAACATTGGAAATCAGGATATTTAATTGATTTTAAATATCTGGAAGTTGGTTTAATTTGAAATTCAAATATCAGAATGAATTTGGCAATTAAATCTTTGAATTTAATTTACTGAAGTTGGGTAAAAATTTGAATCTTCGGTTTTAAGCTGATTAAAAATAATTTGAAGGCTTGTAAAATCTATATTGATAATTCTGAAGATAATGGAAGCTTCAGAATTGAATTTGAAACTGTTTTGTTCAGTTTTGAATGTTATTGTTTAAATTGAATTTAAAAATAGCGTTCCGGGGCACGGTCTCGGAATTCGACAAAACCTATTCCATTGGATCCGTAATATTGTATTATTATCGGATTTCAATTTTCGTAATGTTTGGAGTGATCGTTTGGCCGTACGATAAGCAAACGTGCTGAAATTAAATCGAAATTTTAATATTATAATTGGTCTAAAAAGTTATCTTCTCCATACGATTGAATTAGGACTCGAAACCTTTTCCATTGTGTTCGAAATAGGCGTATAACATTATAAACGCCTAGCGGCATGCCTCGATTGGAGATCAAGTTTTTAAGTTACTTTTATCGAGACGTTTGAATTTGAATTTAAGTTAAAATATAAATTTATATACCCTAGTCAACTTCAGCCTACTACCTTTCACCATCACACCTTTTCATTTCCGTCCTTCTTCAATTATTATAACATACCCTGTCTCTCACCTTCTTCCATAAATCATGTATCCCTCCTTCAGTTCGAGAAAACAGAAATAAAGGGAATGGAAAAAAAAAGAAAAAAAGAAGTTCGAACACGATTTCGTTCGAACAGGAGAAAATAAATAAATAGATCAAACCAGGGCACATTCACGTAAATAATGGCAAGCCTCCCTTTCCTCATTTTCGAACTGAATCGATCTCGTATAAAAAAAACCGAGTCGAGCTCGAATTGATCTCGTGCTCGAGCACGTCGTGAGGCGTGAGTGGAAATTCGATCGCGAGAACTAGGGCATGGTTTAGGGATCGACATCGAGGCAACTGTCGATTTTGTGTCATTTGGAGTCGCGATGGCGGCATAAGCGGCGGCAGCTCGGAGGCGCGCGCGAGCCAGGTGGCGTTCAGGTGATGGGTCGCGACGCAGCAGGCAGCCGCGTGCGCTCGGCGAGGTCGAGGCGAATTCGCGTACGTGTTGGTGGCGGCGATCTCGAGTCGAGCGTGGTGAAGACCTGGGTTTATTCCAGTGAGGTAGTTTTCTTCTTTTATTAAATTTAATAAAAGCAGTAAGTTCATTTAGCAGTTTTTTAAATTTAAATATATATATATATATATATATATATGTTAGAAGAAAAAAATTTACAGAAAAAGAAAACAAATATTTTTAATAAATATATGTACAAGAAATTTATATAAGATTTTGGAAGAAAATTATATAAGGGATTTGGTGATAAAATTGTACGATTGATCTATTTAATTATTTTAGTTACCAAAAATAATCTATTAAAAGAAATTGGGTTAAAATAAAATCATTGGATAATTTAAATTTACCAAACGAAAATTGGTTATTCGATTATTTCGAATATTAATAAATTGTATAAATTGTTTGTACAAGGTCAAAATCGTGAGGAAAGAATGCTAATTTGGATGGATTGCAAAATAAATAAAGCAAAGGTGAGATCTTCTCACTCAAACAAAGGGTTTTGTTTAATTTTAAATAGTTATATTTAAAATTATTGATTGTGTTGATTGGGTACTTGAATGATAGTATATATAGTAATATATATAGCAATATATATATATATATATATATATATATTGGCATATGTATATATTGGAGTTGTTGATTTCCCGCATTATATAGCGGATGAGACCCTATGCGCCGCATAATAGCGGATGATATTTTATAAATCCCATATACCGCGATATTCCACCTCGAAGTAGAATTGGTATTGTGATAACATCTGTGGATGCAGGGAAACAGGTTGGAGGGATCCAACTGGATTCCTCAAATTATATGAATTTGTTTCATATGTTGTATGGATTTGTTTCATATGCTGTGTGATTATTTATTTATAATCTGTGAATGATTATATTGACGATTGAATTTGTTGAAGGCTATAATTTAGCCGAATGTATTTTTGGTATCGTTGGATACCAGAAATAAATAAATTGGTTTTTTGAAATTAAAGTTGGAAATTGTAAGTGAATTCTTTTTGAAAGAATTGGGTGAATTTAAAAGGAATTTAAAAGTATAAAGTTGATTTTTGAAATCTTATCGAATTATTTCCAAAATATGGGAAAGGATATTAATAAATGGGTTTTGAATAATATTGTTTGAAAGTTGAAGAATTTATTTGAAAATGGAAATTTGAATAATTTGGAGAGATAAAGGAATTTATTTAAAAAGGTGATAAATTGGTTTGAAATCAATTTGATAAAATGATTTGGTATTGGAAAATAAATCTTTGGGAAATCGATATGAAAATTTATTTTATGTTGAATGAGAAAATTGATTTGTGTTGAAATGAATTTTGAAATCGATTTGTAAAATGATTTGGTGTTGAAATAAATTTAGAAATCGATTTGTAAAATGATTTGGTGTTGAAATAAATTTAGAAATCAATTTGGAAATTGATTTGGTGTTTGAAAGTGAATCTTTGGAAAACGATTTTTGAAAATCGTATATAAGTGGATATTTCAAATTTAAATTTACAATGGAATTTATAAAGGAAAGGGAAAATTGTTTTAAAAATAAACATTGATTTATTTTTAAAGTGTGGAAATTATGATTTGAAATTGGTTTTCAAAGTGATGAAGTGTGGAAATAAATTTACTGATTGGGATGCAAATTTGAAATAAATCGATAAGGATTTATTTAATTGGGTTAAATGAACCATTTTGAGATGAAGTGTGAAATATGATTTGAAATTGGTTTTCAAATGTTGAAGTGTGGAAAAATTTATATCTTGCGAAGATATTTTGAAAATAAATAGTTTGGAAAAATCATTTAAATTGGTTGATTGTTGTGAATGTTGTTGATAGTTAAATAACCAACTATCAATATTTGCCTTTGAAATGGCACTTGAATTTGTTTTTAAAACAAACGCTCACTATTCGGGTTAGCCGGGAAAAGACCTTTGTGTCATATAACCCATTCCGAATAGTGATACGTCGTGAATGGATAACATTTGAAGACCGGTGTGAAAACCGGGTATTTTCGAAAATGAAAGGACAACCTGTCGAATGTCTCTGCACTGAGTTACTCCGGTATAGAGATTTATATCACTCTTCTTGTGACGGGAAGTCTGGACGTGATTAGTGAATACCCGGATTGCAAGGGCTTCTTTGGAAGTGCCTTCGGTTCCGTTCGATCCCGGAACGGACTTGTATGGATGTGTGTCTGACATTACACTTTGAGATGTAAAGCTGGTTTCTATCAAATACATTTCTGTTGGTGGCAGAGAATTTATTCTCTTAGCTTAATACCCTTCTCTGAGACGTACGAGCTAAGAGGTTATGTAGTTGATGGTTACTAGTGATACATTCCCAATTTGGTAATGTGGCATACGAAGTGCTATTGATCATTTGTTGATCAAAGCGTGGCTTTGTGAAAAAGCGTGGCTTTGTGAAAAAGCGTGGCTTTGTGAAAAAGCGTGGCTTTGTGGACGAGACTTCGTCGAGCCTCACAACCCGGTAATGGTCGAAACAGGAATGTTGCGGCAAGGTTTTTAGGGGTCGCGCCCCTAGAGTATGTTATTTCCTTCTGGATAAAAGGTGATATAATGGTATGGAGCCCAGATATTTTACCTATGTTGATGCTGCAAATTTATTATACTTTGTGGTTGTTGCTCTGTGGTTGAAGATCCTCGGATAAAGGTCGGTAACGACCGGGGGATGGCATAGCTCGTGTGTTAGCTACCTAGTTACAGCTGTACAGCGTGAGGTAGCGTCGGCCTTGTGTTTGCAGAGATCCGGTTAGGTTCTCGGGGCGTCTTTCCAGAGGCGTTTCCATTTCGGTGTAAGGAAGTTCCTTTGCCTGACCATTTGTTGGAAATCCAAAGAAACAATACGCACCCTGTACGGTTTTAGTTGTAGAACCTGCCATTTACTTATGATGGTCACCACTATTTAGATGGTAGCTATAGTAGGCATACAATAATGGTTGTATGTTGGCTAAGATTGATATTATACTTTCGAAATGTTTTCACACTAGACATTAATAATAATATCAACTGATCTTTCGTAGTAAGCATCTTTGACTATCATAAGGAGAAATCTCCTCCAATTCTGCGTTTGTATTGTGTGTGTGGCGGGAGGCCTTATGGTAGTTTCATTTTCCAAAAGCATTGCGAATTTGTTTTATTTTCTTTTTGAAAATAACTGTTTTACGATCTCACACCAGTCACCATGATTGACTCGGAGTTTATTGTTCCCTTTCTAAACTCTGGGTGTCCATAATTTTCCACGGGCAGCCTAGAGTTATGTTATCAGGATATTCTGGATATTCTGGAGCTTTGGAGGCGAGCTGGATGGCGAGACGTACTCCCGTACTTGTTTATTTATTCCGCTGTGTATTCTGTATGAGGACAAATTTATATAACTGTCCATTGTTATATTGAGTTGTATATTGACTCTGATTGATGTATGTATAAACCGATATAGTTCTTTGTTTAAAAGACTAGTGATTATCTATTATATATGGTTCCGCTGCGAATGTGAGATTCTGATATTTTTTCTGTTTCTGTTTTTCTGTTCTCTTTTTCTTCTGTCTTCTTCTACCTCTTCTTTTTAACCCTAATGGTTCGGTTTTCCGACATTCGATTGCGCGGCATTTGATAGAGTGGACGTATTAATGTCGACTTTCGAGCGTCGAAAAGTCGAAACGTTACAGTAGCTTTCGAGTGGACCAAAATAATTGAGAAAATGGAGGCCGACCTTTCTCGGAAAGATAGAATAATAGGAGTGCTTAATAACGAAGTTGAATCTTCAAGGAAATCGGAGATGGAGGCCGATAAGAGAGCCGATGAGGCTCGACAGGCCATGGAAAACATGCGAAAAACTCACATGGACCTGGTGCAGGAGATGGGTTTCCATAACCCTGTGATCACTCGGGAAAGGGATGAGGCGCGAAAAGAAGTCGAGGAGCTAAAGGAAAAGCTAGCTGATCCCATCAAGGAAAAGGATGAGGCCAACAAAGCCGCCCAGGAAGCATGT
Source organism: Allium fistulosum (assembly GCA_030737815.1). Classification (NCBI taxonomy): domain Eukaryota; kingdom Viridiplantae; phylum Streptophyta; class Magnoliopsida; order Asparagales; family Amaryllidaceae; genus Allium; species Allium fistulosum. The sequence continues at coordinate 965,400,719 of CM060902.1, read as the reverse complement.
GAACAGACGGTGGCACTTAAGGATGAGAGGGATGCGGCGAATTTAAAGGCTCAGGAAGCCGATGCCAGGATTGAGAACGAAATTAAAAAGATGGAAGCCCGGATGGAGAATGAATTTGAAGATCTCCTGGTCACATACAATGCCAACGTCTTGAGAAACCACATTTAAAAATGGCTCGGTGAAGATTACCCCTTCCAATTATACAAGGCCTGGAGTCGCTTGGTAGATGACGAAAAAGTGATCCGCGAGACTACGACTATCGATGAGTTCGAACTGAAAGCTCAAATACTTGTCGAAGATGAACCGAAGTTCCTCCACGATACAATCGTCGCTCTTGAAAAAGAAAAGTTGGCTGCCAAGTATCCGGATGTTGGAGAAGGATCTGGAGTTGAGCATCATGAAGTAGGTTTCGAAGCGCTCCCAGTCTCTCAATCTGAGCCTACTTCTTCTATCGATCCTCTAGCTGTCCCAGGATATGACCTTGATAAGCCGCACCTTTCTCTGATACCTAAGCGCAGCTTGGAAGGCACATCGGCTCAACACAGGAGTCAACCCGAGGAAGATATTTTGGACACTTCTTCCATTCATTCAAATGTAGGAGCACTGTCAGAAGACGTTACTAATATTTTCTCTTATCTTTATTCAGCTCTAGATTCTGCATCAATCGATCCTCCTGCAACTCAAGAAATGCATCACGAGCAGGAGGCAATAACGATGGAGGCTACAACTACAACGGTCACCACTTCAGCCAGGAAGACACATGACGGTAGTTATGTGATTGATGACCAATTAATGGAAGCGCTCCTTGGCCACCAAAGCTATCCAAGTATTGAAATGCCATTCAATGTAGATGAGGATGTGGTCATTATGGGCTCCTCTAGCCCGACCAAAATCGAGGACTGGGCTGAGCAAATAATGGAGGAGATAAAAACCAAAATCGAGCAAGTTGAGCAGGGTCGTAGAGCTGGCGGTGGCATGGCGGGCTCTGGTCCGGTCCCGATACTTGTTGTTTCTCCAGGTGGCACCATCATTAATACCGGCGTGCCTCCTCCCTCTAACATCGAAAGTGCCACCATCCTTCCAGTTCCGCACACAAAGGACATTCCGATCCCTGTGAGTTCCGAGGAGGAGACTGCTTCAATGCCCTCTGCCGGAATAAGCCCGCCGGAGCAGGCCGGGGGGGGGGGGGCAAAGGTTCAAAGAGGGAGAGGGTTCTGAGCGGCGGCTCGAGCGGGTCTACACCGAAGAAAAGCATGAAGGATAGAAAATCAAAGGCATAAACTTGCACTCTTGCTTCTTCTCTTTTTGTTAGACAACTAGAATAGACTTTTCCTTTTTCTTTTGTAGGCCATGTATAGATGCAGGTTTGGCCCCTACTGATAGGAATTCATCGAACAGATTTTTGTACTCATCTTTTTCAAAGAATAGTGGAAATAAAATTTCTTTTCGTTTTTCAACATAACTCTGTGTTCATTTGTTTAAGTATTTCAACACTCGCGTTTCCATTCAATGTACTTGTGAGGCTTTAGTTTCTGAGTCGAACTTGAGTCCGGTCGCTAAATCTTGAAGTCATGGTTTCGGGTCATAATCAAACGTCGAGTCGAATCCCAACGTTGCGCTATCTCGGTCAGTAGCTGGTACTTGATTTATGCCCCCAGTCCTGGGGAGAATTGAAGTAGTTATTCGACAGTCGTTTTCCGCCTTTGCTAATTTTAATTTAACTAAGTCGAAACAAAGTTAAAGTGAAACGAGTTTGAGTGAATGCACCAAAGTGTTTGTACCAAAATTGAGCACATCACTCTTCGGATGTGATTGAAGAGATTAAAATAAAGAGATTAAATGGAAAAAGAGGCTAATCTAACAATCATACCAATAAAAACATGCGGAAATAGAAAAAGACAAGAAATTATAGTGGTTCGGCGTTTTAGCCTACGTCCACTTTGAATGTTTTGCTGTTTATTGATGATTGATAACTGATTACAACAGTACAACACTCTAACAATCAAGTTACAATGGAATTGTGGCAGAGTAACGACGTAGCAGAGTCAAAAGTCCTTTCTCTGTAGGCGTAGGGGTGTTATTTATAGGTGTAGGTTTGAAATATCTGCCCCTGAACTCGAAATACTCCTTCTCACATGTGGGTGGGCCCACCAGATCGATTAGAGGTCATTTGGGATCGATCCCCATCATCTTTGTATCGATCGAGTTTAGCTCCATTTGAGCTGCGATCGATCGTGAACATTCTTGAGTGAATAGGAAAGCTTCTGTGAAAATTTGAAGGCATTTGGACTTGTAGATTTTGAGTTATGATCGATCCAAGATTGATTTTGTAGGTAGGCTGATGGTTGCGTATCGAGCGCTTCGTATCGATCGACCTTCGTATCGATGCTTCTCCGTATCGATCAGTTGTGCATCGATGACGTGGAGCGAGAGTTCAGGGGAGTTCCACATATCATGCTTGCAGACTGCTTCCCTTGGTTGACTATGCCTTCTTCGTATCGATCATGTGTATTGCTCTTCGTATCGATACTATATCCTTGCCTTCGTATCGATGCTCGGCTGTAGGTTTCGTATCGATGCTTGATGATAGGCTTCATATCGATGCTTGGTGATAGGTTTCGTATCGATGCTTGGTTGATCGATACGAAATGGGTAGAAATGGAACCGATACGAAATAGGTAGCTGTTGATGGTTGATGGATATGAAGGGGATGGATGTGGAGTTGATGGATACGAAGTTGGATGGATATGAAGAGGGATGGACTTTGATGGATACGAACTGACATCTTCTTCATGGATTTTGATCGATCCATAGCTTGTGCATACGAACTCCGATTGACCCGAAATTTGGAATATTGGCTTTCATAGTTTTGTTTGTCGTACCATGTTAACTATAGCTTGATCCAGACTCGGACCAAATTTGCCAGTATCCATAGTGGACCCGTGTATAACCGATCTTCGGGACGGTTTGTCTTCGGTTTCTAGTCAAGTCCTTAGTGTCACGGCCTTGTCAAAAGGCGGGATAACAATAACTAAGATAAACAGTGTGTTCATGAATGTATAATGGAAGCAGATATTCGGTAATACTAAGGCAAGCTATGTTTCTTTAGGGGTTAGTGGCAATAATCCGATAATTGTTTCATTAATAGAACATAAATGGGATATTATTACGCCGTTTAGATATATGAACCACTTGTCACTATATAAAGAGTACAATGATATTGTAATACAAGGATGGAATACCAAATTCGAAGGCAGACCAATATTTCAATTCTTACAGAAAATAAAAGCTATAAAACAAGCATTAAAGACTTGGGCCATAAGGAGGAACGATACATGCAAACAGGTGGACCACTTTTGAAATGAATGCATGAAAATCCAACATCGGTTGGAATCTGACAAATCAGAGGAGGTAATAATTCAAATGCAACTCATGAAAAACAATCTGGAAAAGGCCATACAATAAGTTTTAATAGCTTTGAAACAAAATGCAAAATGTGACTGGATTCTATTAGTAGATGAGGCCACTGCATTCTTTTACGCTAAAATGTCATATAGGAAATGCCTTAATAATTGGAATGGTAGCACTAATATCACTAGAGAACTAGTATTCAACCTAGAAGAATTAAGTAATAACATAGAGAAATTTTATGCAGAATTATATAACCAAAATAAAATCAAGTAGCTGCAAAAAATGGTGTGTAAGAACATAATTACGGATTATGGAAGAGACTTTTTAAATGACCATATAGAGCAATATGAGATCCAAGATGCTATTAGAAGTCTGAAAGATGATTCATCTCCTGGTCTGAATGGCTTTAATGCTAAAATTTACAAAATCCATTGGAAAACTGTAAAAGATGTAATGTTGGAAATGCTGAACGACTCTTTTCAACAAGGAAGTATCTTAAAAGAAATTAATTATACCTTTTTGCGTCTAATACCCAAAAATCTGAAAGCCTCCTCTATTCAATAGTTTAGATCCATTGCATGTTGTAACATGACTTGCAAAATTTATGCTAAAGCATTGTATAATAGAATGAAACTATTTATGGATCTTTAAATATCAGAGAATAAATGTGCCTTCATTCAAAACAGATTTATAGGGGATGGTACTATTTTTGCATATAAGGCGGTATAGGGGTTCGGAAGGAAGAAGAATAGGAACATGTGTACAAAAGTAGACTTACGTAAAGCATATGGCACCGTGGACAGAAGGTTTGTGATACACATGACGACAAGTATGGGATTTCCACATAAATGGATAGAAATCATTAAGGAGCTCATCAGCACACCAACATTTTCTCTTGTAAATCAATGTGGTCCAATGTATACTTCAACAGTAATAATGGACTGCGTCAAGGAGACCCGTTATCGCCTTTCTCTTTACACTTGTGATGGAATATTTTACATTATTAATGGAAATGAAAGTAGAAGAGGGGGAGTGGTTATTCCATTATCAAATGTCAATAAGAAGGTAACTCATATCTATTTGTTGATGCTATATTAATATTTTCTCAAGCTAATATTACGACAGCTGAAGCAATCAAAGAGGTTTTCAAAAATTTGTAGGACTGCTTAGGGTTACAACTAAATTGTGAAAAGTCTCATGCCTTTTTTTAGGGAAGGCATAGCTAATAAGGATACAATTGCCAAGATACTAAATATTAACCAAGGAGTACAGTCGGTGAAGTATTTAGTGATTCCACCCACGAGCATCAACTTAGGAGATAAAGATATTGGGGCCTTATTGGATAAGATAGAAAAGAGATTTGAATGTTAGGAAGTAAGACTGCCAAGCATTGCTGGTCGTATAGAACTATTAAAATCAACAGTATACCCTATTGTAGGGTATTGGATGCAATGCTTCAAATTACCAATAGGTACGTTGAATAAAATAAAGGATCTTTCTTTAAACTTTTTGTGGAAGGGTAAGACAAGTAAGATACCATGCAGGGACGTAACTATGTTGATGGTAGGGTGGGCAACTGCCCAATCCAAAAAAGTAAAAATATAATAACAAAAGCATTATCTCTTCATCTTAGTATGTAAAACTCTAATTCCACTCATGTATGTTCTCTATTTATGCAATGAGTATTTTTAAATTTGCTTATGATTCCCAGTTAGCTACTACAACGTAGAAATTGCACCCATTAAATGACTTATTGATAAATGATTAAGGGATTGCTATTTAAATTCGCTACATTATCCCCAATTTGTTACTAAATTTTTCTCTGATTTATTATTAAATTTTTTTGTATGAATTCAAATTTGTTGTTTATTATAGGTTTGTTGTGATTGCTTAGTGTAACAATTCAATGTTTAAACTTATTCAACAATGAAACAGTTAGATTAAATTAGCAATTATACTTGATTGTTTAACTGAAATAAGTGTAATATTTGTTGCCCATCCCAAACCAAATTCCTAGTTACGTCACTGATACCATGGGATATAGTTTGTCGTCCTAAGGCAGAAGGACATTTGAGGCTTTGAAAGTTCGAAGATATAAACAATACAATGGGTGTAAAACTAGTTTGAAGTGTGGTAAACAAAGAAGGAATATAGGCAAGTTGGATGCATAAGCACATTAGAAATAATCATTTTGGGAATTAAATATCAAAACTGATCGGTCAGGTGTGTGGAAGTTTGTATTGGGGGTGCGCCATTCAGTGAACAATGTACGAAGAAGCAAATTGTTGATGGGACGACTACATCACTGTGAAACCATGGATACAAGATGTTAAGTTAATAAACATATTAGATAGTAATTTGATGTACGTCATAAGGAGTCAACGAGCGTTGATTGGGGACATAATGGAAACAAGGAACGACTGTCAAGTCCTTAGAATTGAAAATGACGGAAGAAACGTCCCTTTCGAAAAAGTTATGAAAATTTGATTTTTATTTTTAGTTTTTGACTAATTTATGCTACTTTTGCCTCTGATTTCAATGCTGGTTGATTTTCTAAAAAAGGACAATTTAATAAAAAATAAAAAATAGGAACCTAATTTACATAAGTTTATTAATAAAGATTTTTTGTGCATAGGCTTTGAGAATAGGAACCTTCGGTCCGAAACCCCTAATGGAAAACATGCATTAGAGACCAAATAGATACAGTTTCTTAGGATAGTTGACATAAGAAATTACAAATGAACGGATATATAATGATTGCAATGAGGACTACTACATATGGTCATGCACAATGAAGGGAAAAATACATATTTAAAAAAGAGTAGGATACTATTAGGATAAATTCAGATAATAAATCATGGGCAAGTTTGCCACTTACCTAAAATGGTGGTGTGCCTGTACAGATCTATGAACAATTACTTACTAACCAAACACAAACTTGTCCAACATCATATCAATGTTAGCGATCAGAGTTTGTATTGTTTGTGAACAGGATGAAAACACTGAACACTTGTTTCTTAAATTCAAATTTTCTACCCTCATATGGAAATGGTGCAGAATCAAACTAAGGTGGCATGCTACTCATACCGAACAATTGGTGCTTAACAATGGAATTGAGCATATACTAAACAAGTTTAAGGAAAATAACAAGATTTTTGGTATAGCTAACTTATCATATCAACAGCAGTATGGTGTATTTGGAGGGAAAGGAATAATGGAGTGCTCAAGCGTGGCCATAACATAGAGCAGTTAATATGTAAGCTAATAGGAGAATTCTTCAACATCAGATCATCCAAATCCAAACACATTCAGCGAATGAATAACATCAAAGATTGGGAGATATGTAATGAATAGATTACGTGATTTTTACTAGTAGCTTTAGCGGCATGCATGAACTATTCACTGTCAAGATTTGACTCATAGCATAACGAGGGTGAGTCTTCTACTTGTTTTAGTTTACATTAATTATTGCATAAATATCATTACAAGGCATAAAAAATTGGAAAACATTGATCTAATCAAATCTTTGAGCTATGGAACCTTCAACACTGAAAAGCACAATACAAAAGGTTAATCAGGGCTAATAATTCAGGTTTAGACAGAAAGAAGGTTATAAATGTAACTATGAAGGCATAGAGATCTAGATCTGGTAAGCAACTCAGATCTAAGGAGATATGAATCAATTTTCGAGCTGGATGACGTAATTCTCAACTGTGGTCTATTTGCAATGAAGCAGTGGTATATGATTGATTAAGGATGAGAAGGGGTATGATTGGCGGTGGATTAATCAGAAAATTAGGAGCATTGTAGTTCGTCATGGATTCTGAAGGTGAAGATGGAATGCGAATATAGTATCTCTTAGTTGTAATGGGTAAACCGAAGCCGCGAAATATCCTTATCTGCTTCTGAACATAGGACCGTCAAACGGGTCGGGTAGAATTTGACACGGGTCAACCCGTTCCATTTAAGCCATTAAAAAACATAACCTATTTGACCTATTTAATAAATGGGTTGATCCGACCCGACCCGATTATTAGAAGGGTCAACCCGATCCGATCCATTTAACAAAAAATTCCAGTAAAAACTACACCAAAAAATTAAAAAAAAACTGCATACTGCATAAAAAATGAAAAACAACACTGAAAAATTAAGAAACTGAACTAGATAATGCAAAAACCAGAAGATATTTAAATGTCCTACATAAGATAATTACAAACTACAACATTAAAAAACTAAAAGATACAACACAGTACAATTTTAGTTGACAAACTTCATAGTTCAACACAAAAACTACATCAAAAAACTAAACAAAATACTACAAAAACAACAACATGTTATATAAGTAATAAAACTGCAAAATAATTGAAAGTTTTGCGGCATATGAGCAGTCTCGTGATCCTGAAGCTTTAAGCATGACCCTGTAATCCTAAAGCAAGTCACAAACTATCAGTTCACAAATTTGGTAAGAATTAAGATGATGAAAACTCATACATATATGCAGTTACAAAAACAGAATAAACTCAAACATAAACATGTATGTTTAGAATTTAATACATCCCTGGCATCATACTTTTTTTTAATGAAAAGCAATATATAAATAAATGGAGAAAAAACGTCTTTCTCCGATGGCTTACAAGAAAACAAGAAACAAGGAATTGCGAAGGACTGCAAAAGATCAAAACCGCCAACAAACAGCGGAAAAGCAAAACAATAACTACAATAGATAAAACAACAGCAGAGTACAACAACACCACCCGAAGAAACAGCACTGGAAGTGATAATCAGTCCACCAACATACACAAACCCGCCTTGACCCAGAGGAAAAGGCCAGACCACCAAACCAATCCAAAAAGAGAGCAAACAGTAAGGCGCAATAACAACAGGACCAGGGGAAGCTCACTTCCAGGAAGGGAGCCAGAAGCAACGAAGATGAAACTCCCAGAAAAATCAAACAGAAGACGCCGATAGGGGACGGTGGCAAGCGGAGCAGCCAAGACGCCACCAACAAACAACGAGCAACAAAAAAATATAGGAAGACCAACCGAACCAGCCATACTACTGTAGAACAACCACCAAAGAGCCATCGAATAAAAGAAAGCAGGTCCCCAAAACTAGACAACCAGATCACAACCCGGGCCAAAGAATAAGCCAAAGAAACCTGTATCTGGGAAACTAACAAACACATTAAATACCAACACGAGGGGGGGAGGGGGAGAGAACGTCGGATGATGGCCAACGCTCGATCGCAGAGTTCAACCTATTCCCAAACGTGCGTGGGACAAATCACACGAAATAGAGAGTAGACCAACAAGACGCTCCGCTCGGGAGCTCAAACGACCCATGAAGGGTCTACCATGGAAAGCGAGGAAGACGTCGTTCCTCACACACCGAATAATAAATGGGGGGTCCATTCGAGTATGCTCGAAGGTTGCCTTGTTCCGCGCGCACCAGAGGTGCCAGCAGATGAGGCAGGGAATCAAGCGGAAAATGATAGCTCGAAGAGACTTACCAGCATTCCTAGACCACCATGAGTTACGGAGATCTGAGGGCGAGCTGGCCGACTGACGAATGCCAAGAAGGTTTCCGAAGTAATTCCAGCAACATCTGGCAGAAAAACCACTAAAGAACAAATGATTCCGGGATTCGGAGTCCCCGTTGCCGCAGCATCTACAGCGAGAACCGAAAGGAATACCGATTGATTGGAGGTTCTCGTCAAGTGGCAATCCATCATGGAGAATACGCCACATCAAAATAGAGACCTTCGAGGGAATACGAGAGTCCCAAATGAAGGAAAAAGCAGGGCGAATGAGTTCTTGGGTTCTAATCGAAGACCAAGCTTTCAGAATGGAAAAGGAAGAGCCATCCCATCCTGAAGATCCACCATGAGTGTCGGAAAACTGTTTCACCGACTGCATGTGTTTCCAGGTCTCACTAGCATAAGACGGAGAGCCCGAGAAATTTGCGCCCGCAAGACTGCGGTATTTCGCATGAAGGAAAGAGGCCCAAAGGGAGTTGTTAGCACCAAATCTGTGCCATAATTTACAGGCAAAAGCTGCACAAAGGTCCTTAGGGTTGCGCAGACCCAATCCCCCTTCATTTTTGGGTCGACAGACCACGTCCCACGACACCCAATGGTGTCGACGGACACTGTCCTTGTTGCCCCAGAAAAAAGATGAAGCCAGAGACCGATACGAACGAAAGAAAGAAGAAGTAGGGGTCATTGCCGCAAAAACATGAGTTCCCATCGAGTCCAAAACGGACTTGATAAGAACAAGTCTACCAGCTTGAGAGATAAGAGAAGCATTCCAGCGAAGGATTTTACCCCTTACTTTATCAGTCAAAGGGTCGAAAATAGCATTGATCTTTCTTCCACGGTACAGGACAACACCCAAGTACGGAAGAGGGAGAGAGGCTTCCTTGAAGCCAGAAACCGACTCGATCCAAGTAGCACGAGCGGGGGGCAAATCTTTCGCATGAACGAAACAGCTTTTGGCGGGGTTGACTAACTGGCCCAATGCCCACTCATATTGATGTAGAAACCTGAGAAGCCGATGGACAGACGAGACGCTGCCATTAGAGAAAATGACAACGTCATCAGCGAATGATAGGGACGAGATTAGGGGCAACCCCTTGGAATCCCGAAGCGCTGAATCTGGCCGTAGATAGTTAAGGATTGGAGACCGCGAACGAAAGCCTCCACCGCGATCACAAAAAGAGATTGCGAGAGAGGGTCTCCCTGACGTAATCCCCTACCTGCCTTAAAGTACCCATTAGCCGAACCATTGATGAGCACCGAAAACAAGCAGTTGGAGATGAGCCTCCATACCAAGTCAATAAGTGGTTCCGGGAAGCCGAAAGCTCTTAAGACCTTGATGATTGTAACGACCCGATATTTTGGACCATTCGCGTCCATTATAAGTGAATAGGTAGACACTCATGCCGGAGTTGAATTGCTCAAAATACCGCGTTGTTAATTTAAATTGGCAAAACTGAACATATACAGTAAATAAATAATCACAGATCACAGACACAGAGTAATAAGTGCAGCGGAAATAAAAGAGATAGTAGTTCATGAAGCTACTATATGAATATATAAAAATACATCAGAGTTTACAAAAGAAGAGTAATACGATACATCAGATACAAATCAGAATACATCACTGGAATCATCGAATACTGAAAGCAGAATAGATGGCTGGATCTTCAAGCAAAGCTCCAACTCCAAAGGTGAGTCTCGAATACTGGTACACTCAGTCTGACCCGAGCGTAAAGCAAAAACACAAGACACTCGAGTCAGGATTAACATTCTTATATTAATAAATCCAACTCAAGTGAAATAGCAATTGAAATACAAGTAACTCAAAGGATGTTTGGAATAACCATCCTTTAAGGATCCGTTAAACTATCTACTAGGTAGTAATGTACGCTAAGTAGATAATGTCTATCAGTAATATAAAGATATCAAAGTAGGGTTAAGCAGGGCCCATACACCTCTTAACCTGTTTATTCCCAAAAGCATATACAAGACCGTAGTTTCCCCAAAACCGGAAGTCACCAGAGGGCAATCCATATACTAAAGGTACAAATCAAAATCGTAGTGGTCGCGAATAGGATAATCAGTATGACAAGGTACATGAGGCGATACCAACTAGGATACTAGTAGTTGCATGATCCGGACTGATGTTGGGCATAGCAGCTACTACCCCAACACCGCGAAACAACACTCCCATAATCGAGGGGTGCACCCAAATCGAATCACAAAAGTAATAGATATGGTAACGAAGAAGTGTGTCCGCTAGAGGTGGCGAACCTCAATGGCCCGGCGCGGCTCCTGTTTTAGTCATGTCAGGGGTCATCCAAAATCGTTCTCTTTCTTCAGTCAACGCGTTCATCAAAACCATCCACTTCGTTCTGGATCAACACTCCGCGTATAGTTATTAAAGTGGTTTCGGTTCAGATAGAGAGTATATCCATTACCGATCCCGGTCTCTTTAATAACTTTCGTAATTATTACACCGATTGGTCGTTTATATATTTCAAAAACCAAATCAATTTCAATTTCAAATAGAATTCGTAAATCAACATTTCATTGGTCTTTCTAAAACAATTTCCAAATTTTCGTTTCAAAACTTCCAACTTACCATTTCAAAATCTTATAATTCAATTTCAAACTTTATTTAAAACAATTCAAATATTGATTCAAATTCGTATATAAGTTTCATTTCGAAAAACATTTACATTAATTTAATTTAACATTCAAATCAATTTAAACTCATTCATCGATTCCATTCAATATTCGTTAAGTTACTTTATCATTCAAAACAATTTCTATTAAATTTCCAATTCATTTAATCAATTCTTAAGTTCAACTTCATTAAAACCAAACTTACAATTTTGAATTAAACTAAATTCGTCAAATCAATTCTCCAATTACAAGTCTTACATTAATTCCAAAAATATCACATTTCATTTTTGTTAAAGAAATCCAATTTCACTTATTTACTTCCTTAAATAATTTTCCAAAACTTAATTAATAAAGAACTTAATTTCAATTCTTTACGAAGTAAAATTCACTTATTCAAAAGTTCAATTTTTCTTATTAAAGAATTTCAATTCAATTTAATCATTTAATAATTCATTATTAAATAGTTCAAAACTTAATTATTAAATAATTTCAAAGTTTAATAATTTCAAACTTAATTATAATTTCAACTTAATTATTAAATCATTTCAAACTTTAATAATTTCAAACTTAATTTTTATTTCAAACTTACTTCAATCATTTCTCAAAATTAAACAACATTCTTTCAACAATTACATTGTTTGTTTCAGATTTATTAAATATTAACATTTTCCTTTCATTAAAATTCAAATTTCAACTTCATTTCAAAACCATATTATTTATTCAAATAAAATGTTTATTTATTTTTAAATCAAATTATTGACCAATCGGGTTTTATTTAATTTTCTATCCTAGGTCAAAGTTTAATTTGGGTATTTATCATTTCAACCCGATTCCAATTCAATTCAAAATCAAAACATATCAAAGGGAACTTGCAGTGTGATAACTGGGATGGTGTCAAAGTAAATAAACAAGCAATAACAACAACCAATATCAATCCAATAATCAATTCAAATAATCTCGAAATAACCGTATTAATTCGCATTGTTATTTGTACGAATTAATATAATTATTTCTAGAATCTACACTATCATTTCATGTAGATTAAAGATTATTACATTACGGTTTTTCACTTGTCATCTATTTACAATTTCATACATCATCAATTTAACAACATACATTCAGTGATTCAAAATGTAATTAAACAAATCCTACGTGTCAATAAATTCAACAGTTAAAGGGGCCATATTATACAAATGTCAGTTAATCAAATTTAACATTTAATTTTCCTATATCAAGTTCAATTTCATACTGTTTATCATTTTAACATTAACAATTTAACGTCCAATATAAACATCAACAATCAATTAATTATCAACCAAACTATATTATCATTGCGTAAATAATTAACAGATAATGGTGTCAGATGTCACAGGTGAACTGATATAGGCAATAGCATATATAACAGTGTAATTAACTAACAGCAGTATATTTCAATTGTCGTTTCAATTGAAATCAAATTTAATAAATAAAAGAACGTTAATCGTGAGTGAGTGCTCACCTTTCGAGGCTAGAGAGATAGACGATGGAATTGAGTTATGAAATCCAAGCACGAAACTCAACAGGCAAGATAGAACTCGAATCGACGAACGAAGTTGAAAGCTTGAAATTTGACGAAATCAAATCAAACTGGATTAACGAAGATCAACAGTATAAGTGAACATATATATAACTATATACATTATTATTATACCGCTATACATTTCCTCAAAACCCAGTATACGGTTCATAACACACATAAATAAGATAAAATAGATATAAAACCCCAACATTTCAAATAAGTGTTTTAAAATGAAATAAATCTAAACAAAACAAAATCGGATTAAATATATGATATCAATACAAAACTGTACAGCTGATAAACTATTTGTTTATAATCTATGTTTAACATATATATAAACGTATAATATATACTATACCAGACTATAAAATTTCATATAAAATTTTCATATTATAGACATGCAAACAGCAATTTCTTAGATTACAAAACGTATAGCAAAAGTTGTTTTAAAAGTTTATAGGCTAAAATTCATATATAATCATATTTTGAAACTCATATTGACTAAATAAATATTTAACTGACATGAATCTACTTTATAACAATATATACTTAAAAGTATACATTTAAAACAGTAAACTCAATACTATACAAACAACACGTATAAATAATATTTATAACTATCCTCTGACCTATATATATAACAACATGCCTACTATTAAAACATATACATATGCATACCCTATTCACACACAAAATGTAAATATCTATGCAGACCCTAACAAGTATGCAGGCCTTTCATATGCAAACAAAAATGGATATCTGGGCTAAAGATCTAAGCACTACAAACCTATATATAAACATGTTTACTTATACATACAATACTGACACAATAGAAAATCTAAAACCACATATTATAAAATTCATATATACTGCTTACTTTATTAAAAAGATGAGTACATATTATACACGTCAATCATATAAATACTCTTAACAAACATATGTATATTATATTAAACCCATACATAGCTCACGTATACTATTATATACATATGAACACAAGTTTATACAATACACTAGTAACACTACACACGCACATATATATTTTGTAAACTAATAATATGTTAAACTCACCATATAAATATAAAACAACATGCAGTTGCTCGGTATATGATGAGGTGGCATCGCTTGCGGGCTGTTGTCAGAGAGGTGGAGGAGGAGCGAATGCCGCGATGGATGCGGTGTGGCAGCGAGGTGTCAAGGCGTGACCTTGGGTTTTACTGCATCGGGGAGGAGCGGGATGGGGTGGAGCACGAGGTGTTGGACTGTCGCTCGATGGGTTTTGCAGTGGGTCGTAAAGCTGCACGTGGGTGGTTGCCTGGTTGAGGCCGAGACAGCCGAGCATGCGGTAGTAGGTCTGAGTTGCCGAGTTTTGGCGAAGTGGGGAAGCACGGTTGATTGGCTATGGAGTGGAGAAAATGGGTTACAGGCTAGTATAAGAAAGCTACATTATTTCTCCTTTTGGATGGAAAGAACAGGCGGATGTATGAAAGAAGTGAAGGGTCAGGGAGAAAAAGAACGAACTGTATACATTGGAACCAGTGAAAAGCAAAAGGTAAGCACGTGAATTTTGGAGATATAAATGCAACAGTTGTAATTTTGGGAATTACAAAAGCCAATGGTTGTTCAAATTTAAACGGTGGAATATGAAAAGTATTGGAAGCTAAAAAGTCGAATTACAGAACCGATACGGAAATTGTTACGCAAAGTGCAACGTACAACGGAACTCCGAATTTGACAATCGAATATACCGTAGAGATCGGCACGACGAGACGATCAAAACGGTATATAGAAATCAGTGGTACGATCATCCGATAAAAATCGATATCGGTACCAGAATACTGCTATTTTGTAGAAAATAAGAACGACGGAGCCAAAGATGTCCGAATTTTGAAAAACGACAAACTGTCATCTTGCTCAGAAGATGGTTTAAAATTTTTCTATGTAAAATATTTTGGTTTTGAAAACGTTTTATTTTCAACGCTTTTTAACTGATTAAATTGAAGTGAATTTACGCGCGAAATAAACTTTCATATTTTCGGACGAAAATTTACCAGTTGCTATATTTAACTAGACGTATTCTAAATATTAAATTTTTATTTCAAAATTTTATCGTTTAAAATTTCACAAAATTTTAACTAATTACGTTATTAAACAGTTGAAATTTTACGGGTCGTTACATTCTCCCCCACTCAAAACTTTTCGTCCCCGAAAAGGAACGAGGTAGGAGAATAGAAACAACCAGAAAGAAAAACAGATTTGAAATACAAAATAACAATTAATTTAAACCATATAAATTCAAATTTAAATTAATTGATATTCAATAATTGATTTAATCCATTTGATTTCACTAAAATCAATCTCAACTATTTCTAAATTCATTATCTTATTATCCCATTTCTTCAATTTGCAATTCTAAAACCATAATTTGAATAGTCTTTTATTATAATCATATTTTTCTTCAACAATGTTAAATTCTTCTTTATTCCAAATTCTTATTAAGTTTATTTCACTTAATATATCTTATCACATATATTTAAACCATATAAATTAATTTAAAACATAAAAGTTTCGATTTAAATTAATTTAAATTTACTAATTGCTTTCAAATTCAAGGTATTTTCATAAGTTGATCAAAATTAAATTTATTAATTAACCTTCAAAACAAAATTTATTTTCAATTTCTTATTGTTCTATTTATCTCTATTAGCATAATTAAAATTCAAGTGTATAACATTTGTTATAACCACTCAAATTTTATTTATAAATTCAATTTATCTTATATATTATCCAATTACATATTCAACTTCTGAATGATTTAGGTAAGTTGTATTAGAATGCAGTCGAACAATATACAATTAAATTTTCCCAATTCAATTATCCAAGTTTAAATCTTTATTCCAAATTTTGGTTTTGTTTATAATTGAAAACATCCTTTATCAAAATTTAAGAATTAGATTTCCGATTAACTTTAAACAATTTAGAGATATATATAATATATTTATATCAAATCAAATTAAATTTTAAAATAAGATACCTATATATATATAAATCAAATTATACTGAAGAAATTCAAATCAAAATATTTTCAAAACAAAACCGTAGCAAAGCTACAGAATAGTTTCTCCACTTCGAAACTCGAAAATGAATGTCGATGATGCGGCCGCCATCACCGAAATTATTTTCCAGCGACAAAGAGAAGAGCACTGATTTCAACATTTTAAAAATTCTTTGGAAATGATTCTATTCGAAAATACTTCCAATAATATATACTTTAAAATTTTAAACCAAAGTTCGAAATCACCGGAAACTAAATTCTCAAATTTCTAAATTAAATTCATTTCAAATTCCAATCAATTTATAACCAAGTTTATAAATTCATTTAGAACAATAAATGATAATCAAATATTATCATTTCAAACAAACTATTTAATTTGCCTATTAAATTCCAGAAAATTTTAACTTATATTTTTACAATATAATCAACAAATTTATTTCATTTACCAAATTTGAAAATAATATTGTGTCAGTTTGCTCTGTTCAAGTGTTTTGGAAATCCTATCGATAGCGTTGATCAGACGAATCGATCGGAAACCCAAATCAACATCAACAACTCGAACAACACAATATATAAAACATTTTTATATAAATTTACAAATACACTTCTTTGCTCGACGATACAAGGATGAGTTTTCAAAATAAGGATAGGGTTTCAAATTTTATGGACTCAAGTTAAAGAGAATTCTGATTTAAATACAAGTTCGAAAGAAAAGATAAGATGATTCAATTAACAGAATCGGGTTGGATAAGCTTATTTAATTCACGGGCAATCTTAATCGGATCGTCCGTAACTTCAAGAATAAGACCGATGCTGAATTCCGAGGTAAATCAACACTCGATCTCACGAGATGGAATTCAGGTATAGCAGGGAATAGACAGCATCGTAAACCGAGGATACAGGAATCTCCGGTAAATCAATGCCTATTATAAAGGAGTTTTACTCCTTTACGAATCATTCGAAGATTGGCGAGACCGCCGATCTATTATAGATAACATTCAGAATGGAGTTATGGGGTGCTCCAGAATTGAAAGAAGACGAATAGCGAAGGACACGAATGAATTTCGGAACCGAGGGGAACGTCCCAAAATTCAAAGAAATTGAGTCAAGGGAAGAGATTGAAACTCGAATGAGAGTGATTCTGTAAATACATTTACCCTATATGTTGAGTTTTGCCTAGAGCTACCAAAGCTCTGATACCAACTGTAACGACCCGATATTTTGGACCATTCACGTCCATTATAAGTGAATAGGTAGACACTCATGCCGGAGTTGAATTGCTCAAAATACCGCGTTGTTAATTTAAATTGGCAAAACTGAACATATACAGTAAATAAATAATCACAGATCACAGACACAGAGTAATAAGTGCAGCGGAAATAAAAGAGATAGTAGTTCATGAAGCTACTATATGAATATATAAAAATACATCAGAGTTTACAAAAGAAGAGTAATACGATACATCAGATACAAATCAGAATACATCACTGGAATCATCGAATACTGAAAGCAGAATAGATGGCTGGATCTTCAAGCAAAGCTCCAACTCCAAAGGTGAGTCTCGAATACTGGTACACTCAGTCTGACCCGAGCGTAAAGCAAAAACACAAGACACTCGAGTCAGGATTAACATTCTTATATTAATAAATCCAACTCAAGTGAAATAGCAATTGAAATACAAGTAACTCAAAGGATGTTTGGAATAACCATCCTTTAAGGATCCGTTAAACTATCTACTAGGTAGTAATGTACGCTAAGTAGATAATGTCTATCAGTAATATAAAGATATCAAAGTAGGGTTAAGCAGGGCCCATACACCTCTTAACCTGTTTATTCCCAAAAGCATATACAAGACCGTAGTTTCCCCAAAACCGGAAGTCACCAGAGGGCAATCCATATACTAAAGGTACAAATCAAAATCGTAGTGGTCGCGAATAGGATAATCAGTATGACAAGGTACATGAGGCGATACCAACTAGGATACTAGTAGTTGCGTGATCCGGACTGATGTTGGGCATAGCAGCTACTACCCCAACACCGCGAAACAACACTCCCATAATCGAGGGGTGCACCCAAATCGAATCACAAAAGTAATAGATATGGTAACGAAGAAGTGTGTCCGCTAGAGGTGGCGAACCTCAATGGCCCGGCGCGGCTCCTGTTTTAGTCATGTCAGGGGTCATCCAAAATCGTTCTCTTTCTTCAGTCAACGCGTTCATCAAAACCATCCACTTCGTTCTGGATCAACACTCCGCGTATAGTTATTAAAGTGGTTTCGGTTCAGATAGAGAGTATATCCATTACCGATCCCGGTCTCTTTAATAACTTTCGTAATTATTACACCGATTGGTCGTTTATATATTTCAAAAACCAAATCAATTTCAATTTCAAATAGAATTCGTAAATCAACATTTCATTGGTCTTTCTAAAACAATTTCCAAATTTTCGTTTCAAAACTTCCAACTTACCATTTCAAAATCTTATAATTCAATTTCAAACTTTATTTAAAACAATTCAAATATTGATTCAAATTCGTATATAAGTTTCATTTCGAAAAACATTTACATTAATTTAATTTAACATTCAAATCAATTTAAACTCATTCATCGATTCCATTCAATATTCGTTAAGTTACTTTATCATTCAAAACAATTTCTATTAAATTTCCAATTCATTTAATCAATTCTTAAGTTCAACTTCATTAAAACCAAACTTACAATTTTGAATTAAACTAAATTCGTCAAATCAATTCTCCAATTACAAGTCTTACATTAATTCCAAAAATATCACATTTCATTTTTGTTAAAGAAATCCAATTTCACTTATTTACTTCCTTAAATAATTTTCCAAAACTTAATTAATAAAGAACTTAATTTCAATTCTTTACGAAGTAAAATTCACTTATTCAAAAGTTCAATTTTTCTTATTAAAGAATTTCAATTCAATTTAATCATTTAATAATTCATTATTAAATAGTTCAAAACTTAATTATTAAATAATTTCAAAGTTTAATAATTTCAAACTTAATTATAATTTCAACTTAATTATTAAATCATTTCAAACTTTAATAATTTCAAACTTAATTTTTATTTCAAACTTACTTCAATCATTTCTCAAAATTAAACAACATTCTTTCAACAATTACATTGTTTGTTTCAGATTTATTAAATA
This sequence comes from Allium fistulosum, assembly GCA_030737815.1. NCBI lineage: Eukaryota > Viridiplantae > Streptophyta > Magnoliopsida > Asparagales > Amaryllidaceae > Allium > Allium fistulosum. The sequence continues at coordinate 965,381,339 of CM060902.1, read as the reverse complement.
TTAACATTTTCCTTTCATTAAAATTCAAATTTCAACTTCATTTCAAAACCATATTATTTATTCAAATAAAATGTTTATTTATTTTTAAATCAAATTATTGACCAATCGGGTTTTATTTAATTTTCTATCCTAGGTCAAAGTTTAATTTGGGTATTTATCATTTCAACCCGATTCCAATTCAATTCAAAATCAAAACATATCAAAGGGAACTTGCAGTGTGATAACTGGGATGGTGTCAAAGTAAATAAACAAGCAATAACAACAACCAATATCAATCCAATAATCAATTAAAATAATCCCGAAATAACCGTATTAATTCGCATTGTTATTTGTACGAATTAATATAATTATTTCTAGAATCTACACTATCATTTCATGTAGATTAAAGATTATTACATTACGGTTTTTCACTTGTCATCTATTTACAATTTCATACATCATCAATTTAACAACATACATTCAGTGATTCAAAATGTAATTAAACAAATCCTACGTGTCAATAAATTCAACAGTTAAAGGGGCCATATTATACAAATGTCAGTTAATCAAATTTAACATTTAATTTTCCTATATCAAGTTCAATTTCATACTGTTTATCATTTTAACATTAACAATTTAACGTCCAATATAAACATCAACAATCAATTAATTATCAACCAAACTATATTATCATTGCGTAAATAATTAACAGATAATGGTGTCAGATGTCACAGGTGAACTGATATAGGCAATATCATATATAACAGTGTAATTAACTAACAGCAGTATATTTCAATTGTCGTTTCAATTGAAATCAAATTTAATAAATAAAAGAACGTTAATCGTGAGTGAGTGCTCACCTTTCGAGGCTAGAGAGATAGACGATGGAATTGAGTTATGAAATCCAAGCACGAAACTCAACAGGCAAGATAGAACTCGAATCGACGAACGAAGTTGAAAGCTTGAAATTTGACGAAATCAAATCAAACTGGATTAACGAAGATCAACAGTATAAGTGAACATATATATAACTATATACATTATTATTATACCGCTATACATTTCCTCAAGACCCAGTATACGGTTCATAACACACATAAATAAGATAAAATAGATATAAAACCCCAACATTTCAAATAAGTGTTTTAAAATGAAATAAATCTAAACAAAACAAAATCGGATTAAATATATGATATCAATACAAAACTGTACAGCTGATAAACTATTTGTTTATAATCTATGTTTAACATATATATAAACGTATAATATATACTATACCAGACTATAAAATTTCATATAAAATTTTCATATTATAGACATGCAAACAGCAATTTCTTAGATTACAAAACGTATAGCAAAAGTTGTTTTAAAAGTTTATAGGCTAAAATTCATATATAATCATATTTTGAAACTCATATTGACTAAATAAATATTTAACTGACATGAATCTACTTTATAACAATATATACTTAAAAGTATACATTTAAAACAGTAAACTCAATACTATACAAACAACACGTATAAATAATATTTATAACTATCCTCTGACCTATATATATAACAACATGCCTACTATTAAAACATATACATATGCATACCCTATTCACACACAAAATGTAAATATCTATGCAGACCCTAACAAGTATGCAGGCCTTTCATATGCAAACAAAAATGGATATCTGGGCTAAAGATCTAAGCACTACAAACCTATATATAAACATGTTTACTTATACATACAATACTGACACAATAGAAAATCTAAAACCACATATTATAAAATTCATATATACTGCTTACTTTATTAAAAAGATGAGTACATATTATACACGTCAATCATATAAATACTCTTAACAAACATATGTATATTATATTAAACCCATACATAGCTCACGTATACTATTATATACATATGAACACAAGTTTATACAATACACTAGTAACACTACACACGCACATATATATTTTGTAAACTAATAATATGTTAAACTCACCATATAAATATAAAACAACATGCAGTTGCTCGGTATATGATGAGGTGGCATCGCTTGCGGGCTGTTGTCAGAGAGGTGGAGGAGGAGCGAATGCCGCGATGGATGCGGTGTGGCAGCGAGGTGTCAAGGCGTGACCTTGGGTTTTACTGCATCGGGGAGGAGCGGGATGGGGTGGAGCACGAGGTGTTGGACTGTCGCTCGATGGGTTTTGCAGTGGGTCGTAAAGCTGCACGTGGGTGGTTGCCTGGTTGAGGCCGAGACAGCCGAGCATGCGGTAGTAGGTCTGAGTTGCCGAGTTTTGGCGAAGTGGGGAAGCACGGTTGATTGGCTATGGAGTGGAGAAAATGGGTTACAGGCTAGTATAAGAAAGCTACATTATTTCTCCTTTTGGATGGAAAGAACAGGCGGATGTATGAAAGAAGTGAAGGGTCAGGGAGAAAAAGAACGAACTGTATACATTGGAACCAGTGAAAAGCAAAAGGTAAGCACGTGAATTTTGGAGATATAAATGCAACAGTTGTAATTTTGGGAATTACAAAAGCCAATGGTTGTTCAAATTTAAACGGTGGAATATGAAAAGTATTGGAAGCTGAAAAGTCGAATTACAGAACCGATACGGAAATTGTTACGCAAAGTGCAACGTACAACGGAACTCCGAATTTGACAATCGAATATACCGTAGAGATCGGCACGACGAGACGATCAAAACGGTATATAGAAATCAGTGGTACGATCATCCGATAAAAATCGATATCGGTACCAGAATACTGCTATTTTGTAGAAAATAAGAACGACGGAGCCAAAGATGTCCGAATTTTGAAAAACGACAAACTGTCATCTTGCTCAGAAGATGGTTTAGAATTTTTCTATGTAAAATATTTTGGTTTTGAAAACGTTTTATTTTCAACGCTTTTTAACTGATTAAATTGAAGTGAATTTACGCGCGAAATAAACTTTCATATTTTCGGACGAAAATTTACCAGTTGCTATATTTAACTAGACGTATTCTAAATATTAAATTTTTATTTCAAAATTTTATCGTTTAAAATTTCACAAAATTTTAACTAATTACGTTATTAAACAGTTGAAATTTTACGGGTCGTTACAATGATGAAAAACCAGGACATGCGATCGTAGGCCTTAGCCTTGTCCAGTTTGAAGACAACATTAGAACCTCTGGTCTTACGGTCGATCTGGGAAATAAGTTCCTGAGCGAGTAGGACGTTGTCAGTAATCAAACGTCCCTTGACAAACCCCACCTAAGAAGGAGAGATAATGCGCTCAAGGAAGGGAGCCAAACGAGTAGCCAGGATTTTAGAAATCACTTTGTTCGAAAAGTTGCAGAGACTAATAGGCTGGAAATCCAAACACGACCTAGGGTTCTCGCATTTTGGAATAAGGATGATGTTGGTAGAAGTCCAACAAGAAGGAAGGGACCCTCCAGAAAAAAAAGATTGGACAGCAAGACAAAAATCCTCCTGAATAATAGACCAGGCACTCCTGAAAAAGACTCCGTTGAAACCGTCTGGACCACTGGCACTATCCTTGCTTAGAGCGAAGACAGAAGCACGAATCTCCTCATAGGTTGGGACTTCTGCGATAACGTCCCTTTCCGGAGAAAGAACAACACGAGGAATGAAAGCCATCAGAGATGGGTCAGATACCGAGACCGAGGGAGAACCCAAAAAAGATTGAAAATGGGACAGAATGGTCTCTTTAACATCTTCTGGCGAAGAGGCCACAGATAGATCCGGGCGCAAAACCTCACGAATCGTGAGGAGATTATTCTTCTTACGAATAGTGGAATGGAAGAATTTAGAGTTAGAGTCACCGACAACTACCCATTTGATTCTAGCCTTTTGACGAAGGTAGTCATTCTCGATACGAAGTTCCAAGGAGAAAATGGTTTGAGCAAGAGCCCAAGCCTCCTTGTTAGCCTCGTTAGGCTCCTCGTCGAGAAAGGATTCAGCAGCAATAAGAGACTCTTCGGCCAAGCGAACGCGATCGAAAATATTCTTAAAGACTTGTAAATTCCAAACCTTAAGGCAAGCTTTCAAACGCTTAAGCTTACGACCGAACAGCTCACAGGGAGAAGCAGCAATAGGAGCGCTCCAAGAGTTGGCAACAGCTTGTAGAAAAGAATGGTGAGATCTCCACATGCTCTGGAAACGAAAGGAAGATGGGCCCGTTAAAGAGCCGGGAGAGCATCGGACAACCAAGGGAGCATGATCAGAGAACGACCGATGGAGATGCACGATCGAAAAGGAAAAAGGAAGACGAAGCCATTCCTCCGACCCGAAGACACGATCCAGTCGGGAAAGGATACGGTTAGGTCCCTCTTGGTTGTTGGACCAGGTGAAAGCAGACCCAACAAAGGGCAGCTCAAAAAGCCCAGAGCTGACAATGAACGAGTTGAAATCCGCCATCGCTACCCGGTTGATGGCGGCTCCTCCCCGTTTTTCCGCTTGGCAGGTGACGATATTGAAATCGCCTCCTATAACAGAAGAAGAGAAACCCAACGAGTCGAGCCCTAAAATGTCAGACCAGAGAGCTAATCTCTCCAAGCGATCACATTTGGCATAAACCGCCGAGAAGAGAAAGGGAGAGCTAAAAGACGGGGACGAACAGACCAATGAAAAAGGCTGAGAGGAATCAAAAGCGGCCTGGACCGACATAGATTTGGACCATAAGATCCAAATCTTCCCCGATACGTTGGCAGAGCCACCACCAAATCCCAAGGATAAGACGATGCTGGAAATGCCTTTCGGACCCAGGAAGGGTTCCAGGAGAGCGACCAAGCCAACCGAGTGCTTCTTGACAATGCGTTTAAGCCTAGCCAAAGAAGCATCATTGCCAATACCACGGACATTCCAAAATAGCAAATTCGCCATTTAAAAGTGCGAGCAGCAAACCAGCAGAAGAGTGCTCAGACGAGGTATAGGGAAAACCGGGTAGATCGATCGATCTGCTCGGACGCCGCTATAGAGCGTGTGCGAATGGTGCGGGGGGTAGACTGGACTCTACGCGAACGGCGCCGAGACGCCCTGGGGATAGAGTCGAAATGCTGCTGAGAAGTAACCGAGGATACTTCAAGACTCGGACCCAATGCCGATGGCAATGAGGCTCCAAGCAGCGAAGGCGAATGCGAAGAGTTCCTAGAAAGGCAGGCGAGACGCTCATTAAGGAGCGCAATCTCATCCTTACTCATGAGAGGAATGGATATGGACAGAGAACAAGTAGAATAAGGCAGGGAGCAATCTGAGGAGCAGTAAAGGGAAGAGGAACCCTCCAGGTCCGAATGATCCGAATGCTCCTGTGGAAATCGATAAAAAGAGGGAAAACAAGACAGACTCATACCAAGCTCCTGTAGAAACCAAACAGATAGGCATGAAGCAGAAAAGCTGAGAGACTCTAAACGGCATGAGCTATGCAACACCGACAGAGATAAAGAAGACTCAGCCCTGGAGGAGGAGAAGGAGGGAATCGAAGCAACGGACAAGGGAGAGAACGAGAGAGCAGAAACAGAACGGGTCAGTGTAAGGGCACAGACAGAGTGCGGCCTATATCGCTGTGGGAGTCTTACCAATGCCGGACTGTCACTAATAAAACAGCCCCGCGTAGCAGGTAAGAGTCGCAAGTCGGACCAATCAGAGGGAAACGAAGAGCATAAGAGCTGGCTAAACCTCAGTCTGTCCGTATAGTGGTCCAAAATGGCCACTATACGTGCAGGGCGAGAATAGCGCCCGAGCCAACAGCTCCATTCCCTCATCAAACTCCTAATAGGCCTATCGAAGCGAGCCAAAGGGAACCTGTACCAGAAAGTCAAAGTCGTTGACGACATAGGTTCGGTCTCGTCAAGACTCAACAAGGAAAACCAATAACGATCAGCCAGCGTAACAACCCAGACAAAGAACCTGGGATGGATACCACCTAATCGACAGATAAAAGCCAACAAACACACCTACGGCCTGGATGGGTGGGACAGACAAACAAAAGAACTGGATTCGATGGTCGAAAACAAACCAACAGGTAAAAAAGGACCTGACACTCTCCCGGTCTCATAAGAGACGGCAATGTCAGGGAGCACACACGCTAGTGTGTCAAGGCTCAGACAACAGAGGCAAAACAATACAATCGAACACCCAATACCAGTAGGCAACCCACAAATATCAATAGAACAATAAAAACAGATGTTCACCTGCCTACAGAGCTCAAAACATACCTACCAACCAACGGCCTCAGAATCGGAACGGCGAGGAGCAGCCGAAACCAATGAAATTCCCTCACCCAACACTATAGCCAGAACATCTCTGCCAACCATTGACAGCCCACACACGATACTCGCCGGTAAAGAGGAACGACCAGACATAGTCGAAGCCAAAACATCAACAACCGTGTGGCGTGGGTGAGAAGATAAAGCGGTCAAATCTTTATCTCCCGCATCGCCAACAGCTGAAACAAAGAAAAGATCATCGACAAACGGCCAATCACACTCAAAATCACTCACAAACGACAGGCGAGGAAAGAAAGGAGTGGTCAACTCTCCCGTCTTCCTCGACGAGTCATCCACCACAGCGAAATCGTCAAAAGGACAACTGCCAGAACCACCAACCAATGAACCAAAACAAAAATCAGAAGAATCAAAAGCCAACAGACCCGCCGAAGCCCCAAAAACCAGCCTTGGCTCGAACTGGGTAGTGAAATCCTGGTTCGCCAGCGACGACGAGCTAAACGAGCAGCGAGTCGACTCCACAAAGCATGGAGTCAACTCCATAAACATATCATCAACCAACAAAAATTTGAAATGAGCCAAATCGCTGAAAGCCCCAATCGAGAAAATAGAGATCTCAACCGAACTTTCAAACGAGAAGCACACCGACAACGGTGGGACCACCACTTCTAGCAAAGCATCGGCGATCGCCGAAAAAGAGGGGCAAAGCCGCCCAAAATCACCACTAAAAGAGAAAACCCCCAATTCCATTACAACGCCCAAAAAACAGCAGCGAACACTAATGAACGAGAGAAGAGCCTAAGCACCAGGAGGCGCTCGCTATGAAGCTGAGCAATCTGAAAGAAAACAACAGAGGAAGAATAAGAGAGAAACGGCAGAGAGACAGATGAGATCGATTAGTTAGGCAGCCATTAAAAAGTTTTATGACCGTTGCTTGATTTTGTATTCGTGTAATGTTATGTACTTCAAATATATAAACTGACCCCTGGCATCATACATATCAAACTCAGTACATTTAAAGATCCTTTAAAACCTTAAGTATATCAAACTAGTATTCCTTTTCCTTAAAAGTGTCTTATGTATGGCTCAAGATTTTCATTTCCTGTTTCACCATTCACAGCTCAACATCGTGATTGCGTGTACGAGAGCTACTTCTCACCTAAAGATGCTGCTTTACTTTTATACACCGTTTAATTTCTAATGGTGATAGGTACATGAAAAGGTAATATTTGGATCATATGTGAATTGGTATTGAATTGTATTTTTTATACATGAAGTGTTAATACACTGCTATAAATAATGTAACAACATGGTATGTGATGCAATGGACACCGTAGGTATATTTGTTTAAAGACTTAAAGGCATTTGTTTATTCATGCTTCATAGCCCTTGGACATCAGACCAATGGATAAAAGATACAGTGATGAAAATGGTAATTACTTGATGAAGCCGATATATTAATATGGAGATAATGAAGGATAAAAGCTTACAAAAAATCTTATAACCAATATGGTATAATATTGGAAAAAATACAATAATATGTTTTCTTTGATAATGAGGTAGTTACAGAATAGATTTAAGCATGATTCTTAAAATTTTGTTAAAGAACAAGAATAGCTAACATAAAATTTAATAAAAATCTAAGAAATGTAAAGTTGGTTAAGAAAAAATAAATAAAAATATTCAGAAATTCAATAGACCCAATGTTTATAGCTGTAAAACTAGTATACATAATACATCCAAATAAACAAAGAGGCTGTTCACAAATAATGTTCAAATTCCAGGTTGTTTTGCATTTCAACACAATGTTTTACCATTTATTTTGTATTTGAGGAGTTGATAATTCAATAAATATGTTGTAAATGTTAACAGGTGCTAAAATATTTGTGGAAAATTAGTTATTTCTTCAATGAAACTACCAGAGAAGAAGAAAGAACAAGCAAAAATAACGTTGAGCGGTTCAATTAAAGTACATGTAAATGATATTCTATAAGCACTAGAAGCTGACCTCAAATTTTACAGCTCCTAAGTACAGTTTCTGTTTAACCTCCCTGTAAATTTCAGGCTCTGCAAAAGGTCAAAAATCAAGTTAACATACTTCAAAATGCATGAACAGTGGTAGATGAGTTTCTGTAATTTGCTACCTCAATGGCAGGACATTTTGACATCAATAATACTTCGTAAGCATCAATCTAGTGCTTCCCTGAGAAATCTAGATCAAGTCAAGTACAAACAAACATTTTGACATCTACGTAGGGTCATTTTCAATTTAACCTTCCCTTGTAGAATATTCAAGCATTTGTGACCGCATGAATGTTAAGCTGATTAAGAATTTAATCATTTCATATCTTTTGTTTTCAAATACCGGGTGAGATGGATGCTTCTTGGTCACCCAACTAAATGACTATTAACCTTAGCGAGGTCAAGTTTAATGCCTTCTTTGTTATTATAGCACTTTATTCTTTAGTACAGATGGTACAGTAGAAAGAATTTCTTTTTTTTTTAATACATACCTTAGTAAATAAACCCTTAAAAGAAATTGTAAAATGGATCTGGGTGTATTATTATTGTTATTGAAAAGCACATAAATTACTTTAAGTTACCTATTTTTTTTTATATTTTCCAAAAATATTAAAAGCCAATTTTCAACAAAGAAACATAAAAATAGGGAGGTGCCTTGCTTCAATGAAAACGATAAAAATGATATAATGGGTGTTTACAAAAGAATTGATAATTCATTTGAAGCACAAAACGTTGAAAGAAAGGCAATAAATCGTCCAAGTTAGTGACCTAAGTGGGTTGTGACAAAGGATAAGGTATCCTACATGTTGAAAATATTATGTCCACAAAACTATCATTTGAGTTTTCCAAAAGAGAATAAAACGTGTTACTTCCATTCTTTTCTTCAGACACACCATAGCAAATGGATCCTGCTAAAAGCTGCATTTCCCTAAATCTAACAAGTGATCAACACATAGAAGCACTGTAAGGATACTATCGCTAGAACCAACTTCCTTTGTATATGTTATCTAAACACCATGAAGTGGTCAAATAAGAAACTTTAGGCTTTTCACAAACGGTCACTTCAGCTGATTTTATCTAGTACGTAAACATGTTTCAAAGGACTAAAGATTGAATCAGTTACCCTGCATTAGTTGAGTTTCAAAACTACTATATATAAATAAATACATTGTAAATAATTTACGGAGACAAGGCTCAATAGAAGGCTCTAAAGTGTCATCATTCCCTTTTGCAAACAATGCTTTCTGATACTTTGAATTACCATCAATTTTGATAGTGTTTTCTAGAAAACATAGAATAGTTTCACTATGATCATTTGATGATGCTACTTGCCTGTCTTTCTGTATCAGTTTTCGAGTAAGTAAGATATATAAGAATTTTAAATGAATATACTACTAACCATAGATGGAAACACCGTAAAAAAAACCAAATGCCAGATTTTATTTCACAACCAGAAAATCCATAATGGATGGTGAAGAAAGCAGTTCGCTCGAGTATCCTAGATGATATATCGACACAACAAATCAAAAATTGCAAAAATTTAATTACCTAGGGTTTGCAGATTTGAAAGACGATAAAGCTCGCATTGAAGAGGAGCCACTCGAGTTCAAATTTAGGGTTGTCGAATGTATTAATGATGATCTCGCTCTTTAAATCTTGGTTAAATTACGTAACTCAAGCATTGCAGTGAAAGAAGGGTAGAAATCGCCGATTTCTTCTATCGTGATTTGGGGAGAGATTAGGGTTGGAAGCAGAAAGCGGGTTGGGTCAGATTTGAGATTTTTCATAACAAACGTAAACGGGTTGGGTAAAAAAAGGAAGAAAATTAAAGGGCTTATACCCAACCCTTTTAATATTAGGGTTAGTGGTTTGGGTAAATGGGTTAGGGTTGGTTTTGACAGGTCTACTGGAACATGAATTTGGGCCTACTAATATCGCTTTTTTTTGCTAGAGAAGTTTTTGGGGATAGTTGTACATATCTGTTATTCCATGCACATATTCGAACAATTTTTAGTAATCAAAGGAATTTGAATCTGGTTCATAATTATTTTTTATATAACATACATTATTACAATATTATAAAGGTTAAATATATTTGTTTCATTTTTTTAACAAGGCTCCAACTACATTTTTATGTTTCTCAAAACCCTAATAAATACATAGAAATCTTTCAATGTCTCTAGTGGATGTTAGGACTCGCTTGCCATGGGATTCTAAACTTGGGAAATACCAAAATCATTGGCCCATAATTGATGGATAATTCCTTATCGGTTGAATCATATACAACTCCTAACCCTTGATCCCTTCCTAATCTTATATCAACCTTGAGGATCATCAACAAATTGAAAGAGATTATATACTTGTACCCATCATTTCGCGATGGCCTAAGTATAATGCACGTACCTTAAGGAATATCAACAAATATGTACATGTACCTTACTTCGTCTGGGCAATATACTAATTGTACTACACATATCATCCCTAGCTTGAGGAATATCATCAATTAAAAAGAATGCAAGTAGTTTATAATATATAAATGGTAGAGGATAACGTATGTATTAAGGATTCATAATATTTAATACAAGCACACATTGAGTGATATCAATTAAGGGAACAATGCACTTCTTTTGATATACTCTTGTGATTCAAGTTTCAAACATATCCGAAGTCACGGTATACGTACAATATGCATGTACTTGTTCCTTAGATCTATGTTGGGTTTCTTATCGTTCTACTTAAGATTATACATTCATATTATATAGGTTTAATTCATTTATAACTATTTATAATCTAATTTCCTTATATGATATTACTATATATATTGTTATTAAATTTTAATTCTTATTAATTTTATTATAAATCTATTAAATTATTCTAAAATTCAAAATTTTATTTTGTTTATCCCAACCAATTTAAGATAAATATAAACTATAACATTTTATGGTTATATATACATATATTGTTATCTATATTTATTAATTAACATTTAATCTATTTATTATCAAACAAGTTTTTTATTTAATTGAAACAATTTTAATTAAATATTTTAATAAATTCAAAATTTGTTTTAGTTTGCCTTAAACAATTTAGAATAAATATATATACATATTATATTATAACATTTATAGTTATAAATTTATATAAAAATATACATTATTAGTATATATGTTTTACTTTAATTAATTAGTTTTCAATTAAGTATTTACTTAACTAATCCAATTAAAAAAATTAAATAATTTTGGAATTTATTTTTAAAGCAATTTTGAAAAGTATTTTATAAAATTTATAAATTTTATCTTATATTTTGAAATTAAATTTTAAATATATTTAAAAAATTTAAACGAAAACTGGAAACTAGCCTAAGGCACGAATCAATTTAGGCCTTTACGATTGTGCCAACGTTTCGGACTTACTTCATCCATTGGGCTAAGCCAATAGCCAAGGAGTGGATAATACCTGATTATTCAAACCCAAGCCTAGATATTACTTTTCTAGACATCCGTCATATAGGTATGCTTAATTAGTAGGCCCTAAAGTTGCAAACTAAACTGCATAGACCATTTAGGCTCTGTACTATTGAAGGTACGACCTAAACTCCTTTGAGGTGATGAACTAGGTACCTCATGAGCAAGTTTTACATGCAGCCTTTCAACTAGCACATACATCTCATGACATGCAAGGGTATGAGAGAGTGCTTCGTCATAGATCATAATATGAGAACCTCATATCATGCTAGTTGTAGGGATCGAACCTAGGACATCTAATGTACCAGGTGAACACCTCAACCAACCTCGCAATGGTTCCATTGAAGGATCAGGCTAGTCTATAGTGGATAAAATGGATAGGTTTCAAATTTTTTTCCTTATTTAGGTCATAGTGGGCCTATGAAGTCTAAAGGATTTTTCGAGATCCATCCTGATTTTAAACAAAATCAAATTTTATTTACTTTTATTTTGTATATGTTGATTAATCATATTAACATTTCAACTAAATGTTTAATCTAAGAATGCATCATGTATACATTCAAACATACAATAATAGAAATAATCTAATATAAACGTGCATACAGCTATATAAGTATACATCTAGATACTGGAATTTATACCTATTGTATATACATATATATTATACTTGCATATACATGTTATAACCTCACATCCATATGAGGAATATTAATCCCTAAGTATATACATATGTTTAAGTATACTACAATATATGTATATAGTTTGTATACACATATTGGTAGCACCACATATATATAATTTAAACATATATATATATATATGATCTCTGTTACAACTTATATATATATATATATGTGTGTGTGTGTGTGTGTGTGTAGGTGTGTAGTAAATTTATAAAGTATGAAAATAATTTACATAAAATTGATACTTCAAACTAAGGGAGAATTTGAAAAATGAAGATGGAAAGGAAATGTATGTCATATTTAAATCTAATCAAATCTGAACTAAAAAGGAAATAACATGAAGTGAAATTTTACTTTACCTTTCTTTTACAAACACCAGTTTAACAATTAATTTAATATGATATAAATTCCAAACTTTATTACAACAAAACTTCAAACCACTAGAATTATAAATTGAAAATATATACTATCAACATAAAAGATAATTAAATTTTCACAATTTAATGTACTGACCCTAATGAAATAATTAGACAAAAATATTACACTTATATTTGCACATATACATATAATAAGCTAAGATTTAATTTCAAAACATGAAATTGAATGAATTTGAAACAATAGACCTAACAAATGATTTTAATTCTGGTGTTGGTTTACAACTTCAAAATATGAAGATGAATTAATTACATAATATATATACATGTATGCATATGTACATAACATAGTCTACCAAAATTAGATCCATGTTTAAAGGGAATAAATAGTAATAACAACAGTAATCATTGCAACAAAATAATTTTTTAGTAACATACAATCTCATATCCAATAAATAAAAGGATTTATTTCAGATCTCAAATGAATAAAACATTAATCGTTAGTTAGACAAAAGCTAATTGACCATGATAATATGTGAAATTTTCTAACAACTCAAGTCTAGAACAATTAATCATTTTAGATCCAAACATGATATCAACATTCAAATAATATAAAACATAAATAGAATTCAAATTTAATCACAATACATGCCAGAACTTTAAATTAGATCTTAATAAGTGACTACAATATACATATATGTGAACAACATCATTACATCACGAATAAATTAGAAATAATAGAAACATACCAAGAAAACATTGACCATTGTTACACCTCGATACCCCAATTTGTAAGAGAAGGATAAACCACCTTTGTTTTAATTTAGTTTAATCTTTGATTTAAATTTGTCTTTTGTTTTTTATGAAGGGAAATTCAGCTATGCTATTGAGGATGAGATGGAAGAAAAGTTTCTGTAAAGAAATAAGGAACGAAGAGATTTGTTTTAATAGGATAAAATGAACCTTTCACATTCAATTCATTCAACTTCCTTATTTGATCCCCTTTTAAATATCAATTAATGAATCCCTTCATTCCCTTAACTTAAGGCTGACCTAGTTTGCTCAAATGATGGGTAAAGTTTTCAAAATCCCTTTATGCAATTAATTATTATTTAAACCCTATTTAAAAGGGATAACGATATCGTATATCGATATATGAATCTACAACTTTATAAATGCATTTAAATAATTACCAGAAACATTCAAAACATTAAATTGATCAGTAAAAATTAATATTTCACAAATATTAATTAATTTAACCAATTTATAATATTTTCTAATTGTATGACTCGGAGATGTGAATTCAGTTAGCACTTAATATTGAACAATTCAAATATTAATGTTCACATGTCATTAGATATTGGTGTGATAGTTTGACCGAATTCATCACTTACACTTACAGATCTTTTCAAAAACATCCAATTTCACATTTTCTTAAAACAGTACCTTTTAGTTACGATTATTTACACCAATTCTCTTTGTCAACACTATATCATATTAGGACTCATAGAATTTGGTTTTGGTCAAGTTCCAATGTCTTCCACATTCAACTTGGTTATTCTAAAAACAAAGTCCTTGCTTTAATAATAACATTTATTATCAACCATAACACTATGGCTAGAGATTTTTACTTTAAGTTGACTATAGTTGGCTGTGATACTAACCTTATACAACTGAGGAGACAGATTATCTATTGAATAATTGTTTCATTTCCAATGCTTTAACTTAGACATAACTACAGACAGTGGACAGATGCCATGCCATAATTCAACTATAATCAGAATGAGTTTTAATACTAAAGTTTAACTATATTCTCAAGTCGAGATAACTATGTAATATTATCATCTCATGGTTTCTCATTTCACCTAGTTGTTATTACCCAACAGAAAACTCTCAAAAGAGCCATTCAATATTTATCCAATAACTATCGGTACATATCCTCATGGCGCCTCCAACAGTCATGATTAATACACTATCCAATATTTTGGAGAGAGTTAGGTACTCTCTCCTCAACGCATGTATCGATATCATTTCTCAAAAATTTTTGACTGGAAATATTTAAAATAAAATGTTATATTATATTGTGAGTAATTACTCACAATTGAAAATATTTGCAACAACAATAGCATTACATTTCATTTAAGGATTTTTTTTATTTATAGTCTTTAAATTAGTTACTTAATTAAATATATCATTATATAAAAAAGAATATAATATAAATCAAATAACTTTATTATGAACAAGATCGGCTAGAAATTAGATATATGTTACAAAATACATAATTACCACTAGGGCGTACCCCTAATTTTATCATATGTATGTGTGTATGTGTATATAACCATGTTAATAATAAATTAACTGTAAAATGTATTAAGTGTAGGATCGATTTCACCCTAGAGGGGGGTGAATAGGGTGATACTATCAATTATAAAATTATTGCGGAAGTTTATATAAAATAATTTCAACATTGATCACAGCAGAATAACAGCAGCACAGATAATAGCAGAATAATAAAATCAGAAAATAGAACACACAGATTTACCCAGCTTCAGCAAAACCCTGCCTACATGCTATCCCCAAGGTTTCTACTAGAAATTAAGTACTCAGACGCTTACACATGTAAACTCGCGACACCCGCTATCGACTAACCTAACTCTACGCTCAAAACCCTGCCACAACTCAGCCACTGAGTTGCGAATTCTCGAACTACACCACCGTAGTTCGTCCCCTAGTCACACGACTAGAAAATACAATCATTTAAAAAGGCAAATACAAAAAGTAAAAAACAATTTAAAATCTAAACCCTAATTTAAAAAACAAAGCCCAAAACTTTATAACCGGCCTACAATAAAAATTAGGTGATAAGAATATGTCCCTCTTCTCTTTTTATTTTATCGGCCTGGTATCTCTTTTCTTGTGAAAAAATGGTTGCTTTGTCTTCGTTCGTTCCTTTTCCAGATTTAGGGTTTCGTGATGAAGTAGCCGGCTTTGTCGATTTGATTGCTATTGCTTCGATTCCTTTCTTCGATCAATTAGTTGATTCACGGCTTGCTTCAATTTAGTCGAGTTTGATTGTTGAAAGAGTTGGTACGTTTGTTCCTTTTTGATTTATACAGTACTCGACTTTGATTTGAGTTTTATGATTTATTCTTCTCTGTTGTACTTGAACTCGAATGAATTTGGTATGCCGATGATGTTATGGTTTATATAGGGTTTTAATTCCCTAAATTTCATTCGTATACTTTATACGAATTCGTCTGATAATTTTTGCTAGGTCGTTTGATATTGCTTGAATGCTTGAGATGATTTCTGACTTCTTCAATTTCGTATAATTCATGTTTACTTGATTCTCACGGCGTTGATTCTGAACTTGCGATTTCCTTGGTTATAACGGCTCTGACTTGAACTGTTCGATTTCATTTATTTTTATGACTTGTTCATCGCGGCTTCATAAAACTCTATCTGCATACGTGACTTTGGCATTGCTTTTAACTGCAGTTGTCTTTGACTTGAAACAGCAAACTTGAAACTGCTGTTATGTGAATTTCTATTTGTGCTTGTTGACAGTGATAATCTTTTTGCTCTATGAATTCGGCCATTGATATTTGAGTCTTCATTTGGTCTTCATTGTTGAAGCTACACTTATGTTGTCACTGCTGCATTTCTTTGCTGAGACTACACTTGTACATGATTCAATTTGAGCTTGCATCGTTTAACTTGGTTATTCTGCTATGCTGTCACTACATGTATGTATACATGTGTATATACATATGTATATATATATGTTTGTGCATTGACTTCATGTAGTTTGTATTGGGTTGATGTGCACTAACTTGAGTTGTTGCTTTATATGCGGTCAATGATCATGTAGCTTGTCTGCACTTGCATTGTCCTCGACATTGCCTGATTTCATGTGGTAGCTGGACTTTAACTTTGATCGAGGCTAGATTTATGTAGTCTTGCTTCCATACTGCTATGATGTATTGTGTTTGCAGTTGTCTTTGAGCCTGGGCAGTTTGGTTTCATTGTAGTTCACTGTTCTATTTGGTTCATGCTGTACGTATATGCATTTGTATCCTGTACTCGTGCATTGCATTTGTTTCCATATCAAGTTGTTGAGCCACTGTTTCGTTTTCACTGATATCTGAGTCTGCACTGTGCACTATATACTGCCGTGTAGCCTTCATGCCTTCACTTGATTGTTGTATGCCTCTTTCGTTGATTGAGTTCATATGCACTTGAGTCGTGTTGTCTGGAATAGCTCGTGTTGGTTTGGTTCGATATTGAACTGCTTCATCTGGTGGTAATTGTTAGCATGGTCTGTTGTATTTGAAACTTTAACATGATTTTGTTCTCGAGTCATGTAGTTCATGTGTACTTCGTTCTTGTTATCTTGAGTTTGTGTGACGACCGCCCATGACCCCTGCACCGAATCTAGAGATAGTGCGCTGTAAAGTGTGCCAGGCGACCATGGACGATTGTCAGGGTAGATTAAAACAACAGAATCTATCGTATTACTCACAGCGCATGGAAAAAATACAATAGAACATATATATATATAGTGAAGCTTTACAGAATAAAATGCCATCATATAAAACTTCATAATAGTTGAATACAAGCATCCAAATAGCCAATACATCAAGCCTCACTACATAACACTCAGAGAATACAAAACAGCGGAACATCCAGTACATATAATAAGAAGATAATATGCAACCCTCCAGCTCATCTTCGATATCATCATCATGAGAAGAGAACAGCACCTGTCACCTGCTACCTAGTCTGCCCGTCCCAAAAATGGACGAACAACCCAAGGCAATAAGAATTGAAACATAAAGCCTTGAGTCAGACAGCAGTCTTAGTGAGCAGTAAACTAACTAACAACATACCAAAAGAGTACAAAGGAAAAAGGAATAGGAATACAACCCTCCCACTCCAACCTCTTTCTACAGTGATAGCCCCCAGACACACACTAAATAGAAGCAAACATAGCAGAGCATACAATTTAAAGTAGAGTAATAATCATTCGAGTCAAGGGCGATGTTTTCCAAGTACCAAGGCCTAAATCAGATAAGCACCCAGAAAATACCGCTCTTGAGTCCGAATGACGATACAACCAAACATCCATGACTCTGGCTATCACTGTTATCGTTGCCTTGATATCACCGTTAATTGAATGACCGGCACATTCTTTCAGCCGTCCATCAAGGGCTAATGGAAACCCCGGTTCTAGACATAACTCCCGCACGTCATCATGACCCATGCCTAGGACTATCTAATCTGCCCAGAGTACTTGACTATCAAACATTAGCCTTCAGGGACTATCTAATCTGCCCAACGTACTCTTGCTTTGAGCATGCTAGAACCTTCAACAACGATGAGATCTCAGCCTCCTAGTCATCCTCCTCGACGACTATTTCCATACTAGCTCAAGCCCCTCTCGAGCAACCATTATCCTTAACTCGAATCATATCACCGAGTTACCAACGTACTTGGAATGATCCCGTTTGGATTAGACCAAGTCTTCATCACATGATGCCTCGCTTCATTACATCCTCGCAAAGCCTCATCTCAACATCACATCATCAAATCTATGCATAAGAGCTTCATCATCCCGCTACATATGCCACGAGCAACTTTCCAATTCAAGAGCCTTTCCCTTAGCTTTTGAATCATCTTCGACCACCTTGTCTAAAACCAATCAACAATCATCTAATTCACAGCAATCAATCATGTCAAACATCAATCCAATTAACCAAGCATTCAAATATAAGCAAAATGGACAATTATAACAATAATGGCAATTTCGTAATTAAGGAGTTGAAAGTCTAACAAGCATGAAAACATGAGAATTATCTCTACAACTTGATGAATGAACTTGCATAGGTTAATCATATACAAAAATGGTTGTCAAATCATCATGAACAATGGATCTACATGGATCTACACTTAGGTTTACAAAAATGCATAGAAATCACTATTTTAACACCAAATCAAGCCAACAATCCGATCTACTCCTTTGGATCCGTGTGAGAGATAATCACCACTCACCAAATTACCTAAACAACCTCAAATCAACACGCTTCAGATCTGGACAGCGAAGGATCAAGCTTGATCTATCACGAATCCGCTTCAAACGAGGAAATCTCACTTCAAAGGATGAAGATCTTCAACTTTAGCTCTTGGATCTTCGATCTTGATCTTCGATTTGGATGAAAGGAAGCACTAGATTAGAGTGGAGAAAAGAAGTGAAGAAGTGTAGAAGTCGAGCTCTCAAAATGGCAGCACTTCGTCGCTTCAAAATCCGGATCCCAAAAAGTGAGAAAAACCCTTCCTATTTATAGCTGAAAATCCACTAAGTCGTAACTCGGCTATCTCCTAAGTCGTCTCCGACTTATAATCTTCCGACTTAACAACTTCTGGCTTCTACGACCTAACGCTCACCTGTCTATGACTCACAACATAACAGATATCTCCTAAGTCGGTCACGACTTATAGCATGCGCGCCTACGACTCACCAAAACCCAAATCCCCTACGACTTAAGACTTAACTCCCTTAAGTCGTCTACGACTTAAGCTCATGCGCACCTAGCGACTTACCACTAGTCACGACTTATGACTTGGCAGAAGATACGACTTAACAGATCTATGCTTCTACGACTTAACAAACAACTGGGTTACGACTCAACTCTTAAGTCGTCTACGACTTAACACATAGGCTTCGACTTAACCGGGGTAAATTCTTAAGTCGCTGATCCTATAAGTCGTCTACTCCTATAAGTCGCTAACTCACTTAAGTCGCACTATTACTTAACTTGCTAACTCGCTGTTTCTTAACTCGGTCACTTCCTTAGGTTGTCTATCCCTTAGGTCGTCTACGACCTAACCATGCTAACAACTGGTCTTTCTTAAGTCGTCTAACGACCTAACAAACCAAGCTACCAGACGACCTAATACATAGCGACCTATCCCTTAACTCGGTCACTACGACCTAACTCTAACCTTAAGTCGTCTACAACCATAAGTCGGTCAACTCGCTAACTCGTCCAACCGACCTAACTTCTCTACGCTCTAAGTCGTTGCCGACCTAACTGCCTTAACTCGCCATTCACCTGGGTAGCTCCAATCCCCTAAGTCGTATACGACTTACGACTTATACTAAGTCGTGAACGACTTAGGACTTAGCCATATTTTTGCCTAAAATCTAAAATGGCTCAAAAATGCTAAAATTCCAGATTTTGACAAACTTTTCGATCCGTAAAAATACGGGTCGTTACATTCTCTCCCCCTTAGGAATTTCGCCCCCGAAATTCCAAGCAAACAAAGCAATCAAAGACTATTCTGTACGCCTATCATCCATAACAATCAACAAACCATGCATCCAATTCTAGCTTAGCGTACATAATTCTAAAACTGGAACAAGTTACAATATCGCGAGATGACACGACACCTTAGGGCCATACCTTGTAGAGTTCAGGATGAGCTGCCTTCATTCTCTCTTCCACCTCCCACGTGCAGTCGTTATCATCATCACTACATTGTATCTTGAGCAACTTAACTACCTTCCTCCTAAGCTGTTTCGTGTCGGTTTCAACAACACGAAGCGGCTTACGAGGTCTTCGATCGACTGGATCAACTTCGAAATCTTCACAGCTGTCAGCAGAAACCACCGTATTCGAGTCGTGCACATACTTCCGTAGATACGATACATGAAAAACATTGTGCACACCCGACATCTTCTCCGGTAACTCCAGCCTATAGGCGAGTTTTCCTATTCGCTCGATGATCGGGAATGGTCCAACAAATCTCGGAGTCAATTTTCCTTTCTTCCCGAATCGGATAACATTCTTCAGTGGGGAAATCTTCACAAAAACCATATCTCCTACGTCGAATTCCAAGTCCTTTCGACGCTTATCGGCATAACTCTTCTGACGGTCTTGGGCTGCCTTCATTCGTTGCCGAATGATCCCTATACACTCCGTAGTCTGTCGAATCATCTCTGGCCCAAGCATCCGCTTTTCTCCAGTCTCTATCCAACATGTCGGAGAGTTACACGGTCTTCCATACAATGCCTCATACGGTGCCATACCAATACTTGACTGGTAACTGTTGTTGTATGAAAACTCTACTAAATGAAGGTGATCTTCCCATGATCCTCCGAAGTCCAAAACACAAGCTCTAAGAAGATCTTCCAAAACTCGGTTGACTCTCTCGGTCTGACCATCTGTTTGAGGGTGATAAGCTGTACTCAAACACAACTCGGTTCCCAAAACTTCCTGGAAGCTCTTCCAAAATCCACTAGTGAACAATGGATCTCGATCGCTCACTATACTCTTCGGAATACCATGGAATCGAACTATCCACTTAACATACAACTCAGCCAACTTTGATGCAGTCCTAGTCGATCGAACAGGAATGAATCTAGCACTCTTAGTCAAACGATCTATGATGACCCAAATCCCTTCATTTCCCGTTCTGGTTCTAGGCAATCCATCGATAAAATCCATCGACACTTGCTCCCACTTCCATGTAGGAACTTCTAATGGCTGAAGTAATCCACTTGGCTTCTTCTGTTCGGCTTTTACCAATTGGCAGTTCATACATTTGGAAATAAAATTTCCAACATCCTTCTTCATACCTTCCCAGTAGTAGGTTCTCTTCATATCCCGATACATCTTATTTCCACCTGGATGAATTGTCAACTTCGAGTGATGACTTTCCTTCAAAACTTCACTCCTTAATTCATCTATATCGGGAACAACTAGTCGTCCTTGCTTCCGAAGCCAACCCTCTCGATCAACCTCAAACCCTTTATCCTTTTCTGGATCCAATCCAGATTCCAAATCACGGATAATCTTGACAAGCTTATCGTCTCGCTTTTGGCTTTCGCCAATCCTTTCCACAAGAGAAGGTCTTATCGATAAGTTTGCCAACATCTCAGGTTCCAATTCACATCTAGGCCTGAAGTCAAATCCAACTAAATACTCGAGATTCTTCCATTCTGAAAACATGGCTCCCAATCCTCATGTCTTCGACTTAACGCATCTGCCACTGCGTTACCTTTTCCCGGAGTATAAGCTATACCAAAATTATATGATGCCAAAAACTCTAGCCAACGTTGCTGCCGAAGATTCAAATCTTTTTGGGAGAAAAGATACTTCAATGACTTATGATCTGTAAACAACTCAAATCGAACTCCCAATAGATAATGTCTCCACATCTTCAGAGCAAAAACAATCGCCGCTAACTCCAAATCATGAGTTGGGTAATTCCTTTCATGCGGCTTCAGTTGTCGACTGGCATACGCAACAACTTTATCCTTCTGCATCAGCACCGCTCCAAGTCCAGTACCACATGCGTCGGTGTAAACCACCATCTCATCATTCCCACTAGGAATAGTCAAAACAGGAGCACTCGTCAATCTCTCTTTCAGGATTCCAAAAGCTTGCTCACACTTAGCATCCCAACTGAACACTTGGTTCTTTTTAGTCAATCCTGTTAACGGTGCAGCTACCTTGGAGAAGTCTTTGATAAACCGTCGATAATATCCTGCTAATCCAAGAAAACTTCTCACATCAGATGCATTCTTAGGTCTAACCCAATCCTGGATTGCTGCCACCTTAGCGGGATCAACCGCTATTCCACTTCCAGAAATCACATGACCTAAGAACCTCACTTCACTCTTCCAGAAGTGACACTTCGAAAACTTAGCCTTCAGCTGATGTTTCCGCAAGATCTCCAAAACAATACGCAAGTGCGTCTTGTGTTCTTCCTCAGTTCTGGAATAAATCAGAATATCATCCACGAACACAAGTACGAACTTGTTCAACTGATCTCTGAACACTCTATTCATAAGATCCACAAAATATGCTGGCGCGTTAGTCAACCCAAACGGCATTACCAGCCACTCAAAGAAACCGAATGGTGTTCGAAAAGCAGTCTTCGGCACACTATCCTTAGCTACTCTCAACTGGTGAAATCCCGTTGCCAAATCCATCTGAGAAAATACCTTGGCTTCGTGAAGCTGATCAAACAAGTCATCTATTCTCGGCAATGGATACTTGTTCTTCTTAGTCACCTTATTCAGCTCACGATAATCCACACACAATCTCAACGACCCATCTGCTTTGGTTGCAAACACAACTGGTGCACCCCACTCGGACACACTACGCCGAATGAATCCTTTCTGTAAAAGGTCATCAACTTGCACCCTCAACTCTTGCTGTTCCTTAGTCGCCATCCGCCTAAGAGGCATCACAACAGGTCTGGCTCCTTCAACTAGATCTATACGAAACTCGATCTCTCTATGCGGCGGCAACCCTTTGACTTCGTCAAAGACATCCTCGAATCCATTCGCGATTGGCACTAATGACAGTCCATCCCGTGGAACAACTAGCGAATACATGAAGCTCATGAAGACGCCTTCTTCATGCTTACATCGTATCACAATCTTTCGCCCCTCCACATTCTCGACTGTCACTTCCAACCTTTCGCAATCAACCTTAGACGCATACTTCCTAAGCCAGTCCATACCCAAAATAATTCCGAACCCCGCAAAGTTCAGAACAAAACAATCACAAACAAAAGAGCAACCATGACTCGACACAATCAGACCACGGCATAACATACACAAACAAGACGAACCCCCAACTGGATTAGTCACAACCAATGGCCTATCAACAATATCCGGTTCCAAACCTAACCGGCCTACGAGTTCACTACAAACAAACGAATGCGACGCTCCAGTATCAAACAGAACTCTAACTGGAACACCACATAGGAAAAGAGTACCTTGAACCACCACACTCTTTCCCTTCTCTTCAGCGGTAGGAGCTTTTGAAGACGAAGGAACAGCTCCCAAAGCATAAGCTTGCACAATCTGCTTGTCCTTCCTCGGTTCTGGACAATTCTTCCTGATGTGCCCTGGCTTGTCACAGTTGTGACACTTCATCGGTGCCTTCGGATTCTTACAATCCTTAAAGAAATGGCCCTTCTGCTGACAGTTGTAGCAAATGACCTCGCCTTTCGGCTTCTTCTGGCCATCCCTTCCCTTCTGCTGCTGCTGCTTCCTCTTCTTGTTTCCACCCTGCTGGGGTTTAGACTCTTCCCTGGTAACAGCAACAACAGATCCTTCCTTAGGAAACAGACTCTCATGCCTAAGAGCTTTCTCCACAAGCTTCTCAAATGAATCGTCCAAATGATCCACCAACTGTCTCCCAAGATAACTGTCCAAGCCTGTCACAAACTTCTCATTCTTCTGATAAGCAGATTCAATATATGACCGGGCATACTTGGACAAAGCTTCGAACTCAGAAACATACTCAAGAACTGGTCTTCCTCCCTGCTTGAGCTCTACAAACCTCTTGAACAGAACTGACTTCTGAGCTGTAGAAATGAACTTATCTTCAAATCTAACTTGGAATTGCTCCCAAGTAATCTCTTCCTCCGGAGTATTGATGGTAATAGAGTTCCACCAATCAGAAGCTCTCCGTTGAAGCTGTCTTGATGCCAACTTCCTCTTAGTTGCATCCTCAATTCCCAAATCACCAAAGATCCTTCTACAAGCATCTATCCATCTCTGGACCTCAATGGTAGATTCTGTTCCCAAGAAAACCTTCCCTCCAAGAGCAGTATAATCCTTGCACAACTTAGAAAAATCCACTAGTTTCGGAGTTTGGACTTGAACTCCAACATCTACTGCTGCCCCCGGAACTGGTATCCTTCTCATGATCGAAGTCATCATAGCTTCGAACATAGCTGCATAATCAGCAGCCCCCTCAGCAGCACGGCCTTCCCTAGCAGCTGGTCTCCCTCTTCGACTCATTCTCAATATCTATAAAAAGGAATGATTAGAACTTCTAGAGAAACAACTGCATAAAGGACTCAAACTCTACTAAGCTACTATATTATATATAGTAATCATCCATCAAAATACAATTACGTCTCTCATACGTAGTTACGTCAGCGAGCGTTGGGTAAAATCGATTAACCAAAGCTCTGATACCAAATGTGACGACCGCCCATGACCCCTGCACCGAATCTAGAGATAGTGCGCTGTAAAGTGTGCTAGGCGACCATGGACGATTGTCAGGGTAGATTAAAACAACAGAATCTATCGTATTACTCACAGCGCATGGACAAAATACAATAGAACATATATATATATATATAGTGAAGCTTTACAGAATAAAATGCCATCATATAAAACTTCAT
Organism: Allium fistulosum; assembly: GCA_030737815.1. NCBI lineage: Eukaryota > Viridiplantae > Streptophyta > Magnoliopsida > Asparagales > Amaryllidaceae > Allium > Allium fistulosum. The sequence continues at coordinate 965,356,382 of CM060902.1, read as the reverse complement.
AATAGTTGAATACAAGCATCCAAATAGCCAATACATCAAGCCTCACTACATAACACTCAGAGAATACAAAACAGCGGAACATCCAGTACATATAATAAGAAGATAATATGCAACCCTCCAGCTCGTCTTTGATATCATCATCATGAGAAGAGAACAGCACCTGTCACCTGCTACCTAGTCTGCCCGTCCCAAAAATGGACGAACAGCCCAAGGCAATAAGAATTAAAACATAAAGCCTTGAGTCAGACAACAGTCTTAGTGAGCAGTAAACTAACTAACAACATACCAAAAGAGTACAAAGGAAAAAGGAATAGGAATACAACCCTCCCACTCCAACCTCTTTCTACAGTGATAGCCCCCAGACACACACTAAATAGAAGCAAACATAGCAGAGCATACAATTTAAAGTAGAGTAATAATCATTCGAGTCAAGGGCGATGTTTTCCAAGTACCAAGGCCTAAATCAGATAAGCACCCAGAAAATACCGCTCTTGAGTCCGAATGACGATACAACCAAACATCCATGACTCTGGCTATCACTGTTATCGTTGCCTTGATATCACCGTTAATTGAATGACCGGCACATTCTTTCAGCCGTCCGTCAAGGGCTAATGGAAACCCCGGTTCTAGACATAACTCCCGCACGTCATCATGATCCGTGCCTAGGACTATCTAATCTGCCCAGAGTACTTGACTATCAAACATTAGCCTTCAGGGACTATCTAATCTGCCCAACGTACTCTTGCTTTGAGCATGCTAGAACCTTCAACAACGATGAGATCTCAGCCTCCTAGTCATCCTCCTCGACGACTATTTCCATACTAGCTCAAGCGCCTCTCGAGCAACCATTATCCTTAACTCGAATCATATCACCGAGTTACCAACGTGCTTGGAACGATCCCGTCTGGATTAGACCAAGTCTTCATCACATGATGCCTCGCTTCATTACATCCTCGCAAAGCCTCATCTCAACATCACATCATCAAATCTATGCATAAGAGCTTCATCATCCCGCTACATATGCCACGAGCAGCTTTCCCAATTCAAGAGCCTTTCCCTTAGCTTTTGAATCATCTTCGACCACCTTGTCTAAAACCAATCAACAATCATCTAATTCACAGCAATCAATCATGTCAAACATCAATCCAATTAGCCAAGCATTCAAATATAAGCAAAATGGACAATTATAACAATAATGGCAATTTCGTAATTAAGGAGTTGAAAGTCTAACAAGCATGAAAACATGAGAATTATCTCTACAACTTGATGAATGAACTTGCATAGGTTAATCATATACAAAAATGGTTGTCAAATCATCATGAACAATGGATCTACATGGATCTACACTTAGGTTTACAAAAATGCATAGAAATCACTATTTTAACACCAAATCAAGCCAACAATCCGATCTACTCCTTTGGATCCGTGTGAGAGATAATCACCACTCACCAAATCACCTAAACAACCTCAAATCAACACGCTTCAGATCTGGACAGCGAAGGATCAAGCTTGATCTATCACGAATCCGCTTCAAACGAGGAAATCTCACTTCAAAGGATGAAGATCTTCAACTTTAGCTCTTGGATCTTCGATCTTGATCTTCGATTTGGATGAAAGGAAGCACTAGATTAGAGTGGAGAAAAGAAGTGAAGAAGTGTAGAAGTCGAGCTCTCAAAATGGCAGCACTTCGTCGCTTCAAAATCCAGATCCCAAAAAGTGAGAAAAACCCTTTCTATTTATAGCTGAAAATCCACTAAGTCGTAACTCGGCTATCTCCTAAGTCGTCTCCGACTTATAATCTTCCGACTTAACAACTTCTGGCTTCTACGACCTAACGCTCACCTGTCTATGACTCACGACATAACAGCTATCTCCTAAGTCGGTCACGACTTATAGCATGCGCGCCTACGACTCACAAAAACCCAAATCCCCTATGACTTAAGACTTAACTCTCTTAAGTCGTCTACGACTTAAGCTCATGCGCACCTAGTGACTTACCACTAGTCACGACTTATGACTTGGCAGAAGATACGACTTAACAGATCTATGCTTCTACGACTTAACAAACAACTGGGTTACGACTCAACTCCTAAGTCGTCTACGACTTAACACATAGGCTTCGACTTAACCGGGGTAAATTCTTAAGTCGCTGATCCTATAAGTCGTCTACTCCTATAAGTCGCTAACTCACTCAAGTCGCACTATTACTTAACTTGCTAACTCGCTGTTTCTTAACTCGGTCACTTCCTTAGGTTGTCTATCCCTTAGGTCGTCTACGACCTAACCATGCTAACAACTGGTCTTTCTTAAGTCGTCTAACGACCTAACAAACCAAGCTACCAGATGACCTAATACATAGCGACCTATCCCTTAACTCGGTCACTACGACCTAACTCTAACCTTAAGTCGTCTACAACCATAAGTCGGTCAACTCGCTAACTCGTCCAACCGACCTAACTTCTCTACGCTCTAAGTCGTTGCCGACCTAACTGCCTTAACTCGCCATTCACCTGGGTAGCTCCAATCCCCTAAGTCGTATACGACTTACGACTTATACTAAGTCGTGAATGACTTAGGACTTAGCCATATTTTTGCTTAAAATCTGAAATGGCTCAAAAATGCTAAAATTCCAGATTTTGACAAACTTTTCGATCCGTAAAAATACGGGTCGTTACAGTTTGTCTTGGATAGTTGCTGGTCTTTGTTTTCTGGTCTGGTGCAGTGTGACCATGCCTGTTGCCTCTGGCTTCACTGCGCATATATATGTGATGTCTGGTCTGGTTTTGTGGCCTTTATTGTTGAGGCTGCTTATTGTCTTGTACATGAATCTGGTCTGCACTTCAGTAGAATGCATTACATTGTTCATATGTATATTAGTGCTCTGTTCACTTCGAGTTTGTATTGGTCATCATGTCGTTGCAGTTGAAACTTTGCATGCTTTTGATTGTTGCACTTGCCTTGAGCTTGAGTTGTTTTTATGTGTACTCGAGTGAATTTTTGTCAAGGCTTGTTTTATGTTGCTTTTGGATTTTTGACCATTTTATTGAACTTGCACCTGTGTTGAATCCAGCTTAAAGCTCGGGTTTGAACTTGTGCTTATTTGTCGCTGTAGATTTATCAAGTGTATATCGGTGTGCATGGCCTTGTGGCATGTACAGTGATACACTGTGCATGTCACAAGCTGTTCGTGTATGATAAATTCAAAATTAAATGATGACGAACAACACAAATAACCGAGGCAAATATTATTTCAATATACATTTTATTTTACACTGCAAAAATATTTCATTTTCAATTTTACTTCGTTAGTGTATATTTTTGCAGATACCTCAGATGCTGGATTCAATCTGGAATAGAGTTGAAGATAAAATACGAGTGAATGAGCGATATGCAGTGATGACAGTTATGTAAATTGAAATGTATTGTAATTGCAAATTGTATATATATAGCGAGAGCTCAAATTTTACTATTCAAAATTGTAATAAATATTTGTTTGAATAAAATATCCATTTGAATTTAAATTCTGTGTTATTTATTTTATTCAACAAATATTTATTTAAACTGTGAAAATAAAATAGTACATTAATAAATACATTTAGATATATATATATATATATATCTGTGTGTGTGTGTGTGTTTATTATCATCAAACAAAAATCATATACTCGCATATTCAACAATCTCTCCCTTTTGATGATAACAAACATATATTTAAGATTTTGAATTTATTAAATGTATTTTGATCATTCAATTTGCTCCCCCTATTTGAATGCTCCCTCTCTACACAAGCTCCCCCTTCATATATGCATGAAAATAAATAAAAATATGCAAATGATCCTAGATGCATTTAGAAAATACTAAATAAAATATTTGACCTTTATTTGCCAAAATCTTAACTTTTCACTCCCCCTTTTGTTATCAGCAAAAGAGTAATAGTGTTAGAAAAATAGAGATAAAGTGATAGACATTAACACAACATTAATACTCAATCGAGTAAAAATATTAAATTTCAATAAAAAAATCAAACAAAAATCATAAGTACTCTGTTTGACGCATATTCCACTTTAGAATGATAGGGATGATGTCATCATATAAAACCATATAGTTGTGTCTATTTGTGGTATATTTATTTCAGGAATTTGAATATCTACTAACCATGCATAACCGTTAGGACTTTTAAATGAGATTAGTAGTATTCCAAATTTTTATTAAAAAATGAATTCAAGTATCTTCTAACCACGCACAACCGTGAGGACTTTTAAATGGGATTAGAATCAACTTGTCTATTTAATCAATCAATTTTGATATGCGTTCCATACATGCATAACCGTGAGGAATTTTAAATGAGCATGGAAGCACATAATCAATTCCAAGTAATTCACCCATGCATAACCGAGAGGACTTTTAAATGAGAGTGAATACTTTGGATGTCTTTATTGGCTAAAAATATAATGAAATGAAAACGAATAATTTTCCGTTTAAAATACCACATATTGACATACTATATTGGATTTTGATGAGTGATGGTTGATAGAAATATGATAGAAATAGAAATGGTTATGGAACTTTTACCAACCAAAAGTTTTTATAACTCTTGTTTAAATTTCTAAAGAAATTTACTAATTATACTGTCTCAAGTTATAATATATGATTAATATCAACACTCATCACTTTTTCAATCACTATTTATCTTTTTGATAATCAGTAGGGAGTCAAATTAGTTAATGTAGTCATTTAAAATCAAATCCAAAAATAATTATAAAATCAAATTTCCTAAGGTCAACAAAAATGATTTTCTAGAAGGGGTTTTATAAGAAAAATGTCTGCTATTTAAAAATTATTTCAAGTGAAAAATATGCAGATATTTTCCTTTGAAAAATGTGATGCAGCTAATGGATGTCCATCATAAATCACGTTCCACTAGTAATTTTTCTATCAACTAGATTACCAATGTAATCTGCATCTGAATTTTTCTTTCACTCGAGATTATCATTAATTGAATGTTATAGACCAAACCGTGAAGTGTGCAACAAAATATCTCAAAATCATTTTTAACGGCTTTTAAATAAAGTTCTCTTGAATTTGAATTGAAGCCGTGTAAATAAACAAATAGTGACAATGGTGTCAGATCCCGAAGCAATAAGATAAGCACATATATCCACGTGTATTATGGGTAATCAGCAATCAATAAAACATCATCATTAGTCCAAGCAATTCTATATGAAATAGTTCAAAGATGATTGGTTAACATTTTGAATAAGTCAGAATCAAAATCATCATTCATCTCTTTATAACATAACTGGTTGATTTAAATTCAGATTATGGTGCAGATTATCACATTTAATATATCATTCAAGATGAATATATCGTTACCTCTTTTACCTTTATGATAAATTTTCGTTGTTGCCCATTGTGATTCTACCACCTTTATACTTGGCTAAGGAACTTTGATTTGTCGCCCATTGTGTGTCTGGAACAACTAGAATCCAGATAACACGGTTATTGTTCCTTAGCCTGCCACTACACCTACACGAGAAAAGATTTTTGTGACCTATTTGTTTTATAGGTCCATGGTTGTTAGTGGCAATAGATTTTGAAAAATAAGTTTGTGGAGACCCAAAACTATTTATATATGTTCCTTTTGGCACCTAGATTTGTTTAACTTTGAGGGATTTTATATTCGTGCCGTTTGGAACCCAAAATGGAATAGTTTTTACGTGTTTGGGTCTATACCAACAAATATTCTGATTGCGTCCAGTTTTTCCACATATTGTGCACTTTGAATTGACTTGATTAATTTCATTTCTATCACGTTCTGATTAATTATACCCAAGTCCTTGTCTAACAATATTAGCAGTTTGTTTTCCTATAAGCATATTTAGTGATCTTTAACTTTTGGAAAAAATTTCTAAAGTTGTAGACAATTGTTGGACTTGTGTTTTGAGAGATTCGTTTTTGTTCAATAATTGTGTGCACATTTTAATTGAATTTTCTCTCCTAGTATTTTCACTTTCTTTCAAAATCAGAATTTCATTTTCAAGCGATTTAATTTTAATCTCTGATTTTTTAATTTCTCCTTCGAATGTTGGACACTTATCACACTTAGGGATCTTACTTTGATAGTTTTTAACTAATTGATCAGGCTGTTTATTTAAATCTATCAAAGTATCTCTTTGTGATTCAATTTTAGTGTATTTCTCCCTAAGTCGTTCGAAACAGCCATTTACTTCGTGGAAATATACAAGTAATTCTGAGTGAGTAAGTTTTGATACCTCGCTTGGCTCATCATCATCGCTATTAGTTATATCAACTCGGAGGCACAGATCTGCTTTTTCACTCTCACTGGTAGTACTTTTATTATCTTCATCACTTGTATTCCACGTGGCTGCAAAACTTCTTCTTTTTGATCTCTTTTCTTGGCCGTGTCGATTCTGAGGACAATTGGGCTTGATGTGGCCAGGTTTGTTGCACTTGTGACAGATGATCTCCCGCTCTTCTGGGCTGTCTAGTGCTTTGATTATTCTGCTTTTCAATTGTAGATTTGGAGCTGGATTTCCGTATCTATGATTCCACTTTTTGAATTTCTTCATTAATAGTGCCAGCTCAGCTGCTCCATCATCATCATCATCATCACTTTCTGTTGTTCCTTTGAGAGCTATTGATTTCTTTCGAGTATCACTTCATTCACGCTCTTCCTTGAATTTCATCTCTAGCTCATAAGTGGTGAGATTTCCGATGAGTTCTTCAACTTTGATTTGTTTTAAATCTTTCGATTCTTGAATGGCAGTCACTTTTGCTTCAAATCTTCATGGAAGGACTCTGAGGATTTTCCAGACTATCTCCAACTCTGTGTATGATTTTCCAAGAGCTTTTGATTTGTATACGATATTGGAAAGTCGTCCGTACATCTCTTTGACATTTTCATCCTTGACCATTGTGAAGTTCTCGTATTCGCTGCTTAGCATGGCAAGGCGAGATTCTTTGACTTGAGACGTTCCTTCGTGAGTCACTTCGAGTGTGTGCCATATTTCCTGCGCAGTTAGACAATATGAGACACGATTAAATTCAAACTGATCCAATGAACATATAATAGAATTCATAGCTTTAGCGTTAGCATTCTGTAGTTTATTTTCAAGATCAGTCCATTGATCCATCAGTTTATCTACATCTTGATTATCTACAACTATAGTTGGTGCTTTATAACCCATCTCCACAATATTCCAAGCATCAATGGTTTTCAGAAAAATTTTCATTCTATTTTTCCAATAAGCGTATTCACCATTGAACATTGGTAGTCTAACAATGGACTGACCTTCAACAAAAACATTATTAAAAGAAGCCATTTTAAAAATTCAAATTTTTAAAACAAAATTTGGTTTTTGAAAAATCAAATTTTTAAAACAAAAATGGCTTTTGTTCCTAGCTTTGATACCACTTGTAGGATCGATTTCACCCTAAAAAGGGGGAGGGGGGTGAATAGGGTGATACTATCAATTATAAAAATTATTGCAGAAGTTTATATAAAATAATTTCAGCACTGATCAAGGCAGAATAACAGCAGCACAGTTAATAGCAGAATAATAAAAACAGAAAATAGAACACACAGATTTACCCAGCTTCGGCAAAACCCTGCCTACGTGCTGCCCCCAAGGTTTCTACTAGAAATTAAGTAGTCAGACGCTTACACACGTAAACTCGCGACACCTGCTATCGACTAACCTAACTCTACGCTCAAAACCCTGCCACTGAGTTGTGAATTCTCGAACTACACCACCGTAGTTCGTCCCCTAGTCACACGACTAGAAAATACAATCGTTTAAAAAGGAAAATACAAATAGTAAAAAACAATTTAAAATCTAAACCCTAATTTATAAAAAACAAAGCTCAAAACTTTATAATCGGCCCACAATAAAAATTAGGTGATAAGAATATGTCCCTCTTCTCTTTTTATTTTATCGGCCTGGTATCTCTTTCCTTGTGAAAAAATGGTTGCTTTGTCTTCGTTCGTTCCTTTTCCAGATTTTGGGTTTCGTGATGAAGTAGCCGGCTTTGTCGATTTGATTGCTGTTGCTTCGATTCCTTTCTTCGATCAATTAGTTGATTCATGGCTTGCTTCAATTTAGTCGAGTTTGATTGTTGAAAGAATTGGTACGTTTGTTCCTTTTTGATTTATACAGTACTCGACTTTGATTCGAGTTTTATGATTTATTCTTCTCTGTTGTACTTGAACTTGAATGAATTTGGTATGACGATGATGTTATGGTTTATATAGGGTTTTAATTCCCTAAATTTTGTTCGTATATTTTATACGAATTCGTCTGATAATTTTTGCTTGGCCGTTTGATATTGCTTGAATGCTTGAGATGAATTCTGACTTCTTTAATTTTGTATAATTCGTGTTTACTTGATTCTCACGGCATTGATTCTGAACTTGCGATTTCCTTGGTTATCACGGCTCTGACTTGAACTGTTCGATTTCGTTTATTTTTATGACTTGTTCATCGCGGCTTCATAAAACTCTGTTTGCATACGTGACTTTGGCATTGCTTTGAACTGCAGTTGTCTTTGACTTGAAACTACAAACTTGAAACTGCTGTTATGTGAATTTCTATTTGTGCTTGTTGACAGTGATAATCTTTTTGCTCTGTGAATTCGGCCATTGATATTTGAGTCTTCATTTGGTCTTCATTGTAGAAGCTACACTTGTGTTGTCACTGCTGCATTTCTTTGCTGAGACTACACTTGTACATGATTCAATTTGAGCTTGCATTGTTTAACTTGGTTAGTCTGCTATGCTGTCACTACATATATGTATACATGTGTATATACATATGTATATATATGTTTGTGCATTGACTTCATGTAGTTTGTATTGGGTTGATGTGCACTGACTTGAGTTGTTGCTTTATATGCGATCAGTGATCATGTAGCTTGTCTGCACTTGCATTGTCCTCGACATTGCCTGATTTCATGTGGTAGCTGGACTTGAACTTTGGTCGAGGCTTGATTTATGTAGTCTTGCTTCCATACTGCTATGATGTATTGTGTTTGCATTTTTCTTTGAGCCTGGGCAGTTTTGTTTCATTGTAGTTCACTGTTCTATTTGGTTCATGCTGTATGTATATGCATTTGTATCCTGTACTCGTGCATTGCATTTGTTTCCATATCAAGTTGTTGAGCCACTGTTTCGTTTTCAATGATATCTAAGTCTGCACTATGCACTACATACTGTCGTGTAGCCTTCATGCCTTCACTTGATTGTTGTATGCCTCTTTCGTTGACTGAGTTCGTATTCACTTGAGTCATGTTGTCTGGAATAGATCGTGTTGGTTTGGTTCGATATTGAACTGCTTCATATGGTGGTAATTGTTAGCATGGTCTGTTGTATTTGAAACTTGAACATGATTTTGTTCTCGAGTCATGTAGTTCATGTGTACTTCGTTCTTGTTATATTGAGTCTGTCTTGGATAGTTGATGGTCTTTGTTTTCTGGTCTGGTGAAGTGTGACTATGCCTATTGCCTCTGGCTTCACTACGCATATATATGTGATGTCTGGTCTGGTTTTGTGGCCTTCATTGTTGAGGCTGCTTGTTGTCTTGTACATGAATTTGGTCTGCACTTCAGTAGAATGCATTACATTGTTCATATGTATATTAGTTCTCTGTTCACTTCGAGTTTGTATTGGTCATCATGTCGTTGCAGTTGAAACTTTGCATGCTTTTGATTGTTGCACTTGCCTTGAGCTTGAGTTGTTTTTATGTGTACTAGAGTGAATTTTTGTGACGCCCCACCTCTATGCTCATAATAACAAAGAGTATTAAAAGAAATACTGTCTATTATTACGAAGAATAAGGCTGGATAGGAGCGACCATCCGTAATTGGCCTTACACTAATATTGGTTATCTCGATAGGAGTGGTATATACTTTTTATTTTTCATCTTATTTATTTACTCCCATCGACACACCCAATTATCAGTATAAAACAAACTACGATGGTTCATAATAGTTTAGGACATTAGATATAACGATAACACAGATAATATAAATGCGGAACACAGATAAAAACAAAAGTCTCATATATATACAACTGATGTCAGTTACTACATAGTTGACACAATACATATGATACAACTACAACTGTCGACTCTAGAAGTTATATATACAAGTACATTATCGACTAATATACATGAATACATATCATTCTATACAATGACACGACTACTACAAAATGACACCGACAACTTCAGAAGATGTGAAAAGTCTTCAAATCCCGAACAGCAACTCAAATAAGGAAATCTACTACCTGAAATAACTCGGGTCTGACCCGAGTATTACATTCAAAAGAAAATAATACCCAGGTCAGTCTAATTCAAACCAGTTTATTAGTGCATATAGGCAGTAATAATTTAAATAGACGACAATCACAGAAATCTCGTATATCCAACTCTCGATACGAGAATTAGATAACGGCATATATAACACTAAATAGTGTTAAACAACAAATCAGCAATCCAAATCAGAATATAACTCCAAAACATTGAAATTCACCAACGAAACAATTCAACAAATCGAAACTTCAATTTAAAACTGTCAGCTCTGATAGGGCTGCAGTACACGCACGCGTGTACTGCCTCGCCAACATCGCATGAGGTACCCAAGAACTCAGTGAAAGTCGCAAATGATCACAAGGTCAAACCCTAAAATCGGGTTCAACTCAAGTGTGATTTCATCGATCAACATGAAATAATCGAGAACCAACAAAGAAGATCTAACCAATACAGGTATCTACCATACATATGTATGTACGGATAAGGATACACATTTGGTACAGCAGTACAAACCAACAAAGTCAATAACAAGACCAGAACCAAGCAAAGGCCCGAAGTATAAAATGGCCAAACCAGTGCACCACTAAACCCATAGCACGATCAGAGGCAAATCAGTAAAAAGAATTTACTAGAGGGCAAGTGTTACACTGATAACAAGACGAACGAAGTACAACCATAATTGCATATGGCGAACACAGTTCAGATATGAAGCAATGCCAAAGTCAAGCATGCAACTATTTGTGGATAGACCAAAGCGAAGACATCAAAGTCACAGTGAAAATTACACATGACCAAGTAAGACAGTGGACAGGACAATATCAGAGCAACCTTAATATTACAATATCAGTAACAACATTGTTAATACAACTGAAACCGATCAGAAGTGCAACCACTACAACGAAAATGAGGTGCAGACTACAGAGTAAACATTTTCAATGAAATCAGAATGCCAAATGGAGATAACAGAGACTAGAGGCCACAAGCAATGCATTAAGTAAATGCAACTGATAATAGTGGTAATCACACAACAACACTAACAGACCAGAGAACCCTACAACTTCAATGTAAGCAAGCAATGCAGACTATACAATAGTGAGAGCAATGCTTATTCAAGCTAGTCAAAGAACTGGAATATTATGCAACAGTATGTCGAATACAAAGAGATGCAACAGTGGATGTAGAGTACAATGAATGGAGAGATGGCCAGAGACGAAGCTCTCAAAGGGTTCACTGAGGAATCAAATACAAATGTAGACAACAGCATCCAATGAATATATGAAGCATAACCAGAGTAACTCAAATGACAAGACTAGATGTGCAATACCATACAAGGCAATGCATCAGGAAACTCAAGTGAAGCTACAGATAATCAACCCTTCGAAGACCATCAATACAAAAGTCAACGGTGTCAATAACAAGTGCAGGAGCTACAACTACAACCATACATGTATACAGAATTGTACATGTACTCGAGGCAATATGATTTCCATCAAGACTCGAGTTAAAGTGATAACAGAAAGCATGTCACAGTTAGATTAGAATGTAACTCAATGAATAAGTGACAGTGCAACAGAGGTGAGTCCAGAGAAATACAGGAATATGCCAGGCAACCAGACCAGCAACAAAATGGACAACACTGCATTTAAATTCAAGAAGATATACATACATACATCATATGTATATATGCACATATATAGTCTTGAATAATCAGGTCAAAATGAATACAAACTTCAAGTGACAGTGGTGACTAGACTCTAATTGAAACACGCATGAATAAGGCTCAGTAATGAAACAACGATATCAAGTGATACTGAGCACCCGTGAACCAATGCAGGTAGGTCAAATGAGGTGCTCAGTGTAACATGGGACAACCAAACATCCATAGTACTACACAACAACGTGTAGTCGCAATTAATCCTGATCTGTTAAATGAAATCTCAAGCCAAGGCAATAGACAGCAGAAATTCATGTTATCAGAAAATGAATTCACCAAATAAAAATCGTGTCAACCCAGAAATCATGTAAAGAACGAAAGTCAGGGAAATCACCAACATCAACAATACTCACGAAATCATAGCAAAACAAAATCGAATGGCAGAGATAATCAAGAACTTCGACTTAAGTTCAAACAATGGAATGAATAGATGTGAGTGAAAAAGATCACTCACCTTTCTCGAAGGGCATACATCCACTCGGCCTAAGTTAACATCGAACGAATCAGATGAATCACCCTCGATCGAAGACAGGTTGAACAAGTCAAAGACGCGATGGTGAAGAACGGCAAGGGAACTCGAAGTCGTGGCGGCCAAAAATCGATCAAAACCCTATTTTCTGGACGAACGAACAAGGATGTTTCTGGTGGCCGCCATTATTTTTGCTCGTTTGATTTTTAGGGTTCGAAGAGAAAAATGAATTAGGGGAAGGGAACGGCATAGGCCTTTATCTCAACAACTATAGAAATGGGCTGAATAGAATTAGAAAAAAGGAAATGTTTATTTAAAGCCCGTATATCCTTTAACAAAATTATTTAAGAGAATTTATAATTGATAAACCAATTACAACTCGAATATAATTCCAATTACAATTGTCAAACAAATTAAGTCGTCATTTGACGATAATCAACAATTATAAATCCTCGGGTTGTTACAGACTCCCCTCCTTATAAAAATTGCGTCCCCGCAATTTTCATAATTAAGGTCGTTAAGAATTATTATTCTTCTAACATAAACTGGTTACGTTAGAAAAGTAAAGATCGAGAACCTAATACCAAAGAAATCTTTCAAATGCATACAAGAGATTCGCAAATTTTCACTAGAATCTAACTATCAAGATAGATAATCAGAAAACAAATCGGCACATATCAAATTACCAAAAACGGTAATCAAATCTCAAATCAACCAATATTCGATTATTAAAAACGATAATCAAATTTCAAATTCAACAATTATTTGGTTATCTCAAGCGATGATCAAATTTCAAATTCAATAATTATTTAATTATCTCAAGCGATAATTAAATCTAAAATCAACAAATATTTAATTATCTGAAGCGATAATTAAATCTCAAATCAACAATTATTTAATTATCTCAAGCGATAATTAAATCTAAAATCAACAAATATTTAATTATCTGAAGCGATAATTAAATCTCAAATCAACAATTATTTAATTATCTCAAGCGATAATTAAATCTAAAATCAACAAATATTTAATTATCTGAAGCGGTAATTAAATCTCAAATCAACAATTATTTAATTATCTCAAGCGATAATTAAATCTAAAATCAACAAATATTTAATTATCTGAAGCGATAATTAAATCTCAAATCAACAATTATTTAATTATCTCAAGCAATAATTAAATCTAAAATCAACAAATATTTAATTATCTGAAGCGGTAATTAAATCTCAAATCAACAATTATTTAATTATCTCAAGCGATAATTAAATCTAAAATCAACAAATATTTAATTATCTGAAGCGGTAATTAAATCTCAAATCAACAATTATTTAATTATCTCAAGCGATAATTAAATCTAAAATCAACAAATATTTAATTATCTGAAGCGATAATTAAATCTCAAATCAACAATTATTTAATTATCTCAAGCGATAATTAAATCTAAAATCAACAAATATTTAATTATCTGAAGCGATAATTAAATCTCAAATCAACAATTATTTAATTATCTCAAGCGATAATTAAATCTAAAATCAACAAATATTTAATTATCTGAAGCGATAATTAAATCTCAAATCAACAATTATGTAATTATCTGAAGCGATAATTAGAAGCAACAAATATCCGATTATTGGAAACGATAATCAGAACTCATATCAACAAATATCTAATTATCACAAGCGATAATTAGAAACAACAAATATCCGATTATCAAAAACGATAATCAGAACTCATATCAACAAATATCTAATTATCACAAGCGATAATTAGAAACAACAAATATCCGATTATCAAAAACGATAATCAGAACTCATATCAACAAATATCTAATTATCACAAGCGATAATTAGAAACAACAAATATCCGATTATCAAAAACGATAATCAGAACTCATATCAACAAATATCTAATTATCACAAGCGATAATTAGAAACAACAAATATCCGATTATCAAAAACGATAATCAGAACTCATATCAACAAATATCTAATTATCACAAGCGATAATTAGAAACAACAAATATCCAATTACCTGCAGATAATTGGAAACAACAAATATCTAGAAATCAATTAAGAAGACTAGAAAATCAACATAAAAGCTTGGATCGATCCCATCAGATGGCGAGTTTTTAATTCGCCGCACGTGCATCTCAGAGTGGCCGAAGCCTACCAAGTACTCAACATAATTTTGGCACCCATCAGATTGACCCGAAGGTCCGCAGAGTGACCCGAAGGTCTAGTACTGGTATTTGACCCGAAGGTCCGCAGAGTGGCTCGAAAGCACACAAAATCATCAAATATTTCAATTAACGAGTCCGGAATTAACCGAAATAGCAAACGCACATGTCCCATACCACGTGTTTTACTAAATCGTTTGATTCTCTTCATCGTTTCCTTGAAAGTGCAAAATTGTGTATTTTGTAAAAATACATTTTACATTCTCAAACGGACAAGTCCGGAGTTAAGCGAAACAGTAAAAGAAAGGGGTCATAATCCTCGATTTTGCTGAATCGTTTAAGTCGCTTTCTCATTCTTTTGAAAACGCAAACTGCTAAAATTTTATAAAACAATTTTCATCTTAAAACGATTTTCCAATCCGTGATTAAAGCAGCAAATTAGTAACAATTTCGATAAGGAAATTGTACTTCTCAAAATACCGTAAAAACGGTTACACATCAGTATTGCGGAATAACCGATTGAAAATCCACTTTTAAAAATTTGGCTGTTACTGAAGTCAAAGCGACAGAAATTTTAAAACGTCAAATATCTCATCAAAAGAATTCACATCAAAATGTGACATCAGTGAATTTTCATTCATTAAAATTTTCAACAAAACACCGTGCCTCAAAATTCAGCATTGGTGTAAAAAGTCCGTTATAAAAATAACGGCAACAAAATACGTATCATAACCAAGCATCGGTTCAGCGTAAAATAAATGCAATAACGTGCAATTTAAATTTTTGCACGTACTACAAAACGAACAAAGAAATCATTCAAATGTATCTTCAATGAAGATAATTCAAAACAGCAAAAATCTAATCACTAGATGATTAGTACAAAAGAAAGCCAGCGGAAATTTCAACAAAATCACATATCTGCAATTTCTTCGAATCCTCAATTCGGATTCGAAATTCTCAAAGAAACAAAATAATTACAGGTATGTAAACAACAAATGAAATTCATATCAATTTCGTATTTTGATTCTTAAATCAAAAAGATTACCAGTTGTACTCAGCGAAGACAGTTTCCGCTGCGCACTCTGATAAACAGAACACAATTCAATCAAATCAACAAAACACAGTTTCACTTTTATTTTTAAATAAAGTTATTAAAAAATTTCATCCAAATTTCAAAACTTTAGTTTTTGACTCAAAGTACAAATAAAACATCGACCAATAGTTGTAACATATGTTCCATCCAAGTTATGTTTTATATTATGTCCATAAACCCCAAGCTCTGATACCAACTGTGACGCCCCACCTCTATGCTCATAATAACAAAGAGTATTAAAAGAAATACTGTCTATTATTACGAAGAATAAGGCTGGATAGGAGCGACCATCCGTAATTGGCCTTACACTAATATTGGTTATCTCGATAGGAGTGGTATATACTTTTTATTTTTCATCTTATTTATTTACTCCCATCGACACACCCAATTATCAGTATAAAACAAACTACGATGGTTCATAATAGTTTAGGACATTAGATATAACGATAACACAGATAATATAAATGCGGAACACAGATAAAAACAAAAGTCTCATATATATACAACTGATGTCAGTTACTACATAGTTGACACAATACATATGATACAACTACAACTGTCGACTCTAGAAGTTATATATACAAGTACATTATCGACTAATATACATGAATACATATCATTCTATACAATGACACGACTACTACAAAATGACACTGACAACTTCAGAAGATGTGAAAAGTCTTCAAATCCCGAACAGCAACTCAAATAAGGAAATCTACTACCTGAAATAACTCGGGTCTGACCCGAGTATTACATTCAAAGAAAATAATACCCAGGTCAGTCTAATTCAAACCAGTTTATTAGTGCATATAGGTAGTAATAATTTAAATAGACGACAGTCACAGAAATCTCGTATATCCAACTCTCGATACGAGAATTAGATAACGGCATATATAACACTAAATAGTGTTAAACAACAAATCAGCAATCCAAATCAGAATATAACTCCAAAACATTGAAATTCACCAACGAAACAATTCAACAAATCGAAACATCAATTTAAAACTGTCAGCTCTGATAGGGCTGCAGTACACGCACGCGTGTACTGCCTCGCCAACATCGCATGAGGTACCCAAGAACTCAGTGAAAGTCGCAAATGATCACAAGGTCAAACCCTGAAATCGGGTTCAACTCAAGTGTGATTTCATCGATCAACATGAAATAATCGAGAACCAACAAAGAAGATCTAACCAATATAGGTATCTACCATACATATGTATGTACGGATAAGGATACACATTTGGTACAGCAGTACAAACCAACAAAGTCAATAACAAGACCAGAACCAAGCAAAGGCCCGAAGTATAAAATGGCCAAACCAGTGCACCACTAAACCCACAGCACGATCAGAGGCAAATCAGTAAAAAGAATTTACTAGAGGGCAAGTGTTACACTGATAACAAGACGAACGAAGTACAACCATAATTGCATATGGCGAACACAGTTCAGATATGAAGCAATGCCAAAGTCAAGCATGCAACTATTTGTGGATAGACCAAAGCGAAGACATCAAAGTCACAGTGAAAATTACACATGACCAAGTAAGACAGTGGACAGGACAATATCAGAGCAACCTTAATATTACAACATCAGTAACAACATTGTTAATACAACTGAAAACGATCACAAGTGCAACCACTACGACGAAAATGAGGTGCAGACTACAGAGTAAACATTTTCAATGAAATCAGAATGCCAAATGGAGATAACAGAGACTAGAGGCCACAAGCAATGCATTAAGTAAATGCAACTGATAATAGTGGTAATCACACAACAACACTAACAGACCAGAGAACCCTACAACTTCAATGTAAGCAAGCAATGCAGACTATACAATAGTGAGAGCAATGCTTATTCAAGCTAGTCAAAGAACTGGAATATTATGCAACAGTATGTCGAATACAAAGAGATGCAACAGTGGATGTAGAGTACAATGAATGGAGAGATGGCCAGAGACGAAGCTCTCAAAGGGTTCACTGAGGAATCAAATACAAATGTAGACAACAACATCCAATGAATATATGAAGCATAACCAGAGTAACTCAAATGACAAGACTAGATGTGCAATACCATACAAGGCAATGCATCAGGAAACTCAAGTGAAGCTACAGATAATCAACCCTTCGAAGACCATCAATACAAAAGTCAACGGTGTCAATAACAAGTGCAGGAGCTACAACTACAACCATACATGTATACAGAATTGTACATGTACTCGAGGCAATATGATTTCCATCAAGACTCGAGTTAAAGTGATAACAGAAAGCATGTCACAGTTAGATTAGAATGTAACTCAATGAATAAGTGACAGTGCAACAGAGGTGAGTCCAGAGAAATACAGGAATATGCCAGGCAACCAGACCAGCAACAAAATGGACAACACTGCATTTAAATTCAAGAAGATATACATACATACATCATATGTATATATGCACATATATAGTCTTGAATAATCAGGTCAAAATGAATACAAACTTCAAGTGACAGTGGTGACTAGACTCTAATTGAAACACGCATGAATAAGGCTCAGTAATGAAACAACGATATCAAGTGATACTGAGCACCCGTGAACCAATGCAGGTAGGTCAAATGAGGTGCTCAGTGTAACAAGGGACAACCAAACATCCATAGTACTACACAACAACGTGTAGTCGCAATTAATCCTGATCTGTTAAATGAAATCTCAAGCCAAGGCAATAGACAGCAGAAATTCATGTTATCAGAAAATGAATTCACCAAATAAAAATCGTGTCAACCCAGAAATCATGTAAAGAACGAAAGTCAGGGAAATCACCAACATCAACAATACTCACGAAATCATAGCAAAACAAAATCGAATGGCAGAGATAATCAAGAACTTCGACTTAAGTTCAAACAATGGAATGAATAGATGTGAGTGAAAAAGATCACTCACCTTTCTCGAAGGGCATACATCCACTCGGCCTAAGTTAACATCGAACGAATCAGATGAATCACCCTCGATCGAAGACAGGTTGAACAAGTCAAAGACGCGATGGTGAAGAACGGCAAGGGAACTCGAAGTCGTGGCGGCCAAAAATCGATCAAAACCCTATTTTCTGGACGAACGAACAAGGATGTTTCTGGTGGCCGCCATTATTTTTGCTCGTTTGATTTTTAGGGTTCGAAGAGAAAAATGAATTAGGGGAAGGGAACGGCATAGGCCTTTATCTCAACAACTATAGAAATGGGCTGAATAGAATTAGAAAAAAGGAAATGTTTATTTAAAGCCCGTATATCCTTTAACAAAATTATTTAAGAGAATTTATAATTGATAAACGAATTACAACTCGAATATAATTCCAATTACAATTGTCAAACAAATTAAGTCGTCATTTGACGATAATCAACAATTATAAATCCTCGGGTTGTTACAATTTTTGTCAAGGCTTGTTTTATGTTGGTTTTGGATTTTTGACCATTTTATTGAACTTGCACCTGTGTTGAATCCAGCTTAAAGCTCGGGTTTGACCTTGTGCTTATTTGTCCCTGTAGATTTATCAAGTGTATATCGGTGTGCCCAGCCTTGTGGCATGTACAGTGATACACTGTTCATGTCACAAGCTGTTCGTGTATGATAAATTCAAAATTAAATGATGACGAACAACCCAAATAACTGAGGCAAATATTATTTTCAATTTACATTTTATTTTACACTGTAAAAATATTTCATTTTCAATTTTACTGCGTTAGTGTATATTTTTGCAGATAGCTCAGATGTTGGATTCAAGCTGGAATAGAGTTGAAGATAAAATACGAGTGAATGAGCGATATGCAGTGAGGACAGTTATGTAAATTGAAATGTATTGTAATTGCAAATTGTATATATATAGCGAGAGCTCAAATTTGTACTATTCAAAATTGTAATAAATATTTGTTTGAATAAAATATCCGTTTGAATTTAAATTCTGTGTTATTTATTTTATTCAGCAAATATTTATTTAATCTGTGAAAATAAAATAGTACATTAACAAATACATTTAAATGAATATATATATATATATGTTTATTATCATCAAACAAAAATCATATACTCGCATGTTCAACAATCTCCCCCTTTTGATGATAACAAACATATATTTAAGATTTTGAATTTATTAAATGTATTTGATCATTCAATTTGCTCCCCGTATTTGAATGCTCCCTCTCTATACAAACTCCCCCTTCATATATGCATGAAAATAAATAAAAATATGCAAATGATCCTAGATGCATTTAGAAAATACTAAATAAAATATTGGACCTTTATTTGCCAAAAACTTAACTTTTCTCTCCCCCTTTTGTTATCAGCAAAAGAGTAATAGTGTTAGAAAAATAGAGATAAAGTGATAGACATTAACACAACATTAATACTCAATCGAGTATAAATATTAAATTTCAATAAAAAAATCAAACAAAAATCATAAATACTCTGTTTGACGCATATTCCACTTTAGAATGATAGGGATGATGTCATCATATAAAACCATATAGTTGTGTCTATTTGTGGTATATTTATTTCAGGAATTTGAATATCTACTAACCATGCATAACCGTTAGGACTTTTAAATGAGATTAGTAGTATTCCAAATTTTTATTAAAAAATGAATTCAAGTATCTTCTAACCACGCACAACCGTGAGGACTTTTAAATGGGATTAGAATCAACTTGTCTATTTAATCAATCAATTTTGATATGCGTTCCATACATGCATAACCGTGAGGAATTTTAAATGAGCATGGAAGCACATAATCAAAAATTCCAAGTAATTCACCCATGCATAACCGAGAGGACTTTTAAATGAGAGTGAATACTTTGGATGTCTTTATTTGCTAAAAATATAATGAAATGAAAACGAATAATTTTCCATTTAAAATACCACATATTGACATACTATATTGGATTTTGATGAGTGATGGTTGATAGAAATATGATAGAAATAGAAATGGTTATGGAATTTTTGCCAACCAAAAGTTTTTATAACTCTTGTTTAAATTTCTAAAGAAATTTACTAATTATACTGTCTCAAGTTATAATATATGATTAATATCAACACTCATCACTTTTTCAATCACTATTTATCTTTTTGATAATCAATAGGGAGTCAGATTAGTTAATGTAGTCATTTAAAATCAAATCCAAAAATAATTATAAAATCAAATTTCCTAAGGTCAACAAAAATGATTTTCTAGAAGGGGTTTTATAAGAAAAATGTCTGCTATTTGAAAATTATTTCAAGTGAAAAATATGCAGATATTTTCTTTGAAAAATGTGATGCAGCTAATGGATGTCCATCATAAATCACGTTCCACTAGTAATTTTTCTATTAACTAGATTACCAGTGTAATCTGCATCTGAATTTTTCTTTCACTCGAGATTATCATTAATTGAATGTTATAGACCAAACCGTGAAGTGTGCAACAAAATATATCAAAATCATTTTTAACGGCTTTTAAATAAAGTTCTCTTGAATTTGAATTGACGCCGTGTAAATAAACAAACAGTGACAATGGTGTCAGATCTCGAAGCAATAAGAGAAGCACATATATCCACGTGTATTATGAGCAATCAACAATCAATAAAACATCATCATTAGTCCAAGCAATTCTATATGAATTAGTTCAAAGATGATTGGTTAACATTTTGAATAAGTCAGAATCAAAATCATCATTCATCTCTTTATAACATAACTGGCTGACTTAAATTCAGATTATGGTGCAGATTATCACATTTAATATATCATTCAAGATGAATATATCGTTACCTCTTTTACCTTTACGATAATTTTTCATTGTTGCCCATTGTGATTCTGCCACCTTTATACTAGGCTAAGGAACTTTGATTTGTCACCCATTGTGTGTCTGGAACAGCCAGAATCCAGATAACACTGTTATTGTTCCTTAGCCTGCCACCACACCTACACGAGAAAAGATTTTTGTGACCTATTTGTTTTATAGGTCCATGGTTGTTAGTGGCAACAGATTTTGAAAAATATGTTTGTGGAGACCCAAAACTATTTATATGTGTTCCTTTCGGCACCCAGATTTGTTTAACTTTGAGGGATTTTATATTCGTGCCTTTTGGAACCCAAAATGGAACGGTTTTTACGTGTTTGGGTCTATACCAACAAATATTATGATTGCATCCACTTTTTCCACATATTGTGCACTTTGAATTGACTTGATTAATTTCATTTTTACCACGTTCTGATTGATTATACCCAAGTCCTTGTCTAACAATATTAGCAGTTTGTTTTCCTATTAGCATATTTAGCGATCTTTCACTTTTGGAAAAAATTTCTAAAGTTGTACACAATTGTTGGACTTGTGTTTTGAGAGATTCGTTTTCGTTCAATAATTGTGTGCACCTTTTAATAGAATTTTCTCTCCTAGTATTTTCACTTTCTTTCAAAATCAGAATTTCATTTTCAAGCGATTTAATTTTAATCTCTGATTTTTTAATTTCTCCTTCGAATGTTGGACACTTATCACACTTAGGGATCTTACTTTGATAGTTTTTAACTAATTGATCAAGCTGTTTATTTAAATCTATCAAAGTATCTCTTTGTGATTCAATTTTAGTGTATTTCTCCCTAAGTCGTTCGAAACAGCCATTTACTTCGTGGAAATATATGAGTACTTCCGAGTGAGTAAGTTTTGATACCTCGCTTGGCTCGTCATCATCGCTATCAGTTATATCACCTCGGAGTCACAGATCTGCTTTTTCACTCTCACTGGTAGTACTTTTATCATCATCATCACATGTATTCCACGTGGCTGCAAAACTTCTTCTTTTTGATCTCTTTTCTTGGCCGTGTCGATTCTGAGGACAATTAGGCTTGATGTGGCCAGGTTTGTTGCACTTGTGCCAGATGATCTCCCGCTCTTCTGGGTTGTCTAGTGCTTTGATTATTCTGCTTTTCAATTGTAGATTTAGAGTTGGATTTCCGTATCTATGATTCCACCTTTTGAATTTCTTCATTAATAGTGCCAGCTCAGCTGCTCCATCATCATCATCATCACCATCACTTTATGTTGTTACTTTGAGAGCTATTGATTTCTTTCGAGTATCACTTCCTTCACGCTCTTCCTTGAATTTCATCTCTAGCTCATAAGTGGTGAGATTTCCGATGATTTCTTCAACTTTGATTTGTCTTAATTCTTTCGATTCTTGAATGGTAGTCACTTTTGCTTCAAATCTTCGTGGAAGGACTCTTAGGATTTTACGAACTATCTCCAACTCTGTGTATGATTTTCTAAGAGCTTTTGATTTGTATATGATACTGGAAAGTCATCCGTACATATCTTTGACATTTTCATCCTTGGCCATTGTGAAGTTCTCGTATTCGCTGCTTAGCATGGCAAGGCGAGATTCTTTGACTTGAGACGTTCCTTCGCGAGTCACTTCGAGTGTGTGCCATATTTCTTGCGCAATTAGACAATATGAGACACGATTAAATTCAAATTGATCCAATGAACAGATAATAGAATTCATAGCTTTAGCGTTAGCATTATGTAGTTTATTTTCTAGATCTGTCCATTGATCCATCGGTTTATCTACTTCTTGATTATCTACAAATATAATTGGTGCTTTATAACCTGTCTCCACAATATTCCAAGCATCAATGGTTTTCAGAAAATTTTCATTCGATTTTTCCAGTAAGCGTATTCACTATTGAACATTGGTGGTCTAACTATGGACTGACCCTCAGCAAAAACATTATTAAAAGAAGCCATTTTAAAAATTCAAATTTTTAAAACAAAATTTGGTTTTTGAAAAATCAAATTTTTAAAACAAAAATTGCTTTTGTTCCTAGCTCTGATACCACTTGTAGGATCGATTTCACTCTAAAGGGGGGGTGAATATGGTGATACTATCAATTATAAAAATTATTGCGGAAGTTTATATAAAATAATTTCAGCACTGATCACGACAGAATAACAACAGCATAGATAATAGCAGAATAATAAAAACAGAAAATAGAACACACAGATTTACCCAGCTTCGACAAAACCCTGCCTACGTGCTGCCCCCAAGGTTTCTACTAAAAATTAAGTAGTCAGACGCTTACACACGTAAACTCACGGCACCCGCTATCGACTAACCTAACTCTATGCTCAAAACCCTGGCACAACTCAGCCACTAAGTTACGAATTCTCGAACTACACCACCGTAGTTCGTCCCCTAGTCACACGACTAGAAAATACAATCGTTTAAAAAGGAAAATACAAAAAGTAAAAAACAATTTAAAATCTAAACCCTAATTTAAAAAAAACAAAGCCCAAAACTTTATAACCGACCCACAATTAAAATTAGGTGATAAGAATATGTCCCTCTTCTCTTTTTATTTTATCGGCCTGGTATCTCTTTCCTTGTGAAAAAATGGTTGCTTTGTCTTCGTTCGTTCCTTTTCCAGATTTAGGGTTTCGTGATGAAGTAGTCGACTTTGTCGATTTGATTGCTGATGCTTCGATTCCTTTCTTCGATCAATTAGTTGATTCACAGCTTGCTTCAATTTAGTCGAGTTTGATTGTTGAAAGAATTGGTACGTTTGTTCCTTTTTGATTTATACAGTACTCGACTTTGATTCGAGTTTTATGATTTATTCTTCTCTGTTGTACTTCAATTTTACTACGTCAGTGTATATTTTTGCAGGTAGCTCAAATACTAGATTCAATCTGGAATAGAGTTGAAGATAAAATACGAGTGAATGAGCGATATGCAGTGAGGACAGTTATGTAAATTGAAATGTATTGTAATTGCAAATTGTATATATATAGTGAGAGCTCAAATTTGTACTATTCAAAATTGTAATAAATATTTGTTTGAATAAAATATCTGTTTGAATTTAAATTCTGTGTTATTTATTTTATTCAGTAAATATTTATTTAATCTGTGAAAATAAAATAGTACATTAACAAATACATTTAAATAAATATATATATGTTTATTATCATCAAACAAAAATCATATACTCGCATATTCAACATTAAGGGGTTATTTAGAGAGAATAGTTTGTACAGGTTCAATTCCATGAAACGAAATTCTAGATCCAGAAATTCCTTGCCATCAAGTTAATAAAAAGTGCTATACAATTCTCATTAATTGCGTTTTAAATGCTAAATTAAAATTTCAACTCCCTTCTAATGGCTCTTTAATGCCAAATCAAAACATTTTAAATTCCATATAAACCTACAATAGATCTAGTTTGTTTGCATTCCATATTTGTATTGTTAATATCAAATCATTTAAAGACCCATATATATGCAAGATCAAAGGATTTTTTGAGCAAAAAGGGAATTAAAATTCAAGAAACTACACAAATTAATTCTAACTTCAAATTATGTGTGTGTATATGTGTGTGTGTCCATGTTTATTAAAATGTATACATGACCTAAAAGATTAAAATAAATATTTTTTGGGTTAATACGCATATAAAATTAAAACCTTTTTTATAAGTATATATATATATATATATAAACAATCTTATATGTGCAAATCTTTCACAACTTAAATCATGACCAAAATGAAAAATTGATTATATATATATATTTGTGTGTGTATGTATGTATTTATATTTAAAATTAAACATATTAAACTTTGTATAACATGATTAGCATGACTAACATAAATCAACATAAAAGTTAAACAACAAATTTTTATTGCGTGCAAATATTTTACTTTGAACTTCATTTTAAAACAACGTGATAATTTTACAGTAAATAATAGCAGGATAACAGAAAAAAATAGTAAGACCTAAGATTTTTATAGTGGTTTGGAAATCTCTAGCATATGTCTAATTTATAGTTTTATTTATTGTTGATCTCAAAGAATAGAACTCACTAATACAAGAGTTTGACATGTTCTGTTGCTTAGAACTTCTAACAATAGCTTCCTAGGTGAATATTAAATAAGTAAGATAGGAGATGATGAAAAAGCAGAGTGAAGATCAGCTAAGATCCTTCTTTAGTTATAGTATAGCTGATATTTATAGAGAAACAGGTGCATAGGTGCCGAAGTCCGCTTGCATTGAAGTCCATATAGAAGCTCAATGCTTTACAAGTGATCACATAGGTCCCAAAGACGGAAAAGTCTTCTTGGTATCGAGAGAACGCTCTCGGTACCGATAGGAATTGACTTGTGCAAAGTCAACTTTTGCACTTCCCTTTTTCTTCTATCTCCTATTAGATCTATTTTAAGCTTTCTTCCATAGATTTTGAGTTGATTTTGGTCATTCACTTGATAATACTTGGATTATCTTGCTTTCTTTACTTTCTTCTCACCAAACAACTTTCCTCATTCCATTTTAAAGCATTTCAAATTCATTACTTAAAATCACGTTCATAGAAAATATAATTATTACAATATATGCCTAGAGCGACATATGAAGATGCCCCCTAGGATGATCAGAGTATATGACTAGGCGATTAACAACTTTGCCTTTACAACAAGACACAGCGGAATCAAAATAGAAAGATCTCCAAAGAGCTATCATGCCTTCTGCACGTCTACAGAAGCCTATTCGTCTAAAGAGGTACTTGAAAACTTCAATTCTCAGACTAATCAAAGTTAATTGAGAACCAGAGAGTTTAAGGGGAAAACATAAACTTCGAGTCAGACATAAAGCCTAGTATGAATAATAATCTACCATCACAAACCATTTAGATATCTAGTGAGACCACGCCGCTTAGCGAAACGAGTTTTCCCCTCACTAGTATCTTATCCAAAAACTTTATAAAAGAACATATACTGTGCTCCTGCATCCATAATGGTTAAAACATAAAAATTCAAAATATTATGATTTTCAAATAAGTAAATCAATTCTGGATTACCCATCCCCATTCAATTTGACTATCTGTCTCATTTATAGTTTCTAGGGCCACTAATAACTTATTAGTTTTCATGGGCTGATTAATAAACTGTTTAATGCTTATGGACTCCTTGTCCGGTTTCATAGTTTTCATGGGATCACAAAGAACCTATTGGCCCCTGCCAATAACTTCATTCATTCATGGGTTCTCCCTGAACCTATTGGTATCTCCAATAACTTCCTCATATTATAGTTTCATGGGTTGACTATAAACCTATTGACTTTTGTCAATAACTTAACCTGCATATAGTTTTCATGGGTTCACTACAAACCTATTGGCCCCGCCAATAACTCTTTCTAATCATATTTTTCATGGGTTTACTATGAACCTGTTGGCACCTGCCAATAACTTTTCCTAAACATAGTTTTCATGGGTTTACTATGAACCTGTCTATCCGACAAATTCAATGTTTAGGCATCCTACATTCTGGTCTATCTGACCTCCTGGATGCAATTCTACTCATTCATGAGTAAACTCAATTTTTATTCACTACTGGGTCACCCCAGCTGCTTATTCTGACCTTTCTCCCCAAAATGCAACTATGGATCCATTATAATGTGAATACACATATTAGAAGAAGCATTCATATTAACATAATAATACCAACGCCTATCGTTTAATATCCTTGAAATCAATTTCGTATAAATCATGGTTAATCCCTTTAACCTATTATTTTATCAAGGAAACCTTCTTCAAAAACTTCACAGTTTAAACTATATCAAAACTCCTTTATTATTATGCCATGGTTTTCCTTTAAAAATGAGATTGGGTTATTTTTTTTGAAAACTAAGGCTTTCAAAACCTTAAACTTTTACTTTCGAAACCATTAGATAACCTCTTTCGAAAGCATTCAAATTTTATTTTCAAAACACTAAGCTTATGATTTTCAAAACACTTGAATACATCTTTTCGAAACCATCAAATTATACCTTTCAAAAGTATTAAAGCATTACTTATTAACTCTTAGAAGCATAACTTCTAAACTACAGGAAAGTACCCTTTCAAAAGCATTGGGTTTATCTTTAAGAATACCTTTTGGATCAAAGTGAATATATACGAAAGTACCCATTTCGAAAACTTTAATCTTATATAAAATTGTTTGGGAAAAATTGATGGCTTCGGAACCATCCTTTTGAAAGCTCAAAACATTTAAGTAAAACATTTGAAGGATATCATTGAAACCCCTTTCGAAGCCATTGCCTTCGAAACCCTTGAATCCTTTTGAAAGGTTTAGGAAGTGGCTTAGTACAGGTTTAAAATAAAGGCTAACTGTCGAATTGGTTGATGACTTCAATCGACATCTCTCCCTGCACCAAATTCATAAACTTCCTCAATAATGCTGACTTAGCAACTTCAGATAAAAATCTTTGCTCGAATCTCCTTCGAAACTCAACCCAAGTCAATTCTTCCTCTGGTATTCCAACAGTAACACTATTCTATCAATGGAGTGCTGCTCCATGCAACTGCGTAGAGGCCAGTCTCATCTTCTACTCATCATCCAATCCCAAATCAGTGAAGATCCTCTCACAATGCAACAGCCAATTCTCAACTTCTATGGCATCCTCCATTCCCACAAATCCAATCCCAAATCAGTGAAGATCCTCTCACAATGCAACAACCAATTCTCAACTTCTATGGCATCCCCTGTTCCCACAAATGGCTTCCCACCAAGACTGGTGTAGTCTCTGCTCAGCTTAGCATAATTATTCCTAACTGGAGCCATGGGACTAGCTCCTCCTACATTCCCAGCAACTCCTGCTTGCATACGATTGACAAAGAACCGATACACCATCCCCATATCCACTGGTGGATTTTCAGCACCAACATTGGCATCTGCATTTTGGTTAGCATTAGCCCGTTGACCCGGGTTCCTCCTGGTGGGTCGAGCATTTCTATTGGTTGTGGTGCTTCCTCCACGAACATTTCCTCTTCTGTTTCCTGCCTCCATATCTTCTTTCTCGTAAATCTACATACGAGCCTTAGAAAGATATAGAAGAACGATCTAAGAGAGAGGGGAATATGTACTTATATATATATACATACATATATATATATATATATATATATATATCAAATACAAGTAGTTACTTGTAATACCCCAAAATTTTGTGAAAAATTATTTTAATGAGATAATTTAAATTTTGAAATATTTAGATTTAATATGGTAGAATTTTTGGGATTAAATAATGTGCAAGGATAAGTGTGCATATGCACAATGGAAATGGCATAAGGAAAATCCAAGAATTTGTGGAAAAAAAAGGGGGAGACAGAAAAGTTTTATTTAAAAATAAGAAAGTGAATTCTTATTTAAAGCATTGGATTTTAACTTAGGCCTAACCAAGTTAAAAATGAAATATACGCCTATATGTATTTTTCTGTGAAAAATGGGGGAAATTAAATAAAAATAAATAAATATTTATATACCTATATACATGTATATTTTCTGTGAGCAAAAAAAATTTAAAGTTAAGCAAGAAGAAATAGCATCAAAAAGGACATGAAATATAATACAAGTCAATATGTTAGTGTAGGTAAAAATGGAAAGGAAGATTTCTGGAAAAGAATAAAAGAAAAGGAAAATAGAATATAACTGAGTCACACATTTATCATGACTTGGGTGAGTATACAAAAATAGCTATTTTCTGGAAAAAGTAAAGAGAAAAGAGTACTAACCATAATTGGCTAAGGTAGCCGGGGTATCAAGGAGGGAAATGTGAAAACATAAAATGCAAAATAAATGATGTTAGCTAGGACAAAAGTGGAATTTTCTCTTGGTAAAACCCTAGAGGAAAACATTTATATAAATAGGTAGTTATAACCAGAAAATCATTTTACCCGAGTTGCTTAAAAATAAGAAAGAAAGAAGAAAAAAGAAAGAGGAGAAACATATAGGGATTTTTGATCAAAAGAAGGAAGAACTTATGTGAGTGATCTCACTAAATTCATGGCATTAAGACTTGATATGAAGCAGCCAAATTTCTATATTGCTATTTGCATTTTCTTGGTTTTGTTGAACATGATTTTATCAATGCTCTTTGGATGGTTCTGATCTGTCATGATTTTTATTATGGATGTTTTTGGATGATTTTTGATCTGTTATGATGTTTCCTTCTGATGTGTAACCCACTACTTTTTTTAATGGATTCAGAAAAGCTAAGAATACTCTCAACTGATATGGATCTATGGCATGGAAATTTTAATAAAGAAAAATATTATGAGCTGCATTATACTTTGTATAAGTGCTGAGGCTTAAAAAAAGAGATATTAAGGGTGCAATAGAAATTCTATATGTGCTGAGCCCTTAATTAAATAAAAAAACCAGTAGTTAAAAATTATGGTTAAGCTAGATCTTGAATCTGGTTCAATCATAGTAACTAGCAGATTCAAATAACTCAACATGCCATGTCTTCATTGTTCAGTTGAAAATATCCTTGTATTTCTATTTGAGATCAAGACATCTATTGACCACATCCCTGTAAATGATTGTCTGCTTATTTCTGGAAAATTATGCTAGTAAGATGTATGGATGTTTCCATGTTTACAGTGACATGTTCACCTAGCTATCTGATGGTAGGATTTAAACTAAACCTACTAGTAAATAAACTAGGGATGGTAAACCAAGAAGGTTGCTGGAATTCTTGTTATATTTAAAGTAGGCAAGTTGGCACATGGTTTGTTTAAGCTGTGAGATCTTTGTGCAATGATGTGAATTAGTTCATTGCAATGTGCCCCCGTGATTCCTTGATAGCAGATGAGGTTAGGAATTTTAAATGGATAATACAACCTATAAATGAAGAAATAGAAACTAGAGCTTTTTCTTAAAATTGGTTGAAGTGGAACCATGGTTGTTCCAGTGCTTCTAACTGCAATTATTATATGTTCATGTTTGCATAATTATTTATGTGTATATGAATGATTGATAAAGTTATCACTCATGTACAAAAATTATCTGAAACATAGTAAAACAGATGATTAAAGGAATTGAATATGCAAAAGCCAGTATATATATGCTTATCTTCTATCTGCTTAATGTTATGAATATTTTGTTGTTGATCATACCAGATCATTGATCTGACCCTTGTTTGCTCATGGCATATGGGGGTGTCTCATTTCAAATTGAGGCAGCCACTAATGCTCTTTCAGGGGATGCAAGACTTAAGTAGGAAGGAAGGTTATGGCTAATGAGAAAAATGGATGAGCATGCTTGATAGTTTTAATAAGAATATAGAATGTCATATCTGCATGTATTCATTGAAATAGAGTTTTTAAATTTCTTGTTATGTAATGACTTTGCTGTGGATTAAACTGGTTGCTAGTGTTGAGTTCTGTTATGTGTAAATGGTTTGAGTACTGAAGTATGGTCTGAGATATGAAAAAAAATATGCTTAAATCACTAATTATGAAAACCTGGAAAAAGGAATATATACATATTTCAGCAGTTGTCTAGCCTAACCTATATTGAGTACTAGGCAAATTTGGGTTATTTATAAGTATTGAGTTTGGAGTAAAATATGGGTTTAAACTAGAGAAATTCTTTTAAATATTTAATTGCCTTTCATTGGAAAATTTTGTAAAAAGATTCAAGTCCATTTCTGGGTTGTTTTGAGAAGAGTAAATACAAAGCAAAATAAAAGAGAGCTTCAGATGCTATGCAAATGAATGGCATATCATTCTTCCATGATCAAAGTGTCTGGCTGACACAATCTCATGAATTAACCAGCTTCAAAAGAATGGGGTTCTGGTTGAACATGTTTGTTTGTATTTTGACAGTAAAAGGTACTTCAAAATCTTTAGTAAAAGGTACTTCAAAATCTTTAGTTTTCTTTTGCAAATGTTTACCGAAAACTCTCTTTAAAATGCTACAAACAGATGTGCATATTGAACTGGTTTGAACTATCAAAATCAGGAGACACTCTACATTCTTTTAAACACTTTAAAGTTTAGATTCTTGTCACAGCAAAATTTTATGCAGGAGTGGAACCATGGTTGTTCCAGTGCTTCTAACTGCAATTATTATATGTTCATGTTTGCATAATTATTTATGTGTATATGAATGATTGATAAAGTTATCACTCATGTACAAAAATTATCTAAAACATAGTAAAACAGATGATTAAAGGAATTAAATATGCAAAAGCCTGTATATATATGCTTATCTTCTATCTGCTTAATGTTATGAATATTTTGTTGTTGCTCATACCAGATCATTGATCTGACCCTTGTTTGCTCATGGCATATGGGGGTGTCTCATTTCAAATTGAGGCAGCCACTAATGCTCTTTCAGGGGATGCAAGACTTAAGTAGGAAGGAAGGTTATGGCTAATGAGAAAAATGGATGAGCATGCTTGCTAGTTTTAATAAGAATATAGAATGTCATATCTGCATGTATTCATGGAAATAGAGTTTTTAAATTTCTTGTTATGTAATGACTTTGCTGTGGATTAAACTGGTTGCTAGTGTTGAGTTCTGTTATGTGTAAATGGTTTGAGTACTGAAGTATGGTCTGAGATATGAAAAAATAATAATATGCTTAAATCACTAATTATGAAAACCTATAAAAAGGAATATATACATATTTCATCAATTGTCTAGCCTAACCTATATTGAGTACTAGGCAAATTTGGGTTATTTATAAGTATTGAGTTTGGAGTAAAATATGGGTTTAAACTAGAGAAATTCTTTTAAATATTTAATTGCCTTTCATTGGAAAATTTTGTAAAAAGATTCAAGTCCATTTCTGGGTTGTTTTGAGAAGAGTAAATACAAAGCAAAAAAAAAGAGCTTCAAATGCTATGCAAATGAATGGCATATCATTGTTCCATGATCAAAGTGTCTGGCTGACACAATCTCATGAATTAACCAGCTTCAAAAGAATGGGGTTCTGGTTGAACATGTTTGATTGTATTTTGACAGTAAAAGGTAATTCAAAATCTTTAGTTTTCTTTTGCAAATGTTTAACCGAAAACTCTCTTTAAAATGCTACAAACAGATGTGCATATTGAACTGGTTTGAACTATCAAAATCAGGAGACACTCTACATTCTTTTAAACACTTTAAAGTTTAGATTCTTATCACAGCAAAATTTTATGCAAACACTCAACCCACAGTTGTGTCATATTGGTTAAGATTAAAACAGAAAAGCTATATTGATTGAATCAAAAGCAAGAGGGTTTCAAAGGAGACACCTAAATTGAAAATGATAAATGTATATATCATTTTCTGGTACTTGGTCACATATCAAACATTTGAACTATGCTAAAAAAATGACAATCTCAAGTATTCTGAGATTATCTGCTAAGATAAAAATTAATAGAAAAATCATGGTTAGCATGATTAAATCTAGTATAAATAAGTATGCACAGGATCTACTTATACACTGCAAATATCAGAGAATCTGGGAATTTAAGTATGAGCAGATTAATTCAAATTCAAATCAAACAGAACTTGCTCTTGTTTACAAAAAATTATATATATATATATATATATATACACTCTGATTTAAACAAGAGGGACATATACATGATCATATGTATATGTATATTTTTATGATTAAACTGATATATTTATATTAGTAGGAATTTTAAAATCCTGGACAAATTGTTTGAAAAGAAAATGACTCTGATAATTAAACTGAATTGTAAATGAAAAAAAAAATTCTAATAAAATTAAGGTAAAGTCTGGAGGGTCATTTCAGTTGGTATCAGAGCAAATGGTTGCATTGATTGTTAAGTACTATAGAAATGTATTATATCTGTTTGTTTTGGATGAAATAATTTAGATAGGAAAATATTAACTATAGAAAATACTCACAGTACACTAATACTATTTGCCCATAATTTGGTTAGCAAACCATTGTAGGATGGGGATCACATCATGTAGGAACAAGTGCGCCACAAATGCTTGATATGCAAGAGTTTGTAAGGGTTTTAAGGGATGGAATTGGGCATAGGCCTGAGAATCCACATGAGGAACTTTCAAAACTATTAAAGGCTTATACACACTTCGGAGGTAAGAGTTTTGAAGGGACTGAGAATGTGATGGAAATTCAAGCATGGTTGAGAACATTGGATAGGATTTTCAATGACATGCAGCTTGATGATCAAAGGAAGAGGCAAGTGGCTTCAAGACAGCTGAAAGGAGTAGCTTTAGGCTAGTGGGAGGTGATCATAGCTGGGAGAATTGAAAATGAAATCGCTTGGAATCAATTCAAGGAGATGTTGGAGGCAAGATTTGTACCAGCATCAGCTAAGACCACATTACTTGAAGAATTTATTAGACTCAGGCAAGGAACTCTGAATGTCACTGAATACACTCGAAAGTTTGAGGGGTTATCCAAATATGGAGCAATGCTAGTGGCAGCTGAAGCATCCAAAAATGATAGGTACATTAGAGGTTTGAACCCAGGACTTAGCAGAGCCATGTTACCATATGCAGATAGGACTTTTGATCAAGTAATAGATCTGGCATTGAAATTGGAACAACATGACAAGGAAAGAGAGAAGTACATGAATTTTAAGAACCAAAATAACAAGAAGAATAAGGGAAGATATCACCCTTATGATAAAAAGAAGGAGGAGATAGACAACAAGAAGGCCAATGACACCAAGGCTAATGATGCCAAGAAGAAATTGGTCTGCCATCAGTGTGGAAAGGAAGGACACATTAAACCAAGGTGCCCAGAGTTAAAAGGAGGAGCCTTCAAATGCTACCTATGTGGGAAAGAGGGGCATATGAAGAGGAATTGTCCTGAGTACAAGCAGCAAGGGAAGTTAGCAAATCTGGAGGGCAAAAGCAAATCTACAGTGGAAATTAATGCTGAAAATCATAGCCAAGTGGAAGGTACATTACTTATTTGTACCATACCCATAGCAGTAGTATATGATACTAGGGCAACTCACTCTTTGATTTCTTATGAATTAGTTAAAATGCTAAAATTGAATTGCATATTGGTTGAAACTCCATTGCTTATACAAAGTCCACTGGGGAGTTCTAGTGTTTTAGATATGATTTGTGTGGATGTGGAATTAAACATAGGTGGAAACATTTTCATTTCCAATTTATATGTTTTAAACTACCCAAATATAGGTGTTATATTGGGGGTAGACTGGTTAAGACAATTTAAAGCCATAATTAACTTAGAATCATCCACCATATCATTGCAAAATCTTAGAGGCCAGAGAATCATAATTTTATGTGAAGTAGTTAAAGAAAGGAAATTATATCATTTAATTGACTTGGAAAATGGTTCCAGTGAACTTACTATTGAAGAAATTCCCATAGTCAATAAATACTTGGATGTGTTTGGGGAGGTTAAGGGTGTTCCACACCATAGACCAGTAGAGTTTCAAATCAATCTTATTCCCGGACCAAGCCCAATAATAAAGAAACCCTATAGAATGGGGCCAAGTGAACTAAAAGAATTGAAAAATCAGTTAGAAGAATTAGAAAGCAAAGGATTTATAAGGCCAAGTAATTCATGCTGGGGTGCTCCAGTAGTGTTTGTAAGAAAACATGATGGTACTTTGAGAATGTGTATAGATTACAGAGAGCTAAATAAAGTTACTATTAAGAACAAATACCCATTGCCTAGAATTGATGATCTCTTTGATCAACTCAGTGGAGCTAAAATATTTTCTAGGTTAGACTTAGCATCTGGGTTCCATCAGATGAAGGTTGAGGACTCAAGTGTTAAGTACACTGCATTTAACACCAGATATGGTTTGTATGAGTTTCTAGTTATGCCATTTGGGCTGACAAATGCCCCTTCATATTTTGTAGATTTAATGAATAGAATATTCAGAGATTATTTAGACAAGTTTGTGCTGATTTTTATTGATGATATTTTGGTTTATTCCAAAACAGTAGAAGAGCATACAAATCATTTGCATCTGGTTTTGTCTAGATTGAGGGAAAAAGATTTAAAGGCAAAATTTTCAAAATGTGCATTTTGGAAAGAGGAAGTACATTTCCTTGGCCATGTCATTTCTACAAAAGGAATTTCAGTGAACCCCAATAAGGTTGTAGCAATTCAAGCATGGAAAAGACCAAGCACAGTGAGTGAGGTTAGATCATTTATGGGGATGGCAGGATATTATAGGAGATTTATAAAAGATTTTTCTAAAATGTCATCACCACTTACAAATTTAACTAGACAGAATCAAGTGTTTATATGGACTGAAAAATGTGAGAAAGCTTTTATCAAGATAAAAGAAGCCTTAGTTAATGCACCAGTGTTGAGAGTACCTGAAGGAAATGAGGGATTAATTGTGTATACTGATGCAAGTGGCTCTGGGCTAGGGGCTGTGTTGATGCAACAAGACCAAGTAATAGCCTATGCATCTAGGCAATTAAAGACACATGAAACTAGGTATGCAACCCATGATCTTGAACTAGCAGCAGTAGTGTATGCCTTGAAGCTTTGGAGACATTACTTATTAAGTGCCAAATTTATTTTGTACACTGATCATAAGGCACTGAAATATCTATTCTCACAAAAAGATTTAAACATGAGGCAACATAGGTGGGCGGAGTTTCTAGCTGCCTATGACTTAGACATACTCTATACACCAAGTAAAGCAAACAAAGTTGCTGATGCTCTAAGTAGACAACATGCTAAGTTAGCTAGGATGATGATAGAAGAGTTTAAGGACTTGTCTTTGCTTGCTGAATTAGAAATTGGGGAGAATGGCTGTGTGCACATGGATGTACATATGCATGGTGCAGAGGAAAATAGAGGGAAGTTGAGCTTGATGACACTTCAATCTGAATTAATTTTGAAGGTAAGTAAAATGCAAGACCAAGACCCTATTATAGTTGAGAAGAAAATTCTCATATCAAAAGGGGAAGAAGTGACAAATTACCATATTGATAAAAATGGTTATTTAAGGAACAAGAATAGGATATGTGTTCCAGAAAACACAGAATTGAAGGAGGAAATATTAAATGATTATCATAGGAGTAAGTACTCCATACACCCAGGCAGTACAAAGATGTATCAAAATTTAAAAAGAAATTTTTGGTGGAAGGGAATGAAGTCAGATGTAGCCAAACATGTTTCAAGGTGTATGACTTGCCAACAAGTTAAGGCAGAAACACAAAGACCCTCAGGGTTGTTACAACCTCTTAGCATACCACAATGGAAATGGGAAGATATATCTATGGATTTCATATATAGACTGCCTAGATCTAAAAGAGGAAACACAAGTATATGTGTGATAGTAGATAGGCTAACTAAAGTGGCACATTTCATTCCAGTCAAATCAGAAAGGAATGCACCAAAATTAGCACAAGTATTTATGAAGGAGGTGGTAAGATTGCATGGCATTCCCAAAACCATTGTGAGTGATAGGGATACCATCTTCACCTCAAGATTTTGGAAAAGTTTTCAAGAAGCCATGGGGAGTGAATTATGCTTAAGCACTGCCTACCATCCACAATCAGATGGACAAATTGAGGTGGTGAACAAAGTTCTAGAAGACTTATTGAGAGCATGTGCATTGGATTTTGGAGGCAACTGGGAGGATCATCTCCATCTAGCTGAGTTTACATACAATAATAGTTATCAAAGCACCATATTGATGGCTCCATTTGAAGCCTTATATGGCAAGCCATGTTTATCACCTGTATGTTGGGTAGAGACAGGAGAGA
This sequence comes from Allium fistulosum, assembly GCA_030737815.1. Classification (NCBI taxonomy): domain Eukaryota; kingdom Viridiplantae; phylum Streptophyta; class Magnoliopsida; order Asparagales; family Amaryllidaceae; genus Allium; species Allium fistulosum. The sequence goes on along the minus strand of CM060902.1, from coordinate 965,319,090 downwards.
GGGCTGTTTTAGGGCCTGAATATGTAAAGGAGACTACAGAGAAAATTGGGTTAATAAGAAAAAGGATGGCAGCAGCTCAAGACAGGCAAAAGAAGTTTGCAGACATGAAGAGAAAGCAGGAGGAATATGGAGTGGGAGACTTTGTTTTCATCAAGGTTTCACCCATGAAAAAGGTCCTGAGGTTTGGCAAGCAAGGAAAACTCACACCAAGGTATGTTGGACCCTATAAAATTCTGGAGAGAATAGGCTCTTTAGCATACAAATTGGAACTACCAGAGGAAATGAAAGCAATGCATAATGTTTTTCATGAGTCACAACTTAGAAGATGGGTACATGATAAAGAAGAAATTCTGGAAAAGCCTACTCAAATTCAAATAAATCCTAATTTGGGTTATGATAAAGAACCAGTGGGGATTTTAGCTAAAGAAGAAAAGAAATTGAGAAGCAAAACTTTGAAACTAGTAAAGGTCCAGTGGAGTCTTGATCCTAATGATTGTACATGGGAGTTAGAAGATAAAATTAGGATGGATTATCCTAAACTTTTTGTAGATTAAAGGTAATTTTTTTTATTTCTAGAGAATTTAATATGTGTGGTTATTATGGTTGAATTTGTTTGCTTATGCATATGTTTAATGGATTCCTTAGAGCCAGTAAATGCTTGTTATAAGTATTAGAAAATTGCGAGGACACAATTCCTAAAACGAGGGGTGAATGTAATACCCCAAAATTTTGTGAAAAATTATTTTAATGAGATAATTTAAATTTTGAAATATTTAGATTTAATATGGTAGAATTTTTAGGATTAAATAATGTGCAAGGATAAGTGTGCATATGCACACTGGAAATAGCACAGGGAAAATCCAAGAATTTGTGGAAAAAAAGGGGGAGACAGAAAAGTTTTATTTAAAAATAAGAAAGTGAATTCTTATTTAAAGCATTGGATTTTAACTTAGGCCTAACCAAGTTAAAAATGAAATATACGCCTATATGTATTTTTCTGTGAAACATGGGGGAAATTAAATAAAAATAAATAAATATTTATATACCTATATACATGTATATTTTCTGTGAGCAAAAAAATGTTAAAGTTAAGCAAGAAGAAATAGCATCAAAAAGGACATGAAATATAATACAAGTCAATATGTTAGTGTAGGTAAAAATGGAAAGGAAGATTTCTGGAAAAGAATAAAAGAAAAGGAAAATAGAATATAACTGAGTCACACATTTATCATGACTTGGGTGAGTATACAAAAATAGCTATTTTCTGGAAAAAGTAAAGAGAAAAGAGTACTAACCATAATTGGCTAAGGTAGCCGGGGTATCAAGGAGGGAAATGTGAAAACATAAAATGCAAAATACATGATGTTAGCTAGGACAAAAGTGGAATTTTCTCTTGGTAAAACCCTAGAGGAAAACATTTATATAAATAGGCAGTTATAACCAGAAAATCATTTTACCCGAGTTGCTTAAAAATAAGAAAGAAAGAAGAAAAAAGAAAGAGGAGAAACATATAGGGATTTTTGATCAAAAGATGGATGAACTTATGTGAGTGATCTCACTAAATTCATGGCATTAAGACTTGATATGAAGCAGCCAAATTTCTATATTGCTATTTGCATTTTCTTGGTTTTGTTGAACATGATTTTATCAATGCTCTTTGGATGGTTCTGATCTGTCATGAATTTTATTATGGATGTTTTTGGATGATTTTTGATTTGTTATGATGTTTCCTTCTGATTTGTAAACCATTGCTTTTTTTTAATGCATTCAGAAAAGCTAAGAATACTCTCAACTGATATGGATCTATGGCATGGAAATTTTAATAAAGAAAAATATTATGAGCTGCATTATACTTTGTATAAGTGCTGAGGCTTAAAAAAAAGAGATATTAAGGGTGCAATAGAAATTCTATATGTGCTGAGCCCTTAATTAAATAAAAAAACCACTAGTTAAAAATTATGGTTAAGCTAGATCTTGAATCTGGTTCAATCATAGTAACTAGCAGATTCAAATAACTCAACATGCCATGTCTTCATTGTTCAGTTGAAAATATCCTTGTATTTCTATTTGAGATCAAGACATCTATTGACCACATCTCTATAAATGATTGTCTGCTTATTTCTAGAAAATTATGCTAGTAAGATGTATGGATGTTTCCATGTTTACAGTGACATGTTCACCTAGCTATCTAATGGTAGGATTTAAACTAAAACTACTAGTAAATAAACTAGGGATGGTAAACCAAGAAGGCTGCTGGAATGCTTGTTATATTTAAAGTAGGCAAGTTGGCACATGGTTTGTTTATGCCCTGAGATCTTTGTGCAATGATGTGAATTAGTTCATTGCAATGTGCCCCCGTGATTCCTTGATAGAAGATGAGGTTAGGAATTTTAAATGGATAATACAACCTATAAATGAAGAAATAGAAACTAAAGCTTTTTCATAAAATTGGTTGGAGTGGAACCATGGTTGTTCCAGTGCTTCTAACTGCAATTATTATATGTTCATGTTTGCATAATTATTTATGTGTATATGAATTATTGATAAAGTTATCACTCATGTACAAAAATTATCTGAAACATAATAAAACAGATGATTAAAGGAATTGAATATGCAAAAGTCTGTATATATATATATGCTTATCTTCTATCTACTTAATGTTATGAATATTTTGTTGTTGCTCATACCAGATCATTGATCTGACCCTTGTTTGCTCATGGCATATGGGGGTGTCTCATTTCAAATTGAGGCAGCCACTAATGCTCTTTCAGGGGATGCAAGACTTAAGTAGGAAGGAAGGTTATGGCTAATGAGAAAAATGGATGAGCATGCTTGATAGTTTTAATAAGAATATAGAATGTCATATCTGCATGTATTCATGGAAATAGAGTTTTTAAATTTCTTGTTATGTAATGACTTTGCTGTGGATTAAACTGGTTGCTAGTGTTGAGTTCTGTTATGTGTAAATGGTTTGAGTACTGAAGTATGGTCTGAGATATGAAAAAAATAATAATATGCTTGAATCACTAATTATGAAAACTTGGAAAAAGGAATATATAAATATTTTAGCAGTTGTCTAGCCTAACCTATATTGAGTACTAGGCAAATTTGGGTTATTTATAAGTATTGAGTTTGGAGTAAAATATGGGTTTAAACTAGAGAAATTCTTTTAAATATTTAATTGCCTTTCATTGGAAAATTTTGTAAAAAGATTCAAGTCCATTTCTGGGTTGTTTTGAGAAGAGTAAATACAAAGCAAAAAAAAAAGAGAGCTTCAGATGCTATGCAAATGAATGGCATATCATTGTTCCATGATCAAAGTGTCTGGCTCACACAATCTCATGAATTAACCAGCTTCAAAAGAATGGGGTTCTGGTTGAACATGTTTGATTGTATTTTGATAGTAAAAGGTACTTCCAAATCTTTAGTTTTCTTTTGAAAATGTTTAACCGAAAACTCTCTTTAAAATGCTACAAACAGATGTGCATATTGAAGTGGTTTGAACTATCAAAATCAGGAGACACTGTACATTCTTTTAAACACTTTAAAGTTTAGATTCTTATCACAGCAAAATTTTATGCAAACACTCAACCCACAGTTGTGTCATATTGGTTAAGATTAAAACAGAAAAGCTATATTGACTGAATCAAAAGCAAGAGGGTTTCAAAGGAGACACCTAAATTGAAAATGATAAATGTATATATCATTTTCTGGTACTTGGTCACATATCAAACATTTGAACTATGCTAAAAAAATGACAATCTCAAGTATTCTGAGATTATCTGCTAAGATAAAAATTAATAGAAAAATCATGGTTAGCATGATTAAATCTAGTATAAATAAGTATGCATAGGATCTACTTATACACTGCAAATATCAGAGAATCTGGGAATTTAAGTATGAGCAGATTAATTCAAATTCAAATCAAACAGAACTTGCTCTTGTTTACAAAAAATAATATATATATATATATATATATACTCTGATTTAAACAAGAGGGACATATACATCATCATATGTATATGTACATTTTTATGATTAAACTGATATATTTATATTACTAGGAATTTTAAAATCCTAGACAAATTGTTTGAAAAGAAAATGACTATGAGAATTAAACTGAATTGTAAATGAAAAAAAAATTTCTAATAAAATTAAGGTAAAGTCTGGAGGGTCATTTCATTACTATAACCTTATCACAAACCCTGATCTTGTTTTCTGGTTCATTGGATTATGTTTTGAAAAGTGTTTTAGGTTTAAATTTCTTTTAAGTTTCATAAACCTATGCTTTGATACAAACTTGTAACATCCCCCACTTGTAGGCCCAAAACTAACGGCTACATATGCTGCAGTCATCCATAATTATTAATCCTCGACGACTAAATACGGTAATTTTAGATACATTGATATAATAGAAACACATGGATATAGAAAAAAATTTAAAATCAACAAACAACTTTCTCATTCCATTTTAAAGCATTTCAAATTCATTGCATAATCCCAATATGAGAATCATGTTCAGAGAAAATATAATTATTACAATATACGCCTAGAGCGACATATGAAGATCCTCCTAGGATGATCAGAGTATATGACTAGGCGATTAACAACTTTGCCTTTACAACAAGACACTGCGGAATCAAAATAGAAAGATCTCTAAAGAGCGATCATGCCTTCTGCACGTCTCCGAAAGCTTATTCGTCTAAAGAGGTACTTGAAAACCTCAACTCTCAAACTAATCAAAGTTAATTGAGCATCCGAGAGTTTAAGGGGAAAACATAAACTTCGAGTCAGACATAAAGCCTAGTACGAATAATAATCTACCATCACAAACCATTTAGATATCTAGTGAGACCACGCCGCTTAGCGAAACAGGTTTTCCCCTCGTTAGTTTCTTATCCAAAAACTTTATAAAAACCATATACTATGCTCCTGCATCCACAATGGTTAAAACATAACAGTTCAAAATATTATGATGATTTGCAAACAAGTAAATCAATTCTGGATTACCCATCCCCAATCAATTTGACTATCTATCTCTTTTATAGTTTCTAGGGTCACTATTAACCTATTAGTTTTCATGGGCTGACTAATAAACTATTTAATGCTTATGGACTCCTTGTCCGGTTTCATAGTTTTCATGGGATCACAAAGAACCTATTGGCCCCTGCCAATAACTTCATTCATTCATAGGTTCTCCCTGAACCTATTGGTATCTCCAATAACTTCCTCATATTATAGTTTTCATGGGTTGACTATAAACCTATTGACTTCTGTCAATAACTTAACCTGGATATAGTTTTCATGGGTTCACTACAAACCTATTGGCCCCGCCAATAACTCTTTCTAATCATATTTTTCATGGGTTTACTATGAACCTGTTGGCACCTGCCAATAACTTTTCCTAAACATAGTTTTCATGGGTTTACTATGATCCTGTCTATCCGAGAAATTCAATGTTTAGGCATCCTACATTCTGGTCTATCTGACCTCCTGGATGCAATTCTACTCATTCAAGAGACAACTCAATTTTTATTCACTACTGGGTCACCCCAGCTGCTTTTTCTGACCTTTCTCCCCAAAATGCAATTATGGATCCATTATAATGTGAATACACATATTAGAAGAAGCATTCATATTAACATAATAATACCAACGCCTATCATTTAATATCCTTGAAATCAATTTCGTATAAATCATGGTTAATCCCTTTAACCTATTATTTTATCAAGGAAACCTTCTTCAAAAACTTCATAGTTTAAACTATATCAAAACTCCTTTATTATTATGCCATGGTTTTCCTTTAAAAATGAGATTGGGTTATTTGTTTTGAAAACTAAGGCTTTCAAAACCTTAAACTTTTACTTTCGAAACCATTAGATAACCTCCTTCGAAAGCATTCAAATTTTCTTTTCAAAACACTAAGCTTATGATTTTCAAAACACTTGAATACATCTCTTTCGAAACCATCAAACTATACCTTTCAAAAGTATTAAAGCATTACTTATTAACTCTTAGAAGCATAACTTCGAAACTACATGAAAGTACCCTTTCAAAAGCATTGGGTTTATCTTTGAGAATACCTTTTGGATCAAAGTGAATATATACGAAAGTACCCATTTCAAAAACTTTAATCTTATATAAAATTGTTTGGGAAAAATTGATGGCTTCGGAACCATCCTTTTGAAAGCTCAAAACATTTAAGTAAAACATTTGAAGGATATCATCGAAACCCCTTTCGAAGCCATTGCCTTCAAAACCCTTGAATCCTTTTGAAAGGTTTAGGAAGTGGGTTAGTACAGGTTTAAAATAAAGGCTAACTATCGAATTGGTTGATGACTTCAATCGACATCTCTCCCTGCACCAAATTCATAAACTTCCTCAATAATGCTGACTTAGCAACTTCAGATAAAAACCTTTGCTCGAATCTCCTTCGAAACTCTACCCAAGTCAATTCTTCCTCTGGTATTCCAATAGTAACACTATTCTATCAATGGAGTGCTGCTCCATGCAACTGCGTAGAGGCCAGTCTCATCTTCTACTCATCATCCAATCCCAAATCAGTGAAGATCCTCTCACAATGCAACAACCAATTCTCAACTTCTATGGCATCCTCCATTCCCACAAATCCAATCCCAAATCAGTGAAGATCCTCTCACAATGCAACAACCAATTCTCAACTTCTATGGCATCCTCTGTTCCCACAAATGGCTTCCTACCAAGACTGGTGTAGTCTCTGCTCAGCTTAGCATAATTATTCCTAACTGGAGCCATGGGACTAGCTCCTCCTACATTCCCAGCAACTCCTGCTTGCATACGATTAAAGAACCGATATATCATCCCCATATCCACTGGTGGATTTTCAGCACCAACATTGGCATCTGCATTTTGGTTAGCATTAGCCCGTTGACCCGGGTTCCTCCTGGTGGGTCGAGCATTTCTATTGGTTGTGGTGCTTCCTCCACGGACATTTCCTCTTCTGTTTCCTGCCTCCATATCTTCTTTCTCGTAAATCTACATACGAGCCTTAGAAAGATACAGAAGAACGATCTAAAAGAGAGGGGAATACGTACTTATATATATACATACATATACATATACATATATATATATCAAATACAAGTAGTTACTTGTAATACCCCAAAATTTTGTGAAAAATTATTTTAATGAGATAATTTAAATTTTGAAATATTTAGATTTAATATGGTAGAATTTTTAGGATTAAATAATGTGCAAGGATAAGTGTGCATATGCACACTGGAAATGGCATAGGGAAAATCCAAGAATTTGTGGAAAAAAAAGGGGGAGACAGAAAAGTTTTATTTAAAAATAAGAAAGTGAATTCTTATTTAAAGCATTGGATTTTAACTTAGGCCTAACCAAGTTAAAAATGAAATATATGCCTATATGTATTTTTCTGTGAAACATGGGGGAAATTAAATAAAAATAAATAAATATTTATATACCTATATACATGTATATTTTCTGTGAGCAAAAAAATGTTAAAGTTAAGCAAGAAGAAATAGCATCAAAAAGGACATGAAATATAATACAAGTCAATATGTTAGTGTAGGTAAAAATGGAAAGGAAGATTTCTGGAAAAGAATAAAAGAAAAGGAAAATAGAATATAACTGAGTCACACATTTATCATGACTTGGGTGAGTATACAAAATAGCTATTTTCTGGAAAAAGTAAAGAGAAAAGAGTACTAACCATAATTGGCTAAGGTAGCCGGGGTATCAAGGAGGGAAATGTGAAAACATAAAATGCAAAATACATGATGTTAGCTAGGACAAAAGTGGAATTTTCTCTTGGTAAAACCCTAGAGGAAAACATTTATATAAATAGGCAGTTATAACCAGAAAATCATTTTACCCGAGTTGCTTAAAAATAAGAAAGAAAGAAGAAAAAAGAAAGAGGAGAAACATATAGGGATTTTTGATCAAAAGAAGGAAGAACTTATGTGAGTGATCTCACTAAATTCATGGCATTAAGACTTGATATGAAGCAGCCAAATTTCTATATTGCTATTTGCATTTTCTTGGTTTTGTTGAACATGATTTTATCAATGCTCTTTGGATGGTTCTGATCTGTCATGAATTTTATTATGGATGTTTTTGGATGATTTTTGATTTGTTATGATGTTTCCTTCTGATTTGTAAACCATTGCTTTTTTTTAATGCATTCAGAAAAGCTAAGAATACTCTCAACTGATATGGATCTATGGCATGGAAATTTTAATAAAGAAAAATATTATGAGCTGCATTATACTTTGTATAAGTGCTGAGGCTTAAAAAAAAGAGATATTAAGGGTGCAATAGAAATTCTATATGTGCTGAGCCCTTAATTAAATAAAAAAACCACTAGTTAAAAATTATGGTTAAGCTAGATCTTGAATCTGGTTCAATCATAGTAACTAGCAGATTCAAATAACTCAACATGCCATGTCTTCATTGTTCAGTCGAAAATATCCTTGTATTTCTATTTGAGATCAAGACATCTATTGACCACATCTCTATAAATGATTGTCTGCTTATTTCTGGAAAATTATGCTAGTAAGATGTATGGATGTTTCCATGTTTACAGTGACATGATCACCTAGCTATCTAATGGTAGGATTTAAACTAAAACTACTAGTAAATAAACTAGGGATGGTAAACCCAGAAGGCTGCTGGAATGCTTGTTATATTTAAAGTAGGCAAGTTGGCACATGGTTTGTTTATGCCCTGAGATCTTTGTGCAATGATGTGAATTAGTTCATTGCAATGTGCCCCCGTGATTCCTTGATAGCAGATGAGGTTAGGAATTTTAAATGGATAATACAACCTATAAATGAAGAAATAGAAACTAAAGCTTTTTCTTAAAATTGGTTGGAGTGGAACCATGGTTGTTCCAGTGCTTCTAACTGCAATTATTATATGTTCATGTTTGCATAATTATCTATGTGTGTATGAATTATTGATAAAGTTATCACTCATGTACAAAAATTATCTGAAACATAGTAAAACAGATGATTAAAGGAATTGAATATGCAAAAGCCTGTATATATATATGCTTATCTTCTATCTGCTTAATGTTATGAATATTTTGTTGTTGCTCATACCAGATCATTGATCTGACCCTTGTTTGCTCATGGCATATGGGGGTGTCTCATTTCAAATTGAGGCAGCCACTAATGCTCTTTCAGGGGATGCAAGACTTAAGTAGGAAGGAAGGTTATGGCTAATGAGAAAAATGGATGAGCATGCTTGATAGTTTTAACAAGAATATAGAATGTCATATCTGCATGTATTCATGGAAATAGAGTTTTTAAATTTCTTGTTATGTAATGACTTTGCTGTGGATTAAACTGGTTGCTAGTGTTGAGTTCTGTTATGTGTAAATGGTTTGAGTACTGAAGTATGGTCTGAGATATGAAAAAAAAATATGCTTGAATCACTAATTATGAAAACTTGGAAAAAGGAATATATACATATTTCAGCAGTTGTCTAGCCTAACCTATATTGAGTACTAGGCAAATTTGGGTTATTTATAAGTATTGAGTTTGGAGTAAAATATGGGTTTAAACTAGAGAAATTCTTTTAAATATTTAATTGCCTTTCATTGGAAAATTTTGTAAAAAGATTCAAGTCCATTTCTGGGTTGTTTTGAGAAGAGTAAATACAAAGCAAAAAAAAGAGAGCTTCAGATGCTATGCAAATGAATGGCATATCATTGTTCCATGATCAAAGTGTCTGGCTCACACAATCTCATGAATTAACCAGCTTCAAAAGAATGGGGTTCTGGTTGAACATGTTTGATTGTATTTTGACAGTAAAAGGTACTTCATAATCTTTAGTTTTCTTTTGCAAATGTTTAACCGAAAACTCTCTTTAAAATGCTACAAACAGATGTGCATATTGAACTGGTTTGAACTATCAAAATCAGGAGACACTCTACATTCTTTTAAACACTTTAAAGTTTAGATTCTTATCACAGCAAAATTTTATGCAAACACTCAACCCACAGTTGTGTCATATTGGTTAAGATTAAAACAGAAAAGCTATATTGATTGAATCAAAAGCAAGAGGGTTTCAAAGGAGACACCTAAATTGAAAATGATAAATGTATATATCTTTTTCTGGTACTTGGTCACATATCAAACATTTGAACTATGCTAAAAAAATGACAATCTCAAGTATTCTGAGATTATCTGCTAAGATAAAAATTAATAGAAAAATCATGGTTAGCATGATTAAATCTAGTATAAATAAGTATGCATAGGATCTACTTATACACTGCAAATATCAGAGAATCTGGGAATTTAAGTATGAGCAGATTAATTCAAATTCAAATCAAACAGAACTTGCTCTTGTTTACAAAAAATAAAATATATATATATATACTCTGATTTAAACAAGAGGGACATATACATCATCATATGTATATGTATATTTTTATGATTAAACTGATATATTTATATTAGTAGGAATTTTAAAATCCTGGACAAATTGTTTGAAAAGAAAATGACTCTGAGAATTAAACTGAACTGTAAATGAAAAAAAAAATTCTAATAAAATTAAGGTAAAGTCTGGAGGGTCATTTCATTACTATAGCCTTATGACAAACCCTGATCTTGTTTTCTGGTTCATTGGATTATGTTTTGAAAAGTTTTTTAGGTTTAAATTTCTTTTAAGTTTCATAAACCTATGCTTTGATACAAACTTGTAACATCCCCCACTTGTAGGCCCAAAACTAACGGCTACGGATGCTGCAGCCATCCATAATTATTAATCCTCGACGACTAAATACGGTAATTTTAGATACATTGATATAACAGAAACACATGGATATAGAAAAAAATTTAAAATCAACCAACAACTTTCTCATTCCATTTTAAAGCATTTCAAATTCATTGCATAATCCCAATATGAGAATCATGTTCAGAGAAAATATAATTATTACAATATACGCCTAGAGCGACATATGAAGATCCTCCTAGGATGATCAGAGTATATGACTAGGCGATTAACAACTTTGCCTTTACAACAAGACACTGCAGAATCAAAATAGAAAGATCTCTAAAGAGCGATCATGCCTTCTACACGTCTCCGAAAGCTTATTCGTCTAAAGAGGTACTTGAAAACCTCAACTCTCAAACTAATCAAAGTTAATTGAGCATCCGAGAGTTTAAGGGGAAAACATAAACTTCGAGTCAGACATAAAGCCTAGTACGAATAATAATCTACCATCACAAACCATTTAGATATCTAGTGAGACCACGCCACTTAGCGAAACGGGTTTTCCCCGCGTTAGTTTCTTATCCAAAAATTTTATAAAAACCATACACTATGCTCCTGCATCCACAATGGTTAAAACATAACAGTTCAAAATATTATGATGATTTGCAAACAAGTAAATCAATTCTGGATTACCCATCCCCAATCAATTTGACTATCTATCTCATTTATAGTTTCTAGGGTCACTATTAACCTATTAGTTTTCATGGGCTGACTAATAAACTATTTAATGCTTATGGACTCCTTGTCCGGTTTCATAGTTTTCATGGGATCACAAAGAACCTATTGGCCCCTGCCAATAACTTCATTCATTCATAGGTTCTCCCTGAACCTATTGGTATCTCCAATAACTTCCTCATATTATAGTTTTCATGGGTTGACTATAAACCTATTGACTTCTGTCAATAACTTAACCTGGATATAGTTTTCAAGGGTTCACTACAAACCTATTGGCCCCGCCAATAACTCTTTCTAATCATATTTTTCATGGGTTTACTATGAACCTGTTGGCACCTGCCAATAACTTTTCCTAAACATAGTTTTCATGGGTTTACTATGAACCCGTCTATCCGACAAATTCAATGTTTAGGCATCCAACATTCTGGTCTATCTGACCTCCTGGATGCAATTCTACTCATTCAAGAGTCAACTCAATTTTTATTCACTACTGGGTCACCCCAGCTGCTTATTCTGACCTTTCTCCCCACTAAATGCAATTATGGATCCATTATAATGTGAATACACATATTAGAAGAAGCATTCATATTAACATAATAATACCAACGCCTATCGTTTAATATCCTTGAAATCAATTTCGTATAAATCATGGTTAATCCCTTTAACCTATTATTTTATCAAGGAAACCTTCTTCAAAAACTTCATAGTTTAAACCATATCAAAACTCCTTTATTATTATGCCATGGTTTTCCTTTAAAAATGAGATTAGGTTATTTGTTTTGAAAACTAAGGCTTTCGAAACCTTAAACTTTTACTTTCGAAACCATTGGATAACCTCCTTCGAAAGCATTCAAATCTTCTTTTCAAAACACTAAGCTTATGCTTTTCAAAACACTTTAAAACATCTCTTTCGAAACCATCAAACTATACATTTTGAAAGTATTAAAGCATTACTTATTAAAAGAATAGCTTCGAAACTATTTGAAAGTACCCCTTTCGAATGCATTGGGTTTACCTTTAAAAATACCGTTTGGGTCAAAGTGAATATATACGAAAGTACCCCTTTCAAAACCTTTAATCTTCATATAAAATTGTTTGGGAAAATTGATGGCTTCGGAACCATCCTTTCGAAAACTCAAAACATTTAAGTAAAACATTTGAAGGATAGCTTTGAAACCCCTTTTGAAGCCATTGCCTTAGAAACCCTTGAATCCTTCCGAAAGCTTTAGGAAGTGGCTTAGTACAGGTTTAAAACAAAGGCCACCTATCGAATTGGTTGATGACTTCAATCCACTCGAAAGGCATAGGGATGGCAGTAAGGTTTCGATTGGGCGGAGACTACCCTTTCGAAAGCATTAGTTTAAAACATAGGAACTCATTCGAAAGCTACTGTTAATCCAAAAAATGGATCAACACCCTGGATCAAGTGTGAAAGCACCAATGTAGATAATCAACAGAACAAATCTTAGATTAACAACAAAAATAAAGAGCAGAAGTAAGAAAAGTGACACATAATTTTTATAGTGGTTCGGCTGACTCTGGCCTACGTCCACTTTAATCAATCTTTATTATGATTATACTAGGATAATCTCTCTGGATATCTACTAGTTAGTCCTTAGATCTAAGTTACAATGATCTAGAATAAGTCGCAAGTTCAAGGGTTGACCGGAGAATCACATTAACCCCCTTGATGACTATTGTGAGGGAGAAGAAAGTTGAAGAAGTGAAGGAATTCCAGTAGAGTAATGGCAGCTCTCTCTCCCAAAAAGATCCATCACTAGTTGCAGATAGGTGAGTATTTATAGGGAAGTTTAGTGAGTATTGGGCCAGAAGTTCACGTGCAGAAGAATCCAGTTTTTATGCCAAGTAATCACCAAAAATCTCAAATCAATCCGAGTCATTTCTATGGATCGCTAGCTATCCATAGGGGATGGATTGCTAGCTATCCATTAACTTAGCATATTTTTCTACCAGAATCCTTTACTTAGTTCTATGAAGGAGATTGGAAAGTTTGTGGGCGATTCGACCTATAGGGGATGGATTGCTAGCTATCCATCGGAGATGGATCGTTAGCTATCCATCCACTTAGCATATTTTTGAGTGATTTTTGTTTGGTTGTCTTGCTATCTTCTATCTAAGTGCCTTGTCCAAATATCAAGTCATTTGAAGTTAGTTTGATCATCCGTCTTCATGGGTCATCTGGTCAGAAGAATCATCCATAACTCACTCAAATCTTAACGAAATTGAACGAAACTTTGCAGAAGCACTCTAGAGGGTGTTAGGACCAACCAAAAAAATTGAGATGGTGGGGCCAACTATAGATAGGTCGCTAGCGATCCATCAAATCAACTCTGAATGACTTCAATTTTTTGTGAGCCTTCTCCTATGTTTTCTAAATGTTCTCCAAAATTTCAAGTCAATCCGACTTCGTATGAGTTCTGTAAGTCCATTTTAAGTTAGCTAATTCTGGTTAAACAGCTTAAATCGGATGAGTCTTCACTTCTTGAGCTAGATTGTTTGTCATGCTATGAAACTTGACAAGTGTGCTTAGAAATGGTAATGGATCATGATGCAAGAGGCTTAGAGCGTCCATGAGCAAGCCTTATGGATCGCTAGCGGTCCATCACCTTAGCTTATTTTGGCATCTTTTCTCTTGGGTCTTTCTCTTCTTCTTTTTCTAGTCCTTTTGGTTGATTCTTGAGTTATTCTAACATAGTCTAAATGTTCTAACTCTTAATGAATTTTGATGGGTTAAAAACCCAGTTAACACTTGCCCCCAAAGTATGCCTTTTGAATGAAAGCTGTGCTTTGTTTAAGAACAAGTTCCTATCTCTAGTCTTCGATAATTGAGCTTTTTAGCTGCTTTAGCCTTGGTGAATCGTCAAGTTCCTTCGGATTCTCTTTCAAATCACAAATCATTCCAAACTAGCTACATCCTAAGATTCTAGACTCTACCCAAGTGTAATCTATACATCACACTCATTCTGATTTCATTTGGAGTTATTACATCACATATCTATAATTAAATCACATGCTTCCAATTATACGCATATTTCCAATTACATCACATATCTCTAATTGTCCTATGTTCATTCAGGATTAACATCATTACCATTTTGCTTCTCATTCAGTGTTGGCATATCATATATCAAAGTCATATTATATATCAAAAATCACATCGTATATCAGAATCACATTATATATCGAGATCATCCTGTGTTCATCTAGGATTTATAAGTTTTATTCTATTTATAAGGCATTCAAATCCTTTTAGTAAATCAAATTTGTTTTAAGGCTCGATCTCTCCTGATCGTTTAAGTTTAATGCACGATCTCTCCGGATCGTTTAATGTTTTAAGTTAAGGGGACGATCTCTTCAGATAGTTTGTTTGTTAAGTTAAGAGGGATTAAGTAAGCCCATTCACTCACTCTCCGGTGAGGGGACTTACTTCTTGCACTTCGGTCATATCCCTCTGGTCGGGACTCTAAGGCGATCAATATTGTACAAGTCCATCCACTTGCTCTTTGGCAATAGGACTTGCACCCTACACTCCAGTCCCGTGGTGGGACTCTAAGGCGATCAATATCAGTCATCATAATCAATGTGGATTTTTCAAAATTCAAATATTCAAATCAAAACAAACAAGCAGAAATCAAATAAGTAGGAATAAAAAAAAGTAGAAATCCTAAAATTTTACCTTGGAGATCTGACTCAGAGCGTTCTAGAGACCAATCTGGGTCTCGTACACGTGTAAGCGGTCCCAGGTCATTATTGTTCTAAATAGTCATTTTATGCATCCAACTCAGAGCGTGCCTAGGGACTGTTCAGGATCCCGTAAACGTGTAAGCAGCCTGAGGTTATTATTGTCCAAATTCCAAAATAAAAGTTTAAAAAAATAAACGAAAAAGCAAAGCATAGGAGCCGTCTCTGATTCCCATCTACCCCGATCATGGGATAATTTGTCTTGGCTCAAATCCCTGGTCATTTCTTGATGCATTTGCCACTAATGGTGGTTGTTCTTTCAATTCTACCACAGTTTTGTTCCTCATGTATTGTGGCAGTTGGTTGTTCCGAACCAGTTCTTCTATCAGATCACGAAGGTGTCGGCACTCGTTCGTTTCGTGCCCATTCAGCTCATGGAAGATGCAGAACTTTCCAGATCTTTTCTCTCGATCAGCGAGCTCCCTCCTACGTGGTCTTCGGTAGAGGTTCTGCCCCCTAGTATCCAAGTATATCTTCTCCGGGGTTTCAGTCAACTTAGTGTATGAAGAGAATCTTGGCTCCTTCCTTTGTCGTTTCGGCTCCCTAAAGTCGTCATCGGTTTTCCTTTTCCTTTTGTCTTTTCCAATTCCAGCTCTGGATGGTCCCCTGTCCTCCACGGCATTTATTTCAGCATCCACATCCTCATCTTCGGCTTTAGTGTCTTCCTGATACAAATATCTCTCAGCTTCGTAGTAGAATTCTACAAGGTCCCTCAGTGGATCCCTTTTCAATGCAGCTTTTAAATCAATCTTACTCACGACCCTAAATACTGCTGCCATTAGGATGAATGATGGATCCGGCTTGTCAATCGCAGCTGCAGCTGCATTGAATCTTATTAAATAACATCTTAAGGACTCTCCAAGCTTTTGTTTTATGTTTGAGACCGTAAGTACATTCCTCGGTTGTGAGACATGAACTTTGAACTATCATAAGAACTTGCTCACCAAGTCGGTCCATGTGCTTATGGACCCATTTTCCAACTGTCTAAACCACATTGTAGCTATGTCCGTTAAGTATAATGGGAAGCACCGCCCCATTACCTCCTCGGAAGCACCCAACACCTCCATATGTTGGATGTATCTCATCATATGAATCGTCGGATCTGTCTTCCCGTCATACATTTCCAATGTTGGAAGCTTGAAATCTGGAGGATTTCTCGCATTTCGGATATTAGCAGTAAACGGATTCCTGTTCACATCTTCCAAACCCTGATCTAAGGGTCCTTCCCAAATGAACCTTCGTACCAATTCAGCAATTTGGTTCTCACTATCCAACGAAGGTCTCCATCCTAAAGCAATACTTTGCCCCCTGTTCAGGTGGGGGTATAATGGGATGCACTCTTCTGGCCATATGCCTGTGTTCTGATTCATAGCTCTATGTTTATTCAGACCTACGTTCCTTCAAGGAAGTTCTGGTACATATTCTTCAGTCGGTTACATCCTAGTATTTGTATTAGCTCCAATACCACCAGTTCCTGGTGTCCCAACGGTCACTCTGGCATTGGGATTGATTCCCATGTTGATTCTAGCGTTGCCCCCTGAAGTTTGATTCCTATTCCCTGCAGATCTAGCCATCCCTTGCTGCTCCATCCTTTAGAAGAAGGCGTCCATCATCTCTTGTTGCCTAGCTAGGATTCCATCCTACATCTCTTTCATAATCTTTTCCATCTCCACTCTAATCACATAGATGGGTTGATGAGAATTTGAGGACACCTCTTGGCTACCCCAGGCTTTGGTTGACTTGCTACAGCTCTAGATCTAGTATTAGGCCTACTAATCTTCTCTAAATCTCAGATTCAAACTTTAATTCTTCAGATCTTGTTCAAGGTTCTCAATGAAAGCACCAAAATGTTAATCCAAAAAATGGATCAACACCTTGGATCAAGTGTGAAAGCACCAGTGTAGATAATTAGCAACACAAATCTCAGATGAACAACAAAAATAAAGAGCAGAAGTAAGTAAAGAGACACAGAATTTTAATAGTGGTCGGCTAACTCTGGCCTACGTCCACTTTAATCAATCTTTATTATGATTATACTAGTTGAATCTCTATGTATATCAACTAGTTAGTCCTTAGATCTAAGTTACAATGAGTTCGAATAAGTCACAAGTTCAAGGGTTGACTGGAGAATCACAGTAACCCCCTTGATGACTGTTGTGAGGGAGAAGAAAGTTGAAGAAGTAAAGGAATTCCAGTAGAGCAATGACATCTATCTCTCTCGAAAATATTCATCTCTAGTTGTAGATAGGTGAGTATTTATAGGGAAGTTCAGTGAGTATTGGGCCAGAAGTCCACATGCAGAAGAGTCCAGTTGTTATGCCAAGTAATTACCAAAAATCTCAAATCAATCTGGGTCATTTCTATGGATTGCTAGCTATCCATAAGGGATGGATCGCTAGCTATACATAAGGAATGGATCGCTAGCTATCCATCAACTTAGCATATTTTTCTACCAGAAGCCTTTACTTAGTACTATGAAGGAGCTTGGAAAGTTTGAGGGAGATCCGACCTATCTTGATGGATCGTTAACTATCCATAGGGGATGGATCGCTAGGAATCCATCGGGGATGGATTGCTAGCTATCCATCCACTTAGCATATTTTTGAGTGATCTTTGTTTAGTTGTCTTCCTATCTTCTATCCAAGTTCCTTTTCCAAATATCAAGTCATTTGAAGTTGGTTTGATCATCCGTCTTCATGGGTCATCTGTCAGAAGAATCATCCGTAACTCACTCAAATCTTAACAAAATTAAAAGAAACTTTGCAGGAGCACTCTAGAGGGTGTTAGGGACCCACCATAAAAAATTGAGATGGTGGGGCCAACTATAGATGGATCGCTAGCGATCCATCAAATCAACTCTAAATGACTTCAATTTTTTTATGAGCCTTCTCCTATGTTTTCTAAATGTTGTCCTAAAATTTCAAGTCAATCCGACTTCGTATGAGTTCTATAGGTCCGTTTTAAGTTAGCTAATTCTGGCCAAACAGCTTGAATCAGACGAGTCTTCACTTCTTGAGCTAGATTGTTTGGCATGCTATGAAACTTGACAAGTATGCTTAGAAATGGTAATGAATCATGATGCAAGAGGTTAGGAGGGTCCATGAATAAGCCTTATGGATCGCTAGCGATCCATCAGCTTAGCTTATTTTGACATCTTTTCTCTTGGGTCTTTCTCTTCTTCTTTTTCTAGTCCTTTTGGTTGATTCTTGAGTTATTTTGGCGTAGTCTGAATGTTCTAGCTCTTATTGAATTTTTATGGCCAGTTAACAGCTACACTTAAACAAAAAGGTGGCAACCCCTTCGAAATCTATTTAGAAGACCCTTTCGAAAGCATTTGTTTTGATTCCTTCAAAAGCTTTTAATAAAAAATAGGTAAGCACATTTCTTTAGAAAGTAAAATAAAGGTTTGTTTCGACCTCATCGAAAGCAATGTATCAATATGCCTTCTGCCCTTCCCCAATCCACTATGTACCAACATTGTGATACCTTGTGTATTGGTTTCTGCTTAGTTGGTTTCGACCTGGTAGGTTTCGACTTGGTTGATGGTGTGAAACATCCTGGTATTTTCAACCATTCGCATCCACACATGTCGGACTTGAATTGCTCAAAATATCAGATTGTTAATTTATATTTGGCAAAACTCAGCATATACAGTAAATAAACAAATCACAGAATCACAGACACAAAGTAATAAACAATAAGCAGTGGAAATAAAAGAATAGTAGTTCATGAAGCTACTATATATATATAACAGAGTTAAACAAGATACAACAGAAGTATCGAATCCATAGAATTCTCGGTACAATAGTCGAATAACAAAATCTGAATATATCACTGGAGTCAACTGAATAACAGGAAGCTGAATATATATAGCTGGATCTCCAAGCGAAGCTCCAACTCCAAAGGCGAGTCTCGAACACTATGCCACTTAGTCTGACCCGAGTGTAAAGCAAACACAAAACACTCGAGTCAGAATTAACATTCTTATACCAATAAATCCAACTCAAGTGAAATATCAACAGAAAGACAAGTAACTTAAAGGATGTTTGGGATACCCATCCTCTAAGGATCCATGGAACTATCTACTATGCAGTAATATATGCTAATAACAACCAAACGTCATTATAACACCGTGGTCATTTCAAATTAATTTATACTTCAAAACCAAAATATCATATCCATTTCAAAACCATATAAATACGATATCATTTCTCACTTAAAATAATATTCATTCCAAAAATCATAGCACCTCAGAGTTATTATAACACTTTTGAAATTATACACTTTAGAAATCATAATACTTTGGAAATCATAACACTTTGTAACATAATGCCTTGAAATTCATAACCTTGAAATCATAAATTCCTACTTGAACAGTTTAGATATAAATTATAGTATATATAATAAAATAGTTTATAAAGTAAAATAGTTTATATAAAATAGTTAGTTAATTAAAATTGTTTATATTAAAATAGTTTATATGAAAATAATTTATAAAGTAAAATATATAAATAGTTTTAAATATAGTTTAAAAATACTTTATATAATAAAATAGATTCCTCAAATTTCATAAATCAATTCCAAATTAACTCAAATTCCAAAATTCAAATTTAATCAAATCTCAATTCATCAAGTGCAATTCAACTCAGTTTTTAAATAAACCATTTCAAATTATATCGATTTCAAATATGGATTTGGACCACAAACTAAAACATTTCAATTTCAATATATTTCAAAGTTTCAAATATTCCATATTTTCAAAACTAAATTTGATAATTTCATATATATCTTAATTCAATTTACTATTATTTAGTTTTGAAATATTTACTTAATAATACAATATCATTTAAATAAAACTTCACATTTCAATTAATTGAATATTCCTTCAGTTTATTTAAACTTGATATATTCATTTAAATCACCTTAAACCAAAGTCAAGTTATAAATCATATCCTTTAAAATCTCAAATTCAATAAGTTTCAAATCAATTTAATCACATTCTTAATTAGATACAATTTCAAATAAATACTTATACATATTATATATTCATTAAATCAAACTTTATTATTAAACCTATTTTATATTATAACTAATTTATCAATATTTACTAAAACCATATATTTCTTTCCAAAACCATAGAAATCTTTTCAAATATTTATATATATAGACCACGATGTCTGTATAAAAATTTCTATCCTATGGTCAAGTGATACAGATATTTATCATTTCAATCCGCAATTTAAATATATATACGGGTATATATCATTTCAACCCGCAATCCCAAATTCAATTCAAATGAAAATCGCTTGGGTTTATCATTTCAACCCATAAAGATTTTCTCCTATTCTACAAAATCGTTTGGGTATGTATCATTTCAACCCATAGTGAATTCTATACTAACAGGGAACTTGCTGAAACGACCCAATTTTCCATGCCCGAAAAATCGAACCATTAGGGTTAAAGAATGTTTGCACAAAAAATGGACAAACACCTCAAAATTGTATGATTTAGTAGATCTTATGTTGTTCTTAGTGATTTGGGTGATTTATGCAAATATATGAAAAGCAGGGGCTAAACTGTAAAAAGACACGCAGATTTATAGTGGTTCAGCCTGAATGTGCCTACGTCCACTTTATATGTTATTTCTCTTCTCTTGTTTTGATTACAAGTACAAAGCTTTGATACAAGTAAAAGAAAGTTGTTTGAAAGTTCTCTCCGTGCTTGAGCTCTCAAACTTGTCCCCCATTGTCGTACCCCTGCCCCTCTATTTATAGAGTGAGGGTGGGAGCAGGGGTCTTGGATGTATATAGCTGCTGGTGGGCCTGGGCTGATGTGATCTGGCCTGGCACGTCTTGGTTCGGCAGCGTTTGGTCCGGTGGAAGGAGGTGAGTTGGTTCGGCGAAGCATGGGAGGTGAGTTGGTTCGGCGAAGCATGGGGATGAGTTGGTTCGGCGAAGCATGGGAGGTGAGTTGGTTCGGCGAAGCATGGGAGGTGAGCTGGTTCGGCGAAGCATGGGAGGTGAGCTGGTTCGGCGAAGCATGGGAGGTGAGCTGGTTCGGCGAAGCATGGGGATGAGTTGGTTCGACGAAGCATGGGAGGTGAGTTGGTTCGGCAAAGCATGGGAGGTGAGCTGGTTCGGCGAAGCATGGGAGGTGAGTTGGTTCGGCGAAGCATGGGAGGTGAGATGGTTCGGCGAAGCATGGGAGGTGAGCTGGTTCGGCGAAGCATGGGAGGTGAGTTGGTTCGGCGAAGCATGGGAATGAGTTGGTTCGGCAGGGTCGTTGCATGCGAAGCAGGTTGGATCGGCGAAGCTTTGGACCGGTGGTGAGAATCTACCCAACATTTGCCCCCCAAAATGGGGTATATGCTGGCGTATAGCCTACTTTGTTTCCTCTTATTCGGTCGTTGAGCGCCGATCCAACTGGTCCGGCATCCTATATTTGCCTATAAGTAGGGGCTGTATATTCTCGTTATTCCCTTCCAATTCAAGATAGCCGAACCAAACGTTTCTGCCGAATCAAGCTCTCTGACGAATTGCTTCAGAATACCGAATCAAGTACTGCCGAACGAATTTACGTACTCTAAGTGCCGAATGATCATTTACTCTGGGTGCCGAATGAACTTGATAAACTTGATTTTTTCACTTGAAATTTCAGACTGCAGACACTTGCTCCTTTACTTCCTCTATTCTAACGATGTTCTTCTTTGTGTTTGCAGATAATGTCTCGTAAAGCGGAAACTCGATCAGACAAAAAGAAATCCGGGGGCGAAGGAGGTTCCTCCGCCGTGCCCCCAGCTCAGCCGAATCCAGAACGTCACGGACCTGCCCCGAGATCACTAGTGGATGGGTACGGCCTTCAGGAACTTCTGAACTCCCCGCCCGATTGCTTTCCTAGCTCCCTCAAGGAGGAGCAGCTTGATGTTATTTCCCGATCTTTTGGAATTGATAGGGCGCACTTGCTGTTGCCAGGGAGGAGATGATGGACGAAATGCTTCAGGACATGTACTTCCGTACCTGGAAGCAGGGCAACCTATCATGGATGGATGATTATCCCAGGGTCATGGCTAAGATCTATCTTCGGGCTTTGGAGGAGGCTAAGGCCGATGCAGATAAAGATGGTGGCGTGGTCTTTAGCATGGATGCGGTCACGGCTCAATTTACCAAGGAGGAGAAGGTGGCGGTGAAGGAAGGTATGCGGTTGCTTGCTGCTGAGGAGGTAGGCGTGCAAGTAGAGGACGACGATCAGGATAGCCAAGAAGCAGGTGCTGGTAAGTCTTCCTTTTTAGTCTCTCCATTAACTTGGTTGCTTATTGCTAATGAATCCTTTCTTTGACTGGACAGGTGGTCAACAGGACAAGGATAAAACTCCAATGCAGCCGGCCCCTTGATTATACCCAAAAGAAGAAAATACTGCCTTTCATGCTCTAATTGTAGATGGCAGTTTTGAGTATCTTGTTTGACCGATCATGGAAAGCAGTTGAATGCCCTGCCATCCGATTGTGAGTCCCTGCACCCATTGGCGAGTATCTCCTACTCTGTATCCTGTACTTTAGGGGTTGTTATAAAGCTTTTTAAGTAAAATTGAAATAGGTGAAATAGTAAAACTTCCAATCACGGAAGGCCTTCGATGTGCTTAAGTTCGTGGCAAACGGGTTTTGTAGTCACTTTCCCTAGCTGTGGGTCTTGGAGACATTTGTCACCCATCTTACGCCTCCGCGGGGAGTTAATTCTTTTTTACCACAGCCGCACTTAAGACACATCGGAGCCGAGATCGCGCACAGTAACTACCCGGGCCATTATGGCCCGTAATCGTGGGTATTATTCGATTTACTGTGGCCGGCTAGCGTGGGTGCCGATCGTCAACTGTGAACTGCCCCTGGCTGGCCACACCTTATGTTGGGGCTTATAGTCGGTTCACAGTTTCCGGCGAGCCTAACGCCGTAATGAGCTGCCTCGGCTATAGTCGGCCTTCTCGGTGGCTTATAATCGGCTCATTACAGTTGGCTTTAAGGGCCGTCGCGAGCAATGAGTTAACCCGCAGCAGAGGGATGCCGGAGCGAAAGTGTCTCATTGGCGAGGGCATAGATTCGCATAGTACCTGTTAGGTTTTGTCCAGGAGAGGTTGCGCTGCGGAGCGCCTTGAATGAAAATGCTATTTGCACAGGATTTTGTTCAACATAAAAGGATACAGTTAACAAGCAGCCAAGATATGAAGGAACAAGTTAAAAAGAGACAAGTTTTTTAAAGTGGTTCGACACGAAAATGCCTACGTCCACTGATTCTCTTTGTTAATTCACTTCATATGGGCAGTATGAGTTAAGAAAAGTATCGACGAAGGTGTTGGATGTTCCATGCCCTCTGGAACGCCTCTCTGTCCACTGTTGACAAAATATAGGCTCCGTTGTGGAGATCTTTATGAATTACATATGGTCCATCCCAGATTGGGTCTAGTGCTCCGGGACGAGGGAAGATTCGCTTGAGGACAAGATCCCCTTCTTGTAAGGTACGATGCTTGACTTTGGAGTTGTAGTGTGCCGCCACTTTTTGTTTGTGGGCTGCTGCTTTAAGGACTGCATCATTTCTTCTCTCCTCAATTAGATCCAAAGACATGTGAAGGAGTTCTTCGTTCTCTTCTGGGTTATAGTGGATTCTACGGTGGGAAGGCACAATGGTTTCAACTGGGAGCATAGCCTCCGATCCGTATGCCAAAGAGAAAGGAGTGTGCCCTGTTGATGTTCTGAAAGATGTGCGGTAGGCCCATAGTGCCATAGGGAGTTCATCCACCCAAGCGCCCTTTGACTTTTCGAGCTTATTTTTGATCAGGGTTTTCAGAATTTTGTTGACTGCTTCGACTTGTCCGTTTGCCTGGGGATATGCTACGGATGAGAAGATTTTATGAATTTCGTGTTCTCAGCACCAGTTGGCGAATTCCTCGCTGTCAAACTGAAGTCCATTGTCTGATATGATTTTGAGTGGGACTCCGTACCTGCATAGAACATTTTTGATTAAGAAGTTAATAACTTTTGCTGAAGATACTTTATTCAGAGGTTCCGCTTCCACCCATTTGGTGAAATAATCAACCGCCACTATAGCATATTTGGCCCCGCCTCGGCCCATCGGTAGCTCGCCGATTAAGTCAATTCCCCATATTGCGAAGGGCCAAGGGCTGGTCATTTGAGTAATTTCGGTTGTTGGTAGCCGAGGAATCTTAGCAAATTTTTGGCATCTGTCACACTTCTTGACGAAATCTAAGGCGTCCTTGCTTAAGGTGGGCCAGAAATATCCGTATCGGAGTATCTTTTTTGCTAACGTTTGCCCTCCGGTGTGATCTCCGCAGCTTCCCTGATGGATGTTGAGACAAGATTTCCTTGGCTTCTCTCCCAGCGACACACCTTAATAACGGGTTAGAGAATCCGCGCCGATAGAGGATGTCTTCTTGTATTGTGTAGCGGGATGCTTTCCTAAGGATTTTCTTGACTTCGTTACGCCCGTTGGGTAGAGTGCCACTTCGTAGGTAGTCTCGGATGGGAGTCATCCAAGTTGCTTCTTCGGTTGCAGCTATCAGATTCACTTGCTCAAAACTTGGGGCCAGTTGCTTTGAGATGGTTACTGCCCCGAAGATGGTGGTGTCTCTCACACTTGCTCGCTTTGCTAACTCGTCGGCCTCTCGGTTCTCCTCCCGAGGGATGTGTTTGACTAAGTAGTGGTCCAATCGGCTGAGAAGTAACTTGGTCTTCTTTAGATATGCTATGAGTCGTTCTTCTCGAGCTTGGAATTCTCCTAGTATTTGATTAACAATAAGTTGAGCATCGCTGTGAAGACACAAAGAATTGGCCCCGATTTCTATGGCAATTTCTAGTCCAGCTATCACTGCTTCATATTCTGCATCGTTGTTGGTGGCAGCGAACTCCAACCTTATAGCATAGTGCAGTTTGTTTCTCCTGGGAGTGATTATTACCACACCTGCCCCCGAGCCTTGTTCGTTTGATGCACCATCCACAAAGAGATTCCACTTGATATCTTCTGTTATTTCCAATTGCTCCTGATCTTCGTTGGTAGCGAACTCTGCAATGAAATCAGCCATGGCCTGTCCCTTGATGGCGGTGCGAGGGTGATAGGTGATATCATACTGACTCAGTTCAATGCACCATTTGAGTAATCGCCCAGAAGTGTCGGGACGATGGAGTACCTGCCTCAGTGGTTGATCGGTCAGAACTTTGATGGAATGGGACTGGAAGTAGTGACGCAATTTCCGTGATGTGATTAGTAAACAGTATGCTAACTTCTCAAGTTTAGAATATCTGACTTCTGCCCCAGTAAACCTTTTGCTGACGAAGTAAACTGGTCGTTGCATGCGGTTGTCTTCCCTTACCAAGGCAGCGCTTAGAGCGTGAGATGACACAGTAAGGTATAGGTATAATTCTTCGCCTTCGCTTGGAGTCGAGAGTACCGGTGGTTTCTGGAGGTGTTCGATTAGGTTAAGGAAAGCAGTTAAGCATTCGTCCGTCCATTCGAACTTTCCTTTATCTTTCTTTAGAGCTTCGAAAAAGGGGACGCACTTGTCCGTTGCCTTGGAGATGAATCGGCTTAGGGCGGCCACTTTTCCATTTAGGCTTTGCATTTCCTTTCGGGTGGAAGGTATCTTGATATCCCTTAGCGCTCGGACTTGTTTAGGGTTTGCTTCAATCCCTCGGGCATGGACGATGAATCCTAAGAACTTTCCTGATGACACTCCGAAGGAGTATTTTAGTGGATTCAACTTCATTCCATATTGTCGAAGTACTTGAAACATCTTGCTTAGGTGGCTTACGTGATCTTTGGCTTTCCTTGACTTTACCAGCATGTCATCCACATATACTTCCATAGTTTGTCCTATTAGCCCCGCAAACATCTTGTTGACGAGGCGCTGGTAGGTGGCTCCTGCATTTTTAAGTTCGAAAGGCATTACCTTATAGCAGTACAAACCCCGGTCGGTGATGAAACTAGTGTGGTCTTGGTCGGGAGCATGCATAGGAATCTGGTTATATCCTGAGTATGCATCCATAAAAGATAGGAGCTCGTGCCCGGCTATGCTGTCTACAAGTTGGTCGATTCTGGGAAGTGGGAAGCAATCCTTTGGGCAGGCGTCGTTTAGGTTGGAGAAGTCGATGCAGGTCCGCCACTTCCCATTAGCCTTCTTTACTAGTACCGGGTTGGCGATCCATTCCGGGTAAACAGCTTCTCGTATGAAGTCATTGCGAGTAGGTTTTTTACTTCTTCATCGAGGGCTGCTGATCGCTCTTCCCCCATACTTCTCTTTCTTTGTTTTACAGGCGCCTTGGTAGGATCAATGTTTAATACATGGCATGCTATGTCGGGGGAGATTCCGGTCATGTCAGCGTGTGACCAAGCGAATACATCCAAGTTGTGGCGGAGAAAATCGATGAGCTGTTCCTTCAATTCGGCTTTTAGTTGGGACCCAATTTTCAATAGTCTACTTGAGTCGTGCTTGTCTACAGATATAAACTCCATAGCCTCTGCAGGCTCGGCGGTGGCCTCCTCCTCTTTGTCCCTAGGGTCTAATTCATTGAAAGGGTCGCTGGTATATCGAAGAGGAGGGGCTTTCTTTAGTTGCTATGCTTCTAGGCTTTTTGTGCAGAGGGCAATCTCTACACCCTTCCCTTTATCCTTCTTGTGGTTGTTGCGAAGTTCAGTCACATAGCAGTCTCGAGCAACGTCCTGGTCTCCTTCCACTTCCCCTACTCCATTGTCTGTTGGGAATTTCATCTTTAGGCACCATGGGGCTAAGACAATTTGGAAGTCAGACAAGGATGGCCTTCCTAAGAAGGCGTTGTAGGCCGACTGGTTTTCTATTAGCACAAACGTTTGTTTCCGTACAGCAGAGCGGGGATGGCTTCCAATTTCAACAAAAAGGTCCAGTTGCCCGAGGGGCATCTTCGCATCTCCAGTGAAGCCGTGTAGTGGTTTATCGCAGGGGGATACATCCTTCATTGATAGCTTCATTTTGTCGAATGCGTGTTTGAACAGGATGTTTACCGAGCTTCCAGTGTCTACCAGGATTCGGTAGACTTCGGCGGGACCAAGTCGGGCAGAGATGACCATGGGATCCATGTGAGGGTACTGCCTTTCTTCTAGGTCACGCTTACCGAACGTGATGTCATTACTTTCTTTCCGCTTCGGGTGGCGCTCTTCTATAACCGAATTGACATAGTCTTTATTGTCTCTAAGCGACTTTCCGTATCTTTCCATCTCTTTCCAGATTCTGTCTGCGATGTGTGGCCCTCCTGAGATGGCATGGACCACTATCTTTTCTTGGCTAGAGCTGCTAGCGTTGCGGTTTCCTCTGTCGACCCCCGGTGAAGGTAGCCTTGGGTTTTCATTGGCAGGAGCTGGGGTCCTGTCCTGACCTTTTACATAACGTTCCAGTTTCTTTCTTCTGATGTGTTCCTCAATCAGATCTCGGAGATGATGGCATTCGTTGGTATCATGCCCGTGAGATTCGTGGAAGCGGCAGAATTTTCCAGACTTCTGTGCGTTATCCGATTCTTTCTTGTATGGTGGGCGTTTGTATCTAACTTCGCCTTGGGTGGCAAGGAAGTTATTTTCGACGGTTTCGTTCAAAGGGGTGTAAGTGTCGAATCTTGGTCCTGGCCGATATAGGCGCTTTTCTCCCTTCTTGCCCCCACCATTGTCTCTGGAATCATTTCTTCGAACGTCCCTTGCCACAGCAGGGGCGTTGCCATGGGTTGTCTTATTTTGCTGTCCTGACTGCCCCTCAACGGCAGCATCCTCAAGCCTCATGTATTTCCCGGCTTCATGGAAGAAATCGGGTAAAGTAGCTGGTTTTTCTTTTGTCAGCCTTCTAGCAAATTTAGTGTCCGGATGCACACCACTGCAGAGGGCCATTAGGATAAGCTTCTCATCGGCATCTTGGACTACGGCTGCTGCGGCGTTAAATCTGGTTAGGTATTGCTGCAGCTTTTCTCCAGGTTTCTGTTTGACGCTGGATAAGGAATAAGCGTCCTTAGGTTGCTCCACATGAATGCGGAACTGACTGATAAATTTTTCTTTCAACATTTCCCACGAGCTGATGGATCCTTGGGGTAGATGACAGAACCAGGAGGTAGCAAGATCTGCTAAGAAGAGCGGAAAGCATTTGCACAGTACTACCTCTGTCGCTCCACTCATGAGCATATGCTGCGTGTACCTCTGTAAGTGTACAACTGGATCAGAGGTTCCTTTGTAGGGTTCCATTGTTGGCATCTTCCATTCTCGGGGGGTGATAGCAATTTCGATGTTACGGGCGAAAGGGCTGGTTACCCTAGCGCCTATCCCTCGATCTCTTTGCTCCCGTTGGACACACTCTCTGAATAAGCGTGCCATCCTTTCATCAGAACTTGGAGCAGGTAGAAATGAGTTTGGTTCTGTTCTGTGGGATTGATTCCGTCCAGATGACCTGTAGGGATGGTATCGTCTATCATTCCTCACATTTTCCAGTGGCTGCCTTTGATCTTCTGGGAGCATGCTCGGGTCAGCTACAGTTGGCCCTTGCCTCGATCTCCCCCTGCTGGGTTCTGATCTAAGCACTTCCTCGGGTCCAACTTCGGGCTGGACTCTAGCTCGGCCCCGTTCACTGGCGTTTCTGTGGTTAGGCAGCATGACAGGCTCAGCTACAGTTGACCTTTGCCCGGTACCTCCCCCGTTGGGTTCGGTACCAAACGTTTCCTCAGGCCTAACTTCGGGCTGTGCTCGGTCTCGGCTCCTACCATGGCTACTTCTGCCGTTAGCTCCTTCGAAGAAGGAAGATCTTTGTTGTCTCTGAGATCCTCCAGACTGGGACTCGCCCCATGATTCAGTGTTGCGGTTGGATTCTTCAGCGTCCCTTAAGCGTGACATGAGATGGTCCACCAAGGCTTCCTGCTGGGACGTGAAGCGGTTAGTTACTTCAACCACAACTCTGTCCAAATCTGCCCTAGTAATTGCTGCAGGCTGTTCCGTGGTAGGAGTGGTGGGGTTAGCCTGTTCTTTATTTGTTACTGTTGCTGGAGGAGGACGATTTGCTTGATTCGTGACAGATGGATCTGGAAGACTGCTGGATGCGATGTTTTTTCCTTTGTTAACATCTTTTCTCTGTTTGGGAGGCATGTTTTCCAAGTGGCGAACGATGCTGTTAGGAAAGCTGTTAAGTGGATGAAGCTGAAGCTTCGAGCTTCTAGCTCTCAATGAAAGCACCAAAAATGTTTGCACAAAAAATGGACAAACACCTCAAAATTGTATGATTTAGTAGATCTTATGTTGTTCTTAGTGATTTGGGTGATTTATGCAAATATATGAAAAGCAGGGGCTAAACTGTAAAAAGACACGCAGATTTATAGTGGTTCAGCCTGAATGTGCCTACGTCCACTTTATATGTTATTTCTCTTCTCTTGTTTTGATTACAAGTATAAATCTTTGATACAAGTAAAAGAAAGTTGTTTGAAAGTTCTCTCCGTGCTTGAGCTCTCAAACTTGTCCCCCATTGTCGTACCCCTGCCCCTCTATTTATAGAGTGAGGGTGGGAGCAGGGGTCTTGGATGTATATAGCTGCTGGTGGGCCTGGGCTGATGTGATCTGGCTTGGCACGTCTTGGTTCGGCAGCGTTTGGTCCGGTGGTAGGAGGTGAGTTGGTTCGGCGAAGCATGGGAGGTGAGTTGGTTCGGCGAAGCATGGGGATGAGTTGGTTCGGCGAAGCATGGGAGGTGAGCTGGTTCGGCGAAGCATGGGAGGTGAGCTGGTTCGGCGAAGCATGGGGATGAGTTGGTTCGACGAAGCATGGGAGGTGAGTTGGTTCGGCGAAGCATGGGAGGTGAGCTGGTTCGGCGAAGCATGGGAGGTGAGTTGGTTCGGCGAAGCATGGGAGGTGAGATGGTTCGGCGAAGCATGGGAGATGAGCTGGTTCGGCGAAGCATGGGAGGTGAGTTGGTTCGGCGAAGCATGGGAATGAGTTGGTTCGGCAGGGTCGTTGCAAGCGAAGCAGGTTGGATCGGCGAAGCTTTGGACCGGTGGTGAGAATCTACCCAACAAAGAAGAAGGAGGTAGAAGCAAAGAAAACAACACAACAGAATCTCACATCGCAGCGGAATAAAATATAATAGATAATAACTGATCTTTACAGAAAGAAACTATAACTGTTTATACATACATCATCAGAATACAACATCAGAGTACAATACAATCAACCTCACAATTCAGGACAGTTATAATAATTTGTCCTCACAAGATGACTATACCACTTATGATACACAGCGGAATACAACAAATATGGGTGATACGTCTCGCCATCCAGCTTGTCTCCTGAGCTCCTCAGTATCCTTTCCTGTAATATATAATACTCGGTTTGACCGAGCATTATAATAAAAAAACACCCGAGTCAGTCTGGAAAACCAGCGTGAGAAAACACACCCAATTGGATTATTAAAGTTTCAAAACCCTTTGAAATCAAAAGCATCTAGTAAGACCATGCCACAAATAAACATGTCGGGTTTTTACCTTACGATAACCAAAACACTTTTTATCAAAATCCTCTGATATTATAATAGTGTCTATATACAAATACTTATTCAAATAGCCGAAATTGTTACATCTATTAAATTCCAGCTAATAGGTATACAAACAAAACCATAAAGGCACGTAGGGAGAATGGATTTCCAACTAATGACTAGGCACTGGGGTACCACCTGTCACAGTACCTGGTCTAGATCAGCGTACCGAGGACCACGCCCGATCCCCTGCAACAAAAGACCGAAACTACCCCTTACTAGATAATTCCGAGTAAGATCACCCCGCGGTTGGGATCAGCAACCGCACCACACTGCCGAAATAAAAGGAACATCTAGACCAGGATGACCTCACCCTAATGGGCGCGACCCACTTAGCCTTGCTGCATAACCCCTGATTTTCAGTCATTCCCGGTTGATGAGGCTCGAGGCTAAGCGTTACCTTTTTAGAACACATCTCTTAGAATGCCCACTGTCCACCTGACAATGTTCCGAAAGCATTCATCCATACAAGTCCGTTCCGGGTTCGAACGGAACCGAAGGCACTACTCCTACTACATCCATTTTGGAATCACCCTCGGGATTAGTAGCGATTAGCCCTTGCACTTCACTGCTCCATCTTCGATTCCAAACTCGTTTTCCCCACGAAAACGTATAAACTAGATCGAAGTGGTTTTCGGAAAATAAATCCCGATCCCAGTCTCTTCGAAACGATCGGCGCATTGGCCAATATTGATAGTCGGTTATTTAACTATCAATTACATTCACAACCAATCATCAAGCCACAATAATTTCTCCCAAATTATTTATTTATCTCAAATATCTTCGTAAGATATATTTCCACCTTTTAACCCTTTGAAAACAGTTGCAAACCGTCTTTCTCTCATGGAATAAATTCCCCAAATATTTTCTATTTCCACTGAAATCACCAAGTACAAATACTTTAGATTTTAAAAATAACTTAAAAACACTTTATTATAAAATATACTTTAAACATTTAAATTAAAAACTACTTTAATACTTTATTCAAAAATATATACTTTAAGAATATTTAAAATAAAACTACTTTATAAAATATAAACTAACTTTTTATCTTTTAAAACATAATACCCAGTCACCTTTAAATAATTACTACTAAATAAATTTGGAAAATACTTACTTTAAAACTTAAACGTTTAAAAATAATAAATTTTCTAAAACATGCTTTTAAAACAATCCTTAAAACTTTTAACTTATACTTAAAAAATTTCTTTGAAAACGTACTTGGCTATCCTGGGAAATACACTTCTCTTTCACATCTTTTAAAAATAAATCACTATTTATTTTTAACCAAATTTACCCATTCCTTTAATAAATTCCCACCGTGAATTTATTCTTCCAAATATCCACCGATTTATTACTTCACTTTTATAAACCCAGTTTATAAATTCCATAGTCTCATTTCCCTTTTTAAACTTCCAATTTTAAACACTTAAATCAAATCTCAAATTGATTTCCAAATTACTCCATTTTGAAATAAACTACTTTACTTACTCAATTTATTTAAATCCGTTAACTTCAGATTTTGTTTCTTCATTATGATTAAAATCTTTTTAACTGAAAATACCAATTTCAGATTTCCCAAATTCCTTCTTTATCCCTTTAACTAAATTCAAACCTTGAATTTTTAAAATAAATTCTTTTATTCCCTTAAATAATTTCACTTAGGTTTAAAAATTTAATATTTCCCCTTTTATTCAAAATCTCCTTTCCCATACTCGAAATTTATTTAACAGAATTTAAAAATCACTTTTATCCTTTCCCAATTCATTCTTTAATTTATTTAAATTCTCTATAATTATTTACTTAAAAATTTACTCTTTTATTTTTTTCCAAAAATCCAATCTATATATTTGGTAACACAGTATACCCAAATATATTCAATCAAACCATAGCATCCATCATCTCCAATTATCAATATAATTCATCACAGAATATCAAATAATCATATGACAGAATTATTAGAACAATCTAAATAATTTTGAGGAATCCAGTTGGATCCCTCCAACCTGTTTCCCTGCATCCATAGACGTTAGCACAATACCAATTCCACTTCGAGGTGGAACATCGCGTTATATGGGATTAATATAATATCATCGCTATTATGCGGCGCATAGGGTCTCATCCGCTATATAATGCGGGAAATCAATCATCCAATATATATATACACTATTATATATCACATCCAGACAATTAAATCATTCAACCAATAATTTAAATTTAACTATTTAAATTTAAAAGGCATTCCAAATGAGTGAGATTAACTCACCTTTGACTTTCAATTTGCAATCCGATCCAAACCGGCTTGTTTCCCTATTATTATTTTTTGACCTTGTATAAGCATTCACAGTTTATTAGTATTCGAAATAAATCGAACAATCAATTTCCATCTGATAAATTTAGTTGAACGATGATTTTATTTTAAACTAATCATTAAACTTCAAACTAATTCCTTTTAATAAAATGTTTTTGGTAACTAAAATAATTAGATAAGTAAGTTAAACAAATTAATCTCTATAATAAATCACCTCAAAATAAACTAGTAGATTTAAATGTGTAGACGTACATTTATTTTATATTTTCTTTTCGGTAAATAAACAAACAGGAATCTTCTTTACTATAGAAATTATATATATATATATTGTAAAATTAAAGTCTGGTTATAAAAAAGTTCCCTTCTCTGCCTATATATATAATTTCCAATCTATATATACATATATATTTAAATTAAAAACAGAAAGGGTTTTTGCTTCTTACTGTAAAAAAAATCAAATACTGAGTTATAAATATTTTTATTTTATTTTCTTTCCTAACTTATATGCATGCATTCATATATATGTGCTAAATTTAAATTTAAATCAAATCTGCATATACAAACATTTAGAAAAAGAAAACGAAAATACCTCACAGCAGCACTCTAACACGCCACCATCACGACCTCCTCCCGAGGCAGCGGCGCCTCAAAAACTCGATCGTGAGCCACCCTCTGCTGTCACGATGCGAACACAACCCTTCCATACGAAATAGACAAATCCTGGACTCGAGCCTCCCTACGAGAAGAAAATCCCAGATCCGATCGAAATCGATTTCGATCCCACTTTCACGCTCGCGACTTCTCCCACGTGATTCGAGAACGAAAAAGGAGGATAAAATATCAGATTGTTAATTTATATTTGGCAAAACTCAGCATATACAGTAAATAAACAAATAACAGAATTACAGACACAAAGTAATAAACAATAAGCAGTGGAAATAAAAGAATAGTAGTTCATGAAGCTACTATATATATAATAGAGTTAAACAAGATACAACCGAAGTCTCGAATACATAGAAGTCTTGGTACAATTGTCGAATAACAAAATCTGAATACATCACTGGAGTCAACTGAATAACAGGAAGCTGAATAGATATAGCTGGATCTCCAAGCGAAGCTCCAACTCCAAAGGTGAGTCTCGAACACTATGCCACTCAGTCTGACCCGAGCGTAAAACAAACACAAAACACTCAAGTCAGGATTAACATTCTTATACCAATAAATCCAACTCAAGTGAAATATCAACATAAAGACAAGTAACTTAAAGGATGTTTGGGATACCCATCCTCTAAGGATCCGTGGAACTATCTACTATGCAGTAATATACGCTAATAACAACCAAACGTCATTCTAACACTGTGGTCATTTCAAATTAATTTATACTTCAAAACCAAAATATCATATCCATTTCAAAACCATATAAATACGATATCATTTCTCATTTAAAATAATATTCATTCCAAAAATCATAGCACCTCCGAGTTATTATAACACTTTCGAAATTATAAAGCTTAGAAATTATAACACTTTGGAAATCATAACACTTGGTAACATAATGCCTCGAAATTCATAACCTTGAAATCATAACTTCCTACTTGAACAGTTTAGATATTAATAATAGTATATATAATAAAATAGTTTATAAAGTAAAATAGTTTATATAAAATAGTTAGTTAATTAAAATTGTTTATATTAAAATAGTTTATATTAAAATGATTTATATGAAAATAATTTATAAAGTAAAATATATAAATAGTTTTAAATATAGTTTTAAAATACTTTATATAATAAAATAGCTTCCTCAAATTTCACAAATCAATTCCAAATTAACTCGAATTCCAAAATTCAAATTTAATCAAATCTCAATTCATCAAGTGCAATTCAACTTAGTTTTTAAATAAACCGTTTCAAATTATATCGATTTCAAATATGGATTTGGACCACAAACTAAAACATTTCAATTTCAATATATTTCAAAGTTTCAAATATTCCATATTTTCAAAACTAAATTTGATAATTTCATATATATCTTAATTCAATTTACTATTATTTAGTTTTGAAATATTTACTTAATAATCCAATATCATTTAAATAAAACTTCACATTTCAATTAATTGAATATTCCTTCAGTTTATTTAAACTTGATATATTCATTTAAATCACCTTAAACCAAAGTCAAGTTATAAATCATATCCTTTAAAATCTCAAATTCAATAAGTTTCAAATCAATTTAATCACATTCTTAATTAGATACAATTTCAAATAAATACTTATACATATTATATATTCATTAAATCAAACTTTATTATTAAACCTATTTTATATTATAACTAATTTATCAATATTTACTAAAACCATATATTTCTTTCCAAAACCATAGAAATCTTTTCAAATATTTATATATATAGACCACGATGTCTGTATAAAAATTTCTATCCTATGGTCAAGTGATACAGATATTTATCATTTCAATCCGCAATTTAAATATATATATGGGTATATATCATTTCAACCCGCAATCCCAAATTCAATTCAAATAAAAATCGCTTGGGTTTATCATTTCAACCCATAACGATTTTCTCCTATTCTACAAAATCGTTCGGGTATGTATCATTTCAACCCATAGTGAATTCTATACTAACAGGGAACTTGCAGAGTGATAACAGATATGATAATAATATAATAGGCATATATCATCAATATAAATAACAGATAATGGTGTCAGATGTCACAGGTGAACAGATACAAATAATAGCATATATACAGCAATGTAAATAACTAACAGCAGCATATTTCAATTGTCGTTTCAATTGAAATCAAATTTAATTAATATAAGAACGTTAATCGTGAGTGATTGCTCACCTTTCGAGGCTAGATAGATTTGACAAAGAAATGAGCTATGAATTCCCAAGCAAACCTAGATGGACACGATTTGGCAAACAAAGCTGATAAATAGGAATTGACGGAATCAAATCAGACTTGGATCGATGAAGATAAAAGGTATATATAACTATATATAACTATTTACATATATAAAATTCATATTCTAAATTAAACACAAATAAAATTTAATATACATGCATTTCAAACACATATATTAAAATCAAACATACATTTAAAATACTATATTTATTTTCAAATAAATAGTTAACCCCAACGTACTATATCAATATAAAATTGAAAACCAAGCTCTCATATATATATAAACAAATATATATACACATG
The DNA here is from genome assembly GCA_030737815.1 of Allium fistulosum. Taxonomy (NCBI): domain Eukaryota; kingdom Viridiplantae; phylum Streptophyta; class Magnoliopsida; order Asparagales; family Amaryllidaceae; genus Allium; species Allium fistulosum. Next base: position 965,282,755 of record CM060902.1, on the reverse strand, counting down.
TACACAAACTTACATTCAGGTTAAAAAAAATCAAAATTTTTATTATCAATCAAAATAAACAATTTATTATAATATGTATAAAACTTAACAGTAAATGAAAGGTATTAAAATCTATGTATAATACATTATATAACTTACTTAAACAACATATATAAGTTGCCATTATACATATAAACCACATATATAAATACTGCATACATAAACTTTACAGAAATCTATATATACATGTAAACAGAATATATAAACTGTAAACCATAGATTATATATACATATATACTTACATGCCAAGTAGATTATAGTCAAACACATATAAAACTGTAAGTAAACTATATATACGACAAAAGAGATTGGCAACTATACAGCTTATATATATACATACTAAAATGTAACGTACTTATACATAGTATTAAAATATATTTTGCCAACATATAAATTACATATAAAATATATTACAATGAACTTCAACAGGTCATTTATAACCTTGTACAGACTTGCAACAGTAAGTAAAATATACAATATATATACTAATATAAAATCTTTCATGGAATAAAACAAATAACCGAGTAATAAACAATACCCATTTATAATACATACGAACTAACATATATGTAAAATCTATATACTTATGGAACATATCAACATAACAAAGTTTTTAAAACATATTATATTTTATATCCTTAAACATATTATATACAAACTATACGACATCTATATTTTACTGTATATACAACCTAACCTATTTGAATATATTAAAATATAATATAATGATATATACTTACATACAAATAGGCATGATTGGTGAGGGTTGACTCTCGCCCTCGGCAAGTTAAATGCTGCATGGCCAAGCTAAAGGAGGTGAAGTGATGGCTGCCGAGGGGAAAGAGACCGGAGTTCATGCGTATGTAGCATGGAGGAGAAGTTGATCGGTCACGTTCAGGAAGGAGGAGGCGAGCATGGATAAACGGTGAGAGGGAGGAAGGTGGAGGGGGTAGATGCGGGAGAAGGCTAAGTCGGCTTCCAAAGTGGATGGGTTTGGCTGTTGCCAGAGAAGGAAGGTGGTGATGAGATGAGTGAGAGTTGCAGCCACACGAACAGTGACCAGTTCGGCAGTTCAAAGGAGAAGGAGACGAGCAGCTTGTCTCCAAACCAGTATATACGTAACTAAATTACACACATATATTTTATTTTATTTTTTTATAAATTTATATTTTCGAAGAAAAGAAACGGCAAAGTAAAGCAGGAGCCAATCGACATATATTCAGGTAAATGGAAAGGGCCGTGCTCTCAGATCATAAGAAATGTATATAATATTATATTATATTCTCTGTTAGAAAAATGAAAAGCAGAGAACTGAAGGGATGAACACCAGCAAAGAAAATGAAACAACAGATATAAAAAAAAATTTAGAATAGTAAAGGTCAGCTATAAATTTTGGGAATTGTAAAAGCTAATGCACTACACCAGAAATGCCAATTAGGCAGTGCTTTTGGCCGTATCAAATGGAATTAGGCAGTGTTTTGGGCCGTATCAAATTTTGGCGTGGTTAATAATTTGATACGGCCCAAAGCCGTATCAAATTGATGAATTTGATACGGCTCAAAGCACTGCCTAATTCATGAATTTGATACGGCTCAAAGCACTGCCTAATTCATAAATTTTATACGGTTTTGGGCCGTATCAAATTCATGAATTTGATATGGCTTTGAGCCGTATCAAATTAATGTATTAAAGTAAAAAAAATAATGCATTGCTCTCTATTTTTCACATTACATGTTCCCTTCTTCTACATCGATGCCTACGGTCAGCAGTCAATTAAAAATACAAATAAATGGACAAGCTTAGCACGTATAAAAATGAATATAGGATATACAATTATACAATGTTTAACACATATAAAAACTCTATATAAGATATACAATGTAACCATTCCTTTCTTGCAGAGCTTTGCATGCTTCTGAACATGGAAAAATATACAATATGAGCTTTAAATATTATTAATTTTCTGCATACTTTTTTTTTACAGAATCAAAATTCCATTTTTGTTGAACTGGACATGAATTATTGACCGAAACAATCATTTGTGGTGCAACATACAAAGATAACATCTATATAGAAAAATACTGGCAGTCTTTATTTCTTTCCATTTATATGCATGAAATACTCTGATACCTCTGATGCGCTTTCGTAACTAATTTCCTTGGTTGCAACTTGCCTTGGTTGCAATCCAATTTCCTTTGCCTGTTGAACTTTTCTCTCGGGTTCAAGCTTGTTTTCTACCTCAAAACTTTTTTCAAGAAATTGAACTTGAGTGATTGATAGCCTTCTTTTTTTCCCCGATTGGTGAAGACAATCATCTATATCATCATCAATTGCATCTTCGATTTCTCTTGGTATAAAAAATTGTTCATCTTCATCTCCTATCTCTTACAGATCCACTTAGTTCATTGAGTCTAGATTATAGCAAATATCTGAATTTAATAAACTTGTTAGTGAATGGATGAATGGTGTTTTTGCAACAAAACTAACCCAAGTATAACTTGCTATTTATATGCAGCCTATGATTAATTCCATGTACCCTAAAATATATATGTATCGGTATCTTTAGAGCATACAACTAAACATGTCAAATTTAGATACATTTATGAGTCCGTACACAAAGAGCTTCACAAGCAAAGTGTCTAAAGCTGCGTGACATAAATTTTGTAGCTTTTAAAGGCAACATACAAATGTCTACACTTGTGTAAAATGATGTTAAAGATTTGGCATATATATTACTTGTACTATGTAGTTAACATCCACTAATCCATGAATTTATTTATAGCCATGAACGCCATATTAATTCCACTGACTGAACTAGTCATTCTAGCATGTCAAGGTCAATATTCCTCTCTAATTGATTCCAGTTATTCAAATCAATTATTTCTTAATATATAACATCATAATTGGCGCACTTTCATTACATATATAAGTGAAACTGAAAGTCAAAACGGGAACGGTCATGCAAATCTATCTTTATTAGGTGCATCCAAAGTTCCAAACCATTAATTAACTAACTAAATATTTGATGTTTGCAATTATTTGAGGTGTAGTGAATTTGGACTATTTAGTTTGTTTCATGTCATGATAAAGCCTATAGCTGAAACAGTAAACTAACTTTTACTGAAGAAAAGGTTAATTCCTTCACAATAGATATTTCAATAAAATAGAAGAGAATTGGTCTAACTTATATTTCTGCAACACTATTACCCTCTGCTTCATAATCTTCAATATAGGCAACAATCCAGCTTTAAAATTGGGTCTTAATACTTAATTACAATTGCACATGTGAATCCAAATAAATTGAATTATGTTTTGTACTTGTACTGATTTCGATCAACAGGATTGGTGATCAATTAAAACAAATTTTTAGTTCTATTATACAAACGACATGCAATGTTCTGTTATACCATATCACTTTCCTATATTAGAAGAATTTGAAATGAAAAGGAAGTTACATGAACACAGTAATATAGGATATAACCATTTGAAGTTACAAAACACGTACAAATTTGTCATTATCTTTATGAAGCAAAACATGTCATGATTTGCTTATCAAAAAAAAATGTCAAAATGGTCCTGTTCAAATCCAATGTAATAGATCATATGAAAAACATAAGATGAACTAAGTAGATCTGTAAGAGATAGAAGATAAAAGATGTTTTTATTAAATTCAGATTACACAAGTTTTAAATTCAGATTAAATTCATCATCAATCCCAGATATAGCAAATATTTCCCAATTCATTGAGTCTAGATTATTTACACATGCTTGCCAAAATTAAACAAGAAATACCTTATTTTTTATATGCAAATAATAACCCAATGACCACCAATTATGTGACAACTATAGAACAACTAGTACCCAGATTAGAAAGAACTACTTACATAAATACCACTAATGATAATCAGATCTTTACTTGAAAAGGATGAATATATACGTGTGTCTTGAACTTTGTATTAGGATTTAGATTCAAAAATAATAAGAAAATTACCACTAAATCCAGCTCGAGAAGAACTTGAAGGGAGCAAAGCCTCAAAATTTCCAACAGAATCATCATATTATACTAACAACCCTGCATATGACAGCAATTGCTCCTTCATCCCTACCACATTTTATTCCATGAACTCCTATCATTCACTCCCCTAAACAAAGTGATAACTGAGTGGCATGGTTGTACTAAATATCATGGTTGAAGGCTGCAGAGTGATATAAAGATTGTGGTTGCGATAAATATGCAAGCTGCATGTTAACGAGGCTTGCTGAGTGGTGAACTTCATACACTGCTCGATCAATTGATCCGCCTTAACGGAATCAATCAGTTCAGCCCCATGAAGCCCTTCATCCTCCATTAGAACCTCCACCTCCACTCCTTCCTTCTTCAGCATTTCCACAAACATCTTCTGCCTATCAAAAAGCATATCACCTTTGAATCCCTTCACCATAGTTTTAGGTAAAAGCTTCGCCCTCCCATCCACCACACGCACCGGATTACAGTACTCATGATCCCTGCTCGCTCCAACCGGCAGCGACAGCTCCCACATCAAATCGCTCGCTGCCAACGGTAGTCTCGTATCCTCCTCCGACTTCTCCTCCGATACCGTCCTTTCCACCCCTCCAATAAACGGCTGGTTCAGTATCACTCCCCATACCTTCACTTCATCAAGCTTCATCTCCGTCGATCTCAGTCCTAGTTGGTACGCGATGTTGGCTCCAGAGCTGCTTCCCATTACCAACACTTTAGACAAATCCGCGTGTTTATTCATCCATGTGTCGGAGTTGGCAGAACGGTCAAGCCAGAGGAGGGCTTGTTCTGCGTCTTCGTAGGCGGCAGGGAGGCGGTGCTCGGGGGCGAGACGGTACTCGACGGAGACGAAGATGGCGGGAAGAGTGGCGGCACGGTGGGAGACAGCGGAATCAAAGAAGGAGGTGGCGGCGCTGCCGAGGATGAAGCCGCTGGCATGGAAGTAGAGGATGACGGGGAGGTGATTTTGAGTGCGGATAAGCGAGGACGGGAGGTAGATTTAGGGATTATGAGCAGGGCGTGATTTAATTTAGGGATTGTGTAATTTAGGGATGGAGCAAACTGAAAATAGTGCGGGAAATGAAAACTAGCGCGAGCAAAATGTAGTGATCCGCGGCCTTTCAAACGTAGGGTTAGATTTTAGGTGTTGTGGGGGGTGTGGATCGCAGAGGCAATTTGATACGGCTCTAAGCCGTATCAAATTTGATACGGCTCTAAGCCGTATCAAATCTCCGCTTCCTGGTGTGCCAAATTTGCTGTTTTGGTGTAGTGATGGCTGTTGGTATAATACGGTGGAAACTGAAAAAAAAAGAAACCAAAAAGGCATGAAACGGGTACTGATATAGTCTGACGTTCTACAGATTCCACCGCGTACCAGACTTCAAAATACGGAATTGAATATACCGTAGAGATCAGCATGATGAGACGATCGAAACGGTATACAGATATTAGTGGTACGATCATCCTACCAAAAGTCGATAATCGGTACCGAAAATGCTGGTAATTTGCCAGAAATAAGATAAACGGAGCAATTACAGTCCAAATTTGACGAAACGAAATATGACGTCTCACTCAGTAGATGCTTTACAAATTTATTGTATAAAAATATACAGGTTTGAAAAACATTTTATCATCATCAATTTTTAACTGATTTGAATTAAAATAGAATTACACGAGAAAATAAACTTCCACGTTATCAGATGAAAATTTACCATTTGCTATGTTTAATTAGACGTATTCCAAATATTAAATATTTATTTCCAAATTCAAATATTTAATATTTCACAAAATTCCAGTTAAATATATTATTAAAACTATTAAAATTTACGGGTCGTTACACTCTCCCCCACTCAAAACTTTTCGTCCCCAAAAAGGAAGGAGGTAGGAAAATAAAAACAACCAGAAAGAAAATAGATTTGAAAGACAAGATAAACAATTAATTTAAACTATATAAATTTCAATTTAAATTAATAATATTCAATAATTTGGTTAAACCCATTTTATTTTATCCATAAATAGTCATTCGATTCAAATTTGTTAGTTCAAACTGTCAATTTAGGTCATAAAATTTCATTTAGTTTTAAATTGATTTCCATACACTTAGTAAAAATGTAAGATATATTTAAAACATCCTCATATCATTATGCAAAGATTTCTCAAAAGTCTAAAACAATGTTAGAAATTTATACCAAAACATTATAATAAGCTTTAAAATAAAGTTCCTTAAATCCGATAATTTGTTAGACTTGTTATTTTTTAGATAAGTATAAACTCAAGATTATTAAACTGAAACTAATAGTATACTTCAAATCTTACATTAAATTTCTAAATCAAAGTATAAATTTCATATCTTCATAATTAATTTTACACACTTGTTTAAAAATGAATATTCAAATCATGGAAAAACATTTATTATGGTTTAATACAAAATTTCAAATAGTAAATAAACCAATAAATTTACTATTAGTACTTTGAAATCAAATAAATATTCCAAACTTATACTTCCAAAATAGAGATTCAAATTTTATTTGCCAAGTATATTACTATAAATAAACTTCGCAATTTTTTTTCCATTTATATAATATCTTTAAATTTATATATTCAAAGAAACTTATATAAATTTTACTTGTAATATTCATTTGTAAGCTTCATTTGCAAATCAATTATCTTTAATACTTTTAAAAACTCATTTGTAAATTTCTTGCTTCATTTATAAATACCATTTAAATATTTAAATAACACCTTTATAAGTATATGCAAACTATTTGAAAACAATTATTTACATAATTACTTATATTTACAAAGAAGCTATTGAAAACATTAAATCCATAATTCATAAAATTAATAATTTTATCTCAAGATACTTTTCCAACATTATTAATAAATCAATAATCATTTACTTTAAATATGTTTTATTAAATTAATAACTTCTAAAATATTTATAACACTAAAAATTTACTATTAAACCAGGTAGTATATAAATAAAAAATATTTAATCATTTTAAATTATTTAGAAAGAAATAATGATCAAAATATCCTTTATATAATACTTTATCAAAAAACTTTTATTACTCGATGTCTTAACAGGTTTATCCTCGTTCTTGCAGACTCTGGTCGTACGTTGATCAGGCGTAAGACTAGAAATCCCCAAGTACTTAGTAGACCTGTTTCAACACCCAGTGAAAAATAATTAAAAATAGGTATGAGAAGTACCGCTCAAAAGCCAATGTCAAATGATGAAAATACGATAGCAGTGGCCCGCTGCTGATCCAGTATTTACGAAATGGACACAAAACTTTCCAGATGATCCTTCCACCTTCCGGATTCCAGAAAAATATCGTAGCCATTTCGTAAACAAGGGACCATCGACCCCTGCTACAGTGGTAACTGCTGATTCAATGATTTACGCAACGGATGCACTTCCTTCCCGGAAGATCCATAAACAACAGATCCCAGGATTGAAAGCGCCTCCATTGGGTAAACTAAAGAACCATCTACCCTAAAAAAATCGAGGAACTCATGAGTTTAAGTCCGGACAACCATATCGGTTCGAATCCATTTCTGAATTCACCCAAGTATATTAGGGTTTATCGGTCGAATCCATTCCTGGATTCCCCAAGTCCTTCTGGGTCGAAGCATATCATACTATACTTCTTCGCGGAGGGTACTTCTCCATACTTCTTACTTCAAAATATAATATACCATATATAGTACCCTTTCAAATCATAGCTTCAAATATCAAACTTATATAAATTCCATTATATATAAGATTTCATTTTAGACAAAGTACTTTCCAAAATCAATAATTTCGAATATATCAAATCATTCTTATATAAATTCCGTTATATATAAGATTTATCTCTTCAGATCGAATACCTTCCAAAATCAACAGTTTTGAAAATCATCTTATACTTATATAAAGTCCGTCTTATACAAGAGTCAAAATTTTTCCGAAATCAATTTCGTTGTATGAAAAGCTATATGAGATTCAAAATTAGAGGAGTCCTAATCGAAGAGAACTCAAATCACGGAAACAGACTCGGGAGGAAGATATGATAATTAAATTACAAACAATGAAGATGGATAGCCTTATATTAATCGCGGGTGACCTTAACCGGGTCAACCGTGACTTCAAGAATAAGATCGATGCAGAATTCTGAGGCAAATCGGCATTCGATCGCAAAAGATAGAATTCGGGCATAGAAAAAGATAGCAGCATCTAAACCGAGGATACAGAAATCTCCGGTGGATCAATGCCCGTTGTAAAGGAGTTTCACCCCTTTACAAATCATTCTAAGATTGACGGGACCGCCGATTCATTATAGAGATCAACAGGAGTGGAGTTATGGGATACTCCAAAATCAAAAGAACACGAATAGGAAGACAAAGATGGATTCCAGAACAAAAGGGGAGTCCCGGAATTCAAAGGAGATCCGAACAGAAGAGGAAGAGATTCAAGCTCGAAGGAAAGTGATTTCGTAATTGAATTTACTCTATATGCTGAGTTTGGCCTAAAACCAGAGCTCTGATACCACATGTAACATCCTGGTATTTTCAACCATTCGCATCCACACATGTCGGACTTGAATTGCTCAAAATATCAGATTGTTAATTTATATTTGGCAAAACTCAGCATATACAGTAAATAAACAAATCACAGAATTACAGACACAAAGTAATAAACAATAAGCAGTGGAAATAAAAGAATAGTAGTTCATGAAGCTACTATATATATATAATAGAGTTAAACAAGATACAACCGAAGTCTCGAATACATAGAAGTCTTGGTACAATTGTCGAATAACAAAATCTGAATACATCACTGGAGTCAACTGAATAACAGGAAGCTGAATAGATATAGCTGGATCTCCAAGCGAAGCTCCAACTCCAAAGGTGAGTCTCGAACGCTATGCCACTCAGTCTGACCCGAGCGTAAAACAAACACAAAACACTCAAGTCAGGATTAACATTCTTATACCAATAAATCCAACTCAAGTGAAATATCAACAGAAAGACAAGTAACTTAAAGGATGTTTGGGATACCCATCCTCTAAGGATCCGTGGAACTATCTACTATGCAGTAATATACGCTAATAACAACCAAACGTCATTCTAACACTGTGGTCATTTCAAATTAATTTATACTTCAAAACCAAAATATCATATCCATTTCAAAACCATATAAATACGATATCATTTCTCATTTAAAATAATATTCATTCCAAAAATCATAGCACCTCCGAGTTATTATAACACTTTCGAAATTATAAAGCTTAGAAATTATAACACTTTGGAAATCATAACACTTGGTAACATAATGCCTCGAAATTCATAACCTTGAAATCATAACTTCCTACTTGAACAGTTTAGATATTAATAATAGTATATATAATAAAATAGTTTATAAAGTAAAATAGTTTATATAAAATAGTTAGTTAATTAAAATTGTTTATATTAAAATAGTTTATATTAAAATGATTTATATGAAAATAATTTATAAAGTAAAATATATAAATAGTTTTAAATATAGTTTTAAAATACTTTATATAATAAAATAGCTTCCTCAAATTTCACAAATCAATTCCAAATTAACTCGAATTCCAAAATTCAAATTTAATCAAATCTCAATTCATCAAGTGCAATTCAACTCAGTTTTTAAATAAACCGTTTCAAATTATATCGATTTCAAATATGGATTTGGACCACAAACTAAAACATTTCAATTTCAATGTATTTCAAAGTTTCAAATATTCCATATTTTCAAAACTAAATTTGATAATTTCATATATATCTTAATTCAATTTACTATTATTTAGTTTTGAAATATTTACTTAATAATCCAATATCATTTAAATAAAACTTCACATTTCAATTAATTGAATATTCCTTCAGTTTATTTAAACTTGATATATTCATTTAAATCACCTTAAACCAAAGTCAAGTTATAAATCATATCCTTTAAAATCTCAAATTCAATAAGTTTCAAATCAATTTAATCACATTCTTAATTAGATACAATTTCAAATAAATACTTATACATATTATATATTCATTAAATCAAACTTTATTATTAAACCTATTTTATATTATAACTAATTTATCAATATTTACTAAAACCATATATTTCTTTCCAAAACCATAGAAATCTTTTCAAATATTTATATATATAGACCACGATGTCTGTATAAAAATTTCTATCCTATGGTCAAGTGATACAGATATTTATCATTTCAATCCGCAATTTAAATATATATACGGGTATATATCATTTCAACCCGCAATCCCAAATTCAATTCAAATGAAAATCGCTTGGGTTTATCATTTCAACCCATAACGATTTTCTCCTATTCTACAAAATCGTTTGGGTATGTATCATTTCAACCCATAGTGAATTCTATACTAACAGGGAACTTGCTGAAACGACCCGATTTTCCATGCCCGAAAAATCGAACCATTAGGGTTAAAGAAGAAGGAGGTAGAAGCAAAGAAAACAACACAACAGAATCTCACATCGCAACGGAATAAAATATAATAGATAATAACTGATCTTTACAGAAAGAAACTATAACTGTTTATACATACATCATCAGAATACAACATCAGAGTACAATACAATCAACCTCACAATTCAGGACAGTTATAATAATTTGTCCTCACAAGATGACTATACCACTTATGATACACAGCGGAATACAACAAATATGGGTGATACGTCTCGCCATCCAGCTTGTCTCCTGAGCTCCTCAGTATCCTTTCCTGTAATATATAATACTCGGTTTGACCGAGCATTATAATAAAAAAACACCCGAGTCAGTCTGGAAAACCAGCGTGAGAAAACACACCCAATTGGATTATTAAAGTTTCAAAACCCTTTGAAATCAAAAGCATCTAGTAAGACCATGCCACAAATAAACATGTCGGGTTTCTACCTTACGATAACCAAAACACTTTTTATCAAAATCCTCTGATATTATAATAGTGTCTATATACAAATACTTATTCAAATAGCCGAAATTGTTACATCTATTAAATTCCAGCTAATAGGTATACAAACAAAACCATAAAGGCACGTAGGGAGAATGGATTTCCAACTAATGACTAGGCACTGGGGTACCACCTGTCACAGTACCTGGTCTAGATCAGCGTACCGAGGACCACGCCCGATCCCCTGCAACAAAAGACCGAAACTACCCCTTACTAGATAATTCCGAGTAAGATCACCCCGCGGTTGGGATCAGCAACCGCACCACACTGCCGAAATAAAAGGAACATCTAGACCAGGATGACCTCACCCTAATGGGCGCGACCCACTTAGCCTTGCTGCATAACCCCTGATTTTCAGTCATTCCCGGTTGATGAGGCTCGAGGCTAAGCGTTACCTTTTTAGAACACATCTCTTAGAATGCCCACTGTCCACCTGACAATGTTCCGAAAGCATTCATCCATACAAGTCCGTTCCGGGTTCGAACGGAACCGAAGGCACTACTCCTACTACATCCATTTTGGAATCACCCTCAGGATTAGTAGCGATTAGCCCTTGCACTTCACTGCTCCATCTTCGATTCCAAACTCGTTTTCCCCACGAAAACGTATAAACTAGATCGAAGTGGTTTTCGGAAAATAAATCCCGATCCCAGTCTCTTCGAAATGATCAGCGCATTGGCCAATATTGATAGTCGGTTATTTAACTATCAATTACATTCACAACCAATCATCAAGCCACAATAATTTCTCCCAAATTATTTATTTATCTCAAATATCTTCGTAAGATATATTTCCACCTTTTAACCCTTTGAAAACAGTTGCAAACCGTCTTTCTCTCATGGAATAAATTCCCCAAATATTTTCTATTTCCACTGAAATCACCAAGTACAAATACTTTAGATTTTAAAAATAACTTAAAAACACTTTATTATAAAATATACTTTAAACATTTAAATTAAAAACTACTTTAATACTTTATTCAAAAATATATACTTTAAGAATATTTAAAATAAAACTACTTTATAAAATATAAAATAACTTTTTATCTTTTAAAACATAATACCCAGTCACCTTTAAATAATTACTACTAAATAAATTTGGAAAATACTTACTTTAAAACTTAAACGTTTAAAAATAATAAATTTTCTAAAACATGCTTTTAAAACAATCCTTAAAACTTTTAACTTATACTTAAAAATTTGCTTTGAAAACGTACTTGGCTATCCTGGGAAATACACTTCTCTTTCACATCTTTTAAAAATAAATCACTATTTATTTTTAACCAAATTTACCCATTCCTTTAATAAATTCCCACCGTGAATTTATTCTTCCAAATATCCACCGATTTATTACTTCACTTTTATAAACCCAGTTTATAAATTCCATAGTCTCATTTCCCTTTTTAAACTTCCAATTTTAAACACTTAAATCAAATCTCAAATTGATTTCCAAATTACTCCATTTTGAAATAAACTCCTTTACTTACTCAATTTATTTAAATCCGTTAACTTCAGATTTTGTTTCTTCATTATGATTAAAATCTTTTTAACTGAAAATACCAATTTCAGATTTCCCAAATTCCTTCTTTATCCCTTTAACTAAATTCAAACCTTGAATTTTTAAAATAAATTCTTTTATTCCCTTAAATAATTTCACTTAGGTTTAAAAATTTAATATTTCCCCTTTTATTCAAAATCTCCTTTCCCATACTCGGAATTTATTTAACAGAATTTAAAAATCACTTTTATCCTTTCCCAATTCATTCTTTAATTTATTTAAATTCTCTATAATTATTTACTTAAAAATTTACTCTTTTATTTTTTTCCAAAAATCCAATCTATATATTTGGTAACACAGTATACCCAAATATATTCAATCAAACCATAGCATCCATCATCTCCAATTATCAATATAATTCATCACAGAATATCAAATAATCATATGACAGAATTATTAGAACAATCTAAATAATTTTGAGGAATCCAGTTGGATCCCTCCAACCTGTTTCCCTGCATCCGTAGACGTTAGCACAATACCAATTCCACTTCGAGGTGGAACATCGCGTTATATGGGATTAATATAATATCATCGCTATTATGCGACGCATAGGGTCTCATCCGCTATATAATGCGGGAAATCAATCACTCCAATATATATACACTATTATATATCACATCCAGACAATTAAATCATTCAACCAATAATTTAAATTTAACTATTTAAATTTAAAAGGCATTCCAAATGAGTGAGATTAACTCACCTTTGACTTTCAATTTGCAATCCGATCCAAACCGGCTTGTTTCCCTATTATTATTTTTTGACCTTGTATAAGCATTCACAGTTTATTAGTATTCGAAATAAATCGAACAATCAATTTCCATCTGATAAATTTAGTTGAACAATGATTTTATTTTAAACTAATCATTAAACTTCAAACTAATTCCTTTTAATAAAATGTTTTTTGTAACTAAAATAATTAGATAAGTAAGTTAAACAAATTAATCTCTATAATAAATCACCTCAAAATAAACTAGTAGATTTAAATGTGTAGACGTACATTTATTTTATATTTTCTTTTCGGTAAATAAACAAACAGGAATCTTCTTTACTATAGAAATTATATATATATATATATATTGTAAAAATAAAGTCTGGTTATAAAAAAGTTCCCTTCTCTGCCTATATATATAATTTCCAATCTATATATACATATATATTTAAATTAAAAACAGAAAGGGTTTTTGCTTCTTACTGTAAAAAAATCAAATACTGAGTTATAAATATTTTTATTTTATTTTCTTTCCTAACTTATATGCATGCATTCATATATATGTGCTAAATTTAAATTTAAATCAAATCTGCATATACAAACATTTAGAAAAAGAAAACGAAAATACCTCACAGCAGCACTCTAACACGCCACCATCACGACCTCCTCCCGAGGCAGCGGCGCCTCAGAAACTCGATCGTGAGCCACCCTCTGCTGTCATGATGCGAACACAACCCTTCCATACGAAATAGACAAATCCTGGACTCGAGCCTCCCTACGAGAAGAAAATCCCAAATCCGATCGAAATCGATTTCGATCCCACTTTCACGCTCGCGACTTCTCCCACGTGATTCGAGAACAAAAAAGGAGGATAAAACGAGCCGCGGTTTGATTATCGAAGCTTCGTCCAATTCCTCTATTCAACTGAGCTTCGGCCATGACATTTTTTTTTGTGGAATCGCTTTTGAACTGGAGAGGAAGCCACTATTTTTAAGGGTAACAAGGCAGCGTACTCTGGAAAGGAAGGGAACATCGTATTGGAGAAGGTATACGTGATTTGAAAAGGAAGAGACATTGATATTTGCATGTGGAGAAAGGCTGCAGTGATTTAAGGGGAAAAAGTATCGATGTGAAAGAAATACAGCTGCAGGTTGACTAGGGTATATATATATTAATTAATTCAAATTGTCTCGAATTCGCAACTAAAAATCTCGATCTTCTATCGAGGCGTGCCGCCAGGCGTTTATAATGTTATACTCCTATTTCGAACACAATGGAAAAGGTTTCGAGTCCTAATTCGACCGTATGGAGAAGATAGCTTTTTGGACCCAGTTATAATATTGAATTCGATATAAATTTCAACGCGTTTATATATCGTACGCTCACACACAACTCCAAATACTACGAAAATTGAAATCCGATAATAATACACTATTACAGATCCAATGGAACTAGTTTCGTCGAATTCTGAGACTGTGCCTCGGAAGGCTATTTTTAAACATCGATTTAAACGATATAATTTCAAAACTTAACAAAACACTTCCAAATTCAATTTTAACATTTTTACAATCTTTAGTACTATCAATATAAATTTTACAAGCCTTTAAAATATTTTTAACCAGCTTGAAACTCAAGATTAAATATTTTACTCAATCTTCAATTATTGAATTGAATGATTATATTATTCAACAAATTGCTGTATTTACATTCTGAATAAATAAATCCAAGTTTTCCCTGTTCAAAACCAATTTATAATCCAATTTCTATATTTAAAACCATTTAAATATTTCGAATTAAACATTGAAAAATTCGGGTCGTCACATTCCTCCCCCCTTAAAGAATTTCGTCCCCGAAATTACTAGTTAGGAAGAATGATTCCATCCCCGTTAACTATTTTCTCAAATCCAAATAGTTTCAAACAACATTCCAAAATAATCTTTTATTAAGACACACTAACCCTCTTTCTAACTTTCCAACTTATCCATAAGTCCCAAACAATATTACTTAACAATTCAAATTTAAATTTGAAACCAAATTTTGAATTATCAAAATTTTTCTAACTCCTTAAATTTTCGAAAAATTTCGCCAGCGTCTCCTTTGCGCGGCTAGCTCTTAACAACTACAAAATGCCTCAACAGGCCCCCGATTTCCAAAAGAAAACAAAATCCAAGTGGCTAGATCGAAAAATCATCAAATTTCATACAGAAATTTAAACACATACCTTTTGTTGGGCCATTTAAATTTATTTTCTGAAATCAAAAATACCAATTCCTTTTGCTTTTTAAATACCTGTGTCCTACTCAGCAATAATACCCAATTACAACATTCAAAATCGCTTTACACATTTCTTTACAAAAGTTTTCATATCTATTTCATTCACATTCGTACAATGCACATATATCATTCGTACGCAATACCAAATTAGATCGCTCACTCGATCACACAATCTCACTTCCGAACTAGTATCGTCCACCCGACTTCCTAGTGCGGACTGAGATCTGGTTTCTTGATCAGAAAAAGTCATCCTCCTTGCATAGCCACAAACTATGATAGAGAATTTCCAGAATCAATCAAAATCCATATCCAGGGTTCGCCGTCGAAAATCGAGTGAAAAATCCCAACTCGGACCGATATAACTATCTCGAAATTCTATGCTCGAATCTAGTTCAAATCACTATGCGAATAAAATAATATACGTACATCCTACGTATTAACTTCAATTGATTATTAGCTATGTCAATTCTCTTTTATTCACATTCATTTGATTTCTATTCACTCTCCACAATTATCCCATTTCATATTTTACATAATCTCCATTCATGGATTAACTTAGTATATCCCAATACCAAATTTACTTAAGAATTTCACCATTCATTTCTTAAGTTCAATATCAATATTTTATATATATTCCTTATATTTATTCTTACTTCACTACTAAAGTTTATATTCAAATTGAATTCCAATTCCATATAAATTTCAATTTGCTTCAATTTACTAATTAATTTCAAATCTAAATACTTTTTCCCAATTTCCATTCAACTTTCATTTTCAATTCTACTTGAGTTCAATTCATCTTCAAGCTCTGAATATTGTATTTTATCAACTATCTTCCATTCGCAATTGGTTCATATCATTATTTAAATTAGTTCCACTTACTAATTTATTTTAAAATCTCAAATAAAAGTTTATTTGCAAACTTTTTCTTCCTTTAGTTTCTTCGAACAATTTCTTCGATTTCACCTTACTTTACATACACAATTTTAAATTAGATTTCAATATTCAGTTTCAATTCTATTTGCTTACAAATTTTAAACATTTTTCGTTAGTGAAAATTTTAAAAATTTTCTAACTCCTAAAATTTTTAGAAAATTTTGGCAGAGTCTCCTTTGTACGGAGGAGCTTTTGCAATTTGACAAGAGATATAAATATATATACATCGACCCACACGGTCGAAAAAAAAAACAGTTTATATTCCTATCTTTTTATTGCGTAGGCGTACCTTTATTTAGCATTTTTAAGCAAGCGGCTTATTTATTTAGCATTTTGCGCGATCAAAACCAGCCAAACGACTTTCCTGTACCTGTACTTCTCAATTCAAACATGTAAGTGCCAAATATATGCAATTTACAACATTTCATTTGTGTTTACCAAGCTAATACATGAATTCTATAAACAGTGCATGTTATATAGTTTTTCATAAGCACATATAAGGTTTCGACACCTACTTCAATTGCATATTTGCATAATTCATTCGAAACCATTTTATTTAGGCTCGACGACATTCCTTGCTTGTATATTAATAACCATTTCCAAATTAATTCATCTCTACCACTTTTATTTAATGGACTTTCATTTTCACCCGAAGCCAAGCTTCCATAAATTTAAACTTAAGTTAATTTACTTCAAATCATTCCAATTTCATAACTTAAGGTCATTCTCATTTTATTTGATTCTCATCAAATTTCAACTAATTCAAATTGTCCATTCTCTTTATCCATTTTAAATTTTAATTCACATTCTCAATTTATTTCAAAAATTATTTCATTAATAACAAGACTAATTCAATTTTTATTAATACAAGGCCATTTCCAATTTATTTATACTCATTTGAGTTTTATTTGCAATTTAAACCATTACTATTATTATCCAATCTTATTTCATTTACTTGAAATATACGCTGAATATTATTTATAACTCAAGCTTGACTTCAAAATCCACTTTCAACTCCCAATTCAACTTTAACTATACTTACTTGAGTTCAATCTTATTTTATATCTCAGGTTTGGATTTTTATTTCAATTCCAAAATACCAAACAAATTTATTCTGGCTTATTACTTCACTTTTAGACTTTTATAAATCATACACTTATTAATTTTTCCCATTTCCATTCAAGTTATGATTTTATAACTTATCTCATCAGAATTTTCAATTCCATTCTGAATTTAATTTTTCTTTAATTTTTAATTTATTTCCAAATCAATTTAAATATTGAATTCCATTTTATTCTAACATATTCAAAATTTTATAAACTATCAACCCATTTATATTCTATAACAATCTCAAACCAACTCCAGAGTATTTAAACAATTACTCATATTTCAAAAGCATTTTTAAAATCAATCATATCCAAAATCCATTGGTATCAAATTATCCTTTGAATTTTAAAACCAAACTAAGTTTTGAAGACATTACAGTATAAAACAATTTGGTAGCAATTCCTCTTTTGGAAACTCGAAAATGAACATCGATGATGCTGCAGTCATCACCGAAGTTATTTTCCAGCGACCGAAAGAGAGTTAAATGCTTTTATCTCTTTAAAACGATTCAAATATTTTTAATTCCAAATCTCTCTAGATTTCAAATCCAATTTAAAATATTTCTCAAATACTATCACCATTATTTCTCCAAAACTTTTGAAAACTATTTTCATACTCAAAGGAATTTAAACTTCCCAAAATTCCAAATTTCAAATCCATCCAATTTATATTCAAACATTACTCTGGAATTTTTATTTTCAATTACATTTACAAATTCCATTTTATAACCTGAATTTATTTCCTTAACTTTGGTTATTTTAATTTCTAGTTAAATTTCCACATAACAATGATAAAAATTTAATATTATCATTCCTAACATCCAAGCAACCAATAATTTACAAAAACTTTTCCTTTTACATCTGAAAATAATTTGGAGCAAAATTATTTCATTTACCCTATTTGAAAACCATACTGTGTCGGTTTATCTCATTCAAGAGTTTAGAAACCCCTATCGATGACATGGCGTCCCACATATCGACCAGAATTCATAAACACTCAACCGATAAATCATCATAGTATAAAAACAAATTTTATATTCACTAAAAAATATGCGCTCATATCTATTAATACACTCAAACTCATTCTAGAGTACTATGGACTCTATTTTCAAATGAGTAATCCCCACTAGAGCCAAGGTTATCACCAGCCTAAGCACTGATACCAAATGAAACGGGCCGAGCCAGTGGCGACCGGTAGGCTTTTCAACCATCCCAGACCCACCGTGGCTTTCACTGGTACCTCGAATTTGCTTTTACGGCCAGCCTCTCGACTTGCAACGAACCCAAGGCCTTATACTACCTCAAAGGGACATGTAGGGGTAAGAGTCTCCCGTTCGCCACCAAACGCAAAGCGAGAACCCCATATCATGCTGTAATGTAGCAAACCCGATCCCCTGCAACAGAAGACCAGAACTACCCCTTACTGGATAATTCCGAGTAAGATCACCCCGCGGTTGGGATCAGCAACCGCACCACACAGCCAAAATAAAAGGAACATCTAGACAGGGATGACCTCACCCTAATGGGCACGACGCACTTAGCCTTGCTGCATAACCCCTGATTTTCAGTCATTACCGGTTGATGAGGCTCGAGGCTAAGCGTTACCTTTATAGAACACATCTCTTAGAATGCCCACTGTCCACCTGACAACGTTCCGAAAGCATTCATCCATACAAGTCCGTTCCGGTTTCGAATGGAACCGAAGGCACTACTCCTAC
This sequence comes from Allium fistulosum, assembly GCA_030737815.1. NCBI lineage: Eukaryota > Viridiplantae > Streptophyta > Magnoliopsida > Asparagales > Amaryllidaceae > Allium > Allium fistulosum. The sequence goes on along the minus strand of CM060902.1, from coordinate 965,263,408 downwards.
TACATCCATTTTGGAATCACCCTCAGGATTAGTAGCGATTAGCCCTTGCACTTCACTTCTCCATCTTCGATTCCAAATTCGTTTTCCCACAAAAAGGTATAATTCGGATCAAAGTGGTTTTCGGAAAATAAATCCCGATCCCGGTCTCTTCGAAACAATCAGCACATTGGCCAATATTGATAGTCGGTTATTTAACTATCAATTACATTCACAACCAATCATCAAGCCACAATAATTTCTCCCAAATTATTTATTTATCTCAAATATCTTCGCAAGATATATTTCCACCTTTTAACCCTTTGAAAACAGTTTCAAACCGTCTTTCTCTCATGGAATAAATTCCCCAAATATTTTCTATTTCCACTGAAATCACCAAGTACAAATACTTTAGATTTTAAAAATAACTTAAAAACACTTTATTATAAAATATACTTTAAACATTTAAATTAAAAACTACTTTAATACTTTATTCAAAAATATATACTTTAAGAATATTTAAAATAAAACTACTTTATAAAATATAAACTAACTTTTTATCTTTTAAAACATAATACCCAGTCACCTTTAAATAATTACTACTAAATAAATTTGGAAAATACTTACTTTAAAACTTAAACGTTTAAAAATAATAAATTTTCTAAAACATGCTTTTAAAACAATCCTTAAAACTTTTAACTTATACTTAAAAATTTGCTTTGAAAACGTACTTGGCTATCCTGGGAAATACACTTCTCTTTCACATCTTTTAAAAATAAATCACTATTTATTTTTAACCAAATTTACCCATTCCTTTAATAAATTCCCACCGTGAATTTATTCTTCCAAATATCCACTGATTTATTACTTCACTTTTATAAACCCAGTTTATAAATTCCATAGTCTCATTTCCCTTTTTAAACTTCCAATTTTAAACACTTAAATCAAATCTCAAATTGATTTCCAAATTACTCCATTTTGAAATAAACTCCTTTACTTACTCAATTTATTTAAATCCGTTAACTTCAGATTTTGTTTCTTCATTATGATTAAAATCTTTTTAACTGAAAATACCAATTTCAGATTTCCCAAATTCCTTCTTTATCCCTTTAACTAAATTCAAACCTTGAATTTTTAAAATAAATTCTTTTATTCCCTTAAATAATTTCACTTAGGTTTAAAAATTTAATATTTCCCCTTTTATTCAAAATCTCCTTTCCCATACTCGGAATTTATTTAACAGAATTTAAAAATCACTTTTATCCTTTCCCAATTCATTCTTTAATTTATTTAAATTCTCTATAATTATTTACTTAAAAATTTACTCTTTTATTTTTTTCCAAAAATCCAATCTATATATTTGGTAACACAGTATACCCAAATATATTCAATCAAACCATAGCATCCATCATCTCCAATTATCAATATAATTCATCACAGAATATCAAATAATCATATGACAGAATTATTAGAACAATCTAAATAATTTTGAGGAATCCAGTTAGATCCCTCCAACCTGTTTCCCTGCATCCATAGACGTTAGCACAATACCAATTCCACTTCGAGGTGGAACATCGCGTTATATGGGATTAATATAATATCATCGCTATTATGCGACGCATAGGGTCTCATCCGCTATATAATGCGGGAAATCAATCACTCCAATATATATACACTATTATATATCACATCCAGACAATTAAATCATTCAACCAATAATTTAAATTTAACTATTTAAATTTAAAAGGCATTCCAAATGAGTGAGATTAACTCACCTTTGACTTTCAATTTGCAATCCGATCCAAACCGGCTTGTTTCCCTATTATTATTTTTTGACCTTGTATAAGCATTCACAGTTTATTAGTATTCGAAATAAATCGAACAATCAATTTCCATCTGATAAATTTAGTTGAACGATGATTTTATTTTAAACTAATCATTAAACTTCAAACTAATTCCTTTTAATAAAATGTTTTTTGTAACTAAAATAATTAGATAAGTAAGTTAAACAAATTAATCTCTATAATAAATCACCTCAAAATAAACTAGTAGATTTAAATGTGTAGACGTACATTTATTTTATATTTTCTTTTCGGTAAATAAACAAACAGGAATCTTCTTTACTATAGAAATTATATATATATATATATATATATTGTAAAAATAAAGTCTGGTTATAAAAAAGTTCCCTTCTCTGCCTATATATATAATTTCCAATCTATATATACATATATATTTAAATTAAAAACAGAAAGGGGTTTTGCATCTTACTGTAAAAAAAATCAAATACCGAGTTATAAATATTTTTATTTTATTTTCTTTCCTAACTTATATGCATGCATTCATATATATGTGCTAAATTTAAATTTAAATCAAATCTGCATATACAAAAATTTAGAAAAAGAAAACGAAAATACCTCACAGCAGCACTCTAACACGCCACCATCACGACCTCCTCCCGAGGCAGCGGCGCCTCAGAAACTCGATCATGAGCCACCCTCTGCTGTCACGATGCGAACACAACCCTTCCATACGAAATAGACAAATCCTGGACTCGAGCCTCCCTACGAGAAGAAAATCCCAGATCCGATCGAAATCGATTTCGATCCCACTTTCACGCTCGCGACTTCTCCCACGTGATTCGAGAACGAAAAAGGAGGATAAAACGAGCCGCGGTTTGATTATCGAAGCTTCGTCCAATTCCTCTATTCAACTGAGCTTCGGCCATGACATTATTTTTTTTGTGGAATCGCTTTTGAACTGGAGAGGAAGCCACTATTTTCAAGGGTAACAAGGCAGCGTACTCTGGAAAGGAAGGGAACATCGTATTCGAGAAGGTATACGTGATTTGAAAAGGAAGAGACATTGATATTTGCATGTGGAGAAAGGCTGCAGTGATTTAAGGGGAAAAAGTATCGATGTGAAAGAAATACAGCTGCAGGTTGACTAGGGTATATATATATTAATTAATTCAAATTGTCTCGAATTCGCAACTAAAAATCTCGATCTTCTATCGAGGCGTGCCGCCAGGCGTTTATAATGTTATACTCCTATTTCGAACACAATGGAAAAGGTTTCGAGTCCTAATTCGACCGTATGGAGAAGATAGCTTTTTGGACCCAGTTATAATATTGAATTCGATATAAATTTCAACGCGTTTATATATCGTACGCTCACACACAACTCCAAATACTATGAAAATTGAAATCCGATAATAATACACTATTACAGATCCAATGGAACTGGTTACGTCGAATTCCGAGACTGTGCCCCGGAAGGCTATTTTTAAACATCGATTTAAACGATATAATTTCAAAACTTAACAAAACACTTCCAAATTCAATTTTAACATTTTTACAATCTTTAGTACTATCAATATAAATTTTACAAGCCTTTAAAATATTTTTAACCACTTGAAACTCAAGATTAAATATTTTACTCAATCTTCAATTATTGAATTGAATGATTATATTATTCAACAAATTGCTGTATTTACATTCTGAATAAATAAATCCAAGTTTTCCCTATTCAAAACCAATTTATAATCCAATTTCTATATTTAAAACCATTTAAATATTCCGAATTAAACATTGAAAAATCCGGGTCGTCACACTTGCAGAGTGATAACAGATATGATAATAATATAACAGGCATATATCATCAATATAAATAACAGATAATGGTGTCAGATGTCACAGGTGAATAGATAAAGATAATAGCATATATACAGCAATGTAAATAACTAACAGCAGCATATTTCAATTGTCGATTCAATTGAAATCAAATTTAATAAATATAAGAATGTTAATCGTGACTGATTGCTTACCTTTCGAGGCTAGATAGATTTGACAAAGAAATGAGCTACGAATTCCCAAGGAACCCTAGATGGACACGATTTGACGAACAAAGCTGATAAATAGGAATTGACGGAATCAAATCAGACTTGGATCGATGAAGATAAAAGGTATATATATATAACTATATATAACTATTTACATATATAAAATTCATATTCTAAATTAAACACAAATAAAATTTAATATACATGCATTTCAAACACATATATTAAAATCAAACATACATTTAAAATAATATATTTATTTTCAAATAAATAGTTAACCCTAACGTACTATATCAATATAAAATTGAAAACCAAGCTCTTATATATATATAAAAACAAATGTATATACACATGTACACAAACTTACATTCAGGTTAAAAAAAATCAATTTTTTTATTATCAATCAATATAAACAATTTATTATCATATGTATAAAACTTAACAGTAAATGAAAGGTTTTAAAATCTATGTATAATACATTATATAACATACTTAAACAACATATATAAGTTGCCATTATACATATAAACCACATATATAAATACTGCATATATAAACTTTACAGAAATCTATATATACATGTAAACAGAATATATAAACGGTAAACCATAGATTATATATACATATATACTTACATGCCAAGTAGATTATAGTCAAACTCATATAAAACTGTAAGTAAACTATATATATGACAAAAGAGATTGGCAACTATACGGCTTATATATATACATACTAAAATATAACGTACTTATACATAGTATTAAAATATATTTTGCCAACATATAAATTACATATAAAATATATTAAAATCAACTTCAACAGGTCATTTATAACCTTGTACAGACTTGCAACAGTAAGTAAAATATACAATATATATACTAATATAAAATCTTTGTATTCATGGAATAAAACATAAAATCGAGTAATAAACAATACCCATGTATAATACATATGAACTAACATATATGTAAAATCTATATACTTATGGAACATATCAACATAACAAAGTTTTTAAAACATATCATATTTTATATCCTTAAACATATTATATACAAACTATACAACATCTATATACTACTGTATATACAACCTAACCCATTTGAATATATTAAAATATAATATAATGATATATACTTACATACAAATAGGCATGATTGGTGAAGAGTGAATCTCGCCCTCGGCATGTTGAATGCTGCATGGCCAAGCTAAAGGAGGTGAAGTGATGGCCGCCGAGGGGAGAGAGACCGGAGTTCATGCGTATGCAGCATGGAGGAGAAGTTGTTCGGTCACGTTCAGGAAGGAGGAGGCGAGCATGGATAGACGGTGAGAGGGAGGAAGGTGGAGGGGGTAGATGCAGGAGAAGGCTGAGTCGGCTTCCAAGGTGGATGGGTTCGGCTGTTGCCAGAGAAGCAAGGTGGTGATGAGATGAGTGAGAGTTGCAGCCATACGAACAGGGACCGGTTCGGCAGTTCAAAGGAGAAGGAGACGAGCAGCTTGTCTCCAAACCAGTATATACGTAACTAAATTACACATATATATTTTATTTTATTTTTTTATAAACTTACATTTTCGAAGAAAAGAAATGGAAAAGTGAAGCAGGAGCCAATCGACATATATTCAGGTAAATGGAAAGGGCCGTGCTCTCAGATCATAAGAAATGTATATAATATTATATTATATTCTCTGTTAGAAAAATGGAAAGCAGAGAACTGAAGGAATGAACACCAGCAAAGAAACTGAAACAACAGATATAAATAAAATGTTAAGAATAGTAAAGGTTAGCTATAAATTTTGGGAATTGTAAAAGCTAATGGCTGTTGGTATAATATGGTGGAAACTGAAAAAAAAAGAAACCAAAAAGGCATGAAACGGGTACCGATATGGTCTGACGTTCTACAGAATCCGCCGCGTACCGGACTTCAAAATACGGAATTGAATATACCGTAGAGATCAGCACGATGAGACGATCGAAACTGTATACATATATTAGTGGTACGATCATCCTACCAAAAATCGATAATCGGTACCGAAAATGCTGCTAATTTTCCAGAAATAAGATAAACGGAGCAATTGCAGTCCAAATTTGACGAAACGAAATATGATGTCTCACTCAGTAGATGCTTTACAAATTTATTGTATAAAAATATTTAGGTTTGAAAAACATTTTATCATCATCAATTTTTAACCGATTTGAATTAAAATAGAATTACACGAGAAAATAAACTTCCACATTATCAAATGAAAACTTACCATTTGCTATGTTTAATTAGACGTATTCCAAATATTAAATTTTTATTTCCAAATTCAAATATTTAAAATTTCAAAAAATTCCAGTTAAATATATTATTAAAACTATTAAAATTTACGGGTTGTTACATGGTGGAAGCATAGGGTTGAAAGGTGCTTCTAAAAGAGGCAGAACCCACTTTTTTGGGTAAAGACTGATTTAATGCCATTTAAAGCAATTACTTTATAAATAACCTGCCTATTTGTAAACATTTAATTGGTTGCCATAAGATTTTCAAATTCTTTACCAAAATAACTACTGCATAATTTCAGATCTAAATAAAGATTAATTTTCATAATTAAGCCCTTCCATTAAGCAAAACAATTAAATCCTTCTTCTAAAATAATTTAATTTCCACAGTAAATTGCTTAGAAAAAATTCCCAAAAATTATAGAAATTCACTTTCAATATGTTATCTAAAATAACCAAAATTAATTTCTAAACCCAATTATTCATATTCTCCCCTTGAAAATTCATAATTAATTTTCCATAGCCTGGAAAATTATAAAAATTAAAACCCATCTCCAAAATCATGTTTTACATAACATATAAATTCCTCATAGCATTTGAAATTCAATTTAACTGATTTTACCCTAAAAATCGTGTATACACAATTATCAAAAATCTTGTTTGAATCAAATATGTTATAAAATCCAAGCATATCATCATCAAAAATCATCATAATGGATTTAATCTTAAACCCGAAAATCAAATGATCATAAAAACAAAATTAGAGATGGTTTTGATTATTAGTCACCATGATTAGGATAAAGACTTGAGATTTGATTGAGATTAATTCCTGTTGCTTAAGTCCTTAGCTTTAATTTGATTTCCTCCTCTTTTCTCCTAAGTAATGGTCAGCTTCTCTCTTTTGTTTGCATTATATGTTTTGAGAAAAAAGAACGTAAATGGATAGGAAACGAAATATAAGTTAATGGGATTATGGTGCGCAATTACCTTAAATACCCTTGCGTAAATTACTCTCCCAATTAACATACGAAACCATTTATAAACCCATTTATATTATTAAGCCCGGCCTCTAAGTATTTATTAAAATCTCAATCCCTTTGTCTCTCTAATATTTATATTATTCTATTTAATGTATCTAATTAAATCTCCTGAATAATGTTATTAAAAATTAAGGGTGTTACACAGACACGGCTAAGACATGAGTAGACACGGCTAAGCCAAAATTTAGTGCATGAATACGTGAAACTAGTGACTTCAGAAGCATGTCATCTACGTTTACTTCCATGGTCCGCCTGATTTGGTCCTTGAACATAGAATTTACCAATCATCTTATATGTAGCTCCGACATTCTTCCAGCTAAATGGTATTACGTTATAGTGGTATAATCTCAAATCCATGACTAAGCTAGTGTTCTCTTAACCTGGTATATGCATCGAAATTTGGTTATATCCCGAATAACATCTATAAATGAGAGAAGTTCATGTCCTGTAATTCTATCCAATAGTTGGCCAATCCTAGGCAAAGGAAAGATGTCCTTCGGACATACCTTATTCAAATCTGAATAGTTGACACACATTCTCCATTTTCCATTTTACTCCTTAACCAACACAGGATTGGATACCCAATCGAGATATAAAGCATCACGGATAAAGCCATTTGCCAACAGCTTATTCACTTCTACCTTTAACGCAGCGGATCACTCCAGACCCAGACTGCGTCTTTTTTGCTATTGGTGGGTACTTTGAATCGATACTCAGTACATGACATGCTACCTCTAGCGATATCCCTCACATATCTGAATGTTTCCAAGCAAATACATTCAAGTTTCCTCAGAGGAAATTCACCAATTCCTTCTACAATCCAATTCCAAGTTGAGAACTAATCTTTAATACTCGAGTCGAGTCATCCATATCAATAGGGCCATTCACTGTAAGCTCCACCAGTGATGTCTATACTTCCTCTGACTTCTTCCTTGGATCCATAGTTTTTCAAATTTGTTATGGCTCCCGAGCCAAGGGCTACTCTATAATTGCTATGCTTGCGGTTCCTAAATATGGAGAGTTATCCCCATATTCTTTCCCTTCTCTTGGCGCTTAGCTTCGCATAGTTTTGCAACGTAGCATTCTTTTGTTGTGTTATGGTCTCCTCATATCACTCCAATCCCATTCTCCACAGACAATTTCATTGTTAAACACCATTGAGTCAAAGCGATCTTGAAGCCAGTTAGGTTTGGTCAGCCCAAGAAGGTATTTTATGCTAAGTACTCATCAACAATAATAAATGTATGAATGTGGACTACCTTACGTTCTCATTCACCAGGCTCTACGAGCAAGTCGATCGTCCCAATTGGTTGTTTAACTTCACTCGTAAATCCTTGAATCTTTGTCTTGCAGGAAATTACATCCTTTATGACGATTTTCATCTGGCCAAAAGTCTTTCTAAAAAGAATGCTAAATGAGCTTCCGTTATCCACTAAAACTCGACGTACAACTGCGGGTCCAATCCCTACCATTACCACCATAGAATCTAGGGTTGGTACCTCAACTCCATTAGAATATTGATTTCTGATCTAGGGTTGGTACTTCGAACCCATTAGATATTGATTTCCGAACATAATGTGGTCTGGCATCATCTTTTGTTGCTTAGCCGGAGCTCCATCTTCGACGGCGTAGCAACTTTCCTATGGTGCATGCTTTAGTGAAATCACATACCTTTCCATTTCACCCCAGCTTTGATCCACTGGTCGAGGTCCTCTAGTTATAGTATTAATTAGCAATCTTCCATTAGTACGTCATGGCCCTTCACTACTGGGCCCATGGGGTTTTCTTGAGCTAGGAGTCCCTAGGGACCCACAACTTATCAGCGTTCTATTGTTGCTTAACATACCGTTGGAGTTTGTTTTTCCGTATCAGCTCCTCAATCAAATAACGGCATTCATTCATGTTGTGCCCATGAGTTTGGTGGAAGTGATAGAACTTTCTAGAACATTTCTCTTTCTCCATTGCCTCCCTCCTGGTCGGTTTCTTGTACAGCTCAGTTCCTTAAGTAGCGAGATAAATATTTTCTAGTGTGTCATTTAGGGGAGTATAATTTTTTGGCTGTATATTCTTAGGGCACTTCCTGTTCTCGTTATGCCTATTACCAATGTTTTGGTTCCTCTTTTTCTGAATCCTAGAATTTCTAGCATTCCCTGCAACTCCACTAGAGGTTTCTCCATTCTGTTTAACTAACATATTGCTTTGAATAACCTCCTTCGACTGCCTATCGCTAACCTTTCCTTCAACCAGGCTAGCTTCCTCTAACCATAGAAACTGGTTTCCAATTCGATGGAATTCTTCCATATTAGTTAGTTGCTTCACCTTTACCCACATACCAAAATCAGTGGCCAGGTGAATGCTCCAGACCAGTGCCATGAATACAAGATTTTCCTTCGAATTTCTAGCCTCTATAATATCGATATTGAATCGGTTCAAGAAACCCTTTAGTGACTCTTTAGGTCCTTGGGACAAGCCAAATAGAGACATCATGTCCTTCGGTCGAGCAGCTTGCAGCTAGAAATACTCTAAAAACTTCTTGGCTCACTCATCAAAGGTATAGCAAGCCTAGTGAACCCCATTGAGCCAACTCCTTTTAATAAAATTGGAAAGCATCCATAGTGAAAGGCATCCTTAGCTCTTGCTCCAGCCATATTCCCTTCAAACACTTGAGTAAATGTTTTATGGGATTAGTAGTTCCATTGTAAGATGGCATCGTTGGCATAGTGAACTTTCTAGGGTATTCTTCTCTTAAGATATTTTCAGTAAATGGAGTTCGGCTCGATGTAGAACCCTAATCCTCGTTCTTCCTACCCCTACTTTTCTCCACAATCGTTTGACGACATCAGCGATATATTCCTTACTGGCACGTACTCCAAGAGTCGATTATCAAGGGTTGCACTGAGTGTTTGACTCCACTAACGGTCTTGGTTTGCCAACTGATGTCTAGGTCTTCCTGCCTTTGGGAGAATCACTCCTTCGATATTTTGTGGACTTGCGATTGGTTGAGCTACGGTTGTTTGAACCCCTCCTTCATTAGCATCAACATACAACTACAAATCATCAACATCAAGCTGTAAGTCCACTTCCTCATTAGAATCCATCATTGCATCCACTTCTTGGATAACATCTACTCGTAAATTCCTATCGGTATCGAGATAAATTCTTTCGGTACCGCTTAGTTTTCTTATGGAAGGAAGACATCTCTTCATCCAGCAAGCCTTTTAACTGCTCCAGAGCTTTCCATGTTCTATTTTTTCTTCCTATCCTTTCTATTTTGGCCACAAATAGAGAAATTCTCTTGTTTTATCATAGGTGAAGTTTCCCTTCTAGTTCTTTTGATCCTTGCCGGTTGCAAGGTTAGCAAAGCATCCATTTTATCCATCAAAGCATTCAATATATCTACCATTTTCTAGTTCAACTCCTAAAGCATTTTATCAATCTCTCCTATGGTAACTACTTCTTGTTGAGTAGAGAATCCTGGAATTTCCTATTGATTATTAACTTCAACTTGGTGAGCATTCCCTTCATCACCTCTGGCCATAGCTCTTAAGGACATTCCAGATCTCCTCAGTGCCATGGCTTTCTACTAGCAATCCTTCAAGTTCTTCAAGTAAGTTTTTCGAATCTAACTTCTAGATCTTTCCAACCCAAAGTAGAGAGCTAGATCAAAGCCAAGGTTCAGTTTTCTCGGTGAAAGAACTAAAATATTAATGTCAAAAATGGATCAACACCTAAAGATATGTTGTTGGGAACCTATGAGACCTAGATCTAGCAGATAATAGCTGAAATAACAGAAAAAGAACAGTAAGACACCAGATTTTATAGTGGTTTGACAATATCTGGCATACGTCCACTTTATAGATCATTGATTGTTGATTATAGAGAATAGAAATCACTAGTACAAGGGTTTGATAGGTTATATTGCTTAGAACTGCCAAATAGTAGCTTCCTAAGTAACTATTAAATAAGGAAGATAGAAAGAAGCAGAGTGAAGATTAGCCAAGATCCTTCTTTAGTTGTAGTAGGGCTGATATTTATAGAGAAAAGGTGCATAGGTGCAGGAGCCTGCTTGCATTGAAGTCCAGATGGAAGCCCAATGTTGTATAAGTAATTATGTAGGGCCCAGACGTCGAAAAGACCTCTCAGTACTGAGAGAAAGTTGTCGGTACCGATAGGAATTGACTTGAGCAAAGTCAAATTTTGCACTTCCCTCACTCTTCTATCTTCTATTCGATGCGCTTCAAGCTTTATTCCGTAGATTTTGGGTTGATTTTGGTGATTCACCTAATAATACTGGGATTATCCTGCTTTTTTTGCATTCTTCTCATCAATCTTGAGAACTGCTAGCATGTCCTTTGAGAAAAGCACTTGACCACGAGAGTTGGAGTTGAGTATAAAGTATATGGAGTTTTTAGTGCCAAAGTGGAAAGGAAAAACCTCCTGTTAACAAGAGGAAACCTTTCGGTACCGACTGCTTTTCCTTGCTTCTAACTTGGTATTTTTGTTAAGTTTTCTTCTCTACTTCTTCTAAGCGTGTTTTCAAGTTCTTGAGCCATTTCGTCTTCGCCTTGGCCTTCTACTTTTGGTTGAATTTTGCTTGGTTAAAAACTCAGATAATAGCAAACAAACACACAAAACAACCAAATAAACATCATACCCATACAATACAAACATCATATTAATTATATTCTAATCTATCATGCATGTGACACATTAATGTATGGAAATTCATGTCAAATCAATATAAAATGAATTAATAACATTTAAATACCTACATAAAATTTTTATAAACTTATACTATTTAAAAATCTCATTTTAACTTTGAAAGCAAGTCAAAAACACATTATTATTTAGTTAAAAACATTTAAATTAGTAATAGATGATAGATCATTCACCTAATCAACAGATGGCACTAAAAATGATGATGATCTAGTTTATATAGCCAAGCACGTATCAAGAAGCACCAAATTTTGAAATGCCAAAAGCTCCTTTGCTAATCTTTATGCTAATCACCATTTAATTGCTTGATTAGGCTCTAAATAGCAAGGATTTAAGATGGTTTTGGCTAATAGAGGTGTAATGAAGGTTAGAGAGTGTTTTGGAAGAAGGAAAATAATGCTTTAGGGCTACCCATCAGTTGGATTAGGTACAAATTCCAAATTCATTAATGGGCTTAAATGGGCTTAATTGGGCTTAAGTTAATTATCTACAAATCTATCTAAAAAATTTCTAACTTCAAATGGCCATATTCCCTAAATCGTAAGGCCAAAAATCTATTACAACCACTCTATGAAAAGAGAAACCATCATATATTTTATTCAGAATTGATTTTAGAACCTAATTCATATTCCACCAAAAGCTAAGCTCTCACAAATTACAAGGTCAAAATTGTCTACAATTTATTCTATGGTTCAAAATTGTCGATATTTGATATTCCCACGGTTATAGCCCAATCGGACCAAACATGATTATGAATATAACACTTTTATGATCCGTCTATACATAAAAATGTTGGTCATTACATTCACCCCTTTAGAAATTTGTCCATCGAAATCCAATCAAATAAAACACAAGCAAACAATATAGACACTATGCATGCCTAATAATAAAACTAGTACAACTATCATCAATCATGCACACACAAGCAAGAATCAAAACCTATGCAAACCATAGCATGCAAGGTACTAAAACTAAGCAAATCAAAATTCTAAATATGAAAGCTAATAGTAAAAATGGAATCTTACTACGCAAAGAGCTCCGGATAAGCGGCCATCATGATCTCCTCAATTTCCAACATATCATTGCCTTTGCTTTCTCCCTATTGAACCTTCACAAACTTTACCGTCTTCCTCCTAAGTTATTCGTTTTTTGTTTGACTATATGAATGGGCCTACATGGTCTTGATGCTTCAGGTTTGACTTCAATATCATCTAGTTGATCCAGTGTAATAGTCACGCCTAAGTCTAGCACAAACTTCCTAGGATGAGAAACATGGAACATGTTGTGCACACCCACCATCATCTAAGGTAAGTTGACTCTATATGCTATATTTTCAATCCTCTCAATTATTGGAAAAGAACATACAAATCTTGGTACCAACTTCCCCTTTATACCGAACTAAACTGTATTCTTCAACATATAAATCTTGACAGATACCATACCACCAACAGAGAACTCAAGATCACAACGACTCTTATCAGCGTAGCTATTCAATCTGTCCTGAACAACTTTCACTCTTTCTCGAATAATCTTGATTTTCTTCGAGATCTCTAATTATATCTAAACTAAATACCAGTTTTTCATCCGTTTCCCACAAACATGAAGGGATGTTGCATGGTCAGCCATATAATACCTCAAAAGATGCATACCAACGCTCTACTTACAGTTATTGCTGTATGCAAACTCTACTAAATACAAATATTGTCCTATGAGCCTCCAAAGTCAAGAATGCAAGCTTGGAAGGGATCATCTAAGATAAAATTCACTTTCTCGGTCTGTTAATCAGTTTGTGTGTGATAGGCTGTAATCAAATGCAGTTCCGTTCGCAAAACCTCTTGTAAGCTCTTCCAAAATCCGCTTATGAATAATGGGTCTAGATCGCTTACAATGCTCTTTAGCACTTCATGGAATCATATTATCTACTTCACATACAGCTCGACCAACCTCGTTGTTTTTCTACCGGACTTCACAGGTATAAATTGAGCACTCTTCGTCGGTCTATCAAATATGACCCAAATGCTATCATACCCTCCATTAGTCCTTGGCAACCCATCGATGAAACCCATCAGTATCTGTTCCAACTTCCACTAAGGAACTTCAAGCAGTTGTAGAAAACCACTTGGCTTCTTCTATTTAGTTTTCACTAACTGAATGTTCATACACTTAGAAATGAATGTTCCAATGGCCTTCTTCACTCTTCCCGATAAAATGTTTGCTTCATTTCTCAACATATTTTATTACAACCAGGATGTATAGTCAACCTTGAATTATGGAACTCACGTAGAATCTCATCCCTCAACCCATCAGCATCCAGTAAAAACAACCTACCATCCTTTAGGAACCAATCATCCTGATCAAGTTTGTATTACTTCATCTCGTTGGACTCTACTTCATTCTCTATCTTAACAAGATCTCCACTTGTCTAGCATCATGTCTTTGAGTAGTATCGATCCGCTCTATCAAAATAGGTTTGATGGTCAAGATTGCCAATACATCTGGATATAGCCACTCTAAGAAGATAGCCCCTATGATAACATGCATTCTACTCAAATAATCAATGATTGCATTTCCCATATCGAAAATGTAGAAATGTCAAAGTCGTAGGAGGCTAAAAACTCTAATCATCGTTGTTATTAAAGGTTAAAGTCCTTTTATGAAAAATCATACTTCAACGATTTATGGTCGGTGAGTAACTTGAACCTTCCTTCAAGCAAGTAATCCCTCCATATCATTAAATGAAAACACTATCTCTGCTAACTTTAAATCATGGATCAGGTATTTTTTTCTCATGCAGTAGCAGGCCAACTAGCATGAGCAACAACCTTACCCCTCTATATCAATACCATGCCTAATCCAGTACCACAAGAATTTGTCTATGTTATCAAGTCCTCATTCCCACTTGGAATGACTAACACTAGAATAATCGTTAACCTCTCCTTCAGACTCACAAATGTATGCTCGTAGTTTGCATCCTAAACAAAAGTTTAATTCTTGTTCGTCAAGTTAGTTAATAGTGTTGCTACCTTTGGGAAGTCCTTTATGAATAGTCTATAGTATTCCACTAATCCAATGAAACTCCTCACATTTGTAGCATTCTTAGGCCTTCGTTAATCTTGGAATGCTCCTACCTTGGCGAGATCCACTATGATACCCTACTCTAAAAGAACATAGCCTATGAATCACGCTTCCTTCCTTCGAAATGACAGTTCAAAAACTTTGCCTTTAGCTGATGCTTTCTCAAGCACAATTCTTAAGTGCACCCTATTTCCTCTTTTGTCTACGAAAAGTGAAAATATCATCAATCAACGCAAGTGCAAACTTATTTAGTTAATCTCTAAAAACACGATTCATAAGATCAACAAAGTATGCCAGTGCATTGGTTATCCCGATTGACATAACCAACCACTTATAAAATCCTGATGGCATACAGAATGTAGTAACTGGCACACTCTCCTTTGCCACTCTCAGTTGGTGGAATCCCATTACCAAATCTGACTAATAAAACACCTTCGATCGTGGAGCTAGTCAAATATGTTATTAATACATAAGAGTGGATAGTTGTTCTCCCCGTCATTTTACTCAGCTCTCGATAATCCACACAAGTGTCAAATAGTCATCTGTCTTTATGGAAAATACTACGGGTTCTCCTCACTTAGATATACTCCTATATATGAAATATTTTCCCAATAGGTCATTCACTTGCACCACAGACCACATTGATCTTTGGGGGACATATGCATCAGTGGCATAACTGCTGGCCTCACATCTTTCACTAAGCCGATACATAACTCAATCTCTCTACATGTCAGTAATCCGGTCACCTCTTCAACTATATCTGGATATTCCCTTACTATGTGAACCGATGACAAAACATCATGCAATATCAAGAGAAAATATAATAAGTTAATCATCACTACATCATCATTAAGGAACCGAGGTAGTCGGAAGTAGGTGAAATATGTAAATTTTAGATTTTTTTCTTCTATTTTTAGATCTATTGGGCCTATGAAGTATAAAGAGATTTTAGATCCAATCTAAAATATTTTAATTAAAATATTTATACTATTTAATTTGTTTATAAAAGGTTTTATTTAATTTATATGAGTTGTAATTTATAAGTGTATCAAATACTCTTATATGTGTATAATGCACATGCAATAAATATGAAGTGTACATGGCAACTGTTATCCAAGTTTTTAATCCAATGGAATTCAAAGGAGGTTAGAACATCTACGTCAAGTCAGAACAACCCAAGGATCAACCAAAAAGACTAGTAGAAGGAACTAAGAAAGATTCAAGGAAAAGAAACCAAAAATTGACTAAGATGATGGATCGCTAGCGATCCATCACCTATGGATCGCTAGTGATCCATAAGGGTCACTCATGGATCCTCCTATCCCCTCTTGAACCATGATCCAATAAGGTTCTTAGGGATGTATGCTAAGTTTGGTGATTTTCCAAGCTAGCTAGATCGAGAAGTGAGCATTCATCTGATTCCAACAACAGTTCAATGCAATTAGAACATGAATCATCATCCAAACAAAGCACCTAGTCATGAAATTATATGGAGAGCATATACACAAGGCAGGAAACATGATCCAACTGGAACAAGCCAAAATTACTCTAACTCCATGGATTGCTAGCGATCCATTCCCTATGAATCGCTAGCGATCCATCATATTAGATCAGTTCGTTCTGAAATTTCTTGAGCGCCTTCGTACCTTCAAATGTAAGTCTCTGACAAAGCGGCATTGGCCCGAGTGCCCTTCAGCCCCTATAAATACAATCCTACTTTCAACATAGAGAGGATCTTGGAGACTGGTTGCTGAAACTCTGCAGAAACTATTCTTCACTCTTCTTCTCTCATACAACAGTCATCTAGAGGGTTCACTGTGATTCCCCAATGAACTCTAACACTAGTGACTTGGTCTAACTTACAAGATCCAATCAAATTGTAATCAGATTCAACTTGTAGTTGCAGTCAGTCAGTAACAAAAGTTATAAAGTGGACGTAGGTTTTGTTAATAGCCGAACCACTATAAAAATCTCTTATCTTTTTACTTTATCTGCAAGTTATTATTCCTTGTCTTAATTTATTTGCCTTGACAAATAAGGCTGGTGCTTTCACACTAAATCCAGAGTGTTGATCCATTTTTTGGGCTAACATTTTGGTGCTTTCACTAAGATCCCAACACAGGCTTAGATCTAGCTATCTACTTTGGATCAGATAGGTTTAGAAGTTAGATCCTCAATCTCTGCTCAGAAGATTTTCCATGAAGAATCAATGGCACTAGGAAGAAGGAGAACAACTTCCAAAAGATCCATATGAGCTATCATTGTTGGAGAAGAAACAAACCCTCAGCAAAATGAAGTCAACAATCCCAATAATCTACAGTTAGGAGCTAACTCCGGAGATCGGGTTCCAGGATCCTCTATTCAGCCTGAAGTTGTCACTAAAGATGAATTAAATAAAATGGTTGATGAAATTAATCAGAAGATTGAAAACAGCCAAAGGGCTCTCATGCAAAAATTGAATGCCCTATTGACCTTGCAGTCGCATGCTGCTCCAAAAACCATGACAGAGTCCACAACCGCTATGAAACAAGAAAATTCTTCCGTTTTTGGCCTAAACAGGAGAAATAGGAAGCAACCGCAGAAAGGAGTGATAAGTGGAACTGTAGGAATCAATATGGAAGGAAACACAAACCCTCCACCAACTACAAGGCAACCAGCTATAAACTTGAATTTAGGAGCGAAAACTCAACGGGAGGATATAGTCATGGATCTCTCCAACTTAGAAGATGGTAAGAGACTTGACGAAGACAAGTTGGAAGGAAATACCAATGCAATCAATGACGCTAGGGAGATCCAAATTGCCCCTAACAGACCAACCAACAGCCATCAGAACCCTAAGAGAGTGGCTCTCCCGAAGATAGGGGAGCTTAGGCTTCAACCCACTCACCAAGATCGTTTGCAGAACCAAACACTTGGTGTAGTTACTAACAGTCGACCCCCAGATTACCGGACATCTGAGGCATATATCGCGGACATGGTCAAGCGACTAATGGATGAAAGTAAGGTTAGAAGGGATGATGAATGAGAATCCACTCCAAATCGGTCTCTTTCACTGATGATAATGTGAATGAGCGGTACCCCAAAAAGTTCACTATGCCAACTATTCCGTCTTATGACGGAACGAGAGACCTGAAACCTCACTTATATAAGTACAGTTTGTACATGGATGGAGCGAATGCTTTAGATGCCGTTCGATGTAGATGTTTCTTGATTTTTCTGGAGGGAATTGCTTCAATGTGGTTCACTAGGCTTCCACCAAGATCCATCTCCACCTTCAATCAACTAGCAACAAGATTCCTTAATCAATTTAGACTTCACACGGCATGGACAAAAGATGTGATGACTTGTTCGACCTATTCCAAGGATGGAATAAATCTCTAAAGTCTTTCATGAATCGGTTCAACACTGAAGTAACTAAAGTAAGTAATTCGAACGAGGATATGGTTTTCATGGCCTTAGTCCATGCAAATCACTTCAAGACTGAGTTCGAGAAATGGATCAAAATGAAACAACCCACCACTAGGAAGGATTTCAATCGAAAGGCGAGCTAGTACTTGATATTGGAAGTGGCATAGGAATTAGAAAGGAAATCTGCTAACCTACAATAGACCAACATTGGGCAGGATGGTATGGCAATGAACCAAGATATAAATACCTCTAGGACCGCTAAAGGGAATGCAGGAAAAATAGGAATCAGAAAAGGGAGAAACAGAAGTAGCAAGCGAAACGGAAGTAGCAAGCGACTCAAAGGTTTGCGGCTTGAAGAATACACCCCGTTCAATGATACTCTAGAAAACATCTATCTTGCAACATAGTGGATGGATGAGTACAGGAAGCCACCTAAAAAGGAAGCAACTGAACAGCAAAAGCGTTCCATAAAGTTCGCTTCCATGAGACGCATGGCCACAGCACGAATGAGTGTCATCACCTGAAGAACTTGATTGAGGAGTTGATTCGGGAAACAAGCTTCAGCAGTATGTGAGGAAACCACAAAATCCCAAGCTCCTAGAGACCAAGGGAACCAAACTAGAACCAGCAAAGAGGGACCCATATGGATTGACCAGAGACTCATCATTGGAACGATATCTGGAGGGCCCCATCCCACGTAGAAGAGTTAGGGAGAAATGGAGCGATATGCGATCTTATTAAAGCGCGCTACGAAAGATGCGTGCTTTGCGATCGAAGATGGAACCCCTGCTAAGCAGTAGAGAACCCTGAACGATGACATAGTATTTCAGAATTGAGACACGGAAGGGATAGAAGCTCCAACTCTCGACCCTATGGTCGTGACAGTTGGAATCGGGCCCACCGTGGTTCGACGAGTATTGGTAGAGAATGGTAGTTCTATGAATATCCTTTTCAAACACACCTTTGATCAGATGCAGATCAGTATAAAAGATATATCCGCCTGCCAAACAAAGATTCAGGGATTTACCAGTGAACCTAAACAACCCATCGGAACGATTGACTTACTCGTAAAACTCGAAGAAGTTGACCGAAGAGTCACCCTCATCCAAACTTTTGTGATCGTATATGAAATTTCTCCTTTTATAATGCCTTCTTGGGGCGACCTGCTTTGGCAGGTTTTAGGATTGCTTTAGCTCAATGGTGTCTAATTATGAAATTTTTGATAGAAAATGGAGTTGAGGTGATCAAGGGAGACCAAATTGCAGTTAGGGAATGTTATATCGCGGAACTATGTGAGTCTAAAAGAAAAGAAAAGGGGAAGAATGTGGGGAGAACTCTCTACATTCGTGAACCTACCGAATAACAACTACAGAGCTTCCCCTACTTTGGGGACCATAGCCGATTCAATAAGGCTCTGGACCCTAGAAAGAAGGGTTCAAGGGTGGAACAGGCAGCATTGGAAGAATCGACAGTGTCCATCCCCGTCGACATGGATGACCCAACACGAGTCCTTTAAATTGGATCTTATCCTGGAAATAGGATGCGACTGGAACTCATCAAATTTCTTCGCACCAATCTAAATGTATTTTCTTGGGTGCATTCTGATATGTGGCCGATGTTGCCAAAGATAGCCTGCCATGCACTTAATATTGATCCTAAGTGTACGCTTGTGAAGCAGAAAAGGCACATCCTAGGGCCCAAGCGGTCTAAAGTGCTAAGAGAAGAAGCGGACAAGCTGATAGCGAATGGCTTTATCCGCTATGCAACATACCCTGAATGGGTATCTAACCCGGTTTTGGTCAAGATGTCCAATGGGAAATGGCGAACCTTTATCGACTACGCGGATCTGAACAAAGCTTGCCCGAAACACAGCTTTCCTTTGTTCAGAATTGATTAACTTGTGGACGGGACGGCTGGACATGAACTACTACCATTTATGGATGCATACTTGAGGTACAACCAGATCATAATGCACAAACCGGATCAAGAAAATACTGGTTTCATTACCGATCTGGGACTATATTGCTACAAAGTAATGCCATTTGGCATAAAGAATGCTGGGGCAACTTACCAGTGATTAGTGAATGCCATGTTTAAACGTCAGACTTGGAAGACAATGGAAGTTTATGTAGATGATATGCTGGTTAAATCACACATAGCTGCATATCACTTGGACAACCTCGTTAAAATGTTCGAAATACTTTGCAAATATAGAATGAAGCTCAATCCTCTTAAGTGTCATTTCGGGGTAGCCTCAGGAAAGTTCTTGGGATTTATCGTAAGCACCAGAGGCAAAGAAGAAAATCCCGAGCAAATAACCGCTTTACGGGAAGTCGAGGCTCCGAGAAACAGGAAAGAGTTACAAATCCTGAATGGAAAGGTTGCAACACTGAGCCAGTTTATCTCAAAAGCGACCGAGAAATGTATATCGTTCTTTGACGCGCTAAAGAAGGGAAAGAAAAACTTTGAATGGAATCAGGCTTGTCAAACTGCGTTCGAAAAGCTGCTGCGACATATGGAAGCCCTGTCAATCCTATCCAAGCTGGTAGACGGAGAAGATTTGTACATTTACTTAGCAATCTCGCCACATGCATTGAGCGCTATGCTCATACGAGATGAGGCTAAGATCTGGGGACCCATATATTACATTAATAGATGGTTCACTAGAGCAGAAAAGAACTATCCAAAATTGGAAAAACTGGCATATCGCCTCTTGATCACATCCGGAAAGTTACGACTGTACTTCCAGGCACATCCTATTAGATGCTGACAGATCAACCCGTGAAGCAAGTGTTATACCGCCCTGAGACCTCTAAACGACTTATCAAATGGAACATCGAACTAAGTCAGTACGAAATCACGTAACAACCTCGAAAGGCGATCAACGGGCGGGCGCTAGAAAATTTCCTTATCGAATTTATAATATGAAATAATGAGGAAGGAATGATTCCAGAAGTGGAGACATAATGGAAGCTGTTTGTTGATGGTCCATCTAACAACTTCTACTCGGGGGAAGGGGTAGTGCTCGAGACTCTCGAAGGACGACCTGTTTGCTATGCATTACGCTTGGAATTCCCTGCAATAAATAACGAGGCAGAATATGAAGCATTGATAGCTGGGCTAAAGATTGTGAGGGAACTTGGGATAAAATCCGTACACATCTATAGCGACTCTCTGCTAGTCGTTTGGCAGGTGAAAGATGAATACCGAGCTCGAGTGGGGGAGGGGAGAACCTCGCCCCGTATCTATCTAAAGTGTAGGAACTACTGAACAACATCGAGCATTACACCATAACTCATATCCAGAGGAAACGAAACACAAAGGTAGATTATCTGACCAAACTGGCCAATTCTAGAGAAGCTCAGTCATTGGGGCAGGTCCCAATTAAAACATCGACCACTTCGAGTATAAGGAAATGGATATTGACTGGATTTTTGAGACAACCAAGGAACCAAAGACATGGACGACGCCGATCAATGACTACTAGCTCACAGGAGCTCTCCACGCAGACAGGAACCGGCAGAAAAAGATTCTCCGAAAGGCACTGCAATTTGTAATGCAGGATGGGATACTTTACTTAAGGGGATTCTCTACCCCCTTGCATAGATGTGTGACCAACGACGAAGCTCGTAGGATCCTAAAAGAAATTCATGAAGGCAATTACGAAGATCATATCTAGGGAAAAACCCTTGCAAAGAAAGTTCTCCAGTATGGGTACTTTTGGCCAACAGTGAACCGCGATGCAGTAGATTACGCCAGATGATGTGACCAATGCCAAAGATTCAGCAACATCAAAAGAACCCCCCGACGGAGCTAACATAGATGGTCAGCCCATGGCCGTTCACAATCTGGGGAATCGATTTGATTGGTGCATACCAATGGCTAAAGGAGGAGCCAAATATGTTGTCGTTGTTGTTGACTATTTCACCAAATGGGCCAAAGTGTAGCCACTATTACCACAAAGAAAGTCATTAACTTTGTTAATAAAAATATTGTTTGTAGGTTTGGGGTGCCATAGAAAATCATCATGGATAACAGAACTCAATTCGAAAGTGGTAAGTTCAAAAACTTTTGCAAATGCTTCCAAATCAAGAAAAGCTTTTCCACTGTCGCACACCCGTAGGCAAACGAGTAAGTGGAAGCAGCAAATAAGATCATCAAGCCCACCCAAAAAAGGCTAACTAAAGTAAAAGGAAATTGGATCGATGAACCTCCACTTGCACTGTGGGCCTACATGATAATGCACAAATCTGCAACTAGACACTCTCCATTTGCACTAGCATATGGTTCAGAAGAAATGATCCCGGTTGAGCCAGATGTCCTTCTCATCGAAGGTGAAACTTCGATCAAAGGTAGAACGAACAACTCCTACTCGAGTCACTCGATATGGTTGATAAGAAGGGGGAGGAAGCCGAATTAAGGACTGCCACTCACCAAAAAAGGGTTGCATGGTACTTCAACTCTGAAGTTCATAATCGCATCTTTGAAGTGGGAGACCTTGTCCTTACGAGGGTCTACACTTTACCAGGTGCACTCGGACCAAACTGGGAAAGACCCTATGTGATCGGCCAGAAGCTAGGGGATGGCACATTCAAGCTAACAACTGTTGATGGAATCCAAATTCCCCGAGCATGGAACAATGAATCGCTCCATCATTACTTTACCTGAGATTATCTTATGTATTTCCTATTTCCAACAAATAAGCAATCCTGGAAAACCGAAGGCATTGTAAATAGGAAAAACTTGCCCAACTTTCATTAATAAAATTGCTTTGCTTTCTGAACCAATAAAACCATGTTCACAAAAGTAACCTGCAGAGTTGACGGGGTCAAATCAACTCAAAATCATCCTATCACTGCTTGAGATAGTCGAACCGTACTCATGTATGCCCCACTTACTCGTCGGGTCGACGGAAGCAAATCGATTCGAATTGTTGGATTGACGGAACCCGATCACCGCCTTCTAAGAACCAATTTTTCTCCGACGATGAGGTGAAGGCCCAAATAAAAGCGGCGCATTTCGTAAGCCGTGCACCGCATCTTGGATTATGGAATCACATCCTAGCAAGCACAACCTTAAAATCTGCATACCCCCATAAGCCACACATGACTTTTTAAGCCGTGGAATCATGCTCTGGAAAAATGAACTCCTGACGTTGCTCGAAGATTGGTAACGTCGAGAAATTCCAAACCGTTCTGATCGACGGGTCATATCTATCCCAAAAGCGTGCATCTCATAAGCCGCAAACACTCTTAAGTACAGGCATTGCCCCGGTAGTGCCGGGAAACTCGTCTATTACAGGTTTATCAAGAATCAATCCACTCCCACTATCAGGAGTAATGTGTATGAATCCAGTAATGTCAAACGACTACGAATCGGTAGGAAATTCCGATTGTTGACTGACAATATCTCTAGAATCGAGGCATTCAAATCATAAGTTCCTGAAGATAGGAACCACAAAACATGTTCGGTTACAGACATCAAAAAAATCACTTGAATCAACTGGTCATTTGTCAAGTGTTTGAAGTAAACAACCCTGTGAACTAGGGTGTGCGCACACACCGATACTCAAAAACAAGAAAACAAAGTACTTCACAGTTCTTTTACTCTAAACAAGGAATTTTGGTGGTAACTACAAGACTAGATAAAATAAAATAGCAGTAAATAAAATTGGCATAAGTGCATGGAACTTAGATAAGTAGACAGATAAAGTGATGATTAGAATATCAACATTGTATTACTTATAACATTTTCTATACAAAGTCAAAATGCGGGGGTCATACCCAAACAATATCGGCCAACAAAAAGGAAAATACAGATGCTACAGCAATCAAAGCAATAAGTGCAGACTCTGCACTTGAACAAAACATGTATCCAACAAAACAAAATGTACCAAAATCTGGCTCCACTGTTATCTGAGCCCATCAATGCTTCTTTCCACCGCTCCCCTTCCCACCTTTATTCAAAAGTTTCTTCTTCCTTTTAGAATCTCTGCCAGGAGTAGTGTCGCTGCCTGAAATATCAACTATCTCCTCTGTGCCAGCATCTCCTCCCTGTTCTTCGACCTTCTCGGAAGACTCCCCCTTGGTCCTGAGCTTACGGGACTTGCGGGAGCTCCTTGAAGATTTTCTCTCCTCGATCTTTTACTTCCTAACGACCACCATCTACTATTCAGATTTATTTAGCTGGCCAGTTTGGTCTTCTTGCTCTCAAGCTTCAGCTACCGTGAAATCACCCTCCAAAGATACAGAAGGGCCATTCAGACCGTGCAATCCATCAATCTTCTCGAGTTCCGGCCTTGGTTGTGAGCAAGATACATGTGTAGCAATCAAAGCGACTATGGAAACAAGCATCGAGGCAGTTGAAATAGCAGCAAGCCTAGGGATTGAAAAACCGGTACGTCATAAATAAAGAAGACGAACCTATAAGATCAAAAATGAAAGCATTCAGTTCGTCTTGTTCTTACGGCATGAGCTAAAAATTCTCAAACTCGGGGGAAATAAGAAATTTACCTGCATCAAAAGAATGGCCGAGAATTTCAACTTCATACTCCCCACCTTCTCCTTCTTTTGATGGCTGCACAATTTTTGGAGAAGTTTCGGGACTACCCGACGAGACAGCTGCAGGAGGGGCAGACAACAAGGCAGCACCGGCCGTACTGGCTAACTGATCACGAGGCTATTTTAACGATTTTCCAGGCCCGGAAATGAAAGGCTCTAGCTGCATTTTGGAAGTTGTAGTCATAACAGCATCGACAGCCTCCTGTTCCCTCTCAATCCGAATGATCTCTCAACCCTCTATTAGAGCTTTCTTCGATTCTTCATTGAGATAGGCAACTTCCAACCCTTGCTTGGTGTATACATCCCCGTTCTCTCAAAAACGGGCCAAAACTTCATACCAAACTATGGCAAGACTATGTGGGAATTCGGGGTCCAGATAGGTGAGGCTCCTCTGACGCAACAAGGAGTTAACATAGAAATTTAAGATGGTATCATCCATCTTCTCGATCTTCTTTCAAAAATATCCTACCACTCCAAGTACTCAGCAATTACAGTGGTCATCTCAACTTCAACTCGGATCTTCTCGGCGCTAAGCTGCACGACTCTTTTTTGGAGCGAAGCAGTCATTTGAGCTTGATCAGAAACAGACTTGTCACAGGATTGCACAATTTCTGCATAATTGGTAGTTGTCTTTTTTATAGGTTTCAACAACTTCGTTATGTTCAGCGATAGCTTTCTTCGGAGCTTCGATGATCACATCATGGGCTTTAAGCTTCTTTTTCAGCTTAACTTCGTCCACATAGGCCTTCTTGATTTCGTCTCGGAATATGATTTCTATTTTTGCGTGCACCACTTTCAGTCCCTTCAACAAGCTAGCACTGTTCTTACTCTCTCAGAGTGCATCATCCTTTTCTTGTGTTAATCGCTCAATTATAGCCTCACATTCCACTAACGCCCTCTCATAGTCATCCTTTTCTGATTAAAAGGATCTCTTGATAATTGTTGTGGTTTGTGTTTACCAGCTGCTTGCATAGCTTTTCCCATCCTTCAGCTTGGTCCAAATCACTTTGAATCGCCTGGAGATGGGATATATAGGAATCTTTACAGATTGGACGCAGGTCGCGATCAAGTTTAACTCCCTTTAGAAACCACCGAGGATAGCAACTTCGAGTCTAGGAGAACCGAACAAAAGAATATAAGCCGACCTCCTGCAAGGACATGAAGGACCAGAAGCAGGCACAACATGAGTCAATGGAGTATGGGATAAAGATGAAACTTGAACAGTGGAAGCTGGAACTTCAAGTCTGAAAGAGATTGGGGCTGGGGCAAAAGCTTGATGGTCAGAGGGATGAGAACCACGATCTTCCTTCGGCTTCTTGGGCGGCTCTTCTTGGTCATCAGGAGTTTTTCTCTCCCTTAACCACTTTTGTAAACTCTACCCCATTCTCCGTCGTCCCGACGACGTGCTTCAGCTTCCAAGTCTTTCCGCCTTCTCCACTCTTCCTCGGTTTTACGGGGCTAGTGCCGGCTTAAAGACCGTTTTGACCAATGTTACGAATCTGTGAATTGTTCGAGATCCTCGTAAAGTCCATAGCCTCTCATAGTACCTAATATAAAGAATAAATAAAGAGCTTTAGCGACAAAAAATGGACCTAAATAATGCGTGTGTAAGTGAATGTGACCCTAGTGAAATGTGTAACATGTCATAGGCGGCCTAAAAGGACATTAAAACCGGATCAGGAAGCCACCGTGGAAGAAATTGGGCTGACTCTAGACACAATATGACCAGGACGAGTAGACAATTCCTCAAATTCGAAATCCTCTCCTATGAGTTCATCAATATCTACGTAATCGTTGCTCTAATCCCCAACGTCAAAACCGGTTTCCTTAAGTGGGAATCTTGAAGTCGCTCGGCCTTTGGGGGAGCATCTTTATCTCGAATCTCTTGGGGAGGCAAATCCGAGAGAATGAGCCTCATTTCCGGAGTTTCATCACACGACTCAAAGTTTCCATTACCGGAACTTACATCGAATTCATCATCACTAGAGGAGGAATCATAACTACTGCTACCCTCAACTTTACCCTCCTCCTTTTCTATTGTCACTGCAATCTTGCCTTCACGCTGCTTGAATACTTCTTTCTTCTCCTCCGGAACCGGGGGCATTCTGGTCGGGCAGCTGCCTTCGGCCGTAACATCCCATCCTTCGTAAATTTCTTCGGTCGACCCAACGGACGAGCCTTCTCCTTTTAGTAGATCACCCTCTTCGGAGCCCTACGATGAAGAAGTGGAATGTGTTGGAATTTTGGAACGGGAAGGAGACGGAACTTTAATTGCCATAGCAGACCTCCCAGGATGCTGCTGCTCATAACGAAGCAAATTCTCGTTCGTTAGCAAAAACTTGATTGATATCTCCTTAGTGTCTACGGCCTTCAGGGTATGCAAAATTGGATCGAGTGATGGATCTTTGTTCGCCTCGGAATAACTGCAAGAATTATTCAATTTATCAAAAATCCTATAGCGACGAATTAAATCTCAATAAGTAAAGGAGAGAACTTACCCCCTGTCATCCAAAGGCGATTAAATCCCTCAGGACACCTAACAAAGAGATACTGGGTCTTGAAATAAGACAGGTTGCTTTGAAGCTGCAGCATGATCTTGTGGTTTCTTTGGGCCTCAATGACGACAAGGGATGGACATTCGTCTCTCTTCTTGAATGAAAGAAAATATCTCAACTCATCAAAACTTGGGGCACGATTAAACATCTGCATAAACAAGACGTGAAGGCAAGTCAGGATTGCGTACCTTTTAGGATGAATCTGAATGGAGCAATCTCCAAGTTTATAAGAGTTTCTTTCAAGATGTGATTAAAGGGGGGGCACTGCTCCATTTAAGCATACAGTGGCAAGTGGTGGTAAGGTGGAATATGCACAAACTCATTCTTCGATGGAAGATGCACATCATCGTCTGGAATGCTGTGTTACAAGCAAATGTTATGTAGAACTTTAGCAGAGATCGCGGAGGAAGCTCTCTCCAAAGGATTGAGTATAACTCTGAAATTTGGAGGATTCCGGTCTACAACCAGACCAACTGAAACTAGTTGACCGTATTCAGCTCGTGATACTGAAGAAGTAGGCGCGACAAAAACTGTTTGCAAAGGCGCAACAGATGACGAATCAGCTTCTGAAAGTGCTGGACTTCCTCCACTGGACTTACGGTGAGAGGTCAAGTGCTTCATACTATACAACAGAACTTGCATCTAATGCGATCAGGTAATTCTATCTTTAACTAAAAGTCTCCCCGCGACACTTGAACTTCGAAAAAATATCGATTTATGCTGACGCATCGGTTCCAAGTGTTGACCGGGGCAAGTGCAGTGTGCTATTTATGTGCGTTGGTTTCGATGTCCTGAACACTACAAACGCTCTATCATGTGTAGATAGTTCACTTGCAGTGTAGAAAGAAAAGAGCTTCTCGTATCATTTATTGAAGTTATTTCTCCTACACTTACTTGTTATCGATCAATGATGGATAACAGATCTGCTGTCCCAAGCGGCACGGGAAGCTCTTCCCATTCTAGGTACACCAAGTGTGCAATAATGAGACCAATCCAGAGTGAACAACTATAGATTGATGGGTCCGAATCAAGTAGAAAATTATCGGCATAAGTCGGTTTCAGCTCTCCGAAAGGTGATAACAACATAAGCTGCACACGAGACGCTACCCTAAGCTATTATCACCTCCTAGAAAAGCCAAACCAATCTGCAAGATGTCATGCCAGATTAACAATGTAACTTGGTGCAGGTTAATTATGATTCTATGGACGAAGATAGTAAAACATGTCAAGCACCAAGGCAAAGCCCAGATTTCGTTTGATGATGAACTCAAGACTCGATTTGCTATCTTCTTCCATAAAATGCAATCAACTCAAATTCTCCATAACGATCACCACAAATACAACCTCATTGTCGAATTGCTAAACAAACGCCAAAATCCGCATTACCCACCTCTAGTTAAGAATCAAAAGGAGAACACGAATGAACTTGGGATGTTGGCAACCTAAAGCAAGGTCGGTGGTGATCCAAAAATGGGAAGTAACAGGAACTAGGGGCTAGGTCAAGGCGACGACAAAGTCGAGTATGGTAGATGGCCAGAAACTCCGGGGGCGAAGATTAGCGATGGCGATGGCAAAGGCGAATTCAGAGTTTGAAGATGTTGGATCATGTCAAGAGGAAGAAGGGTGGAGTCGCAAATAAAGATATGAAATGAAAGTAGGTCAACTCGAATGAACTAAATAAGACATTGCACAGAAAAAAATGCTTAGTCCTTGGATCGCTAGCGATCCATATAATTGCAACCAAACTTTCCCAAACTTACCAAGCATGATGTAAGTATCTTTTGTAAGAATTTTGAAAGTTGTAGGGTTGAAAATGATTTATTGTTATGAGCGATGATGATTCCCATCAGAATTTAATAGACGGCTGAGTAACCAAAGCCAAATTCGCATGATGGACTCAACACGATCATTTGAACCTCACCAAACGGAAACTCAAAAGCACTAACTTCAAAGCACGCCTTGTTTCCAACGAAAGTATACTCTAGGGGGCAAATGTTATACGAGTTTTTGACCCAACGGAATTCAAAGGAGGTTAGAACATCTATATCAAGTCAGAACAACTCAAGAATCAACCAAAAGGACTAGAAGAAGGAACTAAGAAAGACTCATGGAAAAGAAACCAAAAATTGACTAAGATGATGGATCGCTAGCGATCCGTCACCTGTGGATCACTAACAATCCATAAGGGTCGCTCGTGGATCCTCCTATCCTATCGCACCATGATCCAGTAAGTTTTCTAGGGATGTCAGCTAAGTTTAGTGATATTCCAAGCTAGGTAGATCGAGAAGTGAGCATTCATCTGATTCCAGCAATAGTTCAATGCAATCAGAACATGAATCATCATCAAAACAAAGCATCTAGTCATGAAATTACAAGGAGAGCATCTAGACAAAGTAGGAAACATGATCCAATAGAAAAGAGCCAAAATTACTCTAACTCCATGGATCGCTAGCGATCCATCATATCGGATTTGTTCGTTCTGAAATTTCTTGAGCGCCTTCGTACCTTCAAAAGTAATTCTATGATAAAGCGGCTTCGTACTATGACTGTATATAGGTGTTGAGATTTACACTATAATAAACATATTTTCCTTTTATATATGACTTTGTTGTCCATGGTTTTTCTTTTCTTATATTTAGAATAACATTTGTGTGTGTGTATGTATACACACACACACACACACACACACATGTTAAAATCAATTTTGACCATTTTACATGTACTAAAATCTGAAATAAAGAACCTAAAATTTAGTATTGACTTAAGAAGAAGTTCAACTTTAGATTTTAATTTTACATAAAAGTCAATTTATAAATTTTGTATTGAAATAGTAATAATAACAACACACACATATAGAAGTAATAACCAAACTAAATTTATATTCAAATTAACACACACACACACACAGATATATATATATATATATATATATATATAAAAACAAGTAATCTTATATGTTTGCAATTTAAAGTTAATAATCTGAAATTTTATTTTCACTTTGGAAGGAAATCAACATTAGACCTAAAATTTTGCACAAAAGTCCTTTTATATATTTTGAGTAAAAATAATACACACACACACATATTTAAATAAAACAAACCGTGCCCAAAAATAATATATATGTATATAACTTGTAATGTTATATATTTTGTAATTCAAAATTAACAGTTTGAAATCTAGTTTTGAGTTAACAAAGAAATCGACAAAGGATCTATGATTTTACATAAAAGTTCCTTTTATAAATTTGAACTAGCTTTATAAATATGTAACAATATTATATCAACTAATTAAAATTAGTTTCAAATATGAAAACCACTAATTTCTCCATTAAACTTTTTATTTATAAAATAGTAGAAAGTAGAAGATTGGACAATATAGGCATATATAAAATTTTTGTATAAGATATAAGATTTAAATAATAATAACAAGATGTAACATATATCAAAAGGAGATTGACAACACCATATGATGTGGCCAAATAATCATACCTTGAATGAAAGAAAAACTTGTAGATTTGATTGAATTACCTCTAGAAATTGCAGCGATCCAAATAATCATTTTTTTACTTGATTATTTGAATTGTTTGGGGAATTTTTCCTTCCATGGTTACATGGATTTTTGCCTATGAACGGAAGAGAGAGCGGAGCAAGAAAAAAATTGAAATTGTTAGGAGAATATGATAAATGAATGAATGAAAATTTTAGTTTGTCGGAGTATTCATTAATACGTTTGTGTAAATTAAAGTTGTATAATCAGCCTATGATTAATATCGAATAATTCAATACTAACATTCAGATGTCACCTTCATTAGTGGTGTGACATTTTGGCTAAATTTTATCGTCTACACGTCTTTCGGTAAATTCCAGTTTCACTATTGTAGGCGATACCCAGTAGTAATATTTGTTTACACCAATTATCTTCATAATCACTATATCACATTAGGACTTATGGAATTTTGTTTTGGTCAAAATTTCAACATCATTCACATTCAACTTCTAAACACAAAATAATTGTTTCAATAAAAACAATCATTATTAACCATATTGCTTTGGCTAGAGACTTTAACTTTGAGTTTATTATAGTTGACCATGATTACCTATATAATTGAGGATGCGAATTCTCTATTGAATAGTATTTCACTTCAATGCTTCAATTTAGACCCAACTATAGTCATTCGAGGGATGTCATGCAATGATTT
Organism: Allium fistulosum; assembly: GCA_030737815.1. Classification (NCBI taxonomy): domain Eukaryota; kingdom Viridiplantae; phylum Streptophyta; class Magnoliopsida; order Asparagales; family Amaryllidaceae; genus Allium; species Allium fistulosum. Next base: position 965,231,782 of record CM060902.1, on the reverse strand, counting down.
AACTATAATCAAAGTAGAGTGTCGACATTAATGTTCAATAGTATTCTCAAATCGAAAGTTACTTCAAGATTCTCTACTTGACCTTAGTTATATCAACCAACAGAAAACTCTCGAGCGAGTCATTCAATAGCTATACAATAACTATATGTACGTAACTCATAGGTGCCCCCCAACAATCATGCATAATACGCTGCCCAACAATTGGAGAGTATTACATAATCTAGTCTTAACAGATGAATCAATATCCTTTCTAGAAATTTTTTACTAGGAATATTTAAGATAATATGTTATTTTTAATATGATAAATTTCTCATTAATACAACACATTGTAAATTTGTAACTACTATCACATAATATATCATTTGACGATATTCTATTTAATGTACTTAAATTAAATAATTAATTAAATATCGCAATATGACAAGTATACAATAGAATAAAAACACATTTTATCAAGTTAGATATACGCAACAAATTACATAATTGCCTCTAAGGAATATCCCAAATCTATCAATCTCACCCTCCCAAGGCTCTAAAAATCAAGTTTTTAGAAGGAAAAGTCAGATCCGCGTATTGGTGCAAAGTAAGGTGGAGTTTGATTTGAATTCGGTTGATTTTTGGTGAGTAAATCTCACTTTTAAAAACCAAGTTTTGAAATTTATAATTATGATAATAATTTTAGTTAGTTAATTACTCATTTGTCTAAGTTTGGATTGAATGTTGTTGGTTTGGTTCCCACTTAAACCGGAGGGTATATGTGATGATTGGTTGATGAATTGGAATATAGTCGAAGTGCTTGTGTATGATGTATAAGTGATAATCTTTCCTTTTTTATGAATAAGGTTAATTGTTAATTAAATATAGAATTAATTTTTAAATAATTATTATTTAAATAAAAGGTTTAATTAATTATTATTAATTAAATAAATAAAAGCTTTTAATTTTAAATCGCTTTATTTCCAAAGGTTGGTTTGTTTAAGAGCAACTGTATATGGAAGGATATTTTAATGGGATAGTTTGGCTTACATCCCTGTTAAGTTTCAAAATAGAGAAAACATTCTCCCCAAAATAAACTTATGTTTCTAGTCCCTATTTTCAAATCCGCCTGCGTCAAAAGACCTAAACACCGTTTCGGTTTTTAGCATTTCAAACGCGCAAAACTTTCTGCAGAAACATCGGATCAGCATACCGTATTCACCAAAAAAATCATAAATTTTACAATCTTTAAAATAAGATCTATTGTTGATACCAAAAAATCATATTTGCAGTAAGGCTGCAATTATTCCATATATTTCAGGGAATTCTGCAATTTTTGAAAAACGACAATTTTTCTTCAAATGTCAATAATTATTCCATATAATAGCAGACTTTTATGCAATTATATTGAATAATTGTAGAATTCTCTACTATTATTCCATATAACTACCGACTTTTCTACAATTATATGAAATAATCATCAATTTTTTTCAAATGACAGCAATTATTCCATATAATTGTAGACTTTTATGAAATTATATGGAATAATTACAGACTTTTATGCAATTATATGGAATAATTGCATACTTTTCTGCTATTATTCCATATAACTGCATATTTTTCTGCAATTATTCCGTATACTTGCCATTTTTGCAAGTACATGAAATAATCATCAATTTTTCTTCAAATGACAGCAATTACTCCATATAATTGCAGACTTTTATGCAATTATATGGAATAATTGCATACTTTTATGCAATTCAATGGGAATAATTGCAGACTTTTCTGCTATTAATCCATATAATTGCAAACTTTTCTGCAATTAAATGGAATAATTGCAGACTTTTCTATAATTATTCCATATAATTGCATACTTTTATGCAATTATATCGAATAATTGCAGAAAAGTCTGCAATTATTCCAAGTAATCGTAGAAAAATACAACTATACTATATAATTGCAGAAATTTTTGCAATTATTGCATATAATTGCTGAATTGTCAATCATACCATATAATTGTAGAACATTTGTTTTTACATATACATAATGCCACTCATTAGAAAGATAATTAAATTTTTGATTTAATGGTGAAAATTGTTTGTTAATTCGTCGTTTCTACAAAAAGTTATTATATTTTAAAGATTGTGATTAATGGGGTGCAAATTTTAATTATGGATGTGAGAATAACATCCACTATGAAGAACCAACATTCAGCCATGAAGCAGAGGGATATTTTAGGGAAGAAAATTGCAGTATTTGAAAATAGGGATGTAATTTATATCTTTTTTTAGGGAGGATGTTTTGTGTATTAAATTTGATTTTAGGGATGTGTCCCTTATTTTCACTATTTTAAAATACAAAGGATCTCTTTATCTGTGCCATTAAGTAGCCAAACAGATATGATAAGTTATGCTTAGACATTGACACGTTTTATGCAAAGTAATTCATCTTGTATTTAGGTCTAAAAGCCGATGAGTAGACATTCCTCTACTTGTGAGATCTGGAACCAGATTTTCTAGGCAAGGGATAGAGAAGTCAAACTGTCGAAAACGTAATAAATATGAGAGAGTTAATTTCGATAAATGGATCTTGATTAATTAGGTATATGGAAGATACTTCATTATATACTTAACACCAAATTCTGAGGTATGAAAACTCGTCTTTATGCCGAGAAGTGAGAATGAATGTTAAGGCAAGGATAGTTTTCAAACTTATTCAACTTCATAGTTAATCAAGTGATAGTACTGTTTGAAATTGAAAATTGGGAATGAGAATAGGATGTATTATTTTTCATATGCTAATCTATACTCACCCAGATAGTGGATTTGTCCACTATCGATAACATGACAAGTTTAAAGTACTCGAAAGTTGGTTCGGAGAGACTGAGATCGATGAGCATGAGTTATCCGAAAACCACTTCGAACCAACATAAGTATTTGAATTAGAAACATTTAAAGATGATGGGATCAAAAATGAGGATCTTTGAAGTGCAAGGGCTACTTGCTACTTATCTTAAGGGTGATTTCAAAAAGGATGCAATAGAAGTAGTGCCTTCGGTACTATCCAGTAAGGGGTAGGCCAATCCTAATCTACAGGGGATCCATGTAAGGCTCTTGGTACATTTTTCTAGAGGTGTACTATGGCAGATAGTGCCCCAACAGCCTTGTCATTACATGGAATCCATTTTCCAATACATGTCATTACGGAATTAGCTATATTAATATGCTGAAATGTAATTAATGTAACCATTTCGGCTAAGATCCAATATTTATTTTAAACCCTAGACATTATTATAATATCATAGAATTTCTTATAAAAAGGTTTTGGTTATTATAAGGTAAAAACTCATCCTTGTTTATATGCGACATGGTCTTACGAGATACCTTTACTTTATAGAGTTTATAAGTATAACAATTCAGTTGTTTGGAGTTTACTCACACCATACCCATGTTTGACCCAGATTTTTTCTTTCTTGCCCTAAAACTCTTGGGTTCTCAAATTTGTATGAGTAGCTAAGTAATCCAGGTTCTTGTGGATGCATTTGGAATGGGCATGGAGCAAGAGGCTTTGACATTATCTAGTTGTCTATTTTATTTCTGCTGTGTATGTATATTATGTATCAGCTTTGTGGAGGTAGAAAGTTATAACAGTCTCTGGTTGAAGTTAGTACCTGTTGTTACTTTGATGTTTCATTTTAGTAGTAACAATATGTACTATCTTATATTCTATTATATATGATTACCTTGCGTTATGAGATTCTGTGTTTCTTTCTTCTTATCTTTTCTTTTCTTTTTACCCAAATGGCTTGTCTTATGGACACCTAGATGATCGTCATATGAATACCGTGGATGTATTAGTCTCGTCTTTAGGAGTAAGAAAGGCAGATCGTTACACGTAGTATCGAAGCTTAGGTTGAGCGAACACCTAGACCTTGGTTGGGGCCAACTCATTAGAGATATGGTTAGGAATATCCTAAAATAAGTTTAGCTATGAGAGCACATAGTTGTAATACACACACACACACACACACATATATATATATATATATATTCGAATTATTTCGATCAACTTTGACATGTTTGATTTAGTACCATTTTTTCTTAAGATTATCTCATCTAAGTATTCTAAAGTTATCTTATTATATGCCGGTAGTAAGAATGAGTAATAAGGCAAGACGAGGTGGAGGAGTTAGTAGCACCAAGACTATTAGTAGTCGAGCTCCTAATGTTGGGAGAGTTGGAGTAGTTGAGGAGGAAGCACTAGTGCATCCCCATATGAATTCTGTAGATTTGTGAAAATATTATACTAATGTGGAAGGAAAGCCATTTAAGGGCACATAATCCATCATCGAAGTCCAAACCTGGCCTCATTCTTGCAAGAAGATTTTCAAGGGGCTAGGTATTTCAGATGAGCAGAAGCATTTATTAGCATCTTGGCAGTTGCAAGATGGAGTGGCAATACGGTGGGACTCCGTTACAGTAAAAGTTACGAAGGATGATTTTCTTGGGCTATATTTAAGGAGGTGTTTAAAGACCAAATCATTCCCACTATAGGAAAGACTCATATGTACAGGAATTTCTTAGATCTTAAGCAAGGAGATTTGTCAGTATCTAAATACGAAACCAAGTTTAATGAGCTATCATGATTTGGCCTATAGTTGATTTATACCCCTTTTAAGAAGAACGATATGTATGTGATGGGAATGAGAGAAGGATTTCAGGAGAAGATGACTGCCCATCTGAAGCGATCTTTTGTTGATTTGGTCGATATGGCTTTGAGGTATGAAGTTCTAGAGAAGAAGAAGCAAGCAACAACACCTAGTGGACATAAAAGCAACCCAAAAAATAGGAAGTTCAACCCGCAATGGAAGAAGAAGTGGAAGGGGAAGTCGGGAGGAGATCAATGGAACAAGTTCAAGGATGTTGAGTGTTTACAGTGTACGTAAGAGGGCCATCTGGCAAGGTTTTGTAAGAATTATGAAGCTTCAAAGTAGAAGGTAAGATCTATTTCTCCAATGGTTTAGAAGATGCTTTGTTACAACTATCAACAACTAGGGCACATTGTGAAGGGTTGCCCATTGTTGAGGAAGGGTCAGAAAGTCAAAGTCATCAAGGATAAACCATCGACCTCAAAGGATGTGAAAGGTAAAGGAGTTATTGAAGGTACTTTAATCGTTAATAGTATTTTTGTTCGATTGTTTGATATCTGGGCTTCCTATAGTTTCATTTATATAGAATCGATAGGTAGATTGCAACTTTCCCTAAGAATTGTAGAAACCCTTATTTGTGTGTCTAATCCCATAGAAAGTGTAACGAAGATGTGCATGGTTTGTGAGAATGTACAAATTACGTACTTTACCCACCAATTTTTATGTGACTTGTTTGTTCTAGATTTTAAGGGTTTTGATGTTATACTCGGTATGGATTGGTTATCAGAAAATGAAGCTGTCTAAGATTGTGATGAGAGGACTTTAGTGTTGAAAAGGAGGACGGGAAGGGAAGTTGAAATATCATTTGAAGATCCAGACCAACGGATAAGTTGTTTCTCATATGCCCTTGAATCATCCCAGGCAGAGTTGGGATCAATAGCAATTGTTAAGGATTTCCCTGATGTTTTTAAACAAGTTAACAGTCTACCCCCACATCGGGAGATTAAGTTCAAAGGAAGTCGAGAAGAGGACTAATTAGGCCACAGCATCTTACACTGTTGAGAAGAGGCCTAATTAGTCATCGCATGGAGAACCGTCCGGTGAAAGCTCGGGTAAAGACAAGGATAAAGGGAAGAGGAAGCGCTGCGGAGAACCAAAATTCTCTACTTACATAGGATTGAATGCAACATTGGAGCGGATATTCTTGGATACTCGAGATCGCCTTCCGTATCGAAGGCCGGCAAGGAGGGAACCCTCAGAACGCGAAAGTGCATCAGGGAGGCACCATCTTTTTCAAGACCTATATGAGCATGATACTAACAGCTGCCGACATCAAAAGGATATAATCGAGGAGCATGTAACATATTGGTCAATTGCGACAATATGTCGAAACTCGAAATGCAGCGGTGGAACAGGATCATCCACGGTCTACCTTGAACGACGATGGCGCAAGGCCCAGGAAAGGTGTTTGGTTGGTCATCAACTAATCATGATGGTTTAGAATAAGTAGCAAACTCTGGGCAGACGACTAAGTCACTTACTCATGTATGGGGATGGAGACAACCCCTAGGCATGCTCTGAGATGATGATAAACCGTGACGCTTTGGTTTGTGAAATCAATTTTTTCTTTTTGGCTTGGACACTTGCTTTTCCTGCTTTGGTTTTGGAGTTCGGTTTGAACTCTCGGTTTTCTTGATTTTTGTTTTGGATTTTTGTTTGGACTATTAATATGAATTTTTGGTTTTCTGGTTTGATTTGGATTTCGGATTGGATTTTGATTGGTTTTTCCTCTGATTTCGGCTAAAAGGTCGTCGAGCATGGACTATGCTCGGCAAGGGTCTGGAGAGACCAGGATTTGGCCTAGGACTTAAGCTCCATAATATCTATCGGTTACTATTTTAGGTCGTCGAGTATAGACTATGCTCGGCAAGAGTCCGGAGCGACCAGGATTCGACTTAGGACTTAAGCCACAGCATTGCTCAACGTTCAGGGACACTGAACCAGGAACACCATGGCATTACTTGATACAGGTCGTCAGGTGCAGGTTGCGCTAGGAAAGAACCCGGAGAGGTTACGAATTTGGATATTGGCTATGTTGGAACCTGCCTTCTTCGATTTTAATGTGACAACTATATATTTCAAAACTATATACTATGATGTCAAATATTCTTGTAGGAATCTACAAAGAAAAGCTATTAACATATTGTCAACAAACAAAGCTCAAGCTCTCAAATATATTGATTATTCCCGGTTAGATATTTTTGTACAATCTCTAATATGATGATAACAACACACACACACAAATAGTTTTTTGAAAAAACATGTTCTACATATATAAAATATCTTTTTAAAGATATAAAAGTATTTTCAAAAAATTATAAATATCTCAAGTTCAGAATCACTAAAATAAGGAAGAGGAACAAATCAGTACAAGTTCAGACGTCTGAACCTTTATTTAGCCGTCTGTCATCAATGACAGACGTCTGATAATAAAGTTAAGACGTCTGTACTCCCAGTATTAATATTTTCTATTTTAACTGAACACAGACGTCTAATAATTTAATACAGACATCTGTCATAAACGACAGACGTCTAAATTAAACAATAGACGTCTGTATTCACTGAAATTTGTTCTTATGCCTATTTGACTTTTTAAACTTACTTAGCCATCTGACTATTTTTTTCTTAGACATCTGAACTTGACGAACTAAAGCATCTCTTCATGAAAAATCAAAATTTGAAGAGTTGTCTTCTTCACCAAGAGTTGCACTCCTTCTAATGGTTGCAACTATTGAATTAAAACTATTCAATACTATAAATAGAGATGAAAATCCACTATTTCAATTACCAATTCTTTCTATCTATTCTTGCTTTATATTGCTATAATCTCAAGTGATTTTCAAATCTCTACTTCCTACAATTGAACATTCAAATAATCATATCAAGAAGATTATAGGAAGGGTGTACTATATTGACTATATTCGTGTTACTCAAGAACACACAAGTCAAGAAACAATTTATAAATTGTATTTGAAGTCCTTTTCGGTTGCTTAGGCGGAAAAGTCTTGTTCGGTTGCTCAGGCGGTGTAATACCTGTCCCTCCGGGTTAAGTGAGGGTTATTCGAGGAATTCCAGAAGGAGTCTGGGACTGGACGTAGAACGAGAAGTTCGAACCAGTATAAAAATCCCTGGTATCATTTTTATTACTGCTATTTACTATTATTTATAATTCCGCACTTGCTAGACTAGTCCTACTATATATTATCGATCTATATACACTTTCAATTGGTATCAGAGCAAGGTCATCACATAACTATAACATAGTTATCTGATATTTAAATAATATGGACAATAACACTAGCAATAGTTTTACTGAGGGACAAGCCACTACACGACCACCATTGTTTAACGGATTAAATTATAGTTATTGGTCAACTAGAATGAGAATTTTTATGCAAGCTAGTGGATTTGAAACCTGGAATATCATTCAAACTGAATATACTATTCCTACTACAGAGTATGCTGCATGGTCTAATACACAAAAACTAGATGCTACTGCAAACGCAAAAGCAATGAACATGTTATTTTGCGCTTTAGACAAAAATGAATTCAATCGAGTTAGTATTTGTAAAACTGGATATGAAATTTGGAATACACTTAAGGTTACACACGAAAGAACGAATAAAGTAAAACAAAGCAAGATTTCTATGCTTAAAAACCAATTTCAAAATTTTAGAATGAAGCAAGGAGAAAGTATTAGTGAAATGTACTCTAGATTCCAGGATATCTATCATACACTATTAGCTTTAGAAGTTACTTATACTCAACCTGATGTTGTTTCAAAAATCCTTAACTCTTTAACTGATGAATGGGAACGAAAAGTCTTAGCTATCGAGGAAGCTAATGCTATTTCAACCATAAAAACAGAAGAGTTAATAGGAAATCTAATGTCCTATGAAGTAAATTTACAGGCAAGACGAGCACAAGCACATGACAAGAAAACTATCGCTTTTCAAGCAGAAAAAGAAGACTCTGAATCAGAAGATGATATGGCATTTATAGCTAAGAATTTCAAAAAGTTTTTGAAATTCAAAAAGAGCAATAAATTTGGAAAAAACAAGGGTTTCAATAAGCCATCAAGCTCATCTCTTGAATGCTACGAATGTCACAAGAAGGGCCACATAAAAAAGATTGTCCTGATCTGAAGAAAGAAAATAATCTCAAAAAGGACAAATATAAAAAGAAGCAAGCCTTCTCAGTTACATGGGATGATACGAAATCTTCTTCGTCAGACAGTGATAGTGACAGTGATTCAGAACAAGCCAACGTTTGTTTTATGGCAACAAATGATGATGTAAGTGATCTAACTTTTGACGATTTAATAGAAATAAACTCTGAATTGTTAGATAAACTTAGAACCCTGAAGAGTAAATATAAAGATGCTTTAGGAAAATTAAATAGAACTGAAATATAAACTGACATGTTAAAAGATGAAAAGAAAATATTAGAGGAAGAGTTAGTAAAATCTCAAGAATCTTATGTTAATATAACATCTCAATTCACTGATTTAAGTAGTGAAATGGAAAGACAGAAATATGAGAATGTTAAATTAGCAAAAGAGAATTATGATTTAAACTCTAATATTAAAACACTTGATATAGAACTATCACATCTTAAAACAAACTTGAAAATATTTCTAAAAATGTTTCTAAATTTAACAGTGGAAGAGAGAGTCTCTCTAAAATAATTGAGAATTCTCAAACCTGTTCAAATAAAAAGGGGTTAGGATATAAAAAACCAATACAAAAGCATTCTAAAAATAATGGTTCATTATATACTAATTTTAAGAAAAAGGAATCTATATCTGCTCAAAAATCTTCTTCAAAAGTTGTTCATCCAAAATCAATTATGATTTGGGTTCCAAAAACTAATAATAATTTGATTAGGAATGACTACATTAAATCTTTCATTATGTCTGTACATAAGAATGAAAATTTTATTTTTAAAGGGAACTCTAAACCCAACTGGGTTTGGCTTCCTAATATTTAACCCTTAGGACCCTAACGGAGGAAGTGGGTACCAATAGAATTTCAATATTTTTTGCAGGTACCGATTAAGAAAAGAGGAAAATGGATTCTAGACAGTGGTTGCTCAAAACACATGACAGGCGAAAAAAATATGTTAACAAACATTATCTACTCAGATGGAGGATCTGTCACTTTTGTAGATACCAAAGGTTACATCATCGGCAAAGGCGATGTGAGCAATGACGGTACATCTAATTTACCTCTTATTTCAAACGTTCTATTAGTTAAAAATTTAAAACACAATTTACTTAGTATTAGTCAATTATGTGATAAAGGCTTTAATATAGTATTTTCTGAAAATAAATGCAATATCTTTGATCAAAATAAAAATCTTATTTTCGAAGGAATTAGAGAACGCAATATTTATATTTTGAATATGAAAATTAATCATAATACAAATATGTGTTTATTAGTCAATGAAAATGATCCTTGGCAATGGCATAAAAGATTTTGTCATATAAATTTCAAAGCTATTATTATCCAAAAACGATTTAGTAAAAGGTTTACCTAAAATGAATTTTAAAGTAAATAGAACTTGTGATGCTTGTCAACTAGGAAAACTAACTAAATCTTCTTTTAAATCTAAGAAAATCATCTCAACATTACAACCTCTTGAGTTGTTACATCTAGACTTATTTGGACCAACTCAGACTCAATCTATTAATCACAATAGATATGTTTTTGTAATAGTTGATGACTTCTCTAGATTTACATGGACCTTATTTATGAAAAACAAAAGCGATACTTTTGAAAATTTCAAAACCTTTGCTAAACGAATTCAAAATATTAAAAACCTCAAAATTAAAAACATTAGAAGTGATCATGGAGGTGAATTTGAAAATGAAATGTTTGAGAAATTTTGTAATAAGAAAGGAATATTTCATAACTTTTCATTTCCAAGAACTCCTCAACAAAATGGAGTTGTAAAACGTAAAAATAGAACACTTCAAGAATGTGCCAGGACTTTATTGAATGGAACCACTCTTCCAAAACAATTTTGGGCAAAAGCCGTTGCTACTGCTTGTTATGTTCTAAATCGTGTCTCTATTCGACCTTTAACTAAACACACTCCATATGAACTTTTCAACGGTAGAAAACCTAATATATCTTATTTTAAAGTTTTTGGTTCAAAATGTTTTGCTTTAAATACGAAAGATCAACTAGGAAAATTTGATCCAAAATCGGATGAATGTATATTCATCGGATATTCAAAACGAAGCAAAGCATATAGAATCTATAATAAAAGAACTCAAACTATTGAAGAAACACTTCATGTATCATTTGATGAAAATTTCAAAATTAACACAAATGATGATGAAGATATTATAATCAATTCTAATTCCAATATTAACAACAATATACCTGAAAATACTTCTTCTGAAACTCAAATTGAAACAGAATTAAAATCTCCACCAAGAATTTTAAAAGATCATCCAATACAAAATATAATAGGAGAAATTGATGAAAGAGTCAAAACATGTAATCAACTAAATCAAATGGGTCATATAGCTTTTCTTTCTAATATAGAACCTAAAAATATTAAAGAAGCCTCAACTGATGATTATTGGATTATTGCAATGCAAGAAGAACTAAATCAATTCGAAAGAAATGACGTTTGGGATTTAGTTCCAAGGACTAATGATCAATCAGTTATTGGTACTAAATGGGTTTTTAAAAATAATGCTGATGAAAATGGAAATATCACTAGAAATAAAGCTAGATTAGTTGCACAAGGATATAATCAGGAAGAAGGAATTGACTATGAAGAAACATTTGCTCCTGTCGCGAGATTAGAAGCAATACGAATCTTATTAGCCTATGCTTGCTTTCATGATTTTAAACTATATCAAATGGATGTTAAAAGTGCATTTTTAAATGGATTTATTAAAGAAAACGTTTATGTTGAACAACCTCCCTTGTTCATACACGAACAATTTCCAGATCATGTTTATAAACTTAAAAAAGCTTTATACGGTTTAAAACAAGCACCTCGTGCTTGGTATGATCGTCTAAAAAGTTATTTAATCAACTTTGGTTTTGAAATTGGAAAGGTTGATCAAACTCTTTTTATTAAGAAAAAGAAACATGATATATTAATTATTCAAATTTATGTAGATGACATTATTTTTGGATCAACTAATGATAAATTATGTCAAGAATTTTCTAAAATAATGACAAGTGAATTTGAGATGTCTCACATGGGAGAATTAACATATTTTCTTGGATTACAAATTAAACAAGTAAATAATGGCATTTTTATAAATCAAGAAAAATATTGTAATAACTTAATTAAACGCTTTGGTATGGAAAATACTTCTGCCAAACCTACTCCTATGAGTACAACCATACATCTTGAAAAAGATGAAAACGGCAAGAGTGTAGACCAAAAATTATATTGAAGTATGATTGGATCATTATTATATTTAACCGCAGGTAGACCCGATATAATGATGAGTGTTTGTTTGTGTGCACGATTTCAAGCAGATGCTAAAGAATCACACATTAGAGCAGTGAAACGTATTTTACGTTATCTCAATAAAACCAAAGATTTTGGACTATTTTATCCAAAAGAATGTCCTTTTGAATTAGTTTCATATAGTGATGCTGATTTTGGAGGAAGTCGGACGGATAGAAAAAGTACAAGTGGGACTTGTCACTTCATTGGACGGTCTCTAGTATCTTGGTTTAGTAAAAAACAAAATTGCGTATCACTTTCTACTTGTGAAGCAGAATATATATCTGCAGCTTTGGCATGTGCTCAAGTAATCTATATGCAATAAACTCTTCAAGATTTTGGTTTTAACTTATCTAAATCAACAATTTTTTGTGATAATTCTAGTGCTATAAACTTATCTAAAAATCCAGTAAATCATTCACGAACAAAACATATTGATATTCGTCATCATTTTCTTCGTGATAATATTGAAAAAGATATAATCAATCTAGAATTCGTATCTTCATAAAATCAATTGGCAGATATTTTTACCAAACCATTAAATGAAAACACTTTTGTAAAATTGAGACGAGAACTTGGAATCATCTCATTCAAAAATTTATAAAATTTATTTTCTGCATAAGCTGGGATTTGATCTTACTTCAGCTTATTTCAGTTTTATTATTTAAAGGTCAATATAAACTTGGTTTTTGTCCTCACATTTTCTTCTAGATAAAATTAAATCATTCTACATTTAATCTTAACTATTCATTGTTTAGCTTTCAGTTTTATATATAATTACTTTCATTCAGAAGAAAATTGTCATTCAGCTTATTCAATTTTTTAAAAAAAAGGGAAAGAAGAAACTCAATCATGTTTTTTAATTTTGCATTGTTCATCTACACCATGGCCGGTTCATCTTCAGATGAGCCTTCTTCTCATTATTCATTGGGATATTCTTCAATTGACTTTGAAACTCCAAGTTCAGGGTCTTCCGAACTTCCACCTCCGACTCCTGCCTATATTCCGATATGTCCACCACAAAGTCATCATACGGGATATACGCCAGAAAATAAACGCACGCGAAGAAATTTATTTCCATCCCCAACTACTAAAGAAAAGATAGATGACTTACATCACTATCAGAGGGAAACACTTAATCTTCAGCGTGAAATGTATTTTGAGCAAAAGAGTCATGGTAGAAGACTTAGTTTTCTTGAACGGTGTGCTGCAAAAATATGTGGTTCATCTCCGATCAACACAAATGCACATATTCATTCACCTCAACGTCCTCATGTTTCTCCAAATTCTTGGGAGCGTCAACCTCAGGGGTTGCTAATTAAACCATTTGACGATAACAATCAAATCGAATTATACAATGAAAAGTCTCCGAAATCTCCAAAAACTCCGAAGACTTCAAAATAAAGTATATATATATCTCTCTCTATACATATATATATATGAGATTTATGATTGTTCATTGTGTTTTTATATGTATGTACTTTAAAGAAATATATATATGTGTGGTTATTTTTTTTAACTTAAAAAGGATAAAAATACTAAAAATCAGCCAAACGGACGTTTGATAGTTATTAACAGACGTCTGTATACCTATTTCTTATATACACTTCAGACACATAGACGTTTGGAGACAATATTTCAGACGTCTGACTTTAGTACAAAAAGTTTCAAATTCTCTGGTTCTTATTGAGCCGTCTAAACATTATGACACAGACGTCTGTCTTCAAATATAGACGTCTGCAACAAAAATTTAGACGTCCGAATTTAGTTCAAAATGTTTTTTACTCTCTGTTTCAAATTTAGACCTCTGAGTCGTCTGAACAAAACACTTCAGACGTCTGTCATCATATTTAGCCGTCTATTATAAATTTGAGACGTCTAACTCTATTGATTTTTTCAAACTATTTTTAATTTCTACAGAACATCAGACGTCTGAGCATTTTTCAGACGTCTGAAACAATGTTGAAATCAAAAACTATAAATCAAATCTAACCGCCTCCTTCTTCTCACGTCTATCCATTTCTTCAATTCTCAAATCCAAATCAAAACCCTAGCTCTCTCTAAAACAATGCCGCCTAAAACAAAATCCAAAAACAAAAAAGGAGAATCTTCTCGACCATCTCCTCACGTTCTTCCAACTGATGAACAAATCGAAGCTTGGCTTTATCACGAACCCAGGAGTATGGCTCGATACAAATATCTCTCTTCTCTGTCTTCATTTCATGGTATATTCCACGACCTCGATCACTTTCCTACTTATAGAATTAAGTTATTTACTGATAGGTCTAACATCACCAGTCTCATTGACTACAAAGACAATCAAGTAAATATATGCAGGCTTAGTGTTCTATTATTTCTAGCCAATGTCAATAATCCCAAAATTAGGCTTCATAGAGAAAAAGGAACGCTATGGACAAGCGTATTTGGAAATATTCTGAAAATAACTCCGGATGACATTGCACGAATTTTGAAATGTACCAACGACGGGATAGAATTGGAAGAATTTAAGTTAGAAGGTGATGATCTTAATCAAATAGAATATCATCTTTTCGAACCCGGACAGTCTAAAGATAGGTCGAATCATCTTCGTCCACGACCTAGATTGTTACTACGGATGCTAATTAAAACAATTTTTCCCTGGCAAGGAAGCCACGAAATAATTTACGATCATGAAGATAAAGCGCTTCAAGCAATCTTTGGAAATCAACAGATTAATTGGGCTCAATATTTTTATGATGAGTTTCGTACTTATCATGATTCTAAAAAGAGATCACTTATCTATGCTCCTTACATTACCCGGATACTCGCTGATTTTTCCATTCAAAGTCCGTCTATTGAATTTGAAAAGATTAAAGTGTCCAATATTCGATTTTTTAGCCTTATGGGATTACCGGAATCCCCTCCGGTATATCTAACCTACCCTGATTATAAAGCACAACAACTAGCACTCCAAAAACAAAAAGGAAAATCTAAAATGGATACCTCTGGTCCCGATGGAGAAGAACCAAATATTGGAGATGAGGGAAATAATAGAGATGAAGAAGAAGATGAAGACGAGAATGACAAAGCCATAGAGCAAACTTTTATCCAAAGTTCAATTCAAGAAAATTCCGATATTGAACAAATTTCTGGAAATTTAAAAACCTATACCAAAAGTGAGAAGCTCAAATCTGATATCATCATTTCTAAAAATCAAAAGAAGCTATCTCATCAAATTGCCCAAGGCTTTTCATCCATAAACTCTAGATTCGATAATCTCGATACCAAAGTAGAAGAAAATGCAAGAGAGATGAAGAATGTTAAGACTATTCTTCGACGTATATGGAAGAACTCTTATGGATCTTCACCTCCTTCCTCTCCAACATGGGGAGACTCTTAGACAAGATACTTCTTCTCTTGCTTATCTACTCTCTACTTTGTTTTGTGAATTTCAAGTATGTTTTGTAATCTTTAAAACTTCTCTTTGGTGTACTGTTTACATACTTTTGTCACTTTTTGTCACTTCTGTATAACTTGTCATATGTTGCTCTATATGTGACTTGTTCTATAACTGATCTATTCTTATGTTCTGCATCTTTTTGTATAAAAATGTATTTCTGTCGTATATCACTGTTTCTCTTTGTTTAGTATATTAAGATGTGGAACCTGTTCAATAATGTGTTTTATCATCACATTTCTAAACCCCTTACAAATTTCTTTTTGTTAATGACAAAGGGGGAGAAATATTAATCATTATGCTATATAATATGGTCATATTGACAGGGGGAGC
This sequence comes from Allium fistulosum, assembly GCA_030737815.1. Taxonomy (NCBI): domain Eukaryota; kingdom Viridiplantae; phylum Streptophyta; class Magnoliopsida; order Asparagales; family Amaryllidaceae; genus Allium; species Allium fistulosum. Next base: position 965,215,847 of record CM060902.1, on the reverse strand, counting down.
AAAAGGTATGGTTTATACTAAGCGTTGAGTCATATAGTTGTCATCATAAAAAAGGGGGAGAATGTTGGAACCTGCCTTCTACGATTTTAATGTGACAACTATATATTTCAAAACTATATACTATGATGTCAAATATTCTAGCAGGAATATACAAAGAAAAGCTATTATCATATTGTCAACAAACAAAGCTCAAGCTCTCAAATATATTGATTATTTCCGGTTAGATATTTTTGTACAATCTCTGATATGATGATAACAACACACACACACACAAATAGTTTTTTGAAAAAACATGTTCTACATATATAAAATATCTATTTAAATATATAAAAGTATTTTCAAAAAATTATAAATATCTCAAGTTCAGAATCACTAAAATAAGGAAGGGGAACAAATCAGTACAAGTTCAGACGTCTGAACCTTTATTTAGACGTCTGTCATCAATGACAGATGTCATAATAAAGTTAAGACGTCTGTACTCCCAGTATTAATATTTTCTATTTTAACTGAACATAGACGTCTAATAATTTAATACAGACATCTGTCATAAACGACAGACGTCTGAATTAAACAACAGACGTCTGTATTCATTGAAATTTGTTCTTCTGCCTATTTGACTTTTTAAACTTACTTAGCCATCTGACTATTTTTTCTCAGACATTTGAACTTGACGAACTGAAGCATCTCTTCATGAAAAATAAAATTTTGAAGAGTTGTCTTCTTCACCAAGAGTTGCACTCCTTCTAATGGTTGCAACTATTGAATTAAAACTATTCAATACTATAAATAGAGATGAAAATCCACTATTTCAATTACCAATTCTTTCTATCTATTCTTGCTTTATATTGTTATAATCTCAAGTGATTTTCAAATCTCTACTACCTACAATTGAACATTCAAATCATCATATCAAGAAGATTATAGGAAGGGTGTACTATATTGACTATATTCATGTTACTCAAGAACACACAAGTCAAGAAACAATTTATAAATTGTATTTGAAGTCCTATTCAGTTGCTTAGGCGGAAAAGTCCTGTTCGGTTGCTCAGGCGGTGTAATACCTGTTCCTCCGGGTTAAGTGAGGGTTATTCGAGGAATTCCAAAAGGAGTCTGGGACTGGACGTAGAACGAGAAGTTTGAACCAGTATAAAAATCCCTGGTGTCATTTTTATTACTTCTATTTACTATTATTTATAATTCCGCACTTGCTAGACTAGTGCTACTATATATTATCGATCTATATACACTTTCAGGCTATGAACAGCTAAGGGTTTGGGCAAGGACCCGGAGCGGTCTCGGATTTGGATACCGACCCGGAGAGGTCATGGATTCGGTTATTGGTTATTGGATATGGATGGATTAGAACTCGGTTGTCGGGTTCGGATGGATATGGAATTGGATAAGGATTTGGTTACGGGATAGGAATCAGATATCGACTCAGAGCAGTCGTAGATTTGGATACGGATACGGCAATGGCACTTGGATAAAATGGATCGGATTATGAATCGGAAGGTATGGCTATGGATAACATATGGACTTTAGATATCGGATTTGAGGCTATTCAAAACACACCTTCCAATAGCAAGGCATGACTTGGGGGGCAAATGTTAACCCGCCTTTTGGCAAGGTTGTAGATAGGCGGATTTAATTAATTCGATTGCTTGGTTATCGAGGATGGAATACGATAGGTTTGAGTCGACTGGATGGATGGATGATGCAGCGCGCTTGGAAGAAGGATATTGGATTGGATAAAGCTGGATCGACTATAACTTAGGTCTAGGAGATATGGATCAGCTACATTTGATTCGGTATAGTTTGAAGGACTACTTGGAGTCGTTGAAGGGGTTGCTTCGGGTCAGGGAGGCACATACTTCGGGTCATTCCAGCCTTTACTCTAGGTTTCTGAGCGATCGGTAGTATGGTTTTAGGGTCGGCGCTGGGTGGATCGAAATTTGAGTGGCTCGACCTGAGTGGGTCGGCAGATGTTGCTCGGTGGTGATCTGGGTCGGCATTTCTAGATCGATCGTGTTAGATTGGGTCGGTAGGAAGGCTAGGAGACGACGTGGAGTGGGTCATCATTGAAGTGGTTCGGCAACAGAGGTGGTTCAGTCATGACGAGTGGATCGGTATACATATGTGGTTCGGTATATTTGGCAGTGGATCAGCTTGCTTAGGAAGTATCAGAGTCGGGAGTGGCTCGGTGTTGGAGTATGGATATGGTTCGGTCAAGGTAGGTTGGCATAATTCCATCGGCGTGTGTAGGTCGACATTTCATTTTGGGTTCGGCAAGCGTTTGGAGATGGATTGGCAGTTTGGTTTTGGACCGATGAGGAAGGGGACTGGCATATTAAATGGGGTCGGTAGCTTCAAGTCGTTGCTCACTTACCTTGGATCGGCATCCTCCAGTCTTCGGGTCGGCATGAGGGGATAGTATCGGCTTCATTATGCTAAGAGTTCTAGCCTAGTTTACTCCGAGTCTTGGATAGGCCTGCTTCGAGTCATACCCGGGGGATATCGGGTCGGCGTATTATAAACTCGGGGTCGGTCGTGGTGTTCGAGGTTTGGGTCGGCAGTGGTCTTGGTGGGCCCAGACTACTCAGGAAGCCCAGTAACTTGGGTTTTGCCTATAAATACAGCATGCGGGGCTTCAGAAAAGGGGGTATTCCTTATGTTTTCCTCTTACTTCCCCATTTAGGCTACTCTACCATTATTAATTTAAAAACTTTGAATTGTAACTGTAATTGATTCTAACATCAATAAAAAGGAAATTTCTGGAGTGGACGTAGGCCGCAGTTAGCCGAACCACTATAAATTCTATGTTATTACTGCTTTCTTTTTAATTTTTTACTGTTCTTCACATTCATACTCTCTACATACATTTTATCTGTGATCTGTGACTGTGGTTTGGTGCTTTCAACTGGATTTTTGTGTTAGTGACCAATTTTGGCACTAACATTTTGGTGCTTTCACTGAGAATTGAACTCTGGGATTGAAAAGTTAGGATTTTGGATTTAAAGGCTTAGGAAGTTGGATTCCAGAGACTATGACAAAGCAATCAACCAGGAGACAGAGGACGGAAATAAGTCAGAAAGAGGGAAGTCAGGAGGCTTCCTCTAGAGCTAATCAAGCCTCCGTCTACATCACTAGGGACGAGATGTAGGTCATGATGAATTCCATGTAGGAGCAATTGATGAAAAGGCAAGAGGAAATGATGCAGACACTTTTCAGACAATTTGGACAAGCAAGAACTGCAGGAGCTCAGATCCATGGAGCTGGATCAGAAGGACTCAACCGGCAAGTAGATGGAGTGGTTCAGCAGGGGCAGCCCCCAATCAGCAAACAACTATTAATCTGGATGGACCTAGACTCGGGGGCACACCACCAAGTAATGCTGGACCGATCCACGGAGGGATACCAGATGATGCTGCGCAGCCTGGCACCAACAGGGATACAGGAGTGCGTGATGAGGAGTATGTTCCGGAATTCTCCTGAGGGCTTGGAGGGCAGTTAGGGAATATGGATAGGGGGAAACCCTTGGTAGGTTACACTGGATTAGCTGACATTATCAGGCGAACTATTTGCGGAGGTCTGGCAAACATGGATTTGGAGGGAGTAAACGAAAGTCCATTTACCCATAACATTAGGATGGCTAGGAATCCACCCGATTTCAAGTTGCCCACTCCGAAAGTATACAACGGTAAGACGGATCCCACCGACCACTTGATGAGGTACATAAGGCATCTGGAAGTGCTGGGGGGCATCAGAGGAGTTTATGGCCCGATGTTTTCCCCTGTACTTGACTGATATAGCTGCTATGTGGTTCAGACAGCTGGAAGATGGATCAGTTGGAACATGGACAGAACTGGTGGAAAGGTTTTTGTAATAGTTTCGGGTTCACATCAAAAGGCCGAAGAATGTGATGACACTGACGTCGGTGAAACAATGGGCGGATGAATTGCTCAGGACTTTCTTAACTCGGTTTAATGCAGCAGTTGCTTTGGTGGATCGGTCAGATCCATCAATGGTTTTGATGGCGGCGGTGTCAGCAGTCAGGGATAATTCAGATTTCAAAGTATCGTTGATACGGGACCCACCAATGAATCTCGGGGAATTCTTTCACGAAGCCGAGATATTTCTTCCACAGTAGGATGCATGTTTGGATATGAGGTCAAAGGAAGTAAACATGGTTAAGGATGGAGAACCGTCCGGTGAAAGCTCGGGTAAAGACAAGGATAAAGGGAAGAGGAAGCGCTGGGGAAAACCAAAATTCTCTACTTACACAGGATTGAATGCAACATTGGAGCGGGTATTTTTGGATACTCGAGATCGCCTTCCTTATCGAAGGCCGGCAAGGAAGGGACCCTCAGAATGCGAAAGGGCATCAGGGAGGCACTATCTTTTTCATGACCTGGACGGGCATGATACTAACAGCTGCCGACATCTAAAGGATATAATCGAGGAGCATGTAGGGAATGGTCAGTTGCGACAATATGTCGAAACTCGGAATGCAGCGGTGGAACAGGATCAGCCACCGCCTACCTTGAATGACGATGGCGCAAGGCCCAGGAATTGTGGTCGGTTGGTCATCAACTAATCATGATGGTTTGGAATAAGTATCAAACTTTGGGCAGACGGCTAAGTCACTTACTCATGTACGGGGACGGAGACAACCCCTAGGAATGCTCTGAGATGATGATAAACCGTGATGCTTTGGTTTGTGAAATCGGTTTTTTCTTTTTGGATTGGAAACTTGCTTTTCCTACTTAGGTTTTGGAGTTCGGTTTGGACTCCCGGTTTTCTTGATTTTTGGTTTGGACTTTTGATATGGATTTTTGGTTTTCTGGTTTGATTTGGATTTCGGATTAGATTTTGATTGGATTTTCCTCTGGTTTTTGGCTAAAAGGTCGTCGAGGATGGGCTATGCTCGGCAAGGGTCCGGAGAGACTAGGATTTGGCCTAGGACTTAGGCCCCATAATATTTATCGGTTACTATTTTAGGTCGTCGAGTATGGACTATGCTCGGCAAGGGTTCGGAGGGACCAGGATTCGGCTTAGGACTTAAGCCACGACATTACTCAACGTTCAGGGACACTGAACCAGGAACACCATGGCATTACTTGATACATGTCGTCAGGTGCAGGTTGCGCTTGGCAAGAACCCGGAGAGGTTACGAATTTGGATATTGGCTCTGAACAGCTAAGGGTTTGGGCATGGACCCGGAGCGGTCCCAGATTTGGATACCGACCGGAGAGGTCATGGATTCGGTTATTGGTTATTGGATATGGATGGATTAGAACTCGGTTGTCGGGTTCGGATGGATGTGGAATAGGATAAGGATTTGGTTGCTGGATAGGAATCAGATATCGACTCAGAGAAGTCGTAGATTTGGATACGGATACGACAATGACACTTGGATAAAATGGATCGGATTATGAATTGGAAGGTATGGCTATGGATAACATATGGACTTCGGATATCAGATTTGAGGCTATTCAAAACACACCTTCCAATAGCAAGGCATGTTTTGGGGGGCAAATTTTAACCCGCCTTTTGGCAAGGCCGTAGACAGGCGGATTTAACTAAATCGATTGCCCAGTTATCGAGGATGGAATACGATAGGTTTGAGTCGACTGGATGGATGGATGATGCAACGCGCTTGGAAGAAGGATATTGGATTGGATAAAGATGGATCGACCATAACGTGGGTCTAGGAGATATGGATCAGCTAAATATAGTTCGGTATAGTTTGAAGGACTACTTGGAGTCGTTGAAGGGGTTGCTTCGGGTCAGGGAAGCACATACTTCGGGTCATTCCAGCCTTTACTCTGGGTTTTTGAGCGATCGGTAGTATGGTTTTAGGGTCGGCGCTGGGTGGATCGGAATTTGAGTGGCTCGGCCTAAGTGGGTCGGCAGATGTGGCTCGGTGGTGATCTGGGTCGGCATTTCTGGATCGGCCGTGTTAGAGTGGGTCGGTAGGAAGGCTAGGAGACAACGTGGAGTGGGTCGACATTGAAGTGGTTCGGCAACAGAGGTGGTTCGGTCATGACGAGTGGATCGGTATACATATGTGGTTTGGTATATTTGGTAGTGGATCGGCATGCTTAGGAAGTATCAGAGTCGGGAGTGGCTCGGTGTTGGAGTATGGATATGGTTTGGTCAAGGTAGGTCGGCATAAGTCCATCGGCGTGCGTAGGTCGGCATTTCGTTTTGGGTTCGGCAAGCGTTTGGAGATGGATTGGCAGTTTGGTTTTGGATCGGTGAGGAAGAGGACCGGCATATTGAATGGGGTCGGTAGCTTCAAGTCGTTGCTCACTTACCTCGGGTCGGCATCCTCCAGTCTTCGGGTCGGCATGATGGGATAGGATCGGCTTCATTATGCTACGAGTTCTAGCCTAGTTTACTCCGAGTCTTGGATAGGCCTGCTTCGAGTCATACCCGGGGGATATCAGGTCGGTGTATTATGAAATCGGGGTCGGTCGTGGTGTTCGAGGTTTGGGTCGGCAGTGGTCTTGGTGGGCCCAGACTACTCAAGAAGCCCAGTAACTCGGGTTTTGCCTATAAATACAGCATGCAGGGCTTCAGAAAAGGGGGTATTCGTTCTGTTTTCCTCCTACTTCCCCATTAACGCTACTCTGCCGTTATTGCTTTAAAAACTCTAGATTGTAACTGTAATTGGTTCTAACATCAATAAAAAGGAAATTTCTGGAGTGGACATAGGCCGGAGTCAGCCGAACCACTATAAATCTTGTGTTATTACTGCTTTCTTTTTAATTTTTACCGTTCTTCACATTCATACTCTCTACATACATTCTATCTGTGATCTGTGACTGTGGTTTGATGCTTTCATCTGGATTTGGTTGTTAGTGACCAATTTTGGCGCTAACAGTATTTAGAGGACCATTTTTTTGAGTGGTTAGTTATGTCATTTGTGCTAACCAATGCGCCTGCTTATTTTTCGGATCTTATAAACCGAGATTTTTAGAAATGTGTTGAATAAATTTATGTTAACCTTTATATATGATATCCATATTTACTCTATGATCGAGGAAGAACAGAAACACCATTTGGAAGTGGTGCTGGAGATGTTATGGAAACATTTTTTAAAATCTAAATTTTCTAAGTGACATTTTTGGCAATCGTAGGTAAGGTTCCTTAGGCATGTTGTGCCAGGGGATGGTTTTTTGGTTAATCCAGCAAAGATAGCGTCTGTTCAAGAGTGGAAGACACCACGGAATCCAACAGATGTTCGAAGCTTCTTAGGCTTGGCCAGATATTATAGAAGGTTCATCCAAGACTTCACCAAGATTGCCTCGCACTTGACAAAGTTAACGAAGAAAGATGAGAGGTTTGTTTTGATTTTAAAGTGTGAGGAAGCATTCGTTCAGTTAAATAAGAGGTTGACTAGTGCTCCAGTTCTAGCTATTCTAGATAGAGGTGAAGGGTTGACTGTATATACAGATGCATGTAGTGTAGGATTGGGTACAATTCTGATGCAGCATGGTAGACTCATTGCTTATGCTAGTAGGCAGTTGAAGCCTCATGAGCAAAATTATGAAACACATGATTTGTAGTTATTAGCTGTTGTGTTTTCTTTGAAGATCTCAAGGCATTACTTGTTGGGTGAAAAGTACGAGCTCTTCACGGATCATAAGTCCTTGAAGTATCTTTTCACACAGAAAGATATGAATATGAGGCAGCAATAATGGTTGGAATTCCTGGTAGCATATGACTTGGATATCCTATATACATTAGGAAAAGAAAACATGGTAGTAAATGCTTTGATTAGGAATGCAGTCTTGGTCCTTTTGGAAGTTACTCCAACTCTTCTGGAGAGGATTGCATGCAAAAAAGGGAAGATAGTCGCCTAATGGAGATCATCAAGGATGTAGAGGAGAGACAATGTTCGAGCTTTGAGGTGGACCATCGAGGTATATAGCGGACAAATGGAAGGATATGTGTTCCTAAGGTCAATGGTGTTAGGCAAATTGTTTTAACAGATCCAAGTTGAGTATCTATGCTGGTGTTTCGAAGATGCATTGGAAAATAAAGCTGGTATTATGGTGGAAGGGGATGAAGCGGGATATCTCAACCTAGGTCAACCGATGTGCGAATTGCCACAAATCAAGGGCAATCATCAATGGACTGCTGGGATACTCCAACCACTTGAAATCCTGAATTGGAAATGGGAGAAAATATCAATGGATTTTATTGATGGGTTGCCTAGATTAAGAAAAGGAAATGAAGGTGTTTGGGTCATTGTGGATAAGATAATCAAGAGCGTCCATTTTATTCCAGTGAAGCCGACAAGGAGTGCAGCAACATTTGTAGATGTTTACATGAGAGAGATCGTTCGACTGCATGGAGTTCTAGTTAGCATTATAAGTGGTCGATATCCGATCTTTACCAGTCAATTTTGGGAGGCATTACAAGCAGCTTTGAGAACAAAACTAAGATTGTGAATAGCATAGCGTCCTCAAACGGATGGGCAAACAGGAAGATTTAACCGATTCTTAGAAGATCTTTTGAGAGCATGTATCTTAGACTTAAGCGGATCGTCTACACTTGGTGGAAGTCTCATACAACAACAACTATCAAGCAATCATTAGCATGGCACCTATGAAGCTCTTTATAAATGGCCATGTAAATCACCATTGTATTGGGTGGAAAATAGGGATCGGATAGTGCTTGGATTTGATATGATTCAGGAGGCTATGGAGAAGGTTGATATGGTCAAAAGGAGAATGAAGGAAGCTCAAGATTGATAGAAAAGCTATGCTGATCGAAGTCCAAGGGATTTGGAATTTTCAGTCAGAGACTTTGTGTTTTTGTGAAGATTTCTCCGATTAGAGAAGTTGTTCAATTTGGAAGAGCAGAGAAATTGGAGCCTATATGTGTTGGACCTTTTCATATTCTGGAGAGCATTGGGCTTTGTACCTATAGAGTTGAGTTTCCAGAAAGATTGTCGAGAGTTTATAATGTTTTCCATGTGTCACATATGAGGAAGTATGTATATGATCCATCGTTGATTGTTGAGCTATCTATTCAAGAAGATTTTGAGGTGGAACTAAATTTAACCACGATAAGGCATCCAATTTGCATTGTTAATCGAGATATGGAACAATTGCGTAATAAAATTGTGAGATTGGTTAAGGTTTAGTAGAGTTAAGATTCCAAAGATTGCATTTGGGAGATGGAATAAAGCATAAAGGAAGCTTATCCCGAGTTGATGGTATAATAATAGTTTGCTCATTGTGTGGATTGTGTACTCGTCATTTAAGATGTGATTGCCTAATATGTATCTTTTGTATGCGTTTCATCATATATAATATATGCCCTTTTGAGTTATTTTGAATTATCTTTTTGCGTGTTAATTTCGGGATGAAATTCTTTTAAAGGGGGAGAATGTAACGACCCATAATTTAATCACTTTAATTAGATATACTTGATATATTTTAAAATAATTAAATAATGGATTTTATAACTAAATTAGGCCTCTTTTAAGTGCTAACCAGTAATGGTGAAGTTGTTTTGAAATTTGGTTACAAAAATAATCAGATCAAAGAAAAATCGAAAATGTGATCGAAAATCGTTTATTGGATTTTCAACTTTTCATTGTCTAAAAGTTGTCGGAATGTGTTGTGTATGCTGGAGTGTATATATACACTCATATATAAATAATATTTGCTTTGGTTAGAGTTAAATAAGTTTAAACTATTTACATAAATAAAATAGTAAATGTTGACTTTTCTTTTAAAATTTTAAAATAAAAGAAATGTAAAAGGTAAACTTCATATCTGAAAGTAGTGAAGCGATGGAGATGAGGGGAGGGTGATGTATGGCATGTAGAATAAGGAATGTAGGATGATGTGGCAACAACTTAAGGATGGTAATAGATAAAGTTAAAAAGGTAATTTACTATATTTCATTTTATATAAAAAAATTATTTTTTTAATCCTCATTTTACTCCACTTCATTCATTTTCAATACTTTTATTTCTTCCATTCTAAGCTTCTCTTTTATTTCCATGGCCTCTTTGAAAATCTCTAAGTTAAAAAAGCTTTCTTTTCCACTTTAAAAAACTTAAAACCATAGCTAAAATACTCACTTTCTTCTTTAAACCTCCTCGCTTCCAAAAACAAGTCCAAAAACCCATTTTCAAAGCAAGGCCGGGCCCTCCTAAACCTAGGCTGATCCCATCTTCTCCTCCTTAGGCTCCAAAATAAAGTTTTTAGAAGGAAAAGTTAGATCTAGGTATTGGTGCAAAGTGTGGTGGTATTTTGATTTTAATTTGGTTGATTTTTGGTGAGTAAATCTCACTTTCAAAATCCAAGTTTAATACTTTATTATTATGATAATAATGTTAGTTAGTTAATTACTTATGTGTGCGTATTTGGATTAAAAGTTGTTGGTTTAGTTCCCGCTTAAAGCAGAGGGTGTATGTGATGATTGGTTGATGACTTGGAATATATTCGAAGTGCTTATGTATGATGTATAAGTATTAATCTTGCCTTGTTTATGAATGATATTTACATGTGTGTACATGTGCTTATATTTGGATGGTTGTATGTTAGTTGGAAATTTAAACTTGAATTTGTCTATATTTCGACATCGAGATCCCGTGTGTTTTAAAGAACTAGTTTACTTCCTTGGTTTTGGAATATTTCTAAAATGTTTTCTGAACTTTCCTTTTTTCTTTCAAACTTTTGTACAAGTTACTAAAGTAATTTAAATAAAGAAGGAAAAGATTTAATGGTTATTTTGGCGTATAAAACTAGTTTGAAAGTTATGGTCCATATAGCGATAGCCGCTATGTATGTAGTTCGTAAATCGACAACTTTTGTGTAAAGTAAAAGGGGATTTTACTTTAGGTATTTTTGAAAAGTCTTTAAAAATACATTATATGTATTAAAAAGGAACTTTAAAATATATAAAATATTTTCAAAAATTATTATTTAATTATTAATTAAGGTAAAAGTTAACTATTATCTAATCATTAATTACGGTAAAGTATAATTATTATTTAATTATTAATTAAGGGAAAGGATAATTACTATTTAATTATTAATTTAGGTAAAGGTTAATTAAAGTTAATTATTATTTAAATAAGGGTTTATTTGTTAATTAATTATTATTTAAATAAAAGGTTTAGTTAATTATATAAAAGTTGTTTATTTTAAATTGCTTTATTTTCAAAGGTTGGTTTTATTTAAAAGCAACTGTCTGTTGAAGGAGGTTTTAAAATACAAAAGATCTCTTTGTCCGTGCCATTAAGTAGGCAAACAAATATAATAAATTATGCTAAAAACATTGACATGTTTTATGGAAAGTAACTCATCTTGTATATAGCACTAAAAGCCGATGAGTAGACTTTCCTTTATCTATGAGATCCATAACCATATTTCAAAGCGAGGGATAAAGAAGTCGAAATATCGGTTATGTGATAAATATGAGAGAGTTAATTTCGATAAATGGGTCATGATTAGTTAAGTATATGGAAGATACTTCATTGTATACTTAACACCAAATTCCAAGGTATGGAAACTCGTCTCTATCCCGAGAAGTAAAAATGAATGACGAGGCAAGGATAGTTTTCTAACTTGTCTGACTTTATTGTTAATCAAGGGATAATGCTATTTGAAATCGGAAAGTGGGAATAAGTGTAGGATGTCTTATTTTTCATATGAAAATCTATACTCACCCCGGATAGTGGATTTACCCACTATCGATAACTTGACCATTTTAAAATTATTGAATGTTTGTTCGGAGAGATTGAGATAAGATAAGCATGAATTATCCGAAAACCACTTTGAATCAACTTAAGCGTTTAAATTAGAAACATCTTGAAGATGATGGAATCGAAGACGAAGAACCTTGAAGTGCAAGGGCTACGTGCTACTATTCCTAAAGGTGATTCCAAAAAGAATGTAGTAGAAGTAGTGTTTTGTTTTTTCATATCCTGAACAACTTGTATGGAAGAATGCTAGCATTGCATTGTCGCTTGAAGGGCAATGTTAGCATTCCAAGCGGATTGCTATATAAAAAGGTAAAATGTAGCCTCAAGCCTCATAACCGGGAATGACTAAAACAGGGGATATGCTTCAAGGCTATGTGGGTTGCACCCATTAGGGTATGATCATTGCCCGATCTAGACCGATATTTCTAGATTATGCATGCTAGTAACCCGGGTATGGTTTTTGATCACAACCGGGGTGGTGAAATAATCGGTACTATCCAGTAAGGGGTAGGCTGGTCCTGATTTACAGGCAGTCCATGTAAGGCCATCGGTACATTTTTCTAATAGTGTGCTATGGTAGGTAGTGCCCCAGCAGCCTTATCATTGTATGGAATCCATTTTCTAATATGTGCCTTTATATACTTAGTTGTATACCTAATATGATGGAATGTAATTAATGTAACCATTTTGGCTAAGATTGAATATTTATTTTAAAACCTAGACACTATCATAATATCATAAGATTCTTAATAAAAAGGTTTTGGTTATCATATGGTAAAAACCCGTCCGTGTTTTGTGCGGTGTGGTCATACAAGATATCTTTATTTTAAAGAGTTTTATAAGTATAATGATTCAATTGTTTGAAGTTTGCTCACACTACACCCATTTCTGACCTGGAGTTTTCTTTCTTTCCATAAAACTCTTGGTACTCAAATTTGTATGAGTAGTCAAGTAGTCCAGATTCTTATAGATGCATCTTGGAGGAGCATGGAGCATGAGGCTTCGACGTTATCTAGTTATCTATTTTATTTCCATTGTATCTGTATATTATATATCAGCATTATGTGGACAGACGGTTATAACTGTCCCTGGCTGAAGTCAGTACCTGTTGTGACTCTAAAGTTTCGTTTTGGTAGTGACCACATGCACTATCTTATATTCTATTATATATGATTGCCTTGCGCTATGAGATTCTATGTTTCTTTCTTCTTGTCTTTTCTTTTCTTTTTACCTCAATGGCTTGTCTTGTGGACACCTAGATGATCGGCACATGAATACCGTGGATGTATTAAGTGTAACGACCCTGAATTTTGAACAATTTAAATTGAAAATATTTAATTAATTTTAAATATTTGAACGATGATTTGACTTGAATTTCAAATTATCAAAAGGAATTGGCGATTAAATTTTTGAATTTAATATATTGAAAGTTGAATAAAATTTGAATCTTCGATTTTAAGCCGGTTAAAAATAATTTAAAGGCTTAGAAAATTCATATTGATAATACTGAAGGTAATAGAAGCTTCAGAATTGAATTTGAAAGCGATTTGTTCCGTTTTGAAATATTATCGTTTGAAATTGAATTTAAAAATAGTCTTCCGAGGCACAGTCTCGGAATTTGACGAAACAAGTTTCATTGGGTCCGTAATATTGAATTATTACTGGATTTCAATTTTCGTATTTATTGGAATTGTTTTGTGAATATACGACGTATAAACACGTAGAAAATCTATTCGGATTCAATTTAAATTTCGGTGATAACCGGGGTTTTCGCATCGATTTGATATCATTGTTAAACGATTTCTCTACTAGTTAATTGCTTATAGGAGTTTCGATTCGGACTGGAATTCGTCTAATAAAAATTGTTGTTGAAAATTTTGAATCGGTTAAATTCTTTTAGAAAAAAAAGAAGAAAAGAAAAATTTGTTAAAGGGTTTTGGGCTTTAAAATTTTATCTCGGCCCATTCATTTCGTTTAAAACCCTATACCCGATCCCTTTCTCATTTCATTCACAAACCCTAAACCTAAATCGAAGAAAAGAAAATAAATGGCGGCGACTTCTTTCGTTCGTTCCTCGAAAAAAGAAAAAATGGCGACGTTGTGATTTGGGGCTTCGGCGTTTGTTCAATTTTCTTCGGCTTCGCTCGTCTTCAACTAGGGCTTCGTCTCTCGTTCCTCCTTCGATCTGCAAAGATTAGGGCTTCGACGTTAGTAGTGGCGGCCTCGATTCGATCATCTCCCTCTTCGCCAAATTTTAGGGTTTTTGCTTCTGGTTCGCTCGCTCGCGTGCTCCTCGATTCAAACTAAGGTGAGTAATGTATTTACTCACATCTATTTCAAATCATAAGTTTGTAGGATTTAATGTTTTGATTTTCGTTCGTCTGATTGTTTCAAAATTATTGCTTTGGGCCGTTCGATTATTGATGGATGTTGATGATTTCTCTGACTTGTTCGATGTTCATATATATTGCGTATATTTGTTTTACTTGATGATCACGGCTTTGAATTTGCTGTGATGATATCTGTTTATCTCCGTGAATTTCTCTGTTCTGACTTGTTCGACTCACGGCTACGATCTTTTTCTGTTGACTTTAAAATACTCGGCTTTGTTGGCATTTTTGGTTCGATTATACTACAGTTGATTTTGTTTTGAATTTGGTTTCTACTGACATTGATCACAGTCTTGCATAGTATCCATACGCATTTGGTCCAACCATTTTTGTCTTGTATATTTTGGTTGCTAAATCATGTGTAGCTTGTAATGAGTCACTGATTTTGGTAGAGACTTGTTTCGTTGGAGTCAGTGGATTGCTTCTGCATTGTATATTTTGTCTATATACATGAACTACTGTGCATTTGGTCATTGTTGCATATTGGTCAACATGTAGTTTCATTGCCTCTGGTCATTGGTCGAGTTCATGTCGTGTTTTCATACTGTGTAGTCTTGTTCTGGATTTAAGCTTTAACTTTGGTTGTGTACACATGATGGTAGTGGTGTATATTTTGAAATTATAGTCTGCACTTGTATAGTTGGTTCCATATTCCACATGTTTGACCCTAGCTGATGTGTTTCCAGTTGCATTTGATCATTTTGTACTTGAGATGTATTGTGCTGTTGGTCTTGACCATTTGTTATCTTTGAGTTGCAGTGCTTCATCACGTCACTTGATCTATTTTGATTTGGGCATTTCACTGTGTCATTTTTAAAATGTTGCTGTTCTTGGGTCTTTGGTCAAACTTGTGTACATTCTTGAGTTTTACTGAGCTTTGTCTGCTCGACCAATGCTTGCTTCACTGATTCATTTTAAGTTGTAATTCTTTGATTTTTTTTACACTTCACCTGTCCAGTCATCACTATCTGGTTTGCATATTTGGTCGTCTGCATTTTTAATGTTTTTATGGCGTGGACTTTGGTCTGCTGATCATGTTCCCTCTCGATCACTTGTGGTAGTTCGACTTGCTCGACTTCATTATGTCTGGCTTTGGTCATTGCTGTAGTTTCACTGCAGTTCACTGTGTTGCTATATTGAGTTGCATATCTGAACTCGATCCACTTGAACCTTTGTGTAGTCTGGTCTGTAGTGGGTCTCAAGTTTTTTGGTTGGTCTGCATCCATTGTTGTTGTAGATGTCCTTTGTATTCACCGACTCCGGTCAGTAGCTTGTGGCTTGTTCATGTGATTCCCTGTGCACATCGATGTTTTTTTTATGTCTCCTAGAATCACTTGTTTTCGAGACCATTCTAGTTGCATTGTGATATTTGTTGAGTCTGCATTCTTGTTGTCCAGACTTGACACTCTTGACCATTTGTTCATCACTGGTCTTTGCATTACCTTCTGCATTCATTCCAAATATTGTTGATATTAGTTTATTTCATTGTGGCATTGTGAAGCTATCTTGTTGCCTTTGATACTGCATGTAGTACTGCATTTCATATGCTTGTAAAACGTCTTGTAGTCCCTTGTTTAATCTGTCCAGTTTTGGTTGAGTATTTTTTTGTGTTGAATCTGATTTTGATTTGACTTTGTGTACTCGAGTTGGCGAGGCAGTGCATGTTAGCGTGTACTGCAGCCACACATTTGTTGTTGGCGAGGCCGTGCACGTTAGCGTGTGCTGCAGCCACTCAGTGTAAAATTTTAAATTGATTTAGTCGATTTGATAAATTGTTTATTTATCTCTGTTGATTTAAATCTGCTGATTTATTGTTTAACACTGTTAAGTGTTATATTTTCGTTATCCGATTTCTTTGTTAAAAGAGTTGGATAGACAAGAATTATTTTGACTGTCGTCTACTTAAATTATTATTGCCTCTATGCACTCGTAAACTGGTTTGAATTAGACTGACCTGTGTATTATTTTCTTTTGAATATAATACTCGGGTCAGACCGAGTATTTTTTCAGCTTGAAGATTTTCGAGCAGCGAAGTTAGAGAGAGAGTAAAGAACCATTTTTAGTTTCAGAAGAAAATTGTATTTTAAGATATTCCGCTGTATCAGTATTAAATGGTATAAACTCTGATGTATATAAAAAAGATTTATAGTATTGAAATAAAGATTCATTTGTTTTAATTCATTGTTATGATTCTGTGTTTCTGTGGCTGATTCTGTTTAAACCTTATAAACTAAATAACAATTCGTCTTTTTGAACGTTTTGAGTTGGTCTAATTACCGACTGGAGGCGGTCAAAAAGGGGGAATGTTACAAGGTGATATCAGAGCTTTGGTTTACACAAAGCTTAGTTTATGATGTTTAATATGAATAGTTACGAGAAACACTTTAAGCAGAAAATGTTTTTCAAATCTAAAGAAGTATAAAATTGTTGTTGAAAATAAAGATTTTTAACTTAAGAAAAGTTAAATTGAATTAGTATCAATAAATATATGATTTGAAATTTAACTAAAGGAAGTTAAATAAATTGAACTTGATTTGATAAATTATCAAGATGAAAGGTTAAACTTGAAAGATAAGTGATTATATAATATGAATCGGAAAGTTTAAATTTATAAGTTGTTTAACTTATAAAATGAGAAATTTAAATGAAACCAGTTGTTAAATGTTTGAATAGTTTTGTTAAGTGAAACAAAATTTGAATTTTGAATGTGATATGAATTTGACTTTAGTAAAGTTAAATAAAAATAGAATTTCAAATAAATTTGAGCCGAACTTAAGTTTTATGGTGAAAATAAATGCAAGTAGAGATAAAATGAAATATAGCTTAAGTAATATTGAACCAAACTGAATTTGATATCAAAATGAATTGATAAAGTGAAGAATGAATATGAATTTGAGATAAAAAGGAAATTCAACTTTAATTGTAAAAGTGAATTGTGAATATGGTGAGTATATAAATTCGATCTGAATTAAAATATAAACCAATTGAAATTAAGTATGTTGAACCAAATTGAATGTAAGCAAAGTGAATAAATTTGGTTAAGTTGAATGTGCATTGGTTGCTAGTTGATCGTATGGAAATTCATTAAGTATTAATGAAATTGCATTAATGGAATTTGAAAGCTAAGTAATTGAATTCAAATTGAAGGATAAGTAAATTTAAATAGAATCAAATTTGATTTGAATTGAAAGCAAACTAACTTGAATATAAATTAGTGAATGTGAACTAATTGAATATGAATGAATGTTAGTAAAATCCAATGTGAAAAAAAATTGGAAACCAAGTCGATGAATGATTTACTAAAGAACTAGTTGATTATCTTGGAGATGGAAAACTGATAAATTTATATAATAGTTTAAATTGGAAATTTTGAATTATTATAAACGGCTTAAATTGAAGATTTGAAAGTGTTGATAAAATATTGGAATTGTATAAGTGTTAAAAGTGAAATATTTAATGGATTTCATAAGTGGATGAAAAGTTTCAGAATTAAAAGTTTTATAAGGTGAAGTTATAAAATGAATCGAAGTTGCGAAATAAAAGAATTTATAAGTAATTTACTTGTAAATTAAAATTATGATATAAAACTGAGTTATAGAAGAAATGATTAATAAAGCCATTTTTTATAAATTGAAGTCTTTATAAATAAGAATAGAATTTATAAACGTTGTTTATAAATTTGAAACTGACTTATTTTGATAAGTAAATTTTTAGAACTTGTTAAAAGTAGTATATTCACAATTTTGGACCGTGAATATATTATTGAATAAAATGGACATGTTTGGGAAAGTGATATTTTAAAACGAAGTTAATTGTTTTAAAAGATGTTTTCAAAGGCATTGAATATCGAAACCATAGATTTCAACATTCATTGTTGAAATAGACGTTTTCGAATAAAAGGAAATGATGGACTATAACATTGTTGTTATAGTAAATAATTTCCGAAAGGAAATGTTTTGTATAGTATTGGGATTTATACATCTATCTAATTTTCGAATCCCTATACTAGTGATTTTGAGTTGTCGTAACGATGTTTTACGTAACATTCGTTTTGACTCAAATAAATATGTGAAAGAGAATGATTTCCTTAAAAGATGAAATGTATACTTAATTTTGATTTAAAGTATATCGAATATTTTCAAATTTTGAAAATAAATGGATTTGTGAATTACTTATTTTTAAATAAGTATGGAAATGTTTTTCCAAAGATGAAATGTTGTGAATATATTCCGTAAGGAATAAATGATTTGAAATTCATTTTTGAAGTCGAAGTTGAAAAGTTAAATGAGAAATTTGAACAATTAGTTCAATTTGAAATTTTTCAAAAAGATTGAATCGTTAAGTTAAAATTGAGTTTAACTTCGACATCAAAGACAATATAAGTTGAGCTTTGAATTTCAGATGATGATTTGGATTGCATGTCTAACATTGTGAATTGATGACATAGCAATTGATCTCTATTAAATATATATCTGTTGGTGGCGGAGAATTTATTCTCTTAGCTTAACACCCTTCTCTGAGACGTACGAGCTCAGAGGTTATATATCGATAGACATCAATTCTGTGTTGAGAATTGACGATGTAAGCGTGAAATCCTAATCGAATGTGAAAGTCCATAATGAATGGAATTATGAATATGAATTAGGTTTGAGGTAACCTTAAATTTCCAAATCGACTTAGAGGAAAATTTTGAAATCCTCTATTTTGTTATGAATATGGATATGTAAGTTTTTAGAACTTATATATATGAATACGGTAAATTTGGAACCGTTAGTTTAGAAAGACATTGTTATGGAAATCTTATGTATGTTTACATGGATATGATATGTACGAAATGTGAAATGAAAGTACTACATATATGATATTATGTTTTCTAAACTGAGGATGTGGAAAAGTACCTTCCATTTATTATTGGAGAAGGTATTGGAACTCGTGAAGAGTGTCCATTTGAAATTCGTAGCTACGTAGAATTTTCCATAAGTTGGAATGTCCATTTGGACTAGAATCCCTCGTGATGGGATCATGTTGATTATGATGTATGTTAGCGTAATTTGAGGGGCGAGATGCCTACAGTTACAAGCGATTCTACTGGGATAGTAGCGTAACCGCCGTGTGGACCGCGATCTATGGCAACAACCATGGCGAAATTCAAGAGAGATGTGAAATCTACGGTTACAAGCGATTCTACTGAGATAGTAGCGTAACCGCCGGGTAAACTGTGATCCATGGGGGAACGTGCTTTCCATATCCATTTTTTAAAAGAATTTTTAAAAGTATTTTCACTGGGAATTGAAGCAAGTATGTTTAGTACTTGGAGATTGTTAGACCTGCGCCTGGCCAGCGTATGCCTAATGTCTGTGAGAACGAAGATGGACTTGTTAAATTTCGAGTTAGCAAGTATTTTCAAACTGTAAATAGCAAATCAATAGTTTGAAATTAAAATTACATAATTCCTACCTAATGAATTAAGGAAGAGGATCTTTGTAATGTTTTGAAAGTCCACAGCTTTGGAAGAGATATATATTATATAAATCTCTAATGTGAAGAATTTTAAGTTTGAATCTGAGTTTGTAAGTCAAAAATTTAGTAAAAGACTTTTTGCGTTTTGATTGTAGAAATCAATGAACAAAAGAGAAGATAAACAAAACTAATGAGATTAAACAAATGAAATGAATCCTATATTCATTTATTTGTAATAAGTTTTAAGCTTAGAAAAATTGAGTAGAGTATAAATATCGATGAAATTTTAACGACTTTTCCTTTTCGTGGACGAAAAGTTTTTAAGGAGGGGAGTTTGTAACGACCCTGAATTTTGAACAATTTAAATTGAAAATATTTAATTAATTTTAAATATTTGAACGATGATTTGACTTGAATTTCAAATTATCAAAAGGAATTGGCGATTAAATTTTTGAATTTAATATATTGAAAGTTGAATAAAATTTGAATCTTCGATTTTAAGCCGGTTAAAAATAATTTAAAGGCTTAGAAAATTCATATTGATAATACTGAAGGTAATAGAAGCTTCAGAATTGAATTTGAAAGCGATTTGTTCCGTTTTGAAATATTATCGTTTGAAATTGAATTTAAAAATAGTCTTCCGAGGCATAGTCTCGGAATTTGATGAAACAAGTTTCATTGGGTCCGTAATATTGAATTATTACTGGATTTCAATTTTCGTATTTATTGGAATTGTTTTGTGAATATACGACGTATAAACACGTAGAAAATCTATTCGGATTCAATTTAAATTTCGGTGATAACCGGGGTTTTCGCATCGATTTGATATCATTGTTAAACGATTTCTCTGCTAGTTAATTGCTTATAGGAGTTTCGATTCGGACTGGAATTCGTCTAATAAAAATTGTTGTTGAAAATTTTGAATCGGTTAAATTCTTTTGGAAAAAAAAGAAGAAAAGAAAAATTTGTTAAAGGGTTTTGGGCTTTAAAATTTTATCTCGGCCCATTCATTTCGTTTAAAACCCTATACCCGATCCCTTTCTCATTTCATTCACAAACCCTAAACCTAAATCGAAGAAAAGAAAATAAATGGCGGTGACTTCTTTCGTTCGTTCCTCGAAAAAAGAAAAAATGGCGACGTTGTGATTTGGGGCTTCGGCGTTTGTTCAATTTTCTTCGGCTTCGCTCGTCTTCAACTAGGGCTTCGTCTCTCGTTCCTCCTTCGATCTGCAAAGATTAGGGCTTCGACGTTAGTAGTGGCGGCCTCGATTCGATCATCTCCCTCTTCGCCAAATTTTAGGTTTTTTGCTTCTGGTTCGCTCGCTCGCGTGCTCCTCGATTCAAACTAAGGTGAGTAATTTATTTACTCACATCTATTTCAAATCATAAGTTTGTAGGATTTAATGTTTTGATTTTCGTTCGTCTGATTGTTTCAAAATTATTGCTTTGGGCCGTTCGATTATTGATGGATGTTGATGATTTCTCTGACTTGTTCGATGTTCATATATATTGCGTATATTTGTTTTACTTGATGATCACGGCTTTGAATTTGCTGTGATGATATCTGTTTATCTCCGTGAATTTCTCTGTTCTGACTTGTTCGACTCACGGCTACGATCTTTTTCTGTTGACTTTAAAATACTCGGCTTTGTTGGCATTTTTGGTTCGATTATACTACAGTTGATTTTGTTTTGAATTTGGTTTCTACTGACATTGATCACAGTCTTGCATAGTATCCATACGCATTTGGTCCAACCATTTTTGTCTTGTATATTTTGGTTGCTAAATCATGTGTAGCTTGTAATGAGTCACTGATTTTGGTAGAGACTTGTTTCGTTGGAGTCAGTGGATTGCTTCTGCATTGTATATGTTGTCTATATACATGAACTACTGTGCATTTGGTCATTGTTGCATATTGGTCAACATGTAGTTTCATTGCCTCTGGTCATTGGTCGAGTTCATGTCGTGTTTTCATACTGTGTAGTCTTGTTCTGGATTTAAGCTTTAACTTTGGTTGTGTACACATGATGGTAGTGGTGTATATTTTGAAATTATAGTCTGCACTTGTATAGTTGGTTCCATATTCCACATGTTTGACCCTAGCTGATGTGTTTCCAGTTGCATTTGATCATTTTGTACTTGAGATGTATTGTGCTGTTGGTCTTGACCATTTGTTATCTTTGAGTTGCAGTGCTTCATCACGTCACTTGATCTATTTTGATTTGGGCATTTCACTGTGTCATTTTTAAAATGTTGCTGTTCTTGGGTCTTTGGTCAAACTTGTGTACATTCTTGAGTTTTACTGAGCTTTGTCTGCTCGACCAATGCTTGCTTTACTGATTCATTTTAAGTTGTAATTCTTTGATTTTTTTTACACTTCACCTGTCCAGTCATCACTATCTGGTTTGCATATTTGGTCGTCTGCATTTTTAATGTTTTTATGGCGTGGACTTTGGTCTGCTGATCATGTTCCCTCTCGATCACTTGTGGTAGTTCGACTTGCTCGACTTCATTATGTCTGGCTTTGGTCATTGCTGTAGTTTCACTGCAGTTCACTGTGTTGCTATATTGAGTTGCATATCTGAACTCGATCCACTTGAACCTTTGTGTAGTCTGGTCTGTAGTGGGTCTCAAGTTTTTTGGTTGGTCTGCATCCATTGTTGTTGTAGATGTCCTTTGTATTCACCGACTCCGGTCAGTAGCTTGTGGCTTGTTCATGTGATTCCCTGTGCACATCGATGTTTTTTTTATGTCTCCTAGAATCACTTGTTTTCGAGACCATTCTAGTTGCATTGTGATATTTGTTGAGTCTGCATTCTTGTTGTCTAGACTTGACACTCTTGACCATTTGTTCATCACTGGTCTTTGCATTACCTTCTGCATTCATTCCAAATATTGTTGATATTAGTTTATTTCATTGTGGCATTGTGAAGCTATCTTGTTGCCTTTGATACTGCATGTAGTACTGCATTTCATATGCTTGTAAAACGTCTTGTAGTCCCTTGTTTAATCTGTCCAGTTTTGGTTGAGTATTTTTTTGTGTTGAATCTGATTTTGATTTGACTTTGTGTACTCGAGTTGGCGAGGCAGTGCACGTTAGCGTGTACTGCAGCCACACATTTGTTGTTGGCGAGGCCGTGCACGTTAGCGTGTGCTGCAGCCACTCAGTGTAAAATTTTAAACTGATTTAGTCGATTTGATAAATTGTTTATTTATCTCTGTTGATGATTTAAATCTGCTGATTTATTGTTTAACACTGTTAAGTGTTATATTTTCGTTATCCGATTTCTTTGTAAAAAGAGTTGGATAGACGAGAATTATTTTGACTGTGTCTACTTAAATTATTATTGCCTCTATGCACTCATAAACTGGTTTGAATTAGACTGACCTGTGTATTATTTTCTTTTGAATATAATACTCGGGTCAGACCGAGTATTTTTTCAGCTTGAAGATTTTCGAGCAGCGAAGTTAGAGAGAGAGTAAAGAACCATTTTTAGTTTCAGAAGAAAATTGTATTTTAAGATATTCCGCTGTATCAGTATTAAATGGTATAAACTCTGATGTATATAAAAAAGATTTATAGTATTGAAATAAAGATTCATTTGTTTTAATTCATTGTTATGATTCTGTGTTTCTGTGGCTGATTCTGTTTAAACCTTATAAACTAAATAACAATTCGTCTTTTTGAACGTTTCGAGTTGGTCTAATTACCGACTGGAGGCGGTCAAAAAGGGGGAATGTTACATTAAGTGTCGTTTTTAGATGTAAGAAAGGCAGATCACTATAATTGTATACAAATCCTAACCCATGGTCTTTTTCTTATGTAAATATCGACCTTGATTCTACTCAACAAATCAAAAGAGATTGTTCACTCACTCCAACCATTTCACGACGGTCTAAGTATAATGCACATACCTTGAGTTTGCTCAACAAATACATGCATGTATCTTATCTTATCCAATATGTTAATAGTACTACACATAACGTACCTAGCTTAAGTGTGCTAAAAAAATAAAGAGTATGTTGGTAACAACTAAAGAGAATGTAGGTAATCTATTAATATATAATTGGTGGACGACAACTTATGTATTAAGGATTCATAATTTTAATACACACACACATACTGAGTGATATTGATTTAGAGAACAATGTATTTCTTGTAAAATACCCTCGTGATCTAAATGCCAAACACATCTGAATTCACAGTATATGTATGTACTTATTCCTTAAATCTCATTTGGGTTTCTTTTCAATTATGCTTAATTTTATACTTATATGGTTGTATTAGAATTAATTTATTAATATGTTTTATTTTAGTTCACTCATATAATATATACATGAATCTTATTAATTTAATCTTATTTAATTAATTTTAATTCTTATTAATTAAATCATATTTAATTAATTTATTCTATTTTATGAAAAAATTCTAATTTTTTTTATTTCTCATCGTAAACTATCTAAGATAGTTAATCAGCTATAACATTTATAGTTTATTTATGTATATATATCAATATATGGATACATTTTAATTAATTTTATTCAATATATTTTATTTTAATTAAATATTTTAATTAATTTGAAATTTTAATTTAATTTATCATAAAATTTGTAAGATAAATCAGTAACTATAATAATTATAGTTATAAACATATTTCAATATATATGTTTAAATCAACTAACTTTTAATTAATTAATTATTTTTTAAATTAAATTAATCATATTGATTAATTTATAAGTATTAAAATTTTAAAATTAATTAATTAATTTCTCAAAACAAATATACAAATTTGAATTGAAATTATACACACACATACACACATATACAAATAATGACAAACTATATGAAAGTTCAGAATAACAAATATACAAAACTTGTAATCTTATATGTTTACAATTTAAAATTAACAATTTGAAATCTAGTTTTAACTTAGGAAGAAAATGAAAATTAGTTCTTTTTTTTACATAAAAGTCCTTTTATATATTTTAAACAAAAATTATGAAATATGTACGTATGTATGTATACATAAATAAATAAATAAACTATGTAAATCCGAATAACACACACACACATATAGATATATATAACTCTTGTAATTTTACACATTTTGCAATTCAAAATTTATAATTTGAAATCCAGTTTTGAGTTAGGAAAGAAATCTAAATAGTTATACGATTTTAAACAAAATTCCTATCAATCAAATCGAATTCGTTTTATAACTAACAATACTATATCACCTAGTTAAAATTAGTTTCAAATACGAAAACCTCTAATTTTTCCATTGAACTTTTAATTATGAAACAATAGCAGAAGATTGGACAACATAGGCATATACAAATTCGTTATATAAGATATGAGATTTAAGCAATAATTGTTAGAACCTATTTATATTTCAATGATAACAACTACATAATCATATATATATATATATATATATTATCGAGAATACATGTATATGCTACAAGAAGACATTATGCTCAAAGATTTTGAGACTCAAAAAGAACGAAATTCATTGATCATACTACTGTTAGTAAGGTTATTCTACTATAAAAGAGTCTTGATAAATTATTGTTAAGGTCTCCTTGAGTATACATGCATACACAATCATACTCTATTTCATATGCATCAAAATTAAGTTAGATAACTGTTTTTATTATTCACAGACGTATGAAAAAAAACCACAAACATCTGTGACAATTCTCAGATTAAAATTTCTGAAGTCACAGACGTCTGAAGTTTTACCACAAATGTTTGTCATATGTAAAATTGTCGATTTTGAAAAGATACTTCGGATTGAAACAAAAAGAAATCACCTTTCAACAAAAGTTTGTAGCCATTAAAGTAAATAGATTTTCTCAAATAGTAGCAACCCTTCATATGCACCTTTTTGAATCTATAAATACTACTTTGATTGAGATGTAGAAATCAACTAACTTGAATTAATTGATTCTTTCCTCTCTTGATTTCTAAACACTTTCTTACGTATACACTGTTCACATACTCTCAATCTATTACAAGCAAAATATTATTTTGATTAAACCGCTTCCTACAACTCAAAGCATTCATATTCACATACTCAAAGGAGATCGTAGGAAGATTTGTACTATAAGTCAAAAACTGTATTATTTGGAACACAAGATTGTCAGAGATACTTTTGTATTAGCCTTTTCCTTCGGGCGAAGCGCGGGAATTTTTTTTAAAGGAAATACCAATGGGAGCTTCAGGACTGGACGTAGGACAAGAGGTTTGAACCAGTATAAACACTCTGGTTTGCACGCTTTTTATAGTTTACTATATTATCTACTATACATTAGCTTATACACTTACCTATTATACACAAGTTAGATAATATGCGATCCACAAGCTTTTCATTTGGTATCAGAGCAAGGTTATTTCAATCTACAGCAACATATAATTGAAATCATTAAAATGGCAAGCACATTTCAAGAAGGTCAATCAACCGCTCGTCCTCCACTATTTGCTGGTTGTAATTATGCTTATTGGTCAACACGCATGCGAATTTTTATGGAAGCAAATGGATTAGAAATATGACAAAAACTCAAAAAAAATATGAAGTGCCTAACACCGATATTGGCACATGGACTAATGCACAAAAAGTAGAGGCATCTAACAATGCCAAAGTTATGAATGTATTATTTTGCTCATTCTATAAAAATGATTTTTCATGAGTCATGTTGTGCACTACTGCTTATGATATATTACAAATTACCCATGAAGGCACAAATAAAGTTAAGCAAACAAAATTTTCTATTCTACAAAATCAATTTTCATCTTTTAAAATGAAATCAAATGAATCAATTATTGACACATATGCTAAATTTCAAACTATAAAACATGATCGTATAGCACTAGGAGTTAAATTCACTGATTTTGATTTACTCAACGAATTTTGAACTCTCTGACAAACAAATGGGAAAGAAAAGTTTAAGCCATCGAGGAAGCTAACGATCTTTCCCAACTCAAATCCAAAGAGTTAGTAGGAAATCTAATGTCGTATTAAGCTAATTTACAGACAAGAAAAGAACAAAATCAAGAAAGGAAAAACATTGCATTTCAGGAAAATAATGACAACCCCGACTTGGAAGAAGATGAGATTGTTTTCATCGCCAAAAAATACAACAAGTTCAAGTAGTTCAAAAAGATGATGAAATTTCAAAATAACAACAACCCAAATTCCTCAAATCAAACATCAATGAAATGCTTCGGGTGTGATAAATTTAGCCATATGAAGAAAGACTGTCCACTACTCAACAACGATAAAAAGAAAAAAAAATTCCAAAATTTCAAGAAAAAGAGAAGAGCATTTCAAGTATCTTGGGATGACTCCAACTCTTCCTCTTCATTCGATAGCGACAGTGACTCAGAACAAGCAAATGTTTACTTCATGGCTAGCACAAATAAGGTACATCCTGAATTAACATATGATGAAATTCTTGAAATCAGTAGAGAATTAGATGACATGTATAGATAATTAAAAAAATTAAATAAATAAAATATGGGAAAATTAAATAAATTTGAATTAGAAATTGGATTGATAAAAGATGAGAAAACTATTTTAGAAGAAGAATTAAAATTAGCACAAAAAGAATGTAAAAAATTATCATCTCAAAATGTTACTCTAACACATGATATAGAGAATAACAAAATAGAGAATATAAACTTGAAAAGGAAAAGTATGAGTTGAAACAAAATTTAGAATTAGCTAATATAGAAATTTCTGATCTCAGAAATAAATTTGATAAAATTACTAACAACATTTCAAAATTCAATAAAGGAAAGCAAAATCTGGAAAATTTGATAAAGATTTCAAAACCATCTGGAAATAGGAAGAGATTAGGATATAACAGAAAAAATCATAAACGTTTAAGAAATAATTTGGTTTCTAATAATAATCAAGGATTTAAGAAGTATAGTACATTATATACAAATTTTAGAAAAACAAAATCTAAATATGAAAATAAGGAAACAAAAATGGTTAAAATATCAATTCCTAGAACAAATAACAAATTGATTAGAGAAAATCACATAGATGTATAAAATATAGTTTATAACGAAAATTACATCTCTAAAGGTTCCAAACCCTCATGAGTATGGCTACCTTCTCCTACTAACACACAGGACCCTAACAGAGGAAGTGAGTACCAATTAAGATTTTTTTGCAAGTACCCAAAAACAAAATTAATAATAAGGAGAAATGGATACTCGATAGCGGGTGCTCCAAAAATATGACGGGAAATGCACACATGCTATCAAACATCACTTACATGGACGGTGGCATGATCACTTTTGAGGATAATTCCAAAGGATATGTTATTGGGATTGGAAACGTCATCAACGTTGGTATATCTACTTCACATATTATTCAAATGTATTATTAGTTAAAAACTTAAAACATAATTTACTTAGTATAATCCAATTATGTTTAGAATCGATTTTGAAAAAGATAAAATTCAATATCTTTGATCAAAATAAAACTTTGATTTTTGAAGAAACAAGAAATCGAAATATTTATATTCTAAACATGAATATTTATCATAATAATGATTTATGCTTAACTGCAAATCATGATGATACATGGATATGGCATAAAAGATTTTGTCACACAAATTTCAAATATATAAATAAATTAGCTAAAAACAATTTGGTATGAGGATTACCCAAAATAAATTTCAAAGTTAAAAATCTATACGATCAATGTCAACTTGGAAAATTAATGAAAAGCTCGTTTAAGTCTAAAAAGGAAGTCTCTACTAAACAACCTCTTGAATTACTTCATTTGGACTTATTTGGTCCAACTCAAGTATGTTCGATAAATCACAATAAACATGTTTTTGTAATTGTAGACGATTTTTTTCAAGGTATACTTGGACACTATTTTCAAAATATAAAAGTGGTACATTCAAAATGTTTAAAAATTTTGCTAAACGAATTAAGTCTCTAATGGATTTAAAAATCAAAAGTATAAGAAGTGATCACGGTGGAGAATTTGAAAATGAATTATTTACAAATTTTTTTAATAAAAAGGGAATTAGCCATAATTTTTCATTTCCACAAACACCACAACAAAATGGAGTAGTTGAAAGAAAAAATTGCACCTTGCAAGAATGTGCTCTAACTCTCCTAAATAGCAGTGGCTTATCAAAGAATTTTTGGGCTGAAGCAGTTGCTATTGCATGTTAAGTATTAAATCGTGTAACTCTTAGACCTATGACTAAAAATACATGTTATGAAATGTTCTACAAAAAGAAACCAAAAGTACCATATTTTTGAATATTTGGATCTAAATGCTTTATTCTAAATACAAAAGATAATCTTGGTAAATTCGATCCAAAGCCGATGAAGGAATTTTTATTGGATATTCCGATCAAAGTAAAGCATACATATTTTTTAACAAACGAACAAATGTTATAGAGGAAAGTCTTCATGTCTCATTTGATGAAGAATTTAAAAATGTAAATAAAGATGATGAAGAAATTTTGACACTAATCAAAATAAAGCCATTGAAATTATAATTGAAAATAATAATGACAATCAAAATAATAGTGGTTTGAAATCACCACCCCGTATTTTAAAAGATCATCGTATTAATAACATAATTGGAAATCTAGATAACAAAGTTTCAACTAGAAGAAAAATAAATCAAATGAGTAATTTAGCATTTATACCTATTTTTGAACCAAAAAATTAAAAGGAAGCATCAAAGGATGATTTCTGGATTTTAGCAATGCAAGAAGAACTTAATCGGTTTGAATGAAACAATGTTTGGGAACTAATACCAAGGCCAAACGATCAATTAGCAATTGGAACAAAATGGGTATTTAAAAACAATGTAGATGAAAATGGAAATATTATACGTAATAAAGTAAGATTAGTGGCACAAGGATACAATTAAGAAGAAGGAATTGATTATGAAGAGACTTTTGCACCTATGGCACGTCTTGAAGCTATAAGAATATTAATTACTTTTGTGTGTCATCATAATTTAAAGCTATTTCAAATGGATGTTAAAAATTCTTTCTTGAATGGTTTTATTAAAGAAAATGTTTACGTTGAACAACCACCACTATTTGTTCATGAAAAATATCCGGATCATGTTTTTAAACTTAAAAAAGCGTTACATTATTTTAAACAAGCACCTCGCGCTTGGTATAATCGAGTAAAATCACATTTAATAAAGTTCGATTTTCAAATTGGTAAAATAGATACAACATTGTTTATTAATAGAGAATGAAAGGATATATTAATTGTTCAAATTTATGTTGATGATAATATATTTGGATCTACTAATGAAAATTTATGTTGATGATATTATATTTGGATCTACTAATGAAAATTTATGAAATGAATTTTCTACAATAATGACAAACGAATTTGAAATGTCTCATATGGGTGAACTGAATTTCTTTTTAGGATTACAACTAAAACAATTAAATAATGGAATTTTTATAAATCAAGAAAAATACTATAAAGAATTACTAAAATGTTTTGGAAAGGATAATACTTCAAGTAAACCCACTCCAATGAGCACTACTAATCATCTAGACAAAGATAAACATGGAAAAGGGTTCGATCAGAAACTATCGGAGCATGATGGGATCTTTACTATACTTAACAGCTAGTAGACTAGAAATTATGATGAGTGTTTTTTTATGTGAAAGATTTCAAGCAAAACCTAAGGAATCACATCATCGAGTAGTCAAACAGATTTTATGATATTTAACAAATACAAAAGATTATGGTTTATTTTACCCAAAAGGCAGTATGTTTGAACTCGGATTTTGGTGGATGTAAATTGGATAGAAAACGTACCAGTAGCACATGTCACCTTATTAGTCAATCATTAGTCTCGTAGTTTAATAAAAAGCAAAATTGTGTTTTTCTTTCAACATGTGAAGCCAAAAATATATCTGCTGCCTTAGGTTGTGCTCAAGTAATATATATGCAACAAACACTTAAAGACTATGGAAAAATAATAAACAAATCTCTAATATATTGCAATAACAGTCTCATGCTATAAATTTATCCAAAAATCCAGTTAATCATTTACGAACAAAACATATCAATATTCATCACCATTTTTTTAGAGATAATGTTGGAAAAGAAATAATAACTCTTGAATTTGTTAATATCGGAAATCAAATAGATGATATTTTTACAAAACCGTTAAGTGAACTAACTTTTATTAAGTTAAGACAGGATCTAGGAATTTGTTTGTACAATGAATTGGTTAACTAAATTTGTAGAAATAATATTTTGGTCACTTAAATTTGTAGAAATAGCTCATATAGACTTTCAACTGCACAATTGGTTTATGCACTTAGAATTAATAATAACCACATAAAAATTAAACTAATAACAACTATTTAAATAACTAACCACTCTCTGTTAAATTTTTGTGGCTTAAATCCTTTTCCTTAACTTATTTTATAAATATAGCAAAACCTTATCTTATAAATTTAGCTTATATTCTACCTAAAAACAAATAAACACAAATAGATTATTAAAACAAATAATACACAAAAATGTCTTCTGATCACGACTCCACCTATTCAACTATCGACTATAAATCCCCCTCGTCAGATAGCACTTAAGTATCACCAACTAAATCCATTCCTACTTCAACTCATTCAGTCTCTCTAAACATTGTTCCATCACCAGCATACCACACTGGCTTTTCTCCTAAAGAAAAGAAAGCTAAATGTTCAATTGATCTGAAATCAACATCTCTCACCGACAAAGTCGATGAGATATATCACTATCAACAAGAAATGATCAGCGTTTAATGTGAAATGTATTATGAGCAACGACATCAAGGATCTTATCTAAATTTTCTCGAAAAGTGTATTCTAGCAATTTATGGTCATTCACCAGCAAAAAATTGCATACATCAAAATCCTCGATTACAAAAAACTCCTACAAAAGCGTATAAAATTACTCCAAGAAATCTGTGCAAACTGAGACCATCAAACCAAGCTTGGATTGACACTCCAGCTCATCCAAGTTGGTCTCCATTGAAGTCATTATTTTATGATACAAAAGTTAAACCAAATTCATGGGATATACAACAACTCAACAATTCTAAATTCTCCGACAAAAACTAAACTTATGTTATGCATCATATAAATTATGTTTATTTATTAGTTTTTGGTATGGATATTGTTTTATTGTATTAAAATTTTAATAAAACTTTTATTGATATTTAATTATTTTTTAATATCTCAGAAAATACATACCACAGATGTCTGTCACAAGTTATGGGAAAAAATTTCTATAGCCACAGACGTCTGTGGAAACCTCACAGACGTCTATCGAATCTCTCTGTTTATTTTCTCTACAGCCACAGACGTCTTTGGAACCATCACAGACGTCCATCGAATCTTTCTATTTCAATCTTACTGAAGTCACAGACGTCAGTGACTCCCACATAGACGTCTGTCGTTGCTCCAGCAACACATCTTTCAACAACCGTATATAAATTTTTTTACCCCATTCTTCACTTTTACCTCCATTTTAATACCCAATTTCTGAAACCCCAGCCTCCATAACCTACAACTTCATCAACAAGTGGCTCCCAAGAAGGTGACCGTCTCTAAAAAGCAAAAAACAAGGCCAATCTTCCTCCTCCTCTTAAGCCCCGGTTACACAAGCTCAAATAAACCAATGGCTCTGCAATAATCCCAATGCCATCAAACGATTTGAGGCGCTTTCCTAAAAGAAAATCCAATCTGCTCCTTTCTATCGCCTTGGAAATGTGATAGAATATGAAATTCTAGGAATAACTATAGATGCCGGTTGCTGCAACCTAATTAGCTATGATGCAAATAAGGTAATTATCGATCCTCTAGCTATTTACCTTTTTTACTCCAATTTATATAGTGCGGAAACTTGGAATCCGAAAAATGAGGATGGATGGTTATGGTCTAGCGTTTATGGAAAAGAAATCAAAATTAATGTATATATAATTGGTCGTATACTAGAATGTTCTTATGAGGGAATTGACTTAACGTATATACCAGATCATAATCTTCTACCCAGAGATGAAGTTACCCATCGAATATGGGAAGATAAGATGATCCAATGGAAATCCATTTACCTACGCCCACGAGCTAGACTACTAAATCGAATGATAATTAACACAATCATTCCTCGTCTAGTTAGTCATGAGCAAATTTATCCCAATGACCATCGAGCTTTGTATGCAATATTTGGTCTCCTACCGGTAAATTGGGCAAAATTTATTCATGACCAAATTAAAGGTTTTTAGATTCAACGTCGTCGCTCGATTGTATATGCTCCGTACATAATGCACATCTTGTAATATCTTGGAGTTCCTTCGTACTTATCACAATACGAAGAAATTCCAACAAAATATTGGTCCACGATATCTATCCTCGATGCATCTTCCCAAAACCCCAGCTTGTATCATCCCCTTTGACCAATGGACTCTAAACTAGTATCAATAAGAACATCGTCGTCCTCCTCCAACTAGCGCTCCTCTGCCGACTTGCTCCCTTCATCCTTCACAACAACCACCTTCCTCTAGTCATACTACTAAATATTATTCGGACTCTGAAATACAAGAAGCTCGCGGTTAACTAATGCAAAATGAATCTCTTCATGATTTGACACTTAAAAACCAAAAGATAACCAAGACTAACCATCGAGCTTTAAACAGAAAGATGATTGGATTAGAACGTTCTTTCTTCATAAGGATGACAAAAATGGAGAAGATTTTGGACAAACTGGTCTACACTATAGGCAAAGTTACGCGCAAAGTACGTGGTCAATCATCTTCTCGCTCATTATCCTCACCTTCACCAACACCTCCACCTCAGGCTCAAACATCAATTTATCACCCTCAAGCCTTGCCCGAAGGTACATCTCACTATAGAGGTGACCAAGGAAAGACTCCTATTTAAGCACAACTGAGGAAGAAGACGGTAGTGATGACATGTACATGTCTAATACTCCGCATTTTCAACAACAACCGTACATGGCATTTCAAAGCCTTTTAATTAACGAAGATGAGGAGTACAATGACCAAACACAATGGTCGGGTACATACGAGCAAGATCTATCTTTTTATTAGGAATATTACGAGAGCTATAGGGGCTTATCTTACTCACAAAATTAGTACAATTAGAGTTTTCTTTTCTTTTGCAATTATCCATTCTTATGCTTGTTTGTTTCACTATTTACACCTTCTGCTCCAATTGTCTATAAGTTTATTTGAACTTCCATATTTAATTTTCCACGATCTTAATGTATAACATGCTATGTCTATTAATATATATGTATCTTATATCATTTCCCTCCATTTTGATAATGAAAAAGGGGAGAAATTTATGCTTATACATAGGGGGAGACAAAAATAACGTAGAGGGAGACAAACATAATAATACTTCCATTTTTTGATTGTATAGTTGATTTTTGATTATATAGTTGTCATCATAAAAAATGGGAGATTGTTAGAACCTCCAGTTTATATTTCAAAGATAACATCTACACAATCATATATATATATATATATATATATATATATATCTTATCAAGATTACAGGTATATGCTACAAGAAGACACCATGCTCAAAGATATTGAGACTAAAAAAGAAATGAAGATTCATTTACCATACTACTATTAGTAAGGTTATTCTACTATAAAAGAGTCTTAGGTAAATTATTGTTAAGGTCTCCTTAAGTATATATGCATACACAATCATACTCTCTTTGATATACATCAAAATTAAGTTAGAAAATTGTTTTTATTATCCACAGATATCTAAAATAAAACCACAGACGTCTGCGACAATTTTCGTTTAAAATTTTTAAAAGTCACAAACGTCTGAGGTTTTACCACAGACATCTGTCATATGTAAAAACTGTCAATTTTGAAAAGACACTTCTGTTTGAAACAAAATGAAATCACCATTCAACGAAAGGTTGTAGCCATTAAAGTAAATAGATTTTCTCAAACAGCAGAAACTCTTTATCTGTACCTTTTTGAATTTATAAATACTACTCTGATTGAGATGTAGAAATCAACTAACTTAAATTAATTAACTCTTTCCTCTCTTGATTTCTAAACACTTTCTTACGTATACATTGTTCACATAGTCTCAATCTATTACAACCAAAATATAATTTTGACTAAACCACTTTCTACAACTTAAAGCATTCATATTCACATACTTAAAGGAGATCGTAGGAAGATCTATACTATAAGTCAAAAACCGTGTTATTTGGAACATAAGATTGTCAGAGATATTTTTGTATTAGCCTATTCCTGCGGGTGAAGCGAGGGTAATTTGTTTAAAGGAAATACCAAAGGGGAGCTTTGGGACTGGATGTAGGACGGGAGGTCCAAATCAGTACAAAAACTGTGGTTTGCATGCTTTTTATACTTTACTGTTTATTATATACTATAGAATTAGCTTATACACTTACATATTATACACAAGTCAGATAATATACGATCCACAAGCTTTTCAATAATAACAAGATGAAACATATATTAAAATGAGAATGGATAATTACCTTATGATGAAGCCAAATAATCATACCTTGAATGGAGAAAAACTCCTAGATCCGGTCAAATGACCTCTAGAAAATGCAATGATTGATTAAACTCCTAGATTTGTATTTATTTATTTGATTTTGTTTGGGTTCTTTATGGTGAATTTTTCCTTCTATCAAGACATGGATTTTCGACCATAACAGGAAGAGAGAGGATAGCAAGGGAAAAATGAATTGTTAGGAGTATAAGATAAATGAAAATAAAAATTACTTTTATAGGAGCATTCTTCATTACGGTTATGCGACTCAAAGATGTAAATTTGATTGGCGAATATTATCGAGCAATTCGAATATTAACGTCCACACATCACCTTAGCTAGTTGTGGGACATTTTGACTAAATTTATCGCTTATATATTTTTTGGTAAAATCCAATTTTACTATTATAAGCGGTACCTGGTAGTAACGATTATTTACACCAATTCTCTTTATCAACATTATATCACGTTAGGACCTTGGAATTTGGTTTTGGTAAAAACTCCAATATTGTCCATATTCAACTTGATTAGGCCAAAAACAAAATCCTTAGTTCGATAATAACAATTATTATCAACCATACTATTTTGGTCAAAGACCTTGAATTTGAGTTGACTATAGTTGACCATGGTATTAACTCCGTACAACTGAGAAGTCAAATTCTTTATGGAATTGTGTTCCACTTCTCACGCTTCAAATCAAACCTAACTATAGATGTTCGATGGACCATAATATCTATTAAAGTATGTAATTCAACAGCTATAAGAACATTGTTCTGATCCCTTAATCATTATAACCCATATGATATATTTAGAGGGACATGTTGCTGGTGCAAGACAGAAACGGTAGATGGAGAAGTCTTCTAATTCATGCTTGACACTGATAAGTTAACTAGATATCCATGGAATGGTATCGATTCCAAAGCTGTAGCCTTAGTCGGTATACATGTTTTACTAAATTTTACTATTCCACTGTGACTTTACTCTATGATATAGATATGCTTTTTACAGGTTACCAATACCAATGATCTATACCCTAATGGACTTAGGTTTTGATTTAGTCAAATTTTGGGTTCATTAAGGAGTGGGTTGTTAAAAAAAGTATAAATTCAGCTAATGATTAATATCAAGCAATTTGAATACGTTCACATGTAACCTTAGTTAGTGGGGGAACAGTTTAGCCGAATCTATCCGTTACACAATTTTTGTAAAATCCAGTTTTACTATTTTAAGTTGTCCCAGTAGTGACAATTATTTACACCAATTCTCTTCGTCAAAACTACATCACATTAGGACTTTCGAAATTTGATATCGGTCAAAATTCCAATATTATCTACGTTCACTTGTATAGTACACAAAGTCCTTGGTTCAATAACAACAATTATTATTAATCGAACTACTCTGGCCAGAGACTATTACTTTGAGTTGACTGTGGTTGACCGTGATACTAAACTTACATAACCGAGGATATGAATTCTCTATTAAACAATGATTCACTTCCAATGCTTTTACTTAGACCTAACTATCATCGTTCGATGGATGCCACGCCACCGTTTAACTATAATTAAAGTGGAGTGTCCGCATTAAAGTTTAACAGTATTCTTAAGTTGAGAGAAATGTGTAATATTGTCACTTCATTATTTTCTGTTTGACCTTGGATATATTAACCAATAGAAAAGTATTGACTGAGTCATTCCACAATTATCCAATAACCATCAGTACGAAACCTTTTGGTGCCCCTAGCAGCCATGAGTAATACATTGCCCAACAATTGGAGAGCGTTGCGTACTCCAGTCTCAATGAATATATCGATGTCTAGTCTAGAAACATCTTGACCAGAAATAATTAAAATGATACGTTTATTATATTATGAAAAATTGCTTATGATCACAATACATTGTAATTACTATCATAAAATATACCATTTATGAATTTTCTGTTAAATATAGTTAAATTAAAATTTTAATTAAGATAACGTATAATAACAAACATATAATAGAAAGAAATACACCTTTTATTTTGGACGAAATTTTATTACAAAATTCCTCTTAGGACATACACTTAGCTCTACTAATCTCTCATTTACACTTGGGGCTAATTATGGAATCTCAATCCTATCCCTTCAATCAGTTTGATGAGAATTGACAGAGCTACTCCATTTGTGAATGGATCTGTATGTTATTTAAATTATCTAATTGGTCAATCAACTCTCTTCGACGTTGATAAATTGCTTTTATCATATGGAACTTTTTGGAGTATGTTTCTTGAATTATAGTGAGCTCTAGGATCTTTCGTGATATGTATCATGGCATTGTTATCATATAAAAATGACATAGTATTCTCAATACTTGGAGTCTCCCCTAACTTAGTTATAAATTTGTGTATTTATATTTATATATACATTGATTTTATTATGGCGCTATTCAAGATGATGTACTTTGCCTTTCGGTTTAATCAACCTAAACCTTTTTATTTGGAACAATTCCAATTTAAAGCTTCA
Organism: Allium fistulosum; assembly: GCA_030737815.1. Taxonomy (NCBI): domain Eukaryota; kingdom Viridiplantae; phylum Streptophyta; class Magnoliopsida; order Asparagales; family Amaryllidaceae; genus Allium; species Allium fistulosum. The sequence continues at coordinate 965,178,194 of CM060902.1, read as the reverse complement.
TAACTAAGGTTAAAACATGTACTTAATATTAATATTGACATATTATACTCGATATCACTTATGAAATTTGAGTCCGAGCACTCCTTCGTAAGGAGTTCATAGTTCTCTAGTATTTTGCAAATAATTGAGAATACTCTTAACTACCATTTAGCAATCTTAGTTCGGATTTGATACTTGCTTCCTATATCAAATATATAAGTGAAATACGAAATTGTAGACAGTACAGCTTATATGATAATTCTCATTGCCAATGAAAAAGAAATCCATCTTACATGCTCCATATTAGACATTTTAATATGGTTTATGTGCATACCATTTGGCCCATTCCCAACATCCTTTTATACCAATTATAAAAGGTAATTTTAAAATTATATATTAATAATTTAAACAACCAAAGTAGAAGTGATTTTGACATCGTTACATCATTAAAAATCAGTAGTATGTTGTTTACTAGTAGTTTAGAAATATCTATGTACTGTTTTAATGTTCTTTGTTATAGACACACACTTCCTTGCATTTTGACTAAAAATCAAACTATTTGATACTTCTATCAAACATTTTTTGAACTATGATGCTTGTTGAATGATACTTTCATATTCGTTCTTGGATCATATTCGAAAACTCATAAACTCAATATTGCTCTTATTGACTTCGATGCGCTTGGTTTTTATGTGCAAACACTCTATTCTAAATCTTTATTTAGAATTTTCTATTTCGATACCTATATACCAAACACAAAGTCATTCCAGTCAATAATTTTGTTAGTAAAATCTGAATTAACTTGAGCAAACCCAATGACGGATCTATTATAGTAATTTCAACAATTGAAATTTACGATGTTATTCTCATCAACGATGCTCGTTGTATTCCAACTACATTATTCTTTCTCTTAAAGACACATTTGCGACCGATGTATCATATCCCTCTGCGTACAATTATCAAAATAATATTATGGTAATATACTTGGAATCCATTTTGGATTTTCTTATTGTAACCGTTGCGATTTTTCGACGCTCGAAAGTCGACGTTAATACGTCCACTGTATCAAATGCCGCACAATCGAATGCCGGAAAACCGAACCATTAGGGTTAAAAGAAGAGGTAGAAGAAGACAGAAGAAAAAGAGAACAGAAAAACACAGACACAAAAACAATATCAGAATCTCACATTCGTAGCGGAACAATATATAATAGATAATCACTAGTCTTTTAAACAAAGAACTATATCAGTTTATACATACATCATCAGAGTCAATATACAACTCAATACAACAATGGACAATTATATAAACTTGTCCTCATACAGAATACACAGCGGAATAAATAAACAAGTATGGGAGTACGTCTCGCCATCCAGCTTGCTTCCAAAGCTCCAGAATATCCAGAATATCCTGATAACATAACTCTAGGCTGCCCGTGTGGAAAATTATGGGCACCCAGAGTTTAGAAAGGAAACAATAAACTCCGAGTCAGTCATGGTGACTGGTGTGAGATCGTAAAACAGTTAATTTCGTAGAGAAAATAAAATTAATTCGCAATGCTTTTTGGAAAATGAAACTACCATAAGACCTCCCGCCACACACACAATGCAAACGCAGAATTGGAGGAGATTTCTTCTTATGATAGTCAAAAATGCTTACTACGCAAATCATTGGATTATTATTATTAATGTCTAGTGTGGAAAACATTTCGAAAGTATAATATTAATCTTAGCCAGCATGGGCATTTAATGTTATGCCTACTATAGCTACTATGTTCAATAGCAGGGTACCGCCACATTCCATAGCAGGTTATAAACTAAAACCGTACAGGGTTCGTATTGTTTCTTTGGATTTCCAACAAATGGTCAGGCTAAGGAACTTCCTACCGCCACATGGGATCGCCTCTGGCTGGACGTCCCGAGAACTAACTAGCTCTCTGCCAACACAAGACCGGGTTACCCCTGTAACTAGGTAACTCACGAATATGTCATCCCCCGGTCCTTTGGGACCTTTATCCGAGGCGCCTCGATAAACACACAATCACACAATAAATGAGATCGGAGTATCCACATAGGTTAAATACCAGAGCCCCATACTTGATACCACCCTTTTCCAGAAGAAAATGACATACCCTAAAGGGCGCGACCCTCATAACCTTGCCGCATATTCCTGTTTCGACCATTTCCGGGGAGTGAGGTCTGACGAAGTCTCGTCCACAAAGCTACGCTTTTTCACAAAGCCGTGCTTTGATCACAAATAATCAATAAATGATCAACACACAACAAAACTCAGCATGCCACATTACCAAATTGGGAATATATCGCTGATAACCTTCAACTACATAACCTCTGAGCTCGTACGTCTCAGAGAAGGGTGTTAAGCTAAAAGAATAAATTCTCCACCACCAATAGAAATGTATTTGAAAGAAATCAGCTTTATATCTCAAAATGTAATGTCAGACATGTAACCATACAAGTCTGTTCCGGGTTCGAACAGAACCGAAGGCACTTCCAAAGAAGCCCTTGCAATCCGGGTATTCACAATCCCGATCGGACTTCCCATCACAAAAAGAGTGATATAAATCTCTATACCGGAGCAACTCGGTGTAGAGACATTCGACAGGTTGTCCTTTCATTTTCACAAATACCCGGTCTTCACCACCGGTCTTCAATACGATCCATATCGTCGTATCACTAATTCGGAATGGGTTATATGACACAAAGGTCTTTTCCTGGCTAACCCGAATAGTGAGCGTTTGTTTTAAAAACAAATTCAAGTGCCATTTCAAAGGCAAATATTGATAGTCAGTGATTTAACTATCAATAACATTCACAAAAATCATCAGATTTAAATAATTTTCCCAAATTATTTATTTTCAAAATATCTTCACAAGATATATATTTTCCCACACTTCATCACTTTGAAAACCAATTTTAAATCAATTTTCATCTTTCAACTTTTGAAAATCAATTTCAAATCAATTTCCTTACACGGAATATATTTCCAAATATATCTTTTAAAAAAAACCACTTTAGAACTTTTAATTTATATTTTTAAAAGCTACTTTGGAAATATACTCGGCTTTATAGTGAAAATACACTTTCACTTCAAAATGGCCCATTTAAACCAATTAAATAAATCCTTATCGATTTAATTTTTTAAATTTACATTTAAATCTGTAAATTTATTCCCACACTTTAAAATAAATCAGTGTTTATTTTTAAAACAAATTTCCCTTTCCTTTCTAAATTCCATTTGGATTTACATTCCCAAATATTCACTTTTAACCCCAAAAATCAAATTCCAAATTGATTTCTAATTTTATTTCAATACCAAATCAATTACAAATTGATTTCTAAGAGTTTATCACCTTTAAATAAATTGCTTTACCCTTTCCAAACTATTCAAAATTCCATTTTCCATAAATTCTTCAACTTTTAAAAAATATTACAAAAAAATCCTTTTATTAAAATCCTTTGCCATATTTTGGAAATTTATTCGATAAGATTACTAAAAATCAAATTTTATACTTTAATTCCTTCTTTTAAATTCAACCAATCTTTTGAAAAAGAATTTACTTAAAATTTCCAACTTTAAATTCAAAAATCCAATTTCATTTATTTCTGGTATCCAGCGATACCAAAAATTCATTCGGCTAAATTTTTAGCCTTCAACAAATTCAATCACAGATATAATCATACACAGATTATAAATAATCAACACACAACATATGAAAACAATTCAAATGTTTTGAGGAATCCTGTTGGATCCCTCCAACCTGTTTCCCTGCATCCACAGATGTTAGCACAATACCAATTCCACTTCGAGGTGGAATATCGCGGTATATAGGATTTATAAAATATCATCCGCTATTATGCGGCACAATAGGGTCTCATCCGCTATATAATGCGGGAAATCAATCACCAATATATACATATTCCAATATATATATATTGCTATATACTACTATATATACTATATCACATCCAAACAGCAATCAATAACTGCAATCCAAATTTTCATTTTGAGTGAGAAGATCTCACCTTTGCTTTTATTTTGCAATCCATACCAATCCAGCTTGTTTTCTCGATTTTTTAACCTTGTATAAACAATTTTTATACGGTTTATTAATATTCGAACAAATCGAATTAGCAATTTTCATTAATCATTATAAATTCCCCAATGATTTATTTTGAACAATTGTCCTGTTAGTAAATTCATTTAACTAAAAATTTAATTTTAAACAAATGATTTCCCGTTTAATACAATATTTTTACCAACTAAAATAATTAAATATGCTTATTAAACAAATTAATCACCGTATATATTTATACATATTAGAGATAAGTTAGTAAAATTTTAAACGTATATGTATTTTTATTAAATCTAAAACAAAATTATTTTACACTTTACTGTATTATAATTTCCTTTTTGTATCAAAACAAAATTCCTAATCTATATATAAACTGAAATTAAAGATAAATCTGTAAATACCTCAGGGAAAAGTCTGAACCCGAGAATGCCCAAACCCGAGCTCCAACGAACCCCAATCCACCTGACCTCATGGCAAGATCACAACTTCGAACCCGCAGTCACATCACCAGACCTCCTCGACCCGAGCCTTGCCGTGAAATTCGACCTGACATGAACACGAACGTACCACTTCGTCGCGCGGCCAACTCATCGTTGAACTGCTCCTAGAACCTGCCGCTCGATACTCAAACGACTCGTCTACCAGCGTCGACTCTGGCCATGCTTCTCGAGCTCGACACGAATCGGCTCGACGCACGCCGCCCCACTCGCGCACACGAAACCCTAGACAGAAATCGCGAGCACCCCTCCAATGATCACATGCGAATTCGAATTTGAATTCAATTCATAGTGGCTATAGATCTTGTCACGAGATTTAAACGAGGCTTGCCATTGAATTTTGAGAAGGAGGGCTTCGGTCCTTGTTTAAATATTTTGTTTGATTTTGATTTTGAACTTTGTTAGAATGAATGTCAAAAGACGAAGAAAAAGGGGAAGCGTACTGTAATATAGAGAAGTGGCTTCGAAAATAAGATAGCAGCTCTCCGATTTGATTTTCTGCTTTGATTTGAACGAGAGTGATAAAGTTTTGACGTGATATAAGGCTGAAGGAGGCGTGTTGGAGAAGGTGAGCAACAATGATTTGGAAAAAGTTTTGATGTGGATATTTTTGGATTGGACAACAATATATATATTATATTTAAATTTTCAATATAGATTTCAGCGCGTTTATAACTCGTACACTCACACAACAACTCCAATCACTACGAAATTTGAAATCCGATAATAATACAATATTACGGATCCAATGAACTGGTTTCGTCCAATTCCAAGACTGTGCCTTGGAAGGCTATTTTTAAATATCGATTTAAAAGATAAATTTCAAAACTGAACAAAACAGTTTCAAATTCAATTCTGAGAGTTCCATTACCTTCAGAATTATAAATATAAATTTCCTAAGCCATCAAATCATTTTTAACAGGCTTAAAATTGAAAATTCAAATTTTTACCCAGTTTCAATAATTAAATTTAATAATTAAATCGCCAATTTCATCCTGATATAATGAATTTCAAATTGAACCATCTTTCGAATATTTAATTGATTCGAATATTTAAACTCAATTAAATATTCACTTTTCAAATGTCAAAAATTCAAGGTCGTTACAATCTTCCCCTCTTAAAAGAATTTCGTCCCGAAATTACAAGTTAAGAAGAAAGCTCCAACACCCGTTAACTATTTTCCCAAATTCAAATAGTTTATCAAATTTTCAAAACAGATCCTTTTTATTAAAGATTCGTTATCACTTCAGTTAACTTTCTAAACACTTTCATAGTTTTCAAACAACTTTATTCTACTTCACAATTCAAATTTAAATTTAAATTCAAATTTTGAATTATCCAAAATTTCTTAAAAATTTCCTAACTCTCTAAATTTTTGAAAAATTTCGCCAGCGTCTCCTTTGCGCGGCTAACTCGGTACTACTACAAAATGTCCATATGGACTCCCAATTCCAAATGAAAACAAAATGCCAAGTGGCAAAATCAGAAACTCATCAAATTTCATACTGAAATTTTTTTAAAGACATACCTTTTGTTAGAAATTCAAATTCATCTTCGAAATCTAAATCCAATTCCTTTTCCCTATAGCCTTTATAATTCCTGTATACTTTACTTAACAACAATGGCCAAATTCACTTATTAGATTTCCAAATACCCATTTGCTTAAGAATTTTACCATTTCTTAAGTTTAATATAAGTATTTACATACTTATTATATTTATTTTCACTTCATAAACAAAGTCATATATTCATTTCCTTTCAACTTTGCATTTTCAATCTCATTTGAATTCAATTACAATTTCAATTCTATTTGAATCCATTTTATCTTCAAAACTAAAAATTTCACTTTTCTAGTTCAATTTCTAGTTCAATTTCTACGTTTCCATTATAATTTGCAAATCAATTTTCCGTTAACAAAATTTTCCAAATTTTCAAAAAAAATTTCTAACTCCCAAAATTTTTAGAAAATTTTGGCGGAGTCTCCTTTGTACGGAGGAGCTTTTGCAATTTGACAAAAGATATAAATATATATACATCGACCCACTCGGTCGGAAAAGCAAAAACAGTTCATATTTCCTATTTTGTATTGCGTAGGCGTACCTTTTTAGCATTTTAAGCAAAGCGGTTTATTTATTTAGCATTTGCGCGACCAAATGCAGCCAAACTGCTTCCAAAAACATGTACTTACTCAATTTAAACATGTAAGTGACCAATATAAGAAATCTATTAACATTTCATTTACTTTCAATAGCAAATACATAGATTTCATAAGCAATACATTCAAAATCATTTCCAATAAGCAATTTATCAAGTTTCAATATAAATATTCCATATACACATTATATTTATTTTCAATTTGCTAATTCGGTTAATATCTACTTATATTTAAACTGGATTTCCAATTCCATTCGAATTCAATTTACCTTTCATTTATAATTATTGAATTCAATTCATTTCCAAATCATATTTACTTTGTCATTCCTTCAATTAGTTTCACTTACTAATTTTATTTCAATACTTCACTTTGTTTATCAAAAATCAAATTAAATTTCCAATATTCAGCTTGAATTTCATTTACTAACAAATTCAAAACAAAGTTTAACATTCAGTTTAAATTTTATTTACTTGCAATTGTAAATTCCATTCATTCATTTGGAAATTTATTTCTACTTACTTGAATTTTATCTGCAAATTCAAACCATTTTTAAATTTAGCTCACAACTCAACTTTAATTTAACCAATTCAACTTCCAATTCATTATTTCATGAATTAATACATTATTAAGTTAGTTTACTTGAATTCAATCCATTTTATCTTATCTTTCTAAGTTTGGAATCTTATTCAATTTGATTCAAATCCAATCTCATTCTATTTTCCAATTCTAATTTATTTATTTACGAATGTAAACTCATTTGTTCATTCACCATTTTTATTTCATCTCAATAAATTTTATTCCAAATTATTTAGTCCACTAGCTTAAATTCTCCAATTTACTTTTATTCAAATTAATCTAAGTTAAATTCATTTCTAATTCGAATTTTTTTCTAAGTTCCCAAACTCATTTCAATTTTATAGAACCCATTTATAAATTTACTTTACCATTTCATTAGATTAATGAATTTATTCTCAAATACTTTTCCTGGAATTCTATTTCCAATTATAAATCTCATTTACAATTTATATTTACAAATCCCATTCGTATATGAATTTTATTTCCTTATATTCTTAATTCATATTTATAATTTCCATTTGTTAAATGGATTTATCTTCAAATCTTTGGTTATACATTATTTATTATTCAATTTCCATATAACAATGATAATAATTCAATATTATCACTTCCTAACAACCAAGCATCCACATACTATAATAATTCATAGCAAATCATTTCTTTTCTATAAAAAAATAGATTTGGGTAAAATTATTTCATTTACCCTATTTTAAAACAATACTGTGTCAGTTTATATTGTTTAAGAGTTTAGAAACTCCTATCGATTACAGTTGGCCAGACTGCACCGACCAGAATCTATAAACAATCAACCGATAAGTCAACACAATACAAAACAAATTTTTTGTATTCACTAACAAATACGCGCTCATATCTATTATTACACTCACACTCATTCTAGAGTACTACTGACTCCATCTCTAATGAGTAATTCCCAACAGAGGCAGGGTTATCACTTAACCGGATGCTCTGATACCACATGTAACGGTTGCGATTTTTCGATGCTCGAAAGTCGACGTTAATACGTCCACTGTATCAAATGCCGCACAATCGAATGCCGGAATACTGAACCATTAGGGTTAAAAGAAGAGGTAGAAGAAGACAGAAGAAAAGAGAACAGAAAAACAAAGAAACAGAAACAATATCAGAATCTCACATTCGCAGCGGAAAAATATATAATAGATAATCACTAGTCTTTTAAACAAAGAACTATATCAGTTTATACATACATCATCAGAGTCAATATATAACTCAATACAACAATGGACAGTTATATAAACTTGTCCTCATAGAGAATACACAACAGAATAAATAAAGAAGTACGGGAGTACGTCTCGCCATCCAGCTTGCTTCCAAAGCTCCAGAATATCCAGAATATCCTGATAACATAACTCTAGGCTGCCCGTGTGAAAAATTATGGGCACCCAGAGTTTAGAAAGGAAACAATAAACTCCGAGTCAGTCATGGTGACTGGTGTGAGATCGTAAAACAGTTATTTTCGTAGAGAAAAAAAAATTAATTCGCAATGCTTTTTGGAAAATGAAACTACCATAAGACCTCCCGCCACACACACAATGCAAACGCAGAATTGGAGGAGATTTCTTCTTATGATAGTCAAAAATGCTTACTACGCAAATCATTGGATTATTATTATTAATGTATAGTGTGGAAAACATTTCGAAAGTATAATATTAATCTTAGCCAGCATAGGCATTTAACCCCAAATATTCACTTTTAACCCCAAAAATCAAATTCCAAATTGATTTCTAATTTTATTTCAATACCAAATCAATTACAAATTGATTTCTAAGAGTTTATCACCTTTAAATAAATTGCTTTACCCTTTCCAAACTATTCAAAATTCCATTTTCCATAAATTCTTCAACTTTTAAACAATATTACAAAAAAATCCTTTTATTAAAATCCTTTGCCATATTTTGGAAATTTATTCGAGAAGATTACTAAAAATCAAATTTTATACTTTAGTGCCTTCTTTTAAATTCAACCAATCTTTTCAAAAAGAATTTACTTAAAATTTCCAACTTTAAATTCAAAAATCCAATTTCATTTATTTCTGGTATCCAGCGATACCAAAAATTCATTCGGCTAAATTTTTAGCCTTCAACAAATTCAATCACAAATATAATCATACACAGATTATAAATAATCAACACACAACATATGAAACCAATTCAAATGTTTTGAGGAATCCTGTTGTAACGACCCGATATTTTCAACCATTCGCATCCATTATAAGTGTATAGGTAGACACTCATGCCGGAATTGAATTGCTCAAAATACCGTGTTGTAAATAAAATTTGGCAAATCTCAGAATATGCAGTAAATAAATATAATCACAGATCACAGACACAGAGTAAAATAATGCAGCGGAAGTAGAAGAAATAGTAGTTCATGAAGCTACTATGAAAATATATCAAAGTTACATAAGATACAACAGAAGAAATAAAGTACAACAGAAGTCTCAAGACATAGAAGTCTACTAATACAAGAGCTGAAATAGAATAACAGACTGAACAGATAAAACCAGATAGCAGCTGGATAAGAATGATCTCCAGTAGTCCTAGCTCCGTGAAGATGAAGTCCAACTGATACTCAGGCTGACCCGAGCGTAAAATAAAACATAAACACTCGAGTCAGGATATACATACTTATACAATGTAAACCAACTTAAGTGAACTGTAGTAAAGGTACAAGTAACTTAGAAGATGCTTGGGACCACCCATCCTCTAAGGATCCGTTAAAATATCTACTATGTAGTAATATTCGCTATTATAATAGTGTCTAAATAAGTAAAGTATAATCATATCGGAAAATAGCGTTAAGGGGATGGAGAACCTTAACGCGGTCGGATCTTAAAATCATAATCGTAGTAAAGCTCGATATGGTAGGTGACATGGCACAACTAGGCAATGCCAGGGTAGATATACCAATTACGCACACGGACTGATGGATACGCATAGCAGCCACTACCGTTCCACCTCGAACAACATTCCCAAATCGGAGGATGGCCATCTAGTCAAATCACAAGTAAGAGTATAATATCGAAGAAATGTGTCCGAGAAGAGGTGCTACCTCACTGGTCCGAGATCGCTCCTGTTTTAGCCACCTTATGCCAACTCACGGGAGTTGGGTCCACGTAACATACCTTAAGAACGTCGTCACCATCCTACTTCATTCTGGAATCTCCACCGCGTACACGGTTGTCAAAGTGGTTTTCGGTAAGACAGAGAGTATGTCCATATCCGATCCCAGTCTCTTTAACAACCAATCGTTATTATAACCCGTGGTTATAACTTTTTTAAAAACAATACTTTACTTCAAAATAAAATATCACTTCAAACCATATCTTTATCAAAATAAAGATTAAATCAATTCCAAACCATTTCCATATATTTAAATTTTTATATTATTTCAAAACTTCATTTCAAATCATTTTAATATAATAAAATATCATATCCTTACAAAACTTCATTTCAAATCATTTTAATAAAATAAAATATCCTATCAGTTCAAATCCAAATATTCAACTTTAAATACCTTTTAAATTCAAAGATATCGTCACTTTTAAATAGTTTATATTCCAATCAAAATAATTCATTTAAACCTTTTAAAAGTGTAATTATTATATTTTCAAATCAAGTATTCAATTTCCAAAGTTTCAAACCATTCTGAGTTCGTTTACTAAGTCAAAAACCCTAATTATTAAAATTTTAGCATTTCACAGCATTTAAAACAACTGCTATAGGTTATATATGAAAACATTTTTAATTCAGCAAAACAACATTTATAAACTGCTATAATAGTTCAGTTTAAACAAAATCATATTTCAGCCTACTGCAGTCCTTAACAAGTGCTACAGTAGCCCTTTTATTAGTTCAGGTTAAATTTTAGTTTCTGCTACAACAGCACTTACCAAGTACTATCACAGCCTTAGTTCATTTTAGTCTTTTGGTTCACTTATATAACCACAGCACTTAACAAGTGCTACAGATTCTACCTAGTTTAGAACTTATAAAATCATACATTAAAATGTTCATTTAAATCCTTTAACAAATTTATTTTAAGAGAAATTTTTACACATTAGAAACCAAACTTACAAATTCGTTTATTACATTCATTTCAACACTTAAAATCAAACTCCATTTTTCCATCAATTTAAAAGTAAAATTTTCATTTCAATTTAATTACTTAAGTTTCCTTCTTTTCTTTTAGTCAAAATTTCAAATTTAAGTTTCGTTTAAAAATCAATATTCCTCCATTTATTTATATTATCACATAGAAAAATCATTTCTATTTTTTAATAAATCACTTAAAAATTCGATTTAAATCAATTTAATATTATTACAATATTTAAATTATTTAAAGGTATCCAGAAAATACAGAAAAATAACCACGGGTCTGTATAATATTTTCTAGCCTAAGTCAAGTGATACGGATACTATATCATTTCAATCCGTAATTTACAAAGAAAAATCCGGGTTTTATCATTTCAAACCCGCAATCCCAAGTAAATAAAATTTTATTGAAAATCGTTCAGGCCTATCATTTCAGCCCATAACGACCTTCCCTTATTCTAAAGTCCGTTCGGGTATGTATCATTTCAACCCATAGTGATTCTATTCTACATGGAACTTGCAGTGTGATTTAATAGAATAGAATAACAGTAAAATAAGAACAGAATATAACAGATGATACGATATGCAGTTTTAACAATTAACATCAACTATAAATAAATCACAGGTAGTTATAACATCATTTATTTATTTATTTATTTCTATACATTCAGTGGCGGTCGTTTCACAATCATATAAGTATGGATATTCGTGTGAGATTTACTCACCTCTACGGAGCTGGAGATTCGGAAAAAGGAATACGATGCCTATCGAACGCACGCGGAAAGCACTATCAGTTGTTAGCGGATTCGCCGACTAGATTCAAATCTAAAGTCAAAAGAATAAAGCGAATAAATAGACAATAAAAAAAATGCACGAATAACGAATTTCCAAATTGAAGCAAACGAACGAAAAATAAATCAAGTTGAAAAATAGAAGGAAATGGCTCGACCACTTTTAGTGTTCATTTCACATTCTTTTTCAAAAGGCAGGGCTCAGTTGAAAAATAAAACTAACAACTTCAAAACAAAACACTTTAGTTCTCATCCCTTTTTCAAAGCCAGAGACAAAATAAAACTAAGGTACTACCAAAATACAAAGGACGAAACATATGTTTGTTCATTTTTTTCAAAATAGAACAGTGGAAAGGAATAGAATAAAATACAAATCACAGTGCCAAGGCCACCTTCTCATTCCCTTTCTCTGTTCGAATACAAGGCAGAGGCAAATATTGGTTCACTTTCTTATTTCCAGAACCAAGGTCAGAGGAAGAATATAACTAAGGTATCACAAACAAAGGCCAAGGCAAAGTCTGGGTTCGTTCTGATGCCGTGGTGGAGGACTGGAACTGGGTTGTGGATGGGGTACGGTGGCTGGTAGGCTGGCGAGTAGGTGGTGGCTAATCTGGTGGCGGATGGTTGGTCTCGGCCTGGAGAGGGGACGTGGCCAGGGCTCGGTCTGGTGGTGGGTTAGTGGAGGTCCGGTATGGGTCAGGCGAAGGGGTTGGTGACGTGGTGGATAGGGTGGGGTTCGGTCTGGAGTAGGAGGCGGGTTGGTCTCGGTCTCGTATGGGGAAGGGGTGGCGAACGGTATGAAGTAGTGGGGTTGGGTTCTCGTGGAGGAGGGCAGTCACGGCTTGGGTGTTTGCCTGGGTGGAGGCGCTGGGGTAGGGCGTACGTGGTGGTGGGCGTGGCGTTGGGTTGTGAATGAGGCAGGCATGGCGGTCTGCTGGAGAGGGACGTGGGCAGAGGTTCGCATGGTGGTGGGCCGGCATGGGGATCTCGGTGGGGTTGGGCAGTTCGTAGGGTGGCAAGGTGGTAGGCTTCGAGATCTGGCCAAGGAAAGAAAAAAAAAAGCAAATATGAACGAAAACTATGTACAGCAAACAAAAGCAAAGGCCACAAACTTTTGAAATACAAATGGAAAAAAAGAAAGGTATGGGGTTGGCCAACAACAAACAGGGATGAGCTGTAACAAAGCAGAGCAAAAATGAAAACAAAAGAATTAAAGAAGGCACGTGGCCATTACCTGACAGAGGAAAAAAGCTCACGAGATTTTTTTGCAGAATTGGAATTTTTGAACGAAAGTGGAAGATGACAGCTGCTATTTACTTTATGAGAGAAGGCAGAAGGGTAAAGTTTTGAACGGTAGGAGTTAAAGCAATTAAATTATTCAAGGCTGGAACTAAACGTAAGGAATGCAAAAAGGGAAATGGACCAATTCTCACGTGAACGGTTCAATGCAAGATTTTTGAAATTTTCAAACTGAAAATATACAGCTGAAATTTTGTAAAGTCAACGCATTAAAAATCAAATGGGCAACGGAACAGTGAACGTAAAGTGTAACGCCCAAAGTAACATACAACCGTTACTTGTTTCTTTTATTTAATAAATTTAAAAATGATAACGTTTCTTTAAATAAAATAACGTATCATTTCACACTAAAAATAAAATTTGATTCTAATATAAAGTTAAGAACGGACAAAAAAATACGTAACGAAATGTAACGCTTTAAATTTTCGTTTCACACAAATTATTACACTTTTAATTCAAATCAGTATTTCAAAATGTTTATTTTTTTTTATAAAAAAAAAATTCCATTAAAAATTTTGGGCGGTTACACTCTCCCCCACTCAAAACTTTTCGTCCTCGAAAAGGAACGAAAAAGAAACAAAGAAAGATAAAACAGTAGAGCAAAAGTACCTGAAATAAACAATTCCGGATTCGAAGCACGAATGCTCTCCTCCGTCTCCCAGGTGCAATCCCGTTCATCAGTGCTCCACTGCACTTTGACCAGGTTGACAGATTTTCTTCTTAGCTGCTTCGTACCTCGATCGACGATACGAAGTGGCTTCCTCTCAACAGTCAGATTTGGCTCAATATCCAAACTATCAAGAGCAGAAGGCTGAATAATAAGATGGATCATGCAGATAGCGACGAAGATGAGATTCATGAAAGACATTGTGTATTCCAGAAAATTTCTAGGGTAAATCCAGACGATAAGCAAGAGAGCCAATTCTTTCCAAAATGCGGAAAGGACCTACAAATCTAGGAGAAAGCTTTCCTCTACGACCAAAACGAATAACATTCCTTAAGGGAGAGACCTTAAGGAAAACCAAATCACCAACAGCAAACTCTAAACTCCGTCTTCGACGATCAGCGAACTTCTTCTGTCTATCTTGAGCAATCCTCATCTTCCTCTTAATCTCTTCAACTCTCTCTGAAGCTTCTAAAACCATCTCAGGACCAAGAAACAAACGATTTCCGGATTCAATCCAACAAGAAGGAGATCTACAAGGTCGTCCGTACAGAGCAGAAAACGGAGACGTCTCAATACTGGCCTGATAACTATTGTTATAGGCAAGTTTAACAAGATGGAGGTGATCAAATCAAGATCACAAACACGAAAAGATTCTCTAGAGTCTGAATCACCCTTTTCACTTGAGCGACGGCCCATGGAGGGAAAACAGTGTTCAGATTCCAAAATGAGTAACAAAGATTATAAAAAGATTTCTAAACAGACTGGTATAAGCAATAGCCTTCCCATTCTGTAACAAGATAAGAGAAATAAGGACAACCAAAAATAGTTTGAAAAACGAAATAAGATAATAAATTTGAAACAATAATGCTTTGAAATCATAACAATTTAGAGATGTTTATCATTTGGAAATCTTACTACTAAAATCATAACACTTTGGAAATGTAATTCTAAAAAAAAACATAATACTTAGAAAATCATAACACCTTTTAAAATAATCTTTATTTAAACCATTTTAATTCAAGGTCAAATAATATTCATTTTAAAGTTGCAACATTTCTAAGTTCATTCAATTATAAAACTTCCAAAACATTGTATTTTAAAAACAGCAGCACTTATAAAAT
Source organism: Allium fistulosum (assembly GCA_030737815.1). NCBI lineage: Eukaryota > Viridiplantae > Streptophyta > Magnoliopsida > Asparagales > Amaryllidaceae > Allium > Allium fistulosum. The sequence continues at coordinate 965,162,883 of CM060902.1, read as the reverse complement.
GCTACAGTAGATATATTAATATTTCAAATCAGTTTATTCTAGAATGTTCATTTGGATATCATTTAACTTATGACTTATTAAAACAACCTTTTATGAATGGAATATCCAAATTAAACTATACTTCGTTTATTAAGTCAAAAGCTCACTATTTTACTTATCTCTTCATTTAACAAATAACCTAACACTTTATTTAAAATGCACATTTCATAAATAGATATTCCTTCAATAAGTTACACTTAAATTTTCCATTTGAAAAACCAAATTCTCAATTATCCAATTTAGTGATGTTAAAATACATTTTAACTATCATGATTATTCATTTTTCAAGACATATCAATTTCATAAATAAAATATTTATCATAGAAAATATAACAATCAAATTTCTTTACACATTTATTCATTTAGACATCAATTAAACTATGAATTCAAGTTAAATAAACTTTATTACAAAATGTCCAATTCCAATGTATTTTATTTTATCTATTCAAAGATACATTACTTATTATACAACATATTCATTTCAGGAAATTACCATTATTAAAATTCCTAGGTTAGACTTAAGGTTCCATATTAAATCAAAATTAAGTTATTTAAATAAAATCTCTTTAAATTCCTTTTTCACTATTTACCTCTGTAAATCTTTTATAACTAAAATTTAGGTGTATAAAATTTATTATAACCACTCAAATTTTATTTATAAAATCCCTTATAAGTGTATATTATCTAATTACATTGTTAACTTCTAAAAAATTTAAGGTAAGTTATATTTGAATGCAATTGTATTATACAAATAAAACTTTCCAATTCAATTATCTCAAGTTTGAATCACTTATTCAAAAATTTTAATTTTTCTTTTTATAACTGAAATTATTCTTTAAGATGAAATTTAAGAATTAATTTTCCGGTTTCCTTCAAACCAGTTAGAGATAAATAAATATATGTACATAATATGTCAAATCAATTTAAATCATATATCTATATATATTATAAATCAAATCATATTTAGAAATTCAAATAAATTAAATCTTTCAAAACAAAGATGTAGTAAGACTACAGAACGGTCTCTTCAGTTCAAAACTCGAAAATGAACGTCGATGATGCTGCAGTCATCACCGAAATTATTTTCCAGCGACAAAGAGAAGAGCACTTAATTTTTAAACTTTAAAATCCTTTAAAGACAAATTTTTTTATTCAAAAATACTTTAAATTATATCCTTTTAAAAATTTTAAACACAAGGTTTGAAACCATCGGAAATTAAATTCTTTAACTTTCTTGTTTTAAATTCATTTCAGTTCCCAAACAAATTTATAAACAACTATTTATAAATTCATTTGTAGAACAATAAATGATAAATCAAGTATTATCATTTCAAATTATCAATTTAAATCAATTTATTAAGTTCCATAAAATTATATATCCAAATTTATTTCATTAACCAAATTTTAAAATAATATTGTGTCAGTTTGTTCTGTCAAAGTGTTTTAGAAATCCTATCGATAGCGTTGATCAGACGAATCGATCGGAAACCCAAATCAACATCAACAACTCAAACAACACAATATAAAACAAAACATTAATTTACAAGTACAGTTAAAAATGTTTGGAAGATAGATTGGAACAAAAGACAAGATGATTAAACGGAGTAGAGAGATGGGTAAGCTTAGATAAATCGCGGACAACCTTAACCGGGTCAACCGTGACTTAATGGATAAGATCAAATGTGGATTTTCTGGGGTAAATCTACCTTCGATCTCAAGAGATAGAGTTTGGAATAACAAAAGATATTAGCATCTAAACCAAGGATAAATATAAATCTCTGGTTAATCGATGCTGATTGTAAAGGATTTTCACCCCTTTACAAGAAAATTAGAATATTGGCGAGACCGCCAATTTACTATAAAGATCATTCGAAGTGGAGTTATGTGATACTCCAAAATCAAAAGAAGATGAATAGTGAGGGACAAGAATGAATTTTGGAACCGTGCGGAACGTTCCAAAATTCAAGGAAACCGAGTCAAAAGGAAGAGATTCAAACTCGAATGGAGGTGATTCTGTAACTAAATTTACCATACATTCTAAGTTTTGCCTCAAAGCCAAAGCTCTGATACCAACTGTAACGACCCGATATTTTCAACCATTCGCATCCATTATAAGTGTATAGGAAGACACTCATGCCGGAATTGAATTGCTCAAAATACCGTGTTGTAAATAAAATTTGGCAAATCTCAGAATATGCAGTAAATAAATATAATCACAGATCACAGACACAGAGTAAAATAATGCAGCGGAAGTAGAAGAAATAGTAGTTCATGAAGCTACTATGAAAATATATCAAAGTTACATAAGATACAACAGAAGAAATAAAGTACAACAAAAGTCTCAAGACATAGAAGTCTACTAATACAAGAGCTGAAATAGAATAACAGACTGAACAGATAAAACCAGATAGCAGCTGGATAAGAATGATCTCCAGTAGTCCTAGCTCCGTGAAGATGAAGTCCAACTGATACTCAGGCTGACCCGAGCGTAAAATAAAACATAAACACTCGAGTCAGGATATACATACTTATACAATGTAAACCAACTTAAGTGAACTGTAGTAAAGGTACAAGTAACTTAGAAGATGCTTGGGACCACCCATCCTCTAAGGATCCGTTAAAATATCTACTATGTAGTAATATTCGCTATTATAATAGTGTCTAAATAAGTAAAGTATAATCATATCGGAAAATAGCGTTAAGGGGATGGAGAACCTTAACGCGGTCGGATCTTAAAATCATAATCGTAGTAAAGCTCGATATGGTAGGTGACACGGCACAACTAGGCAATGCCAGGGTAGATATACCAATTACGCACACGGACTGATGGATACGCATAGCAGCCACTATCGTTCCACCTCGAACAACATTCCCAAATCGGAGGATGGCCATCTAGTCAAATCACAAGTAAGAGTATAATATCGAAGAAATGTGTCCGAGAAGAGGTGCTACCTCACTGGTCCGAGATCGCTCCTGTTTTAGCCACCTTATGTCAACTCACGGGAGTTGGGTCCACGTAACATACCTTAAGAACGTCGTCACCATCCTACTTCATTCTGGAATCTCCACCGCGTACACGGTTGTCAAAGTGGTTTTCGGTAAGACAGAGAGTATGTCCATATCCGATCCCGGTCTCTTTAACAACCAATCGTTATTATAACCCGTGGTTATAACTTTTTTAAAAACAATACTTAACTTCAAAATAAAATATCACTTCAAACCATATCTTTATCAAAATAAAGATTAAATCAATTCCAAACCATTTCCATATATTTAAATTTTTATATTATTTCAAAACTTCATTTCAAATCATTTTAATATAATAAAATATCATATCCTTACAAAACTTCATTTCAAATCATTTTAATAAAATAAAATATCCTATCAGTTCAAATCCAAATATTCAACTTTAAATACCTTTTAAATTCAAAGATATCGTCACTTTTAAATAGTTTATATTCCAATCAAAATAATTCATTTAAACCTTTTAAAAGTGTAATTATTATATTTTCAAATCAAGTATTCAATTTCCAAAGTTTCAACCCATTCTGAGTTCGTTTACTAAGTCAAAAACCCTAATTATTAAAATTTCAGCATTTCACAACATTTAAAACAACTGCTATAGGTTATATTTGAAAACATTTTTAATTCAGCCAAACAACATTTATAAACTGCTATAATAGTTCAGTTTAAACAAAATCATATTTCAGCCTACTGCAGTCCTTAACAAGTGCTACAGTAGCCCTTTCATTAGTTCAGGTTAAATTTTAGTTTCTGCTACAACAGCACTTACCAAGTACTATCACAGCCTTAGTTCATTTTAGTCTTTTGGTTCACTTATATAACCACAGCACTTAACAAGTGCTACAGATTCTACCTAGTTTAGAACTTATAAAATCATACATTAAAATGTTCATTTAAATCCTTTAACAAATTTATTTTAAGAGAAATTTTTACACATTAGAAACCAAACTTACAAATTCGTTTATTACATTCATTTCAACACTTAAAATTAAACTCCATTTTTCCATCAATTTAAAAGTAAATTTTTCATTTCAATTTAATTACTTAAGTTTCCATCTTTTCTTTTAGTCAAAATTTCAAATTTAAGTTTCGTTTAAAAATCAATATTCCTCCATTTATTTATATTAACACATAGAAAAATCATTTCTATTTTTTAATAAGTCACTTAAAAATTCGATTTAAATCAATTTAATATTATTACAATATTTAAATTATTTAAAGGTATCCAGAAAATACAGAAAAATAACCACGGGTCTGTATAATATTTTCTAGCCTAAGTCAAGTGATACGGATACTATATCATTTCAATCCGTAATTTACAAAGAAAAATCCGGGTTTTATCATTTCAAACCCGCAATCCCAAGTAAATAAATTTTTATTGAAAATCGTTCAGGCCTATCATTTCAGCCCATAACGACCTTCCCTTATTCTAAAGTCCGTTCGGGTATGTATCATTTCAACCCATAGTGATTCTATTCTACAGGGAACTTGCAGTGTGATTTAACAGAATAGAATAACAGTAAAATAAGAACAGAATATAACAGATGATAGGATATGCAGTTTTAACAATTAACATCAACTATAAATAAATCACAGGTAGTTATAACATCATTTATTTATTTATTTATTTATTTCTACACATTCAGTTGCGGTCGTTTCACAATCATATAAGTATGGATATTCGTGTGAGATTTACTCACCTCTACGGAGCTGGAGATTCGGAAAAAGGAATACGATGCCTATCGAACGCACGCGGAAAGCACTATCAGTTGTTAGCGGATTCGCCGACTAGATTCAAATCTAAAGTCAAAAGAATAAAGCGAATAAATAGACAATCAAAAAAAATGCACGAATAACGAATTTCCAAATTGAAGCAAACGAACGAAAAATAAATCAAGTTGAAAAATAGAAGGAAATGGCTCGACCACTTTTAGTGTTCATTTCACATTCTTTTTCAAAAGGCAGGGCTCAGTTGAAAAAGAAAACTAACAACTTCAAAACAAAACACTTTAGTTCTCATCCCTTTTTCAAAGCCAGAGACAAAATAAAACTAAGGTACTACCAAAATACAAAGGACGAAACATATGTTTGTTCATTTTTTTCAAAATAGAACAGTGGAAAGGAATAGAATAAAATACAAATCACAGTGCCAAGGCCACCTTCTCATTCCCTTTCTCTGTTCGAATACAAGGCAGAGGCAAATATTGGTTCACTTTCTTATTTCCAGAACCAAGGTCAGAGGAAGAATATAACTAAGGTATCACAAACAAAGGCCAAGGCAAAGTCTGGGTTCGTTCTGATGCCGTGGTGGAGGACTGGAACTGGGTTGTGGATGGGGTACGGTGGCTGGTAGGCTGGCGAGTGGGTGGTGGCTAATCTGGTGGCGGATGGTTGGTCTCGGCCTGGAGAGGGGACGTGGCCAGGGCTCGGTCTGGTGGTGGGTCAGTGGAGGTCCGGTATGGGTCAGGCGAAGGGGTTGGTGACGTGGTGGATAGGGTGGGGTTCGGTCTGGAGTAGGAGGCGGGTTGGTCTCGGTCTCGTATGGGGAAGGGGTGGCGAACGGTATGAAGTAGTGGGGTTGGGTTCTCGTGGAGGAGGGCAGTCACGGCTTGGGTGTTTGCCTGGGTGGAGGCACTGGGGTAGGGCGTACGTGGTGGTGGGCGTGGCGTTGGGTTGTGAATGAGGCAGGCATGGCGGTCTGCTGGAGAGGGACGTGGGCAGGGGTTCGCATGGTGGTGGGCCGGCATGGGGATCTCGGTGGGGTTGGGCAGGTCGTAGGGTGACAAGGTGGTAGGCTTCGAGATCTGGCCAAGGAAAGAAAAAAAAAAGCAAATATGAACGAAAACTATGTACAACAAACAAAAGCAAAAGCCACAAACTTTTGAAATACAAATGGAAAAAAAGAAAGGTATGGGGTTGGCCAACAGCAAACAGGGATGAGCTGTAACAAAGCAGAGCAAAAATGAAAACAAAAGAATTAAAGAAGGCACGTGGCCATTACCTGACAGAGGAAAAAAGCTCACGAGATTTTTTTGCAGAATTGGAATTTTTGAACGAAAGTGGAAGATGACAGCTGCTATTTACTTTATGAGAGAAGGCAGAAGGGTAAAGTTTTGAACGGTAGGAGTTAAAGCAATTAAATTATTCAAGGCTGGAACTAAACGTAAGGAATGCAAAGAGGGAAATGGACCAATTCTCACGTGAACGGTTCAATGCAAGATTTTTGAAATTTTCAAACTGAAAATATACAGCTGAAATTTTGTAAAGTCAACGCATTAAAAATCAAATGGGCAACGGAACAGCGAACGTAAAGTGTAACGCCCAAAGTAACGTACAACCGTTACTTGTTTCTTTTATTTAATAAATTTAAAAATGATAACGTTTCTTTAAATAAAATAACGTATCATTTCACACTAAAAATAAAATTTGATTCTAATATAAAGTTAAGAACGGACAAAAAAATACGTAACGAAATGTAACGCTTTAAATTTTCGTTTCACACAAATTATTACACTTTTAATTCAAATCAGTATTTCAAAATGTTTATTTTTTTTTTATAAAAAAAAATTCCATTAAAAATTTTGGGCTGTTACACCTGTTGGATCCCTCCAACCTGTTTCCCTGCATCCACAGATGTTAGCACAATACCAATTCCACTTCGAGGTGGAATATCATGGTATATGGGATTTATAAAATATCATCCGCTATTATGCAGCGCAATAGGGTCTCATCCGCTATATAATGCGGGAAATCAATCACCAATATATACATATTCCAATATATATATATTGCTATATACTACTATATATACTATATCACATCCAAACAGCAATCAATAACTGCAATCCAAATTTTCATTTTGAGTGAGAAGATCTCACCTTTGCTTTTATTTTGCAATCCATACCAATCCAGCTTGTTTTCTCGATTTTTAACCTTGTATAAACAATTTTTATACGGTTTATTAATATTCGAACAAATCGAATTAGCAATTTTCATTGATCATTATAAATTCCCCAATGATTTATTTTGAACAATTGTCCTGTTAGTAAATTCATTTAACTAAAAATTTAATTTTAAACAAATGATTTCCCGTTTAATACAATATTTTTACCAACAAAAATAATTAAATATGCTTATTAAACAAATTAATCACCGTATATATTTATACATATTAGAGATAAGTTAGTAAATTTTTAAACGTATATGTATTTTTATTAAATCTAAAACAAAATTATTTTACACTTTACTGTATTATAATTTCCTTTTTGTATCAAAACAAAATTCCTAATCTATATATAAACTTAAATTAAAGATAAATCTGTAAATACCTCAGGGAAAAGTCTGAACCCGAGAATGCCCAAACCCGAGCTCCACCGAACCCCAATCCACCTGACCTCATTGCAAGATCACAACTTCGAACCCGCAGTCACATCACCAGACCTCCTCGACCCGAGCCTTGCCGTGAAATTCGACCTGACATGAACACGAACGTACCACTTCGTCGCGCGGCCAACTCGTCGTTGAACTGCTCCTAGAACCTGCCGCTCGATACTCAAACGACTCGTCTACCAGCGTCGACTCTGGCCGTGCTTCTCGAGCTCGACACGAATCGCCTAGACGCACGCCGCCCCACTCACGCACATGAAACCCTAGACAGAAATCGCGAGCACCCCTCCAATGATCACACGCGAATTCGAATTTGAATTCAATTCATAGCGGATATAGATCTTGTCACGAGATTTAAACGAGGCTTGCCATTGAATTTTGAGAAGGAGGGCTTCGGTCCTTGTTTAAATATTTTGTTTGATTTTGATTTTGAACTTTGTTCGAATGAATGTCAAAAGACAAAGAAAAAGGGGAAGCGTGCTGTAATATAGAGAAGTGGCTTCGAAAATAAGATAGCAGCTCTCCGATTTGATTTTCTGCTTTGATTTGAACGAGGGTGATAAAATTTTGACGTGATATAAGGCTGAAGGAGGCGTGTTGGATAAGGTGAGCAACAATGAATTGGAAAAAGTTTTGATGTGGATATTTTTGGATTGAACAACAATAAATATATTATATTTAAATTTTCAATATAGATTTCAGCGCGTTTATAACTCGTACACTCACACAACAACTCCAATCACTACGAAATTTGAAATCTGATAATAATACAATATTACGGATCCAATGAAACTGGTTTCGTCCAATTCCGAGACTATGCCTTGGAAGGCTATTTTTAAATATCGATTTAAAAGATAAATTTCAAAACTGAACAAAACAGTTTCAAATTCAATTTTGAGAGTTCCATTACCTTCAGAATTATAAATATAAATTTCCTAAGCCATCAAATCATTTTTAACAGGCTTAAAATTGAAAATTCAAATTTTTACCCAGTTTCAATAATTAAATTTAATAATTAAATCGCCAATTTCATCCTGATATAATGAATTTCAAATTGAACTATCTTTCGAATATTTAAACTCAATTAAATATTCACTTTTTAAATGTCAAAAATTCAGGGTCGTTACACTTATCATACTATATGGCAGAGTCAATACTCGTAATGGCTTATTGAAAACTTAGTAGGTTCATTTCTCGACATTGATATGAAACTCATAGCTTCTACTTAATGTGTGAGAACGCTTATCTAGACATTCTAATATGTTGTGTCTGATTAAGTTTGGTTAATTTCATCTCATCCCTAGTAATCAGTTTTATCTTTGGACCATATCCAAATCCATTACTGCTAATAATTTCTAATATAAATTCCTTTACCACAATATCGGTGTTTCTTAAAATAACCTTAATGCAACGGAATATGTATTTATAAACTTTTTATGAATTACCTTACATATAAATAAAATTGATTTAGTTTTAGTTTACAGAACTTATTTTCAAAGCATAAATTGGTCAATCAATACTGGTAGGTCCCAAACTCCTTTGGGGTGTTTTACACTAGATCCCTTACAAGCATTATTACGTGTAATTTTTTGACTCGCATAACCTATCAACTCCTTGACCAAGGATATGTAAGGGTTTCCTATATACTCTTATCTTGGACGATGTCGTAGACTATGCTTTAGATGAAATTAATTTTAACCTTATGTACTTGCTCTTAAGTACACGACCTTACATAAAGAAGTTAACTCAACTTCACTCATTATTATTCGAACTTTGTCCAACAAAGTTTGATTACTCACTATTGATACATCATTTTGTATCATAGGGAGGAATGACTTTTGAGATTAAATCTTTATTCATCTTTAGGTACATTCAGAGCTCTTTCCAATATACAAACCTATTCGATTGAATCGAATCACTTTATTTTGTTTCGCACATATGTTATTAACTTCCATTTTATATTCTATGACTTTATCATATATATACTACATGCAAATGAAATACATAGGTTCATGTTTGTGATTGTTCATCGATGAAGTTAATGAAGTATATGGAGCTGTTTTGGCATTAATAGACTAACGATTTCATACACCTTTATGTATCAATCCGAAGAGTTCACCAACTCTTATCTTGCTTCCACTGAATCGATGCTTTTCCCTTTAATGTTTAAGATATAGTTCACTAGTGCCATATAATTCACAATCATATAATCAAAGATTTATTTTTCAAAACTGTGGCTTAATCCATAAATCCAAAATAATTGCAAATAATTTCATATACTTCTGCATTTTTCAATGCATCACTTTTGTTATGAAAAAAATACACCACTATTATACTTTTATTTTATAACAATTATTTATAGCATTCATATTCAAACAAAACTATGTCTGTTTTTCAATCAATACTGAAAAAAAATTATTATTTCTAAATGACATTTGGTATATTTTACGATAATAATGTTCATAATTAAATGCAACCAGTATGTGCTATACGACATGCTCCCACTATTTTTGCCACTATTATAATAGCGTTCAAAATACAAAGCTCAATTCAGCCAATTAATATAGGCTATTAACTCCATCTACTATAAGCAGTTCCTTAGAGAGTTTTCAGATCAAATAACTTAAACTTGAAGAAATAAATCTCATAAAAACAATTTTCTATATGGAAATACATTTTGGAATAGTAATCATATTTCTGATTCCTTGTACAATATCTGTTATTATTTTATACAATTCTCGATTCTGATGCCTCTTTATGAAGCCAATGCGACCTTCACTTTCATACGTTGATTTCCTTTCCAAATGGTCGAACCGTTCAAAAGAAAACCCTTGCAATCATAATGAACTTTTTACAAAAATGCATTTGGTCATCATTAACATTTAAGAATATCAAATAGGTCACACTTTAGGTAATATGATCAAACTGATTATTTTATTGATCGAATTCTTAAATCTATCTTGTAGCTCTTGGTCTAGTGTTACATCTAACACAACAAGAATCTTACTGTAATAAATCATATTGAATAAATGCTCTGGATCTACAGTTTACTTGCTCAATTTAAATAAACTAACTTTATCGAGATTTCTATGTTACGAATTACGATAATTCACCGTTAACATTTATATGTGATTGAATATGGATTAAATATCGATATACCTATATTGTTTTAGATCTTGAAACTCATAGATTACAATACACAGTCTAAGGCTAATAATTATGTAAATGATCAAGGCATAAACATATTTAGTAGTTGTGTAAGTAGGCACTTGCATGGATTTTGAATTGACAACATAAAAAAGATTGGTAAGTGTATTTTATATTCCTATTTGTCAATTTTAATTGTGACAACCCACCTTTTTGACCCTTCAGAACGATACTTAACACATCCTCGGTGTTTGTGTGCTGTTGCCCAAGCATTTAAAAGATGAGTTGTCATGGGGTGAAATAAAGAACAGAACAGAACAGAATAGAACAGAAAATCTCATAATGGAACAGTTAAATATAATACAGCAATTATATAGTACATAACGTTACTCCTTAACATGGAGTTGTCAAAGTTATAACATAGGCAGTTATACACCCTACCTTTACACTTGCTAATCCAAAATATACACATAATTAACATAACAGCGGAAATATATAACTCAATAGATAAGGAGCCTTCTGCTCATTCATCATACAACCACAAGTAATGGGTATAAATAATTAAACATTGCGAAGTATGCAAGACACTTCCCGATGTAATTAAAAAGAATTAAATTCAAAGGTTTTGAATCAAAGGAAAGGAAAGGGAAATTTTGCAACAAATGACAAGGAGAGTGCACCCCCTTCGGCAAAAATATACCTCTAGAGAATATACTTGAGAAAGTCATATACTCTTGAACTCTCTCAGGAACTCCAAGCTGGACCCCACCAACCTTACCGAGAATTTCACATCTCAGTGCACATATATCCGAAACCGATCTAGAGTGGAGTGATAATACCCTAATGGGAGCAACCCCACATAGCTTAGCCCATACTCGTTCATTGGTTTTAGTTATTTTCGACAAAGGATATCAATGCTTAAAAGAGAAACAAATCGTCTTAAGTTGATGATACACAAAGAAGAAAGTTGAATTTGCAATCAGTACATCAATTATCGGGAACATTCAAAATGATCGTATATGGAAATTAAATCTCATATTTTTATCACTACTCATCGATTTCAAACTTGTACTATTTCTTGATTGAAAATGAAGTTGGGCAAGTGAATGTAGTGTTACCTCTAGGCATTGCCTTAACGACATTTTTAACTTCCGAGATAGGGATGCGTTTCCTACCTCGACATTTAGTGCTAAAAGCATGACTAAATCATTTCAATATAAGCGATATCACATTATGGAAAATTGAATTTCTTATCCTTTCCATAACTAAATCAAATTTTTTAACTTTTAAAATTGGAATTGCGTTGGGATTTCACATTGTAGATACTAACTTTAAAAAAATATCAAAATGATTAACTAATTTTAAAACATGATTAATTTCTTCCATATCATTGTTTTAAAATGTTTTATCAACTTTAATCAATGTTTAGTTACTTCAAACATCTTTATTTCAAATAATTAATTTTCTTTAACCATGATTAATTACTTCAAACATCGTTATTTAAAATGATTAATTAACTTAAATCATTATTATTAAAGTGATTAATTAACTTTTAAAAAACATTATTAAAATGAGTAATTAATTTTAAAACACCATTATTAAAATAATTAATTAATCATATAACATTGTTATTAAAGTGATTAATTAATCTTAAAACATCACTAATAAAATGATTAATTAACTTTAAACATCATTAGTTAAAATGATTAATTAATTTTAAACATCATTAATAAAATGATTAATTAATCTTAAACCCTCATTATTTAAATAATTAATTAACCTTAACCATCATTATTTAAATGCTTAATTAATTTTAAATATCGTTAGTAACATAATTAATGTTAGCACCAAAATTGGTCACTAACCTCGTTGAGAAAGATTGTGTAGAGATATAAGTGATGAAGTTAAATTAAAAAAGGAAGAATATGCTAATTTAAATGCAGAAAGTAAGAACACCGGATTTATAGTGGTTCAGCGTAATTGCCTACGTCCACTTTGAGGTTAAACTTTATTGCTTTACTTGGTGATTGATTATAGATACAATCCGTAGACCAAACACTTGAATACAATTGCTAAGTAAAGAGGATGAGTATTGAAAGCGGCAGAGTCTCCCCAGTGTTCCCGAAAAAAGGTCCATTTCACTGTGCCCCTGCCTCTCTATTTATAGGCGAAGGTGGGTTGGACTTCTCCGATGGGCCTGGTAGCTGAATAACTCGGTCCAAATAGTGTGAGTCCTATGCGCCGAACCAGATAGGCCGAACGACTAAATGTCGAGCTTCCCTATTTATGCCGAACGAGGTGAGACTGGGCACTCTGAATGCCAAACATCCGTTTGTACTGGATGACTGAATGCCGAACAAAACTTAGGCCGGACGATACACTGGCCGAACGCCATCAAGGCCGAACCATATCTTGGCCAAACGATACTTAGGCCGAACAATAGTTAGGCCGAACGATAGTTAGGCCGAACAATATCTTATGACGGACAATTCAGCCATGCCGAACATTTGTACATGCCGAACGTTATACCATGCCGAACGTCTCCTGATGCTGAGCGCTCCTGGATGCCGAACGCTTCTTGGATGCCGAGCGCTCCTGGATGCCGATCGCTTCTTGAATGTCGAGCAATCCTGGATGCCGATCGCTTCTTGAATGCCGAGCGCTTGCTAATGCCGAGTGCTTCGTGGATGCCGAACGTAACGGGATGCCGAACAACCCAGTTGAGCCGAATGATATGGATGCCGAATGACCCATAAATGCCGGACAGTATGCTAATGCCGAGTACTTAGTTGCCTGGTCAAGTCTCCAGGAAACACTTTCCCCCCAAAGTGTACCACGTGACCGAAAGTGATACGCTTTGGATTACATGCTCTCTGTGTTCCGCTTCGATCCTTGTCTTATTTCTCTCGGAGGTTTCCTCTTGTGATTACCAGGTGGTGTGTGCCTAACGTTATGTGAAGGCCGAACAGTACAGCTGAAGCCGAGCGCTCCGTGTCTGCCGAACGACTTCGTTTTGACTGGTTCAAACGGTCATCATCTCTTCGACTTCTCCTTTTTCCCTATATAAAGGCCGGCCTGCTCCATCTTCTTCTCTTTTTTACACTCACTTCTTCTATCCTGATTTTGAGAAACTCGCTTGTTAACAGCCTCCAAAGACTTAACAATTCTTCCTAATCTATTCGGCATTAATTGAAACCGCGCCCTCGACTCTAGATTTCTCCAAGTCTCGATCTACTAACTAGGTAACAATCCCTCTAATTAAATCCTTTCCCTGAACAAAGAGGTTTTAACATAAGGCTCGAGTTCGTAAATTGTAACTGTAGCCCATAGGTGTTGCGTGGATGAAGGAATCGAACTTCGATTAGGACTTTTTAGGGCCAGATGATGTGGAGGAAAGTAGGAGTTGGCTAGAATGCCGAACAGGATGGTCCGGTATGACTCGCCGAACGATTCGTCCTCGTGGTTCGGTGTGGATGGAGGAAGAAGAGGGGAATGAGGTCGCTTTTAAGGACGGTGTGTCGAGCGTTGGCGCTCGGTGTAACCTTGGCTCGGCATGATTCGTCATATGTCGGGCAGTGCAATGGAAGGATATGGAGGGAGTATGAGTCAGATAGGATGTCGAACGTTGTCTCGGCCGAACAAAATTTTGGCCGAACGATGCTTTGCCGAACAGTCACAAATGTCGAACCATCATGTGTGCCGAACAAATATAAATGCCGAACCACACTTAGGCCGAACAATACAAATGCCGAACAATCATAAGTGCCGAACAACATAAATGCCGAACCACACTTAGGCCGAACAATACAAATGCCGAAAAATCATGAGTGCCGAACAACATAAATGCCGAACCACACTTAGGCCGAACAATACAAATGTCGAACAATCAAAAGTGCCGAACAACATAAATGCCGAACCACACTTAGGCCGAACAATACAAATTCCGAACAATCATAAGTGCCGACCAAACATAAATGCCGAACCACACTTAGGCCGAACGATCAATTGCCTTGCCTAATCACATAACCAAACAAGGACAAGGACTCTAGCATACTAGCATATCAAACTGACCTGGACTATTAACTCCCTAGCTTCAGTAGACATAAATTGACATAATCGGATAGCTTCTTTTAACGTTTTCTGAATCTGTAACTGTAATCACCACAAGGCAGGCTTTTAGAGACGGTCAGCGATGACGGTCTTCGAAGGCAATGATTTGACGCTCAGTTTTATATCAGTAACTTTGCGACCTTTAAATTTTCAACGCTTATACACGATTGCTTGCACTAGTTCACACACCACGTGGGGGAAATATTCGTGTTGTTAATTCTAACGTTTAACATTTTTCAAGTATAGTTTTCATAGGCGCTTAGCCAGATTCACTATTTATTGGAGATGTCTAAAAAATCTAGCTCTGCCACTATATCTGATAGGCCTGGGCCGTCTTCAAGGCAAGAAGTCGCGGACACTTCAAATCCGTCGACTTCCCCTGCTCATAACTTAGCCCCTGATGCGCTGGAGGCATCGATTCTCTTGGACAATCCGATCGACTCGCAGGCTTCGAAGATTAACGAAGTCGCGCTTCGGCGAATATGCTCCATCCATGGAATCCCTTTCGCCGATGTGTTGGTCCCATCGAGACATGATCGTCCTCATCTGCCCCCAGTCAGGTATATTGCTTGTAATAAGTTTATGTGCTGGATGGGCAGCGTGCCTCCATTCAATTTATTTCTTCGGGACGTGTTGCAATACATAGACATCGCCCCGTCGTAGCTGCATCCAAACGGTCACGCGTTCATATATGGGACCTACCTACTTTTCATGGCCGTCTTCTCTAGGCCTCCAACTCCCGGCGACATCAGATATATCTATATGATCAAGAAGCGGAAAGATAGCCCCTCCTTTATGTTCCTCGAGCCGTACCACAAATGCCAGATTTTGACCGAAGCATGTAGAAAATTTGCCCTGTACAAACATGAATGGTTCTATGTGCGCTGCCCTCTTGGTTTCGCGAGGAGATGGGTCGAAGGCAGTAAGTCTCTTCCCTGAATCGACATTTGTGCTCAATCGGATCAATGCTTTTTCTAACTTCTTGTTTCATCTTTTCAGGTATCAACCCGCGTCTTGAGGGCCGAGGATATTCTGAGAACGTCGAAGCCATTAGAGCTCTTCCTGCCGAGGAACGGGACATCCGAACCATCGTTTTAAATGAATCCTTGTCGAGGTTTGGACTGTTAGCAGGAGGTCGCCGGATTAGCCTTCCTGAGGGCGTTTCCATTCCCAAGTCCGCATCCGTTAAAGGGAAAAAACAAGCTGAATCGTCATCACGCCATACCCCTGATGCACATGAAGGGGGAGAAAACAAAGAGAATGAAGCTCCTGAGACACAAGGCGAGAATGTGGGTCCTGCTTGGGACCCGGCGGTCGAAGTGCACGATATTGAAATGTCATCTTCCCCTTCGAAGGGGAAAAAGAAATTGACGTACAAGATACGGAAGGAGAAAGTTGGCGGAACTTCCAAAGTTACGCTCATCCCGTCAGAGAAAGAGGCTTCTTCACAACACATGGAAAGTTCTTTAAAGGGTCTGTCAAACCTCACCATTCCCGACGATCTACTCAATTATGGTTTCGACGATCCGGAAGCCTTTAAGTTTCATTCGCCCGCTAGAGGCAACGCGGGAGTTCAACCCCCAGTTCAGGGAGATAACACTCCAATCAGTAAAGATAAAGGAACCGGTCCGTCGGGGGGAACATAGGACACACACGCACTTCACCATACACTTCAAGTTTTTCCATTACCCCGATTTTTCCTAACTCGTCGTTATTTTATCTTATGCAGGTGACATGGGGCGCTCCTACGGGTTCGATCGCCTCCACGGTTCTTCTGTATTTCACCATCCGGGATGGGATTCAGGCTTCGGTAGACGTAGGGACATAGACGATTACGAAGATCGAGACAACCGTCCTCGGGATTCGTCTTATCGAAAGAAAACATATTCCCAGTCTTCATATTCTCGTGATCCTCCTCCTCAAACTGAGCCAGATAGAGAAAAGCCTTCGCAGAAGGGGTCTCAACCCGATGTCTCCCGAGAACAACATTCTGGTTCGTCGAGCACAAGGCAAACTCGGGAGCATCGGAAAAGAACAAAACTTTCAAAGTCTCCTCCCCCTACTCCTGCGGCTGACCCAACTATAGCAGAGAAGATGGTCGATGTTTGCACAAAAAAATGGACAAACACCTCAAAGTTGTATGATTTAGTAGATCTTATGTTGTTCTTAGTGATTTTGGAGATTTATGCAAATATATGAAAAGCAGGGGCTAAACTATAAAAAGACACGCAGATTTATAGTGGTTCAGCCAGAATGTGCCTACGTCCACTTTATATGTTATTTCTCTTTTCTTGTTTTGATTACAAGTACAAAGCTTTGATACAAGTAAAAGAAATTCGTTTGAAAGTCCTATCCGTGCTTGAGCTCTCAAACTTGTCCCCCATTGTTGTACCCCTGCCCCTCTATTTATAGAGTGAGGCTGGGGGTAGGGGTCTTGGAGGTATATAGCAGCTGGCGGGCCTGGGCTGACGTAATCTGGCCTGGTGGAGCTGGTCCGGTTTACTCTGGTTCGGTGGAAGGAGGTGAGTAGGTTGGTCCGGTGGTACTTGGTTCGGCATTGAGGTGATTTACTCTGGTTCGATGGAAGGAGGTGAGTAGGTTGGTCCGGTGGTACTTGGTTCGGCATTGAGGTGGTTTACTCTGGTTCGGTGGAAGGAGGTGAGTAGGTTGGTCCGGTGGTACTTGGTTCGGCATTGAGGTGGTTTACTCTGGTTCGGTGGAAGGAGGTGGATGCCGAATGGAGTTTAGGCAAGCCTGGATGGATGAATCAAGCTTCTTGGTCTCGAGATCTTCTGGGTGAGAACACGCCCAACATTTGCCCCCCAAAGTGGGGCATATGCCGGCATGTGCCACGCTTTGTTTTAAGACTAATGACGTTAGCTTGGATGCTTTCGCCGAATCAGCCGGTCCGGTCGTCTATGGTTGCCTATAAGTAAGGGCCTAGGGCCTCCGTTACCTTCTACCGAACGAAACAGCCGAGCCAAGTCAGTCACATAGCCGAATCAGATTTTAACCTACTGCCGAACCACTTTAGCTTGCCGAATCAGGTACTCAATTTCCCTTTGCCGAATGGCTTTGCATTTGTGTTCACCGAATGAAGTGTGTGTGTCGTTCGTACCGAATGGTTTTTAGTTGAGAATGCCGAATGAGTTCCTTGAGACGAGACTGTCGAATGGGCTTTGTGAGATGAGAATGCCGAATGGGCTTTTTGAGATGAGAATGCCGAATGAACGTGTATTCTGGGTGCTTTTAAGCGAACGAATCCTTAGCTTGTTATGTTTCGATTATGACTCTTGTTCTAACAATATGCCTTTTCGGTGTTTACAGATAAATGTCTCGAAAAGCAGAAACTCGATCAGATAAAAAGAAGTTCCAGGGTGAAGGAGAATCTTCCGCAGTGCCCCCTGCTCAGCCAGGACCGGAACGTCACGGACCTGTCCCGAGATCACTAGTGGACGGGTACGGCCCTCAGGAGCTTCTGAACTCCCCGCTCGATTGCTTTCCCAGCTCCCTTAAGGAAGAGCAGCTTGACGTCATCTCCCGTTCTTTTAGAATTGATAGGGCGCGCATGCTTTTGCCAGGGAGAGAAGTTATGCCATATGACCCTCCCGAAGGGTACTTTGCCTACAGCAGATACCACTGTATGTGTGGTGCCATCCCGCCTCTTAATGCTTGGGTACTCAGCTTTCTTACATATCTAAAGGTGGCCCCATTCTAGCTTCAACCCAACTCTTATACTATACTGGTGAGCCTCTTCGTCATCTTTCAGAGGAAGCATGGGCGTGCTCCTTCCAACCGGGAGATCCGGTACTTATATAATCTGAGGGGCTATAAGAAGGGGTCCCCATACATCAGCTTGGAGTCAGCTGTAACCTTCAAGCCGGTCTTGGATCTGTATTCTAAGTACAGCATGTTCAAGAAGGAGTGGTTCTTCGTCAGGGACGACTCTGTTTCTATTCGACGTTTCACCTCCGGATGTAAGTCGATGCTTTAATTATATTTTCCATTCTGGTTGCGATGCTTCTTCTCATACATTTTCATTTTTTCCTAGCGACAGGTGGCTTTGCGGTCGTGGAGACTGATCGCCTGGTTCAGATGGCGGCTGAGATAGAAGCTATCCCTGGGAGAGATAGATCAGCTGCTTACCTGATCAGAAATGCGACCCTTCTGGAGTATAATTTGATCCTTCCACAGCAGTTAGTAGTCAAGCAGAGGGAAACGACGGAGGAGAGGGCGGCTGCTCAAGCTAAGGGAGGTGTCACAGTAGAGAGTGGCAAGAGGAAACCTTTCTTAAAATCTCCAGTGGTCGGAGGTAAGAAGCTTAAGAAGTCGGATGGTCCTTCCCCCAGCAATTGTCCACTTACTCCAGGCAAGGAGGATGTGGAGGAGGAGAGAGGTGAGGGTGAAGACGACCGGGAAGGTGGCGACGGTGGCGATGGCATCGGGGCCTTGCTTCCTGGGCAAGCAGGCGAGATTCAGGAGTGGACGGATGATGCATTCCACCAAGCTTTCGAGGGGCTAGACGGAGAAACGGCTTTTGTAGAGAAATCCGGGAGAGCTGACAAGGCCGGGACCGGTGCAAGCGAGTCTTCCCAGACTATTCCAGCCAAGGTGGCTCCGACGACTCAAGGTGAACTCTTGACTTCTGCAGGCTCCATTTATGATAGGGACTTAGGAATATTTTATGATCCGCTCCCGTCCTGGAATGAAATCCAGGACTCATTGCAGTATCCTACTCTTCCCCAGGGTTTGTATAACAGATGTGTTTCCTTTCTTCTTTTAACTTTTAATTTACCGCGTTTCTCGAATTATGGATCATTGTAAGCTTGTGACACTTGTTCTTCATATTAGGAGCAGGTAAAATGGCCAAGGCCTCAGATCTTCGGCACAGGCTTGAACAATACAAGCTTTTCAAAGCTTCCGCCAAGCCGAAGCCTTCGACCCACCGTTCCGGGGAGTAGTCGGCTACCGTCCTCTTCTTGGGGTTATTGAAGAGGGTATTCAAAAGAGAAAGAGGAGTCATCCCTTATCCGAACCTTCACTTGGTCCTCAGCCCCCAGTTCAGCCTCTTCATGACATCACGGAGGAGGATACTGAGTTTGCACTTTCTCCGCACCCGTCTGAAAACCCTACCGTTACTCAGATTGATCGTCCTGGCTTGGCTCGTAATCCATTTGCGGGTCATCCTGATCTGGATCCAAGTTCCCATGATATTACCTTTGACGAGGTTACCGGTGAGCACCTTCTTCCCCGCAATCCCATGGTACGAGTGCTTGATGAGGCCAAGTCCTTAGATCTCGATTTACTTACTACTCGGATAGTTACCATGGGAGAGGAGGCCAAGGCTAACATTGATCGGGTGGCGGAGGAGACTAGGAAGCTGATGGGGCATCATGCCCGGCTGGTTAAGGCTGGAGAGGAGATTGGGAGTGCCAACATCCGACTACGATTGATGGTTTTGGACCAGGCCAAACAACTTGCTGATCAGGCCATTCAGATTTCTCAGCATGAGGCTGCCTCCGAGCTATTGAGGAAGACTATGAAGGAGGCTAGTAAGGCGGAATTACGGAAGATGGAGGCTGCCTGCAAGGAGCAGATAAATATGGCCATCTCGACAGTGGACGAGGTTCGGAGGGCGGATCTCGAGTAGGTAGAGGAGCTGTCGGGGAAGCTTGAGGCTGCAGAGCTTGCTCAGGTCAGGCTAAAGGAGGAGATGGAGGTGATGAGGAGGTCCCTTCAGGCTGACTGCTCGCGATACCGACTGGAGAGGGATGCTGCCATTGCGAGGCTATCGGTTTCTGAGGCTCGTATGAGAGAGTTTGAGGAAAATGAGGGGATGATGGATGATATGCTGCAGGATATGTACTTTCGCATTTGGAAGCAGGGAAGCTTATCTTGGATGGACGACTACCCCCGGGTTATGGCTAGGATTTACATTAGGGCTTTAGAGGAGGCCAAGGCTAAGGCGGATAAGGAGGGTGGAGCGGCCTTTAGGATGGATGCGGTAACCGCTCAGTTCACCAAGGAGGAGAAGATAGCGGTGAAGGAGGGGATGCGGTTGTTTGCAGTTGAGGAGGCAGTCGTGGAAGTAGGGGATGACGACCAAGATGATCAAGGGGAAGTTGCTGGTAACCTTTTCTTCTTTAGTTTCTTCTTTTGTTAACTCTGTTTGCTCATCACTAATGATTCCATTCTCTGACCGAACAGGTGGGCAACAGGATAAGGTCAATACTCCGACGCAGCCGGCTCCTTGATTGGACTTGGAAAATTCTTTTTGTGGACTTGACATGGTTGTATATGTTAGCCTTAAAACAGTAGAGTAACTCTTAGGTTGTAATTTTTTCTACTTGTAATAAATAGCTCTATTCTTGATGTGTAATTCTTTAACTTAAGCTGATTTTATCGTCTTTTGAATGTTTTTGCTATTTTGACATGTCGTATGAGAAATATAGCTATGCATATTCTTGTAATTAAATTGTGTTTGGTGTCATAATTTCATGACTTGCAATGTTAGTGTGAGGTGTGAATAAATCATAGTCATATATGAAAGAAGGAAATACCGCCCTTTATATTTTGCTTGTAGATGGCAGCTTTGACTATCCTGTGTGACCGAGTAAGGGACGCGGTCCAGTATCTTGCTGTGAGTATCTGCTTCTATTAGCGAGCGTCTCTTGTTCTGTGTCCTGTACTTCAGGGATTGTTACAGAGGATAGGAGAAAAGTTTCTTAAGTAAAATTGAAATATGTGAAATAGTAAAACTTCCAATCACGGAAGGCCTTCGATGTGCTTAAGTTCGTGGCAAACGGGCTTTGTAGTCACTTTCCCTAGCTGTGGGTCTTGGAGACATTTTTCACCCATCTTACGCCCCCGCGGGGAGTTAATTCTTTTTTACCACAGCCGCACTTAAGACACATCGGAGCCGAGATCGCGCACAGTAACTACCCGGGCCATTATGACCCGTATTCGTGGGTATTATTCGATTTACTGTGGCCGGCTAGCGTGGGTGCCGATCGTCAACCGTGAACGGCCCCTGGCTGGCCACACCTTATGTTGGGGCTTATAGTCGGTTCACAGTTGCCGGTGAGCCGAACGCCGTAATGAGCTGCCACGGCTATAATCGGCCTTCTCGGTGGCTTATAATCAGCTCATTACAGTTGCCTTTAAGGGCCTTCGCGAGCAATGAGTTAACCCGCAGCAGAGGGATGCTGGAGTGAAAGTGTCTCATTGGCGAGGGCATAGATTCGCATAGTACCTGTTAGGTCTTGTCCAGATGAAGTTGTGCTGTGGAGTGCCTCGAATTGAAATGCTGTATGCACAGGATTTTGTCCAACAGAAAAGGATAAAGTTAACAAGCAGCCAAGATATAAAGGAACAAGTTAAAAAAGAGACAAGGTTTTTTAAAGTGGTTCGGCACGAAAATGCCTACGTCCACTGATTCTCTTTGTTAATTCACTTCATATAGGCAATACAAGTTAAGAAAAGTATCGACGGAGGTGTTGGATGTTCCATGCCCTCTGGAACACCTCTCCGTCCACTGTTGACAAAATATAAGCTCCGTTGTGGAGATCTTTATGAATTACATATGGTCCATCCCAGATTGGGTCTAGCGCTCCGGGGCGAGGGAAAATTCGCTTGAGGACAAGATCCCCTTCTTGTAAGGTACGATGCTTGACTTTGGAGTTGTATTGTGCCGCCACTTTTTGTTTGTGGGCTGCTGCTTTAAGGACTGCATCATTTCTTCTCTCCTCAACTAGATCCAAAGACATGTGAAGGAGTTCTTCTTTCTCTTCTGGGTTATAGTGAATCCTACGGTGGGAAGGCACAATGGTTTCTACTGGGAGCATAGCCTCCGATCCGTATGCCAAAGAGAAAGGAGTGTGCCCTGTCGATGTTCTGAAAGATGTGCGATAGGCCCATAGTGCCGTAGGAAGTTCATCCACCCAAGCGCCCTTTGACTTTTCGAGCTTCTTTTTTATTAGAGTTTTCAGAATTTTGTTGACGGCTTCGACTTGTCAGTTTGCCTGGGGATACGCTACGGATGAGAAGCTTTTGTGAATTCCGTGCTCTTAACACCAGTTGGCGAATTCCTCGCTGTCAAACTGAAGCCCATTGTCTGATATGATTTTGAGTGGGACTCCGTACCTGCACAGAACATTTTTGATCAAGAAGTTAATAACTTTTGCTGAAGATACTTTATTCAGAGGTTCTGCTTCCACCCATTTGGTGAAATAGTCGACTGCCACTATAGCATATTTGGCCCCGCCTCGGCCCATTGGTAGCTCGCCGATTAAGTCAATTCCCCATATTGCGAAGGGCCAAGGGCTGGTCATTTGAGTAATCTCAGTTGTTGGTAGCCGCGGAATCTTAGCAAACTTCTGGCATCTGTCACACTTTTTGACAAAATCTAAGGCGTCCTTGCTTAAGGTGGGCCAGAAATATCCATACCGTAGTATCTTTTTTGCTAATGTTTGCCCTCCGGTGTGATCTCCGCAGCTTCCCTGATGAATGTTGAATAAGATTTCCTTGGCTTCCCTCCCAGCGACACACCTTAGTAACGGGTTAGAGAATCCGCGCCGATAGAGGATGTCTTTTTGTATTGTGTAGCAGGAGGCTTTCCTCAAGATTTTCTTGACTTTGTTACGCCCGTTGGGTAGTGTTCCACTTTGTAGGTAGTCTCGGATGGGAGTCATCCAAGTTGCTTCTTCGGTTGCAGCTATCAGATTTACTTGCTCAAAACTTGGGGTCAGTTGCTTTGAGATGGTTACTGCTCCGAAGATGGCGATGTCTCTCATACTTGCTTGCTTTGCCAATTCGTCGGCCTATTGGTTCTCTTCCCGAGGGATGTGTTTGACTAAGTAGTGGTCCAATCGGCTGAGAAGTAACTTGGTCTTCTTTAAATATGCTATGAGTCGTTCTTCTCGAGCTTGGAATTCTCCTAGTATCTGATTAACAATAAGTTGAGAATCGTTGTGAAGACACAAAGAATTGGCTCCGATTTCTACGGCAAGTTCTAGTCCGGCTATCACTGCTTCATATTCTGCGTCGTTGTTGGTGGCAGCGAACTCCAACCTTATAGCATAGTGCAGTTTGTTTCCCCTGGGAGTGATTATTACCACACCTGCCCTCGAGCCTTGTTCGTTCGATGCACCATCCACAAAGAGATTCCACTTGATGTCCTTTGCTATTTCCAATTGCTCCTTATCTTCGTTGGTAGTGAATTCTGCAATGAAATCAGCCATGGCTTGTCCCTTGATGGCGGTGCGAGGGTGATAGGTGATATCATACTGACTTAGTTCGATGCACCATTTATGTAGTCGCCCAGAAGTGTCGGGACGGTGGAGTACCTGCCTCAGCGGCTGATCGGTCATAACTTTGATAGAATGGGACTGGAAGTAGTGACGCAGTTTCCGGGATGTGATTAGTAAACAGTATGCTAGCTTCTCAAGTTTAGGATATCTGACTTCTGCCCCCGTAAACCTCTTACTGACGAAGTAAACTGGCCGCTGCGTGCGGTTGTCTTCCCTTACCAAGGCAGCGCTTAGGGCGTGAGATGACACAGCAAGGTATAGGTATAATTCTTCGCCTTCGCTTGGAGTCGAGAGTACCAGTGGTTTCTGGAGGTGTTCGATTAAGTTAAGGAAAGCGGTCAGGCATTCGTCGGTCCATTCGAACTTTCCTTTGTCTTTCTTTAGAGCTTCGAAAAAGGGGACACACTTGTCCGTTGCTTTGGAGATGAATCGGCTTAGGGCGGCCACTTTTCCATTCAGGCTTTGCATTTCCTTCCGAGTGGAAGGTATCTTGATATCCCTTAGCACTCGGACTTGTTCAGGGTTTGCTTCAATCCCTCTAGCATGGACGATGAATCCTAAGAACTTTCCTGATGACACTCCGAAGGAGCATTTTAGAGGATTCAACTTCATTCCATACTGTCGAAGTACTTGAAACATCTCGCCTAGGTGGCTTACGTGATCGTCGGCTTTCCTTGACTTTACCAGCATGTCATCCACATATACTTCCATAGTTTTCCCTATTAGCCCCGCAAACATCTTGTTGACGAGGCGCTGGTAGGTGGCTCCTGCATTTTTAAGTCCGAAGGGCATTACCTTATAGCAGTATAAACCCCGGTCGGTGATGAAACTAGTGTGGTCTTGGTCGGGAGCATGCATAGGAATTTGGTTATACCCTGAGTATGCGTCCATAAAAGATAAGAGCTCGTGCCCGGCTGTGCTGTCTACAAGCTGGTCGATTCGGGGAAGTGGGAAGCAATCCTTTGGGCAAGCGTCGTTTAGGTTGGAAAAGTCAATGCATGTTCACCACTTCCCATTAGCCTTCTTTACCAGTACTGGGTTAGCGATCCATTCCGGGTAGATGGCTTCTCGTATGAAGTCATTGGCGAGCAGATTCTTTACTTCTTCGTCGAGGGCTGCTGACCGCTCTGCCCCCATACTTCTCTTTTTTTGTTTTACGGGCGCCTTGGTAGGATCAATGTTTAATACGTGGCATGCTATGTCGGGGGAGATTCCGGTCATGTCAGCGTGTGACCATGCGAATACATCCAAGTTGTGGCGGAGAAAATCGATGAGTTGTTCCTTCAACTCTACTTTTAGTTGGGACCCAATTTTCAATAGTCTACTTGAGTCGTGCTTGTCTACAGATACAAACTCCATAGCCTCTGCAGGCTCGGTGGTGGCCCCCTCCCCTTTGTCCCTAGGGTCTAATTCATTGAAAGGGTCGCTGGTATATCGAAGAGGAGGGGCTTTCTTTAGTTGCTACGCTTCTAGACTTTTCGTGCAGAGGGCAACCTCTACACCCTTCCCTTTATCCTTCATGTGGTTGTTGCGTAGTTTAGTCACATAGCAGTCTCGAGCAACGTCCTGGTCTCCTTCTACTTCCCGTACTCCATTGTCCGTTGGAAATTTCATTTTTAGGCACCATGGGGCTAGGACAATTTGGAAGTCAGACAAGGCTGGCCTTCCTAAGAAGGCGTTATAGGCCGAATGGTTTTCTATTAGCACAAACGTCTGTTTTCGTACAACGGAGCGGGGATGGCTTCCAATCTCAACAAAGAGGTCTAGTTGCCCGAGGGGCATCTTCGCATCTCCAGTGAAACCGTGTAGTGGTTTATCGCAGGGAGATACATCCTTCATTGATAATTTCATTTTGTCGAATGCATGTTTGAACAGGATGTTCACTGAGCTTCCAGTGTCTACTAAGATTCGGTAAACTTCGGCGGGACCGAGTCGGGCAGAGATAACCATGGGATCCACGTGGGGGTACTGCCTTCCTTCCAGGTCACGCTTAACGAATGTGATGTCATCACTTTCTTTCCGTTTCGGGTGGCGTTCTTCTATAACCGAATTGACACAGTCTTTACTGTCTCTAAGCGACTTTCCATATCTTTCCATCTCTTTCCAGCTCTTGTCTGCGATGTGCGGTCCTCCTGAGATGGTATGGACCACTATCTTCTCTTGACTAGAGCCGCTAGCATTGCGGTTTCCTCTGCCGGTCTCTGGTGAGGGTAGCCTTGGGTTTTCATTGGCAGGAGCTGGAGCCCTGTCCTGACTTTTTACATAACGTTCCAGTTTCTTCCTTCTGATGTGTTCCTCAATTAGATCCCGGAGATGATGGCATTCATTGGTATCATGCCCGTGAGATTCGTGGAAGCGGCAGAACTTTCCAGACTTCTGCGTGTTATCTGATTCCTTCTTGTATGGTGGGCGTTTGTATCTAACTTCGCCTTGGGTGGCAAGGAAGATATTTTCGACGGTCTCGTTCAAAGGAGTGTAAGTGTCGAATCTCGGTCCAGGACGATATAGGCGCTTTTCTCCCTTCTTGCCCCCAGCATTGTCTCTGGAATCATTTCTTCGAACGTCCCTTGCCACAGCAGGGGCGTTGCTATGAGTTGCCTTATTCTGCTGTCCTGACTGCCCCTCAACGACAGCATCCTCAAGCCTCATATATTTCCCGGCTTCATGGAAGAAATCGGGTAAAGTAGCTGGTTTTTCTTTTGTCAACCTTCTAGCAAATTTAGTGTCCGGATGCACACCACTACAGAGGGCCATTAGGATAAGTTTCTCATCGGCATCTTGGACCGCGGCTGCTGCGGCATTGAATCGAGTTAGGTATTGTTGCAGTTTCTCTCCAGGTTTCTGTTTGACGCTGGATAAGGAATAAGCGTCCTTAGGTTGTTCCACATGGATGCGGAACTGACTGATAAACTTTTCTTTCAACATTTCCCACGAGCTGATGGATCCCTGGGGTAGATGACAGAACCAGGAGGTAGCGAGATCTGCTAAGAAGAGCGGAAAGCATTTGCACAGTACTCCCTCTGTCGCTCCACTCATGAGCATATGTTGTGTGTACCTCTGTAAGTGTACAACGGGGTCGGAGGTTCCTTTGTAAGGTTCCATTGTTGGCATCTTCCATTCTCGGGGAGTGATAGCAATTTCGATATTGCGGGCGAAAGGGCTGGTTACCCTAGCGCCTATCCCTCGATCTCTTTGCTCCCGTTGGACGCACTCTCTGAATAAGCGTGCCATCCTTTCATCAGAACTTAGAGTAGATAGAAATGAGTTTGGTTCTGTTCTGTGGGATTGATTCCGTCCAGATGACCTGTAGGGATGGTATCGTCTATCATTCCTCATATTTTCCAGTGGCTACCTTTGATCTTCTAGGAGCATGCTAGGGTCAGCTACAGTTGGCCCTTGCCTTGATCTTCCCCTGCTGGGTTCTGATCTAAGCACTTCCTCGGGTCCAACTTCGGGCTGGACTCTAGCTCGGCCCCGTTCACTGGCGTTTCCGTGGTTAGGCAGTATGACGGGCTTAGCTACAGTTGACCTTCGTCCGGTACCTCCCCTGTTGGGTTCGGTACCAAACGTTTCCTCAGGCCTAACTTCGGGTTGTGCTCGATCTCGGCTCCTACCATGGCTACTTCTGCCGTTAGCTCCTTCGAAGAAGGAAGATCTTTGTTGTCTCTGAGATCCTCCAGACTGGGACTCGCCCCAT
The DNA here is from genome assembly GCA_030737815.1 of Allium fistulosum. Classification (NCBI taxonomy): domain Eukaryota; kingdom Viridiplantae; phylum Streptophyta; class Magnoliopsida; order Asparagales; family Amaryllidaceae; genus Allium; species Allium fistulosum. The sequence continues at coordinate 965,135,172 of CM060902.1, read as the reverse complement.
GATTCAGTGTTGCAGTTGGATTCTTCAGCATCCCTTAAGCGTGACATGAGATGGTCCACCAAGGCTTCCTGCTGGGACATGAAGCGGTTAGTTACTTCGACCACAACCCTGTCTAAATCTGCCCTAGTAATTGCTACGGGCTGTTCTGTGGCAGGAGGGGTCGGGTTAGCATGTCCTTCATTTGTTACTACTGCTGGAGGAGGACGATTTACTTGATTCGTGACAGCTGGATCTGGAAGACTGCTGGATGCGATGTTTTTTCCTTTGTTAACATCTTTTCTTGGTTTGGGAGGCATGTTTTCCAAGTGGCGAACAAGGCTGTTAGGAAAAATGTTAAGTGGATGAAGCTGAAGCTTCGAGCTTCTAGCTCTCAATGAAAGCACCAAAAATGTTTGCACAAAAAAATGGACAAACACCTCAAAGTTGTATGATTTAGTAGATCTTATGTTGTTCTTAGTGATTTTGGAGATTTATGCAAATATATGAAAAGCAGGGGCTAAACTGTAAAAAGACACGTAGATTTATAGTGGTTCAGCCAGAATGTGCCTACGTCCACTTTATATGTTATTTCTCTTTTCTTGTTTTGATTACAAGTACAAAGCTTTGATACAAGTAAAAGAAAGTCGTTTGAAAGTCCTATCCGTGCTTGAACTCTCAAACTTGTCCCCCATTGTTGTACTCCTGCCCCTCTATTTATAGAGTGAGGCTGGGGGTAGGGGTCTTGGAGGTATATAGCAGCTGGCGGGCCTGGGCTGACGTAATTTGGCCTGGTGGAGCTGGTCCGGTTTACTCTGGTTCGGTGGAAGGAGGTGAGTAGGTTGGTCCGGTGGTACTTGGTTCGGCATTGAGGTGGTTTACTCTGGTTCGGTGGAAGGAGGTGAGTAGGTTGGTCCGGTGGTACTTGGTTCGGCATTGAGGTGGTTTACTCTGGTTCGGTGGAAGGAGGTGAGTAGGTTGGTCCGGTGGTACTTGGTTCGGCATTGAGGTTGTTTACTCTGGTTCGATGGAAGGAGGTGAGAACACGCCCAACAATCGATCTTAAGGCTAAATTCCCAAAAATCTGCTTTGACGGCCTGAAATTCCTCCCAGCTATTCATCATATCCCAGGGCACGTCAAGCAGAGGGCCATCGCTTGCAACAACGACGTCTATGTTCAACATGAGGTGTTTGTACACTTGGTCGAAAAAGTCTCGGAAGTATCAGTTGAGCGCCAACAGGAGATTGATCGTTTGAAGTTGGAAGCTGGCATTGACAAGGACATCATCAAGAGTCAAGATGAAGAGCTTGCTTCGTATAAGTCGAAACTTGAAGCCGCAGAGCAGAGTGCAAAAGACACTGCCGAGGCCGTCACTCGTCTTGAGGCGACCCATAAAAAGGAACTTGATGAAGCAGTCCAGCGCAGTGGAGCTCTTGCCTTGGAAAAAGATTCTATCCAGAAAGAAAGGGACGCTCTCGCCCTGCAAGTCAGAGAGTTGAAAGAGCTATTCTCTAAGGAGAAAGAAGAGAAAATAGCCGCTCTAGAAGAGTCCCAACGATACTGCGACGAAATTGTTGCTACACGGCTCTTAAAAACCAAGCTCGATGATGAACTTGCTAAGGTTGAGATAATGAAAGACGAAGCCCGTGAGGAGGGCAAGAGAAAAGCTTCTTAGGAGATTGACTCTCGTCTCGAAGCAGCTGCAGAGGCGGGTAGAGAAGAGGTCAAGTGCATGTTTGACCCGCTGATCGCTGAGTACAGCGCCCGCGTTCTTATGCACCGCGACTTGACATTCCAAGACGAGGGCTATCTTGAATCTCTAGCTGAAGCCTGGGAAACTTTAATAAAGATCAGAAAGATCGAGTCGGGCTCTGAGGAAGTCGATGAGGATGCTCTGGTGAAAGAATTTCTCAAGGGGAACGAGCCAACGGACTTATCTGCAGCTTTGGCTCTTTATAGCAAAGGCTCTCCCCTACCAAAAGAGAAAAATGACGAAGCTGGTCCATCTGGGGCTAAGGCTGCAGCTCCTCCTTCTGCTGCTCCTCCTTCTGCTCAATCGGCCGGTCGGCCAACACTTGACCCATTTGAGCAGCATGCCGGCTATGATCCAGAAGATCTCGGGCTTGGCGTTCATGTGTTATCCCCTATTCTAGAGGGTGAAACTCCACGCGCAACTGATAGCCAGCCAGAACCCGGTATAAAATTCTTCTTTTAGAAGTTAAAAGATCTGTCACTTTCTAGTAGTGGTTATTTGTCCTAATGTTCATTCTTATTGTTTTCATGCAGGCTGCTCTGATACTGAACCAACTTCGAGGAGCGACGACACCAAGGAGGAGGCAGAGAAAACAAGCGATGTTGCTAATGCGGGAGTAACTCCTGGCCCTGACGCTCAAGTGATCGGGGCGCTAGATGATGATAAGTTTGACACTTCATCTCCCGTCGAAGGGAGTGATGAAATCGAGATCACTGGCGCCTCCGAACATACTTCGAAGATGAGCATGAAGGAGCGACTTGCAGAAGAGGAGAAAAAGAAGGTCGAGATCAAAGTCAAGCCTCAAATACTGGAACTTACCGACCCGCGGAATAGACCTCTGAAAATCATTCTCCCCGGCAAATCCAAACCGCTGGATGTTCCTTCTCCCACTCCTGACTCTGCTTCTTTGGCAAGCAAAAAATCCAAGATGAAGCGTGAAGGAGAAGAGTCATCTGAGAAAACAAAGGAAGACAAGAAGAAGAAACCGAAGAAATAGTCGCTATACTCGTTCAACGAGATTTTGCTTAGGTCTTGTAACTACTTTTATTTTTCCGTTTCTGTAGTTTGCGTAGATAGATTTTTGACTCCAAGTTTTGGAGGAATAGCTGTGTAACCCCATTTTGGACTATTAAATAAAGTTTAGTTTCTTAGTCACTTGAACGATTCTTTTGCTTCTTTAGCTTTCTGAATAACTGTGGTCAAAACTCAAGTTCTTATGAGTTGCATAATTTCCCAATCCTTTCTTACATTGTTCGAACATTCTTTGGAGTGGCATATTTCTTGTTCCACATTCTTGAGTACATAGAATTTTTTCTAAATCCGCGCTCCAAGGATTTTGGGCAATTCGATCCGCATTCAGGGGATTCGGAGATTCGAATTGCCTATACTCTAGTCCGCATTTCGGGGACTTAGAGTACTCGGGTCCGCACTCAGGGGACACAGAGATGGGAGTCGTTTATACTCTAGTCCGCGCTCCGGGGACTTAGAGTACTCCGGTCCGCACTCAGGGGACACGGAGATTGAAATCATTTATTCTCTAGTCCGCGCTCCGGGGACTTAGAGTACTCCGGTCCACACTCAGGGGACTCGGAAATTGAAATCGTTTATACTCTAGTCCGCGCTCTGGGGACTTAGAGTACTCCGGTCCGCACTCAGGGGACTCGGAGATTGAAATCGTTTATACTCTAGTCTGCGCTCCGTGGACTTAGAGTACTCCGGTCCGCACTCAGGGGACTCGGAGATTGAAATCGTTTATACTCTAGTCCGCGCTCTGGGACTTAGAGTACTCCGGTCCGCACTCAAGGGACACGGAGATTGAAATCGTTTATACTAGTCCGCGCTCCGGGGACTTAGAGTACTCCGGTCCGCACTTAGGGGACTCGGAGATTGAAATCGTTTATACTCTAGTCCGCGCTCCGGGGACTTAGAGTACTCCGGTCCGCACTCAGGGGACTCGGAGATTGAAATCGTTTATACTCTAGTCCGCGCTCTGGGGACTTAGAGTACTCCGGTCCGCACTCAGGGGACACGGAGATTGAAATCGTTTATACTCTAGTCCGCGCTCTGGGGACTTAGAGTACTCCGGTCCGCACTCAGGGGACTCGGAGATTGAAATCGTTTATACTCTAGTCCGCGCTCTGGGGACTTAGAGTACTCCGGTCCGCACTCAGGGGACTCGAAGATTGAATTCGTTTATACGAGTTCGTACATCATACAGAATAATGTAACTCCAGCAATTTATCGCCCGACTGTGAGATATAGAAACATTAGTAATTTGTGGGAAAGATGGCTTCGAGCCTTTATTAATGAAAACCAACTAAATTGCCTGATTACACGGTCAAAAAGAAACTAAGTGATAACGGAACGAAAACATACAGGAAATAACTGTGCCTAAAACAAGAAAGAAACATGCTAAATGTAATAATGTCGCAAATGTTCACTGTTCCACGCTCGGGGGAGTGTCACGCCGTCGACGGTCGCTAGCTTGAATGTTCCCTCTCTAAGCTTCCGTTCAACGACGTATGGACCTTCCCAGTTGGGATTCATACGTGATGGTACCGGGAAAACTCGTTTCAAAACAAGATCACCCACTGTTTGCACAAAAAATGGAAAAACACCTCAAAGTTGTATGATTTAATAGATCTTAGGTTGTTCTTAGTGATTTTGATGATTTATGCAAATATATGAAAAGCAGGGACTAAACTATAAAAAGACACGCAGATTTATAGTGGTTCAGCCAGAATGTGCCTACGTCCACTTTATATGTTATTTCTCTTCTCTTGTTTAGATTACAAGTACAAAGCTTTGATACAAGTAATAGAAAGTTGTTTGAAAGTTCTCTCTGTGCTTGAGCTCTCGAACTTGTCCCCCATTGTTGTACCCCTGCCCCTCTATTTATAGAGTGAGGCTGGGGGTAGGGGTCTTGGAGGTATATAGCAGCTGGCGGGCCTGGGCTGATGTAATCTGGCCTGGTGGATCTGGTCCGGTTTTCTTTGGTTCGGTGGTGAGATAAGTGGTCCGGTTGCTTCGTTCGGTGGAGGCTTCATTCGGTGGAGGCTTCATTCGGTGGAGAGGTTTGGACCGGTGGGGGAGTTGGTCCGGTATAGGCTAGTTCGGTGGAAGGAGATGAGTGGACCGGTGGAGCTTTGGTTCGGTAGGAGGTGGTATGTTGTTTGGACCGGTAATGGGTGTAGTGGTGTTGGTTCGGTAGGAGGTGGTTCGGCATCCTTGGTCTTGGGTGGTGGTTCGGTAGTCACGAGGAGGGAGATGGTTCGGTAGGGACATCTTGCTTTGATTCGGCAGACAGTGGAACAAGGACTGGTTCGGCTCTGTGTGGGAAGAGTGTTGGATTGGTAGGAGATGGAAACACGCCCAACATTTGCCCCCCCAAAGTGGGGCATATGTCAGCATATGTCGCGCTTTGTTTGATGCCACTTAGCTTGGAGGAATTCTTATCCAGTCCTGTGTGCTGAATCCATTGGTCCGGTTGTTGGCATTGGCCTATAAGTAGGGGTTGTAAGTTATGGTTCATTCCTTACCCAGAGGGATAGTCGAATCTGATTTCCTTGCCGAATCAAACCCACTGCCGAACCGTGTTAGAATACCGAATCAGGTGATTTTGCCTTCCCTCGCCGAATGGCTTCCTCTCTTTTTTTCTTTTGATTTTGGTTTGCCGAATGGGCAAGGGGCTTTAAGTACCGGATGGAACCGGTGACTTTAAATGCCGAATGGACATGAGAACTACCGAATGGCCTTGAGAATTTTGTATTCACTTTACCGGATGACAACGGGAGTTTGAGCGTTTTGATTTTATGAGTGAAATTTCATATTATACACCTACTTGTTTACATCCTCTGTTCTAACAATATGTTTTTCCGATGTTGCAGATAATGTCTCGCAAAGCAGAAACTCGATCAGACAAAAAGAAATCCGAGGGCGAAGGAGGGTCCTCCGTCGTGCCCCCAGCTCAACCGAATCCAGAACGATGTGGGCCCACTCCGAGATCATTAGTGGACGGGTACGGTCCTCAGGAGCTCCTCAACTTGCCTCCTGATTGCTTCCCTAGCTCACTCAAGTGCGAGCAACTTGATGTTATATCTCGCTCTTTCGGGATCGATCGAGCGTGCATGTTATTGCCGGCTGCGGGAGTGATGCCGTATGATCCTCCTGAAGGATATTTTGCCTACAGCAGATACCATTGTATGTGTGGTGCCATCCCGCCTCTCAACGCTTGGGTAGTCAGCTTTCTTACATATCTAAAGGTGGCTCCATTCCAGCTTCAGCCCAACTCTTATGCCATTCTGGTGAGTCTCTTCGTCATCTTTCAGAGGAGATATGGGCATCCTCCTTCCAACCGGGAGATCCGGTATTTGTACAACTTGAGAGGCTACAAGAAGGGGTCTCCCTACATCAGCTTGGAATCTGCCGTATCCTTTAAGCCCATCCTGGACTTATACTCGAAGTTCAGTATGTTTAAGAAAGAATGGTTCTTCATCAGGGATGACTCTGTTTCCATTCGTCGCTTCACCTCCGGCTGTAAGTGTGAAGCTTTATTTATAATTTCCATTATAACAGCAGTGCTTTATCTTACGTGCTTTTATTTCTTGCTAGCGACAGGTGGTTTTGCGGTTGTGGAGAATGATCGCCTGGTTCAGACGGCAACAGAGATAGAAGCTATTACTGGGAGAGATAGGTCGGCTGCCTATCTGATCAAGGACGCCACACTCTTGGAGTACAACTTGATCCTTCCACAGCAATCCGTGGTCAAGCAGAGGGACACGGCTGAAGAGAAGGCTGCCCAAGCTAAGGAAGGGGCCGCGTCGAAGAGCAGTAAAAGTAGGCCCTTTTTGAAACATCCGGTTGTTGGGGGGAAGAAGCTCAAAAGGTCTGACGGTCCCTCTCCCAGCACACACCCGGATGTTCAGGAGGAGGAGAAAGGTGAGGACGAAGGAGGTGAAGCTGAGGGCGGAAGTGACGGTGATCGTCATGGTGATGATGGTGGCGATGGACAGGGTGGTGATGGCCCCAGGGCTTTGTCTTCCGGGCAAGTAGGCGAAATGCAAGAGTGGATGGATGACGCTTTCCGTCAAGCCTTCGAAGGCTCGGAGGGGACGGAGAAGTCCAAGGGAGTCGATAAAGTGGGGACCGGCGTTGATTTATCTTCCGGGAGCGCCTCTACTGAAGCAACTTCGATGGTTCAAGGTGAATATCTCTTTACTTTTTTAATCTTTGAATGATGGCTTAAAACATACCGGTGACACTTTGGTTTTAATATCAGGAGCGGGTAAAACGGCCAAGACCTTGGATCTTCGGCACAGGCTTGAACAATACAAGCTCTCGAAAGCTTCAGCCAAGCCGAAACCCTATACTAACCGCCCGGGAGGCGTAGTCGGCTATCGTCCTCTTCTCGGAGTTACTAAAGAAGATATACAGAAGAGGAAGAGGAGTCGATCTTCGTCTGAACCTCTTCTTGAACCCCCGGCCCCACTCCAGCCTATTCACGACATTACAGAGGAGGATACCGAGCTTATGCCCTCTCCTCATCCGTCTGAGAACCCAACCGTCATCACAATAGATCATCCGGGCTTAGCACGCAATCCGTTTGCGGGTCATCCGGATCTGGACCCAGCGTCTCATGATATCTCTTTTGATGAGGTTACTAGTGAGCACCTTCTTCCTCGCAATCCTATGGTAAGGGTGCTTGATGAGGCCAAGTCCCTGGACCTTGATTTGCTTACTACTCGGGTTGTTACTATGGGGAACGAAGCTAAGGCAAATATCGACCGGGTTGCTGAGGAGACCAGGAAGTTGATGGGGCATCACGCCCGATTGGTCAAGGCTGGGGAGGAAATTGGGAGCGCCAACATAAGACTGCGGTTAGTGGTTTCCGACCAGGCCAAGCAACTTGCTGATCAGGCTATCCAGATCTCTCAGTATGAGGCCGCCTCCGGACGTCTAAAGAAAACTATGGAAGAGGCCAGCCGAGCCGAATTGCGGAAAATGGAGGCTACCTGCAAGGAACGGATCGATATGGCTATTGCTACGGTGGATGATGTTCGAAAGGCGGATCTTGAGCATATAGAGGAGTTATCTGGGAAGCTTGAGGTCGCAGAGCTTGCTCAGGCTAAGCTGAAGGAGGAGATGGAGGCGGTGCGGGAATCCCTTCAGGCTGACTGCTTGAGATACCGATTGGAGAGAGAAGCTGCCGTCGAAAGGCTGTCAGCTTCCGAGGCCCGGATGAGGGAATTTGAGGAGAATGAGGGGATGATGGACGAGATGCTCCAGGACATGTACTTCCGTACCTGGAAGCAGGGCAACCTATCCTGGATGGATGATTATCCCAGGGTCATGGCTAGGATTTATCTCCGGGCTCTGGAGAAGGCTAAGGCTGATGCGGATAAAGAGGGTGGAACGGTCTTCAGCATGGATGTGGTCACTGCCCAGTTTACCAAGGAGGAGAAAGTGGCGGTAAAGGAGGGTATGCGGTTGCTTGCTGTTGAGGAGGCAGGTGTGCAGGTAGAGGATGACGACCAGGATGGTCAAGAAGCAGGTGCTGGTAAGTCTTCCTTTCTAGTCTTTCTGTTAACTTGGTTGCTTATCACTAATGAATTCTTTTTCTGACCGGACAGGTGGGCAACAGGGCAAGGACAAGACTCCGACGCAGCCGGCTCCCTGATTAGACCTGGAAAATTCTTTTTGTGGACTTGACATGGCTGTATATGTTAGTCTTAAAACAGTAGAGTAACTTTTAGGTTGTAATTCTTGCTACTTGTAATAAATAGCTCTATTCTTGATGTGTAATTCTTTAACTTAAGCTGATTTTGTCGTCTTTTGAATGTTTTTGCTATTTTGACATGTTGCATAAGAAATATAGCCATGCATATTCTTGTAATTAAATTGTGTTTGATGTCAGGTTCTTGTTTAGAACATAATTTCATGACTCGCAGGGTTAGCGTGAGGTGTGAACAAATTATAGGTATATATGAAAGAAGGAAATACCGTCCTTTATATTTTGCTTGTAGATGGCAGCTTTGAATATCCTACGTGACCGAGTAAGGGATGCGGTCCAGTATCTTGCTGTGAGTATCCGCTTCTATTAGTGAGTGTCTCTTGTTTTGTGTCCTGCACTTCAGGGATTGTTACAGAGGATAGGAGAAAAGTTTCTTAAGTAAAATTGAAATAGTAAAACTTCCAATCACGGAAGGCCTTGATGTGCTTAAGTTCGTGGAAAACGGGCTTTGTAGTCACTTTCCCTAGCTGTGGGTCTTGGAGACATTTGTCACCCATCTTACGCCTCCGCGGGGAGTTAATTCTTTTTTACCACAGCCGCACTTAAGACACATCGGAGCCGAGATCGCGCACAGTAACTACCCGGGCCATTATGGCCCGTAATCGTGGGTATTATTCGATTTACTGTGGCCGGCTAGCGTGGGTGCCGATCGTCAACTGTGAACTGCCCCTGGCTGGCCACACCTTATGTTGGGGCTTATAGTCGGTTCACAGTTGCCGGCGAGCCTAACGCCGTAATGAGCTGCCTCGGCTATAGTCGGCCTTCTCGGTGGCTTATAATCGGCTCATTATAGTTGGCTTTAAGGGCCGTCACGAGCAATGAGTTAACCCGCAGCAGAGGGATGCCGGAGCAAAAGTGTCTCATTGGCGAGGGCATAGATTCGCATAGTACCTGTTAGGTCTTGTCCAGGAAAATTTGCGCTGTGGAGCGCCTTGAATGAAAATGCTATTTGCACAGGATTTTGTTCAACAGAAAAGGATACAGTTAACAAGCAGCCAAGATATGAAGGAACAAGTTAAAAAGAGACAAGTTTTTTTAAAGTGGTTCGGCACGAAAATGCCTACGTCCACTGATTCTCTTTGTTAATTCACTTCATATGGGCAGTATGAGTTAAGAAAAGTATCGACGAAGGTGTTGGATGTTCCATGCCCTCTGGAACACCTCCCCGTCCACTGCTGACAAAATATAAGCTCAATTGCGAAGATCTTTATGAATTACATATGGTCCGTTCCAGATTGGATCTAGCGCTCCGGGGCGCGGGAAGATTCGCTCGAGGATAAGATCTCCTTTCCGTAAGCTACGATGCTTGACTTTGGAGTTGTATTGCGTTGCCACTTTTTGCTTGTGAGCTGCTGCCTTGGGGTGCTGCATTATTTCTTCTTTCCTCAATTAGATCCAAAGACATGAGGAGGAACTCTTCGTTTTCTTCTGGGTTGTAGTGGATCCTACGGTGGGAAGGCACTATAGTTTCAACTGGGAGCATAGCCTCCGATCCGTATGCCAAAGATAAAAGGAGTATGCCCCGTTGATGTTCTAAAAGACGTGCGATTGGCCCATAGTGCCGTAGGAGGTTCATCCACCCATTAGCCTTTTGACTTTTCGAGTTTCTTTTTGATTAGAGTTTTGAGAGTTTTGTTGACGGCTTCGACTTTTCCGTTTGCCTGGGAAGAAGCTACGGATGAGAAGCTTTTGTGAATTCCGTGCTCCTGGCACCAGTTGGCGAACTCCTCGCTGTCAAACTGAAGTCCATTGTCCGATATGATTTTGAGTGGGACTCCGAACCTGCACAGAACATTTTTGATCAAGAAGTTAATAACTTTTGCTGAAGATACTTTATTCAGGGGTTCTGCTTCCACCCATTTGGTGAAATAGTCGACTGCCACTATAGCATATTTGGCCCCACCTCGGCCCATTGGTATTTCGTCGATTAAGTCAATTCCCCATACAGCAAAGGGCCACGGGCTGGTCATTTGAGTAATCTCAGTTGTTGGTAGGGAATTTGGTGATGAAATCAGCCATGGCCTGCCCCTTGATGGCGGTGCGAGGATGGTAGGTAATATCATATTGACTTAGTTCAATGCACCATTTACATAGCGTTCCAGTCTCCTTCTTCTGATGTGTTCCTCAATCAGATCTTGGAGATGATGGCATTCGTTGGTATCATGCCCGTGAGATTCGTGGAAGCGGCAGAACTTTCCAGACTTCTGTGCATTATCTGATTCCTTCTTGTATGGTGGGCGTTTGTATCTAACTTCGCCTTGGGTGGCAAGGAAGATATTTTCGACGGTCTCATTCAAAGGAGTGTAAGTGTCGAATCTTGGTCCTGGCCGATATAGGCGCTTTTCTCCCTTCTTGCCCCCAGCATTGTCTCTGGAATCATTTGTTCGAATGTCCCTTGCCACAGCAGGGGCATTGCCATGGGTTGTCTTATTTTGCTGTCCTGACTGCCCCTCAACGGCAGCATCCTCAAGCCTCATGTATTTCCCGGCTTCGTGGAAGAAGTCGGGTAAAGTAGCTGGTTTTTCTTTTGTCAACCTTCTAGCAAATTTAGTGTCCGGATGCACACCACTACAGAGGGCCATTAGGATAAGCTTCTCATCAGCATCTTGGACTGCGGCTGCCGCGGCGTTGAATCTGGTTAGGTATTGCTGCAGCTTCTCTCCAGGTTTCTGTTTGACGCTGGATAAGGAATAAGCGTCCTTAGGTTGCTCCACATGAATGCGGAACTGACTGATAAATATTTCTTTCAACATTTCCCACGAGCTGATGGATCCCTGGGGTAGATGACAGAACCAGGAGGTGGCAAGATCTGCTAAGAAGAGCGGAAAGCATTTGCACAGTACTCCCTCTGTTGCCCCACTCATGAGCATATGTTGTGTGTACCTCTGTAAGTGTACAACGGGGTCGGAGGTTCCCTTGTAGGGTTCCATTGTTGGCATCTTCCATTCTCGGGGGGTGATAGCAATTTCGATATTGCGGGCGAAAGGGCTGGTTATCCTAGCGCATATCCCTCGATCTCTTTGCTCCCGTTGGACACACTCTCTGAATAAGCGTGCCATCCTTTCATCAGAATTTGGAGCAGATAGAAATGAGTTTGGTTCTGTTCTGTGGGATTGATCCCGTCCAGATGACCTATGGGGTGGAATCGTCTATCATTCCTCATATTTTCCAGTGGCTGCCTTTGATCTTCTGGGAGCATGCTAGGGTCAGCTACAGTTGGCCCTTGCCTGAATCTTCCCCTACCGGGTTCTGATCTAAGCACTTCCTCGGGTCCAACTTCGGGCTGGACTCTAGCTCGGCCCCGTTCACTGGCGTTTCCGTGGTTAGGCAGTATGACAAGCTCAGCTACAGTTGACCTCCGTCCGGTACCTCCCCCGTTGGGTTCGGTACCAAACGTTTCCTCAGGCCTAACTTCGGGCTGTGCTCGGTCTCGGCTCCTACCATGGCTACTTCTGCCGTTAGCTCCTTCGAAGAAGGAAGATCTTTGTTGTCTCTGAGATCCTCCAGACTGGGACTCGCCCCATGATTCAGTGTTGCGGTTGGATTCTTCAGCGTCCCTTAAGCGTGACATGAGATGGTCCACCAAGGCTTCCTGCTGGGACGTGAAGCGGTTAGTTACTTCAACCACAACTCTGTCCAAATCCGCCCTAGTAATTGCTGCAGGCTGTTCTGTGGCAGGAGTGGTTGGGTTAGCATGTCCTTCATTTGTTACTGTTGCTGGAGGAGGACGATTTACTTGATTCATGACAGCTGGATCTGGAAGACTGCTGGATGCGATGTTTTTTCCTTTGTTAACATCTTTTCTCTGTTTGGGAGGCATGTTTTCCAAGTAGCGAACGATGCTGTTAGGAAAACTGTTAAGTGGATGAAGCTGAAGCTTCGAGCTTCTAGCTCTCAATGAAAGCACCAAAAATGTTTGCACAAAAAATGGACAAACACCTCAAAGTTGTATGATTTAATAGATCTTAGGTTGTTCTTAGTGATTTTGATGATTTATGAAAATATATGAAAAGCAGGGACTAAACTGTAAAAAGACACGCAGATTTATAGTGGTTCAGCCAGAATGTGCCTACGTCCACCTTATATGTTATTTCTCTTCTCTTGTTTAGATTACAAGTACAAAGCTTTGATACAAGTAAAAGAAAGTTGTTTGAAAGTTCTCTCCGTGCTTGAGCTCTCAAACTTGTCCCCCATTGTTGTACCCCTGCCCCTCTATTTATAGAGTGAGGCTGGGGGTAGGGGTCTTGGAGGTATATAGCAGCTGGCGGGCCTGGGCTGATGTAATCTGGCCTGGTGGATCTGGTCCGGTTTCCTTTGGTTCGGTGGTGAGATAAGTGGTCCGGTTGCTTCGTTCGGTGGAGGCTTCATTCGTTGGAGGCTTCATTCGGTGGAGAGGTTTGGACCGGTGGGGGAGTTGGTCCGGTATAGGCTGGTTCGGTGGGAGGAGATGAGTGGACCGGTGGAGCTTTGGTTCGGTAGGAGGTGGTATGTTGTTTGGACCGGTAATGGGTGGAGTGGTGTTGGTTCGGTAGGAGGTGGTTCGGCATCCTTGGTCTTGGGTGGTGGTTCGGTAGTCACGAGGAGGGAGATGGTTCGGTAGGGGCATCTTGCTTTGATTCGGCAGACAGTGGAACAAGGACTGGTTCGGCTCTGTGTGGGAAGAGTGTTGGATTGGTAGGAGATGGAAACACGCCCAACACCCACATAAAAAATCCTTGGGCGTACTCTGCCGTCGTAATATCACTTGACTCGGTGCCTATGTGCTGCCGCCCTTAATTCAGCCTCTTCACGTTTTTCATCGACGCAGTCCAGTGATTCCAACAAGAGATCCTGATTCGTCCTGGGATCATAATATGTCACTCGATGCGATGGAACTTCACGTTCCACGGGTATAACGGCTTCCGAGCCGTATGCCAAAGCGAATGGAGTGTGGCCGGTCGCAGACTTGTGGGTAGTTCTATAAGCCCATAATGCTGTCGGGAGTTCATCTACCCACTTGCCTCCGGCTTTTTCCAAACGCTTCTTCAGTATGGACTTGATTATTTTGTTTATGGCCTCGACTTGTCAGTTAGCTTTTGGGTGCGCAACGGCGGCGAACTTCTTCTCAATGCCATACTTTAAACAGAACTCTTTGAACTCTCTGCTTTCAAACTGCGTTCCGTTGTCCGTAATGATGGTTCGAGGGAGGCCAAAGCGGCATATAATGTTTCATACAACGAAATTAATGACCTTCTTAGAGGTGATGGTGGCTAAAGGTTCTGCCTCGGCCCATTTTGTGAAATAGTCGACTGCAACTATCGCGTATTTCGCACCACCTTTGGATATAGGCAAAGAGCCGATTATGTCAATTCCCCAGATTGCAAATGGCCAGGGACTAACCATTTGTGTGAGTATTGTTGGTGGAGCTCTCGGGATTTTCGCATATCTTTGACACTTGTCACATTTCCTCGCGTAGTCTGCAGCGTCCCGATTTACGGTTGGCCAATAGTATCCATAGCGGAGGATCTTTTTTGCTAGTGTCCGCCCCCCAGTATGGTCGCCACAATCTCCTTCGTGAACCTCCTTCAAGACCCGCTTTGTCTCATCATGGGCGATGCATCGTAATAAGGGGACCGAGAACCCCTTTCGATACATTAGTCCATCCTGAATCACATATCGCGCGGCCTTTCGAATGACCTGTCGTCTTTCGCTCCTTTTTTCTAATAAAGTCCCGGTCGTCAGGTATAGTTTGAATGGGGTTATCCATGATTCTCTCTCGATTCCTGTTTCAAACACGAAATCAACTTTCATCGTGTCGATGCTTGGAGCATGCAAGGTTTCAACGGGAAACAATCCCATTTGTTGTGCATCGCTAGTGCTTGCGAATTTAGCCAATGAGCCGGCTTCTTTGTTCTGTTCACGCGGGACATGCGAAATGTCATAATGTTCGAGGTTCGATAATAGTTCCTGAACCAGAACAAGGTACGGAGCAAGCTTCTGTCCCCTTGCTTGGTAGTCTCCTCGCACTTGGTACACCACCAGCTGCGAGTCACAAAAGATCTCAACTGATTTAACCCCAAGTTCTACAACAAGTTTTAAGCCAACAACCAGTGCTTCATATTCTGCTTCATTATTCGTATCCGGGAAATTGAGCTTCAAAGCGTAACAGATCAATCGATTTTCTGGAATTACAAGAACTACGCCAGCTCCGGAGCAACGGTCGTTTGATGCCCCATCGATGTACAATTTCCATCGAACGGGGGGAATGACACTGTGATTGTCTGGTTCGTCAGATACAGTAAACTCAGTGATGAAATCTGCTAATGCTTGCCCTTGTATGGCTCTTCGTGGCAAGTAGGTAATATCGAACTGGCTCAACTCGATATTCCATTTTAACAACCTTCCAGAAGTTTCTGGTCGTTGGAGTACCTGCCGTAGGGGCTGATCGGTATAGACACTGACTGAGTGTGCTTGAAAGTATGGGCGAAGCTTACGTGATGCAATCACCAAGCAATAGGCCAATTTCTCAATTTTAGGGTAATTTCTTTCTGCCTCTGTTAAACGTTTACTAACGTAATACACCGGCTTTTGGACTCGGTCCTCCTCGCGGACCAAGGCCGCACTTATAGCATGTGGGGATACGGCCAAGTATACGTACAACATCTCGTGGTCTACTGGCTTTGACAGCACTAGAGGACTCTCCAGATGCCTCACCAGATCTCGGAATGCTTCCTCGCAGTTAGATGTCCATTCGAAATTCCTCTTACCTTTCTTTATTATATCAAAGAAAGGAATGCACTTGTCTGTGGCTCTGGATATGAATCGACTCAGCGCAGCCACTTTCCCATTCAAGCTTTGCACTTGTTTTATTGTTCTGGCACATGCACATCTCGAATAGCTTGAATCTTTTCTAGGTTAGCTTCAATTCCCCTTGCGTTAACAATGAATCCCAAAAACTTCCCCGACGCAACGCCAAAGGAACACTTCAGAGGGTTGATCTTCATCCCATAATATCTGAGTATATCGAACATCTCCGCTAAGTCTCGAATGTGGTCGTTTTTGACTGTCGTGACTTCACGAGCATGTCATCCACATAGACTTCCATTGTTCTACCAAGCTAGTCTTTGAACATTCGATTCACCAAACGCTAATAAGTTGCTCCTGCGTTTTTCAATCCGAAAGGCATTACTACATAGCAATATAACCCGACGTCTGTGATGAAACTGGTGTGTTCTTGGTCCGGAATATGCATCGGGATTTGATTGTAGCCTGAGTATGCATCCATGAATGATAACAGCTCATGTCCTGCAGTGGAGTCGACCAACTGATCAATCCTAGGCAAGGGGAAACTGTCCTTGGGGCATGCCTTGTTCAAATCGGAATAGTCTACGCAAGTTCTCCATTTCCCATTCGCCTTTTTCACCAGCATGGGGTTCGATGCCCATTCAGGGTAGAGGGCGTCGCGGACGAACCCATTGGCTTTTAGTTTGTCCACCTCCTCTCTGAGAGCAGCGGACCTCTCTGGGTCCATTCCTCTCCTCTTTTGTTTAACCGGGACGTATTTCGGGTCTATGTTCAACATATGACTCGTAATGGCAGGAGAAATCCCGCACATATCAGAATGCGTCCAGGCAAAAACATCAAGATTCGCTTGGAGGAAATCACTAAGGTCTTCAGTCATTGCGGGGCCGAGTTGTGATCCGATCTTCAGTACTCGCGATGGATCGTCTCGGCTGACTGAAATGTCAACTGTTAATTCAGCCGGCGCTGCCTTTTCTTCCCTGGGTTTCTCATCGTCGTCTCTCGGATCTATGTCTTTGAAGATCCGAGAATTATGCCCAAGCCAGGGCTCGAGCACTACTTGTCAATTATCAGTATTATGGATGCGGATGAGATTGTCCGCAACCTTTCCTTCTCCCTCCGATGGGCCTCTCGGAGCTCAGCCACATAACAGGCACGGCCAGACGCTTGGTCGCCATGAACAACACCTACTCCTTTGTCAGTTGGGAACTTCAAAGTTAAGCACCACGGGGCTAATGCTGCCCTAAACTCAGCCAGGGCCGGTCGGCCCAAGAACACATTGTATGGAGAATCCACATCCAAAACTACGAAGGGTAGGATTCGCACCCTCCGACGTTCGCCTTGTCCCAGTTCAACTGGTAACTCAACATACCCCACTGCATCGGTCATTGCGCCATTAAAGCCATGTATACGAGCTTTAGACGGTTTCAAATCCTTCGTTTCCATCTTCATCTGGTCATAAGCCTTCTTGAAGAAGATGTTGACAGAACTTCCACAATCAATCAAAATTCTTTTCACATAAGCCAGTCCGATTGTCGCAGATATGACCATCGGGTCGATGGTAGGAGCCTCCACTTGGTCAGCATCTCTGTTTCTGAATACTATATCGTCTGTCATCACGCGCAGCTGCTTAGCAGGGGTCCCATCCTCTACGTTGGAACAACACTCAAAATTTGCGTGCTTTAGGGAACTAGCATACCGCTCCATCTCTTTCCAATTCTTATCCGCGGGGTGAGGCCCGCCGATGATCGTGTTTATGACTAGTCTACCCATAGTCCGGGCAGGCTCCTCGGGATGACGCGGAGCTGGTGCACGACCTGGGTTGGATGTTCCCTGTCCTCCTTCCTATGGATCCTTCACAAACTCCTGTAACTTTTTCTGCCTGATCAACTTCTCTATAGCGTCGTGTAGGTGTCTGCACTCTTCCGTATTGTGCCCATAAGTCTCATGGAAGCGGCAGTATTTCCCAGTCCGCTTCTGTACCTCGGTTGACTCTTTTGGACGTGGCTTTCTGTACTGAAAGGTATTGCAGGTTGATAGGTAAATGTTCTCAAGAGACGCATTCAGCGGGGTATACTCATTGTAGCTTGGAATTCTTGGCTTCCACTTCCTCGCTTCTCTCTTCTTCCCTTGACTTCTTCCTCCGGATTCCTTAGGCTGCCCGGGCTTGTTTTGGACATTGACTTGGACTTTTCCCGAGTTGTCTCCTGACTGCTTCACAGCAATGTTGCTTTTTACGGACTCCTGGACAGGTCCCGGTGCCTTATCTCACCTTACCCACCTGGCTTCCTCTCTTCTTATGAATTGGTGTGCCTTTGAGTAAAAACGCTCTAGCGTAGTCGGAGGTTTTCCTGCCAGCCAGTCTCCAAACTCAGAATCCGGATCCACACCTCGCATCACAGCCATTAGAATTGCATGATCATTGGGATTACTAACTTCAGTCGCCGCAACATGGAATCTTTGTAAATACTCCTTCAATGACTCCCCAGGAGTCTGGATTACACTTGATAGAGACATCACGTCCTTTGGACGAGTGGTGTGTATCCTGAACTGTTCTATAAACTTCTTCGCCAACTCCTCGAAACTGGATATGGACCGCGGAGGGAGTCGAGTGAACCACATAGTAGCGATCCCAGATAGAGTAATTGGAAAGCATCTACACTTGGTTGCATCATTTGCTCTAGCTGAAACCATCATCCACTCGTACCTCATGACATGCTGTCTGGGATCAGTATTTCCCTCATAAGCCGGGATAGTTGGCATACTAAACTTTCTGGGGTACACTGCCTGTAGAACAATGTCTGTGAACGGAGTATGACTTCTCGACACTCCCCAATCATCATTCGATAAGCCTTGATTCTCTTTCATCAATTGTCTGATCATGGATGTCAGGTCTGGTGTTTGTATGGAAGGTGGAAGGTTGGAGTCTGTTCTACGTGACTGATCATGCCGATGCCTCCTCTGCTGGCGATCTGCCAAACGTGCATCTTGAGGTTCGACATCGTTAGCGTTTTGATGGTCTGGGCCTCCAGCCTCCACCTGCACTCCAGCTCCTAAGTATCCAGCTCCGGCTTGGTCACGGTCTCCAGCTATTCGGACAGCAGCACCAGCCTGCGCAGTTTCAGTCTTACGGCGTCTATGCCTAGGAGGTTCATCGGAGGAAGTTGAGTTGTCGGATGAGGAATAAGGAGCGGGATTGCCCCTAGCATTCTGGTGCTGTTGTTGAGTGAGTTGTGCCATGAGGTTGGCGTTGGCTTGCATCTGCTCTCCGAGTTGTCACCTGCTTTCCCTGAGTTCTCTCATCAAGTCGTTGAACTCTATTCTGGTGACAACCGGCATTTGGTCCTGGGCGGTAGTCCCTACACTTGGAATCGCTTGCTGATTGCTAGGTCCTGCTTGTTGCACGCTAGCAGTCTCGTGGGCGTCCGCATTATGAGAGGCTGATCTGGTACGTGGTCTTGCCATTGTAGAGCTATTGGTATGAACTCTGAGTAGAATCAACGGACGTCCTATCAATGAGTCGGATCTTCTTTGGGGGATTTATTCAATCCAGTAGCTTCAAAGCAGATCCTTGAGGTCTGAGAATTCAACTCTCAGTGGAAGCACCAAAGTGTTAGCACCGAAATTGGTCACTAACCTCGTTGAGAAAGATTGTGTAGAGATGTAAGTGATGAAGTTAAATTAAACAAGGAAGAATATGCTAATTTAAATGCAGAAAGTAAGAACACCGGATTTATAGCGGTTCAGCGTAATTGCCTACGTCCACTTTGAGGTTAAACTTTATTGCTTTACTTGATGATTGATTACAGATACAATCCATAGACCAAACACTTGACTACAATTGCTAAGTAAAGAGGATGAGTCTTGAAAGCGGCAGAGTCTCCCCTGTGTTCCCGAAAAAAGGTCCATTTCACTGTGCCCCTGCCTCTCTATTTATAGATGAAGGTGGGTTGGACTTCTCCGGTGGGCCTGGTAGCTGAATAACTCGGTCCAAATAGTGTGAGTCCTATGTGCCGAACCAGATAGGACGAATGACTGAATGCCGAGCTTCCCTCTTTATGCCGAACAAGGTGAGACTGGGCAATCTGAATGCCGAACATCCGTTTGTACTGGATGACTGAATGCCGAACAAAACTTAGGCCGGACGATACACTGGCCGAACGCCATCAAGGCCGAACCATATCTTGGCCGAACGATACTTAGGCCGAACAATAGTTAGGCCGAACGATACTTAGGCCGAACAATATCTTATGACGGACAATTCAGCCATGCCGAACATTTGTACACGCCGAACGTTATACCATGCCGAACGTCTCCTGATGCTGAGCGCTGTTGGATGCCGAGCGCTCCTGGATGCCGATCGCTTCTTGAATGCCGAGCGCTCCTGGATGCCGATCGCTTCTTGAATGCCGAGCGCTTGCTAATGCCGAGCGCTTCGTGGATGCCGAACGTAACGGGATGCCGAACAACCCAGTTGAGCCGAACGGTATGGATGCCGAATGACCCATAAATGCCGGACAGTATGCTAATGCCGAGTACTTAGTTGCCTGGTCAAGTCTCCAGGAAACACTTAATTAATTTTAAACACATCATTATAAGAATAATTAATTAACTTTTTAAAACCCAAGCACAAGATTTGACCAAAAGGTTTCCAACAGAGGTGATAATTTTCAAAGTGCTAATATAGCGATAGTCGCTATACGACCACTTTCACAAACACTTTCATATGTCACTTATTCATCCAAGGAACGCATAACATAAGTATGAGCACAAATCCAAAGGCAAGTAAGAACTATATAATATGTAGAGAGCATCACTTATATTATTTACTTAACTTTTTTCGACTAATTTCAATTCACTTACTAAATACCAAGATGTCGTCTTTTTAAAGTGGAAACCAAGTTAATCATCGTCACTTTACAATACATATAAACAAATAACTAGCAACCAGTATTATAAACAATAACAAAGCTAATAACTTTAGGTTATAATGGTGAGATTTTTACTCACCAAAACCAACCAAATCAAGTCAAACTAACACCATGCCTTGTACTAACACCCGATCTTTGTTTTTCTTTGTAAAAGTTAGACTTTTGGAGGCTTAAAGGGCTAGATAGGTTTGGCAATGGGTAACAAGGGCTTGGCCTTGGCTTAAAATGGTGGAGATGGGTCTTGTTTTGGTTAATTAGGAGGTGTAGAGGAGAAAGAAATGAACTTTAGTGATTTTGTTTAAGGAAGAAGTGAAAAAGAATGGATCTTTAAATTTGAAAACTTAGGAGGCCATTAAAAGTTTTCAAAGGCTTAAGGAAGGTGATGGAGTTTTTGAAAAGTAAGAAATAAAAATAAGAAAAGTGAGAAGGAAAAATAAGAGATTTGTTTTTATAAAAAGTGGACTATGTGAATTACTAAAATGCCCTTCCTTACATACCCTCCACTCGTTTTGCTCCACTTCATCACATCTTCCCCTCTCCCTTATACCACATGCAAGCGCCATGGACCCCCTTTGAACCAACATGTTTAACACTTTCTATTACTAATGATGTGATGAAATTTGACATTACTTCTTACTTTATTTTTGTTTAAATTTCTGAATAAAAAGTCACATCTCACTCCTTTTTACTTAAGTACATAAATATACACCATATATAATTTAACCATACATATGTTATTTAGTATATGTATGTGTAGATGAATATTAGAGTGTTCACAATAATTCCGACAACCTTAGACGATGAAAAGTCGAAAATCCAAAATACGATTTCTGGTCACATTTTCGATTTTTCTTCGAACTAATTATTTTTTAAACAAAATTTTAAAACAACATCCCCATTACTAGTTATTAATTAATAGAGATTTATTTGGTTATAAAATACATCATTAAAAAAATTTAAATATTCAAATTCAAAGTGATTAAATCATAGGTCGTTACGTTCTCCCCTCCTTATAAGAAATTTCGTCCCCGAAATTAATGATACATAACAAAAGAAACTCAAATGATATCATTCAATCAAACGGGTACATAGAAAGTGACTCCACATGACCGGTGAGCATACTAAAAAGGTACAACAACATACAAATAACTATGACAGATGAATCTCTAATATAATCCTCGGTTTCCCAAGTACAATCTCCATCATCCACACTCCAATGAACCTTAACAAGGTTTACATCCTTCATCCTTAACCACTTTATATCTCGAGCGATGGTATAAATGGACTTCCTAAGAATGGTTAGGTTAGGCTGAACTTTTAAATCAACTTGTTGCACCGATTCCACTACCGTCGAAGGGTGTGTACGTACTTAAGTAAATGAGATACTTGAAATATGTTGTGCACATCTGATAGTCTATCTGGTAATTTTACTCTATATGCAAGTCTTCCAATCCAGTCTAGTATGAGAAAAAGGCCAGTAAATCGAGGGGCTAGCTTCCCTGATTTTACAAACCTCGCAACACTTCTCAACGAAGAGACCATCACAAACACCGAATCTCCAACTAAGAACTTAAGATCCCTATGCCTTCGATCCACATAACACTTCTATCGATCATGCGCTTTCTTCATCTTCCCTTTGATATCAGCAACCTTCTTATTAGCTTATGAAATCATATCGGGCCCAAGAACAATTCTATCATCACACTCAACCCAACATGAAGGAGAAAGACATGGACGACCATATAGAGCTTCGAAAGGGGCCATGCTGATACTTGCCTGATAGCTGTTGTTGTAAGTGAATTCGAATAAGGGTAAATGATCTTCCCAAGAACCTCCAAAGTCGAGAATGCTTGCTCGTAATAAATCTTCCAAGATTCGGTTCACTCTCTCTGTCTTCCCATCTGTCTAAGGATGGTCAGCTATACTCAAACTCAACTCGGTCCCTAAGGAAGTTTGTTGTCCTTCCCAAAACATGTTAGTGAATATAGGGTCTCGGTCATTTACAATACTACAAGGAATATCATGGAACTTCACAATCTCCTTCACATACAAACTTGCCAGACTTGCAGCATTCCTAGTTGGCTTAACATGAATGAAATAAGCACTGTTGGTCAACCGATCAACTATAATCCAAATGCATTTGTTCCCTCTTCTTGACCTAGGAAGTCATCAGTAAATTCTATAGGGATTTACTCCCACTTCCACTTCGAGATTTCAAATGGCTGAAGCTGTCTAGTTGACTTCTGTTGTCACTCTTAATCTGCTGATAGTTTTCATGCTGACTCATAAAGATCGAAACATCTCACCTCATCCCCTTCCACCAGAATACCGTCTTCATATCTTTGAACATCTTGGTCACTCCTGGATGGAAAGATAACTTTGAATGGTGACATTTAGCTAACACTTCTCTCCTAAGCCCATTGACATTCAGAACATAGATATGCCTTTTCATTTTCAATATGCCCTAGGGATGAATCTCAAAACTAGAAACAATACCTTCTTGAACATTTTTCTTGAGTCAAGCCAAAATATGGTCCTCTTCTTGACTAGCCGCAATCCTATCCATCAATACCGGCTTGAATTCTAAGTTAGCAAGATTGCTACATTTCTACTCAACGCATCTACAATAGCATTTGCTTTCCAGGGGTATAAAGAATCTCCAAATCATAAGAAGCAAGAAACTCCAGCCATCTCCGTTGCCTCAAATTCAAGACTTTCTAGGTAAAGAGATACTAAGGATTTGTGGTCTATGTATAACTCGAACTTTTCACCTAGAAGATCAGGCCTCCATATCTTAAGTGCGAATGCGACAACCAAAAGCTCCAAATCGTGGGTACTATAATTTTTCTCATTTGGCTTCAGCCGTCGAATCACATAGGCAATAACCTTCCAATGTTGCATCAGAACTGCTCCTAAATCGGTACTACAAGCATCCGTATATACTATTAAACTTCCACTCCCAAATGGAATGGTCAAAATAGGAGCGCTGGTCAACTTCTCCTTCAATTCATTGAATGCTTGATCATCCTTAGGCATCCACATGAACTTAACATCTTTTGTTGTTAACTTCGTCAGATGTGAAGTAATTTTCAAGAAATATTTGAAGAGTCTTTGGTAAAAACCAGCCAATCCCATGAAATTTCTAACTTCTATCGCACTTTCGGGCTTCTTCCAATCTTGAACTGCAACAACTTTAGTCGGATCAACATATATGCCTTTTATCGAAACAATATGCCCCAGAAACCTAACTTTAGATTTCCAAAAATGGCACTTAGCAAACTTAGCATTCAACACATAGCTCCTCAAAGTATTAAGTACGACTTGGAGATGGTACTTGTGCTCCTCCTCCATTTTTGAATAGATAAGAATGACATCAATAAAAAAAGAATAAATGTATTAAGAATGTCCCAAAATACTTGATTCATTTAGTCCACAAAATAAGCGGGTGTATTAGTCAGCCCAAACGGCATAACTAACACTCTTAGAAACTATATGGAGTCCTAAAAGTTGTTAAGGGCATACTTTCCTCTACTACCCTTAATTTGTGAAAATCGGTGGCAAGATCCAATTGGAAAAATATTCGAGCGCTATGCAGCTGATCAAATATGTCGTCGATCCATGGTAAAGGGTATTTATTCTTGATAGTCCTTTTGTTAAACTCCTAGTAGTTTACACATAATCTTAAACAACCATCTGCCTTTGTAACAAAGACGATAGGTGATCCCCAACTTGAGGTACTACGTCTTATCAACCCCTTATGCAACAAGTCGAATGTCTGGCTTTTCAATCCCCTCTTCTCTTTCAAAGCCAATCTTCATTGGGGTTGTACAATAGGTCTTGTTTCTAGAATCAAATCAATATGGAACTCCACTACACGATGAGGAGGTAGCCCTTGCACTTCATCAAAAATATCAATGAAATCTCGAATAACTTGTATATCTCTTAGCTTCTCATTAGCCATCTCGAGCGACTAGAGAAAACTACTCATTAACTTGTTAGGCTCTTCACAATATATATCTAGTCTAACATCTCTAGTATCCTTAACCCTGACAATCCTTCAAACACAATCAAAGATCGCTTTAAACTTAGACAAACAATCCATTCCCAACAACAATCGAAAACCCATGAACACAAGAACAAACAAATCAAAGGGAAAATAATAATTTTGACAAAAAATAGGCATATGGAGACACATAGTGTCAAGATTTGTTGGACCCCCAATTGGGTTTGACACATAAAGGGGATTATTCAGAAGGATAGGTTTAAGTTTAAGTTTAACGACAAGATCAACTGAAATAAAACTATAAGAGCATCCATATCGAATAATACTCTAATAGGAATATCATAAATGTATAATGTACCTTGTAACACCTGCTTTCCCTTATGTCCTGAAGAAGTAGAGGGTATCTCCTCTATAGTAAATGCTTGACCTTGAGACCCCTTCTTTGGAAAAGGGCACTCATTCTTCATGTGTCCCATCTTGTCACAGTTGTAACATAAGATAGTTGGGCAATGAGTTTAGAAGTGGCTTATCTTGTTGCACTTGAAACAAGTAATATTAGCTAAGTCGATCGGCTTCTTCTGTGCTAGAGCCCCATCTCCGAGTTTCTTTCCTGCCTACAGCTTCTTCTCCTTATACTTACGCTTGAAATTTGACTTGCCTCCGACTGGTATAACTAACAAAGGCTTGGCGCTAATAGTAGGCACAACTCCTTTATGGAATCCTTCCTTCATATATAGAGCTTCAAACCTCAAGGCCATTATCTTGTTGGAACTTTGGTCGCATCCCATTCACGAACATTTCATTCTTCTTGAGTAGTGTGTCCATCAATCCAAGTTCGAAATAGGATAATGCATTAAAATTATGTTCATACTACACCACCATCATATCACCTTGCTTCAAATCCAAAAAACTTCTAAATAACTAAGTCCTTCTAGCTTATGGAATAAATTACGCCTCAAAGACTTCCTTAAACCGAGCCTAAGAAAACTCCTCCTCTGAAGTATTAGCTATTACAGAATCCCACCAATCCATCACCGACTTCTGAAGTTATTGCGATGCCAACATTTGTTTCTCAATATCTCCTAATTGAAGATCTCCAAATATCCTTTCATTCGAACGAAGCCGTGTCTGCACTCCAAGAATATCTTCTGTCCTATAGAATGGTTTCTCGCCAAAAGTGGTGTAATTCTTGCACAAAGTCATGATGTTCATAGGGGGTTGAACTTGCACTACCACTTCCTCCACTGAATCTACAGTTGGGATAATAGCATTTCTAGGTACCCTTCCATTAGTAGACATGTTAGTTCCAGATCCTCTCCTGCCTCCTCTTCTTGTATCCAATTGCTATTACCCGAATGCATAGCATGTATCTTTAGAATACAAGGATAAGATTAATATGGTTCAAGGAAACAATACCAAAGGATCTAAAAGGAGACTTTAGAAGATAGATATTATTATAAAAATTACAAATATGCTCTCTCAAGATTTACTCATTCTAGGATGTCATTTATCCTATCTCTAATGAGCCGTACCCAATTTGGCTAAGGTGTTCGCTCAACCGAAGCTCTGGTACCAACTTTGATGACCTACCATTCTGACCCTTGACAATGACACTTAACATATCCTTGATATTCATGTGTCATTGCCCAAGCATCTGAAAGATGAGTTGTCATTAGGTAAAATAAAGAAAACGGCAAAATAGAACGGAAAATCTCATAATAGAATGGTTAAATATAATACAACAATAATATAGTACGTAAGGTTACTCCTTAACATGTTATTGGAGTTACACAAAAGTACTACTACTATCAACCTAGGCAATTATACGCCCTGCCTTTACACTTGCTGATCCAAAATACGCACATAATTAACATAATAGCGGAAATAGATAACTCAATAGATAAGGAACCTCCTGCTCGTCCATCATCTTCAAAAGAGCCAAAAGTAATCTACTACCCTCGGACTACTCTAAAATAATTGAGTACTTGAGATTTTATGGAAAAAACCTTGGGTCGGACAATAAGTCTGGTATGAGTAAATCTCTAAACGAAAGGCAGTAATAAACAAGACCATTCCTCCAAATGCAGAACAGATTTTTCCTCATAATAACTACATCCAACCATAAGTAATGGGTATAGATAATTAATCATCACGAAGTGTACAAGACACTTCCTGATGTAATTAAGAAAGAGTTAAATTCAAAGGTTTTGAATCAAAGGGAATGTAAGGGAAATTTTCCAACAAATGACTAGTAGAGTGCACCACCTTCACCGAACGTACACCTTTAGAAAATATACTTGAGAGAGTCATATACTCTCGAACTCTCTTGGGAACTCCAAGTCGAACCCTGCCAACCTTACCGGGAATTGAAGTATTTCACATCTCAATGCACATATATCCAAACCGATCTAAGGTGGATGTGATAATACCCTAATAGGAGGAATCCTACATAGCTTGGCCTCCACTCGTCCTTTGGTTTTAGTCATTTTCGACAAAGGATATCAACGCTCAATTTAGGAACAAATCGTCTTAAGTTGACAATATGCAAAGAAGAAAGCTGAATCGATAGTCAATACATCAACTATAGGGGACATTTAAAATGATCGTATATGGAAATTAAATCTCATATTCTTATCATTGCTAATCGATTTCAAACTTTTACTATTTCTTGGTTAAAAATAAAGTTGGGAAAGTGAAAGTAGTATTACCTCTAGGCATTGTCTTGACAACGGTTTTAACTTTCGAAATAGGGATGTATTTTTATACCTTTTTGCTTAGTGCTAAGAGTTTGACTAAATCATTTCCATATAAGCGATATTGGGTTATGAAAATTGAATTTCTTATTCTTTCCATAACTAAATCATACTTTTTAACTTTTAAAACTTTTAAAACCGGACTTGTGTTGGAATGTCACACTGTAGATATTAACTTTAAACAACATTATCAAAATGATTAATTAATTAAAACATGTTTAATTTCTTCCGTATTATTTTAAAATGATTTAACAACTTAGATCAATACTTAATTGCTTCAAAATCTTTATTTAAAATAATTAATTTTCTTTAACCATGATTAATTACTTCAAGCATCACTATTTAAAATGATTACTTAACTTAAATCATCATTATTAAAGTGATTAATTAACTTTAAAACATCATTATTAAAATTATTAACTAACTTTTAAACATCATTATTAAAATTATCAATTAATTTTAAAACACCATTATTAAAATGATTAACTAACCTTAAAACATTATTATTAAAGTTATTAATTAATCTTAAAACATCAGTAATAAAATGATTAATTGACCGTAATTCATCATTACTTAAATGATTAATTAACCTTAAACTTCGTTAGTTAAAATGATTAATTAATTTTAAACATCGTTAATAAAATGATTAATTAATTTTAAACCCCTCATTATTTAAATAATTAACTAACCTTAATCATCATTATTTAAAAAGATTAATTAATTTAAATATCATTATTAAAATAAATAATTCATTTTAAACATATAATTATGAGAATAATTAATTAACTTCGTAAAAACCAAGCACGAGATTTAACCAAAAGGTTTCCAAAAGAGTTGATAATTTTCTAAGTGCCGATATAGCGACAGTCTCTATGTTGACACTTCCATAAACACTTTCATATGTCACTTATTCATCCAAGCATCACATAACGTAAGTATAAGCACAAATCCAAAAGCAAATAACAACTATACAATATGTTGAGAGCACTACTCATATTATTTAAACTTTCTCCGACTAATTTCAAGTCAATTACTAAATACTAAAATCTCATCTTTATAAAGTGGAAACAAAGTTAACCATCATCACTTTACAATACATATAAATAGGTAATTAGCAACCACTATTTTAAACAATAACAAAGTTAATAACTTTAGTTTATAAAGGTGAGATTTTTCTTCAGAAAAAACAACCAAATCAAGTCAAACTAACACCACACCTTGTCCTAACACCTGATCTTTGTTTTTCTTTGCAAAATTTTGAATTTTTGAGGTCTAAATGGCTAGATGGGCTCGGCCATAGGTAACATGGGCTTGTCCTTGGCTTAAAATGGTGGAGATGGGTCTTGTTTTGGTTAGTTAGGAGGTGTAGAGGGGAAATAAATGAACTTTAGTGATTTAGTTTAAGGAAGAAGTGAAAAGAATGGATTTTTAAATTTGAAAACTTAAGAAGCCATTAAAAAGTTTTCAAAATCTTAAGAACGGTGATGGAGTTTTTGAAAAGTAAGAAATGAAAATGAAAAAACGTGAGAAGGAAAAATAAACGATTTGTTTTTATAAAAGTGGAATATGTGAAATACTAAAATGCCCTTCCTTACATACCCTCCACTGATTTTGCTCCACATCGTCACATCTCCTCCTCTCCGTTATACCACACTCTAGCACTAAGTACCTTGCTTTCTAACTAACATTTTTCACACTTCGTTGTACTAAAGATGTGATGAAATGTGACCTTACTTCTTACTTTATTTTTATTTAAATTTTTGAATAGAAAGTTATATCTCACTCCTTTTTACTTAAGTATATAAATATACACCATATATAATTTAACCATACATATTTTATTTAATACATGTATGCGTAAATGTATACTAGAGTGTTTATAATGTTTCCGACAACTTTTAGATGAAGAAAAGTCGAAAATCCGAAAAACGGTTTCCGGTCACATTTTCGATTTTTCTTCGAACTAATTATTTTTGTAAACCAAATTTTAAAACAACATCCCCATTACTAGTAATTACTTAAAAAAGGTTTATTTGGGTTATAAAATCCATTATTTAAATATTTAAAATATTAAAATTCAATGTGATTAAATTACGGGTTATTACATTAATTCAATTCATTTGATATTTTAGTTGATAAACATTTTATCAATTATAATTGCACAAATTTATCGATATAGATTAGTTTAATTTATACATAGTGTATGTTCTTATAATATTAGAAAAGTTAAATGTTACCATTTTATTTTTCTAATAAGGCTCCCACTAGACTTTTATGGTTCTCAAAACTGTAAGAAGAAACAAAGAAATCTTTCGACCTCTTTCGTGCGTGTTAGGACTCATATGCCTTGGGGTTCCAACCTCAAGAAAAGATTAACAAATCATATGCCCATATATGATGGATAACTTCTTATTTATTGTATCATATACAACTCCTCACGTTGTGGTCCTTGTCCAAATCTCATCTTTACATTCAGGAAAGCTCAATAAATAAAGAGAGATTATTCACTTATACCTACCCTTTCGCAAAAGTCTAAGTGTAATGCACATACCTTGAGGAAAGCTCAACTAATATGTGCATGTGAAACACCCCACACCCCTTAATATACCCAAAAGGACAAATTAAAAGGCGTGGTACGTTGTAGGTATAACTAAAGCTAACAGAGACTAAGATTCACAAGACAAATATAGATAAAAAAAGCGAAAACTTAAAATAATAACTTAATTAAAACAAAACTTCATAATTGCTTCATAAATAAGTCAAATACCAAATACCACATACATGTCTAAAAATCCAATATGTCTCATGAAACAAAAACTCATAGTCTCAAAAATCAGAGTACATAATATCCCTCATAATAAGCCAGTACATAGAAAGAACAAAAGCTAAAAGAAAAGAAATACATGGTAGCAAACTCCTCCAAGAAATCTCCAAGCAACTGCAATCTACTGTCCTCTCCCTTGATTGCCTAGGAGGGGAAAGGGGAAAATAGAGGAGTGGGTCAGACTAAAAGTCTGGTGAATGATAGTAATTACTGGAGCCTTTAAGCAAAGTAAAAGTAATAGACTCTACAATAGTTCTAGTGTATAAAGTGGAAACAAACGAAATAGGAAAGAGATAAACTGAAAATAAATACGATTAACTATAAGATAGGTTAACTTTGATTGTTTGCACTTGTTCTTGATAGCTGCTTTGATTAGGCTGAATTCCTAATCCTATAATTAGGCTGAATTCCTAATCCTATAATTAGGCTGAATTCCTAATTCTACCCTTCGATCAGCCTGCTACTCCATAGAGCTTACTGCAGACCAGAGACTAGGTAACTCCCTACATGGCAGCCAATGGTATCTACGAAAGATGCACAAAGCAACCACTGTAGATCTAGATGATACATAGCTCCCTACACAGAAGGCAATGGTGTCTACGAAAGACACACATGCTAAGCGCTTGGAACTCATAGCGATTACTAAGCACCAGAATGGAAGTCGCACGCGTAACTGCCACCATGCCTATGCTACTTTTTGCTCCACCTATTGGGTCTTCTTATTACCTCAAACTCCAGCATAAGCATGCCCCTCGTCTCACAACAGGCTAATGTGAGACCACCGTGTGTCCATAGAAAATAGGGGAAATGCTGTTGGTATGGCCCGTCATCCAAACAATATCTAGTTGCGCCCCTTATCCAAATCCCCCATAATTTGGACTTCTAATTGACCAATTACTACCATTTTTAGCATAAGCGTGCCCTCATCTCACTTCAGGCTAATATGAGACCACCGTTTTGTCTAATGGGGAATGCTATTTGGTACATGTCCTACTTTCATCTTTGCTTACTAACTTAGATAAATTACTTAAATAAGCCTTTACACTGTTCTCTACTATCCGTGCTTATTAATTTATCCTAAGTCTTAAAATAAGCCTTATTCTGTTCTTTTTCTTATTATAACCTACGTTATAATCATGCTTATTATCTAACACAAGGTCTAAGTGTGAAAATAAGCCTCTTTCATCTTTTACTCTTTTTAGTTATAATTCTAAGTTATAACTAGGCCAATCTTTTTAATTCAGTCCAATTAATGCCATAATCAGGCATAATTTCAGTCCAATCAGGCATAATTTCATTCCAATTCCATTTATATTACAGTTTTGTAATTTACATCTTATATTCCATTATTTCAGTTTTCTTAAATTTAATCCATATTCGCGTTAATCCTATTCTAATCCATACGCGAAGAAGAAGGAGGAATAAAAGAAAACTGAAAATAGAAGAAAATCCAAAGCGTAGAAAGAAGATGTAAATAACGTATAAATAAAAGTAAATAAACTAAAATACTGTAAATAAACAGAAAAGTTTTAATTAACAGAAATAAACTAAAATTACTGAAAAGAATAGCGGAAAGGAAATAAACTAAAAATAGTTCTAAAAACTGTAAATAAACTACTGAAAAGGTTATTCCAAAAATGGTAGTAAGACTACAACTATTGGAAACTCTATTATTTTAAATTACTTAAAGAAATCTAAAATAATTACAATCACTCACCTCCGGTCCTAAGCTCTTCCTTTGGTCTTCCCGGATCCACTTGGAGTTGTAAAATAATTTAATTTATAACGATTTTCTCCTTGGAAAAATTATTCCATTTAGGGTCCTTCCTAGAAAGGTGAACCCAATTGAAGAAAACCTATAATGAGAAAAAGTGTTAGATCTACGGGTCTATTTATAGGGGTAGAAGTGGATCTCGGACCGTTGGATTTTGAAGATTGAATGAGATGCAACCACGTCATAGGCTGAATAGGAGCCATCGAATGCAAGAATGGAAGGACCAGATTGAGGTAAAGAATGCAAAACACGTCATCAAATCGGCAAAATTCGCTCTGGAACGTTTGAACGAACGAACGTTCGTTCGTTCATAATTAAGGGAGGCAGGTCTACCGGGCGGTAGACCGGCCGGTCGCCTGCCTTATATATATATATGTATCTATTTCTGCATATTTTGTATCTTGGTCATATTAGCTTGGTTTCTGACGTTCTATATATGAAAATTGACCAGAAAATGACCACAGACACAATGGTGCAATTACCGTGGCTCAATTCTGATAATTTCACAAAGTTATTTTATTATTTAATTAATTAATTAATTAATTATTATGGGTTAAATTTCGGGTTGTTACAGCATGTGTCTTATCTCGTCTATTTTATATAATAGTACAACACATAACATCCCTAGATTTAGAAAATTTCAAATACTAAGGAGTATGCAAGTAATCTAGCAATATGTAAATGTTAGAGGACAATAATTATATTAAAGATTCATAATATTTAATATGTTTAACCGTGTGAGATCGACTTATGGAATAATATATCTTTTTTAAATACCCTCATGATTCAAGTATTAGACAGATCTAAAATTACGATATACGTACTATGTATATATTTATTCCTTAAATCTAACTAGGGTTTCTTATTGTTCCACCTTTTATTATACATTCATATTATATATTTTTATTCTTCTATAATATTTTATAATTTAAATTAACTTATATAATAATCTTACTTATAATTTAACATTAATTTTATTAATAAAATCTTATTTAATTAATTAAATTAATTAATTAATTGACATATTAATTAATTTTAGTTTATTCAATTAAGTATTTTAAATTGAATATTCATACTATAACATTTATAGTTATACACAAATATTTTAATATATATGTATTATATTATTTATTAATTAACATTTAATTAATTTATTCAATTAAACGATTTTAATAAATTATATTTTATATCAAAAATTATATATACATACATCACCTTAAACATTTTGGATAATGTAACATATATCAATATAGATGTCATTTAGTTTAATTAATTAACTTTTTAATTAATTATTTAATTTACTAATTTACTAATTTATTAATTTAATATATTTTAGATATTGAATTTGAAATTTCCTAAACAATTCTAAAAATTATTTTATAACATTTATAAATTTTTACTTGTTTTAAATTTAACCTTTTTAAATTTAAAATTTTATTATATTTTCAAAACAAATTTTAAAAAATTAGCCCAAAGCCAAATTTCAAATTGGGCCTTTCATACAAGGCATAACTTTTGGGCTTACTTCACCTTTGGGGCTAGGCTGGTAGCCAGGTAGGGCAAGATACTTAATTACCCAAACCCAGCATAGACACTACTTTTCTAGACACCATACTAAATGGGTATGTTTTATTAGTTAGCCCTAGTACTGCAAATTTAGATTGCATATGCTATTGGGCTTTGATATCATCATTGGATCTGAACCCGCATGCAGTGAGTAAAATGGATGAACTTAAAATTTTTTATCATTTTGGATCTTAATGGGCCCATGAAGTCTAAATTAATTTAGATCTAATCAAAATAAATGTTAAATAAAATCATTATTTTATTTAATTAATTAATTAAAGGATTTTATTTTGTTTATATTAATGATATATAATGTGTACACGTGTATCAAATACATATATACGTGTGCAAGCACGTGCAACATAATAAACATACGTGGTTTAACTTACCCGTATATAAGTACTGAGATTACACCACAACGAACATATTGGCCCCTTCATGTACATGTAAAAGTATATATTTTTATTCCCATATTTAATCTACTTTAAATAAATGAGCTATTAGGATATTTTACACGTTCAAACCAAAATTTAAATTGTTTTCAAATCGTCATTCATTCATCTTCATTTAAAGGGTAAAATGGTAACTTTGTGTAAGATTTAATTTTGAGAAAATTTATTTGCACATTTTTATTTTTATTTGTAGGAAAGGAAGTGCCAATATGAAGAGTTTCATGGATGAATGCATGCACATGCGTTGAAGGTTAATGAAGAAAGGAAATAAAAGAATTCATGCAATATGGAGGAGCCCACATACCCACTAACATATGATCCATAATTAAAAGCACATGCACATATTAATGGAGGCTTAAAGGAATGTTAGTGAGGACTAATTATTTCCCTAATGATTACTTGGAGGTTACACTTTCTCAAGGGCATTTTAGTTAGTCCCCTAAAATATGAATTAGGGTTTTAAGTATGTATAAATACCCGTTATGTTTCATGTAATCATCTTCTTCTTTTTATGCAAATTATAGCACAAAATTTATGATAAATATAGCTCATTAATGGCTCTTAGCCTTGTTCTTTACTTTCATGCAATTTTATTTAATGCTTTCTTTTATTTCTATTGTTTTGTTATGCTCTCTTATTTACCATATGCTCTCTTATTTCATGTTAGCGACATAGAATTAATTCTTTCAAATTAGTTTAGTTCTATTTCATGCAAGTAGTTAGCTCTCTTTTTTTAATTAGCTCTTATTTTTTTGTTTTTCTATGTTGAAATCATGTTATGTTAAGATGTATTCAAATATGAGTAGATAAACCCCTTCAATTTTGGGGTAATGAAGCTCTCATGAAATATATCAAATTAACATAATGATTTCATTTGTGATCTCCCTTTTGTGCTTAATGGAAACTTTGAATGATGGTGGTTTATGTCTCTTTTTATTGAATTTTGTTAGTCTATGTTGACATCTCAAATAAGCCATGCTTATTCCATTGTAAACATAAACTATTTATACATTTGCCTAAGTGATTTTGATGATGAAAATTAAGCTAGAATCAAAATTTGATGGCCTATGTTACTAATTCATAGTAAATAGATCATACTTAAAGTAGATTTTATTTTTAATTTCATGTTATTTTTATGAGAGTAGATAAGTGGGTTTGAACGGTGTGTTAGAGTTTGATGGTTTAAGTTGTGCTAATTAATAGCACAAATAAACCATACTTATAATAAACACATCAATCATTTCTACATAATATTTTAACGAGAGGTTATAAATGAATTTTATCTTGATTTATATGAATGATTGGAAGTGGATTTGCCTCTAAATTGCTCCTTAATATCATAGTTTTATTCACTTTTCCTCTAGCTTTATTTTCTACAATTTTCTGGTTTAAAACAATTTCAAAAACTTCGGGTTAATTTAATTGAGTATTATTAGAATTTAATTCTTTCCCTACTGATTGATCCGTACTCGCATATGTACTATGATTGTACGCCGAGCGCTTGAGGTTTTTATAACGATTATATTTTTCAACGATTTTCTCATCGATAGAAAATTCATCGTCTAACACCCCTTTGTATACGTATATACTGTCTGTAGTTGTTTTATATATTAATTTAATGTAACGTATGTATATTTACAAAACATGCACACATATATTTATTCAAATTATATATATAAATTAAATTTGACCTAGTCAACTATACTTGAATTTTAAATTCATTTTAAAATATCTTAGACAATCTTAAATCTAAATCATATTTGAATATTGAAAACTATCTATTTTAAATTTGAATTTCAAATTTCAAAAGATAATATATTAAAACATCAATGTATATAAAATAATTTTTTTATTAACATTCTAACTACAAGTTTTATATACACATATAATATTATGATATTTCATTTCTAAAATAATTACAGTATGTTAATGTTCAAAATTATTTGTTAAAACTGTTATTTAATATTTTATTTTATTCGAATGGAGCCAAAATGATAATAAAATTAAAAATTTTAAATTTTGCAAAAGCCAAAAATTTTGTTTTTTCTAGTTGAAAATAAACTTCTAAAAACTATTTTTATTGCCGAAGCTAATAAACAAAATAATTTTTTAAATTTTGGCCAAAGCCAGTTTTAAACAAGTGAATTTTTTTATAATTTCAGCAAAAGCTTAAAAATTGAATTTTTTAAATTTATAATCCATATGGGTTATAAACAAACCAATTTTTTAAAACATAAAATGTGTGTTTATATGATTTATATATATGTATATGTATATGTATGTATGTTCGACAAATTATATAATCGAAATTTAATAAATATGTTATTATAATAAAAAAAATTAATTTTGAAAATTACCTACATCTAAATATGTTTGTCAAAAATAACATAATGCAATTTTATACGGAAATTCATGATAAAATACAATATATGTACACACACATCATTATGGAATTAAACATCATATATGAATAATATAAAATAAAGGATGCTACTAATAATAATAATCAATGAAATGGACCTCGAATGTTGAATGTAGTTCCTACAAATTTTATCTATACATATTTAGAAGTTGGAGTAATCAAAAGATCAATACAATGTCTAATTTTAAAATGATTTTAGTATTGATTTCCTTGTCTTAGGTTTTCTACTATTTTTAGCTGGAATGGGATCCTTTTAAGTCAAGGCTAAAAGATAAAGGAAGAGATCCCTTTTATAAGCATCAAGATGGAGTAAATGGTAGAAACTAAAACTCCTTTGTTTACACACTCTCCAATGTTAATTGAAATCATAATTTGAAGACATAAAGCTTCTTCATCATCCCCCCATGGTCGGGCAAGAATGGACCATCATTGGGCCAACAAATGTCCAAAACATTTTGTAATTAATTTATTTAAATCCGATTTAAATTTTTATCGATATTGTATATCGATACATATATATAACTTTTATATACACATCCAATTAATTACAAATTGCTCCAAAATCAAAATAAATTTTTTAACAATTAATATGTCATAAATATTAATTAATTTAGTTAATTTACAAAATTTATAAATTAATTAAATCGAGTGGTATTTCACAGTATTCAACATCGCGGTGGTGAAACTCAAAGGTGTAAATTCGATCAGCGATTAATATTGAACAATCCGAGTATTGATGTTCACATGTCACCTTATCTAGTTGTATGATAGTTTGGTTGAATTTATCACTTATACAATTTCAGTAAAATCCAATTTTACTATTTTAAGTGGTCCTTGGTAGTGATAATTATGTACACCAATTCTCTTTGTCAAAATCATATCATATTAGAACTTATAGAATTTGGTATTGGTCAACATTCCAATATCATTCACATTTAACTCGTATAGTCCAAACACAAAGTCCTTAGTTAAACAATAATAATTATTATTAGCCGAACAACTCTGACCAGAGACTTTGACTTTAAGCTAACTTCCGTTAACCGTGATACTAATCTTATATAACCGAGGAGACGAATCTCTATTGAATAGTGTTTCACATCCAGTGCTTCAACTCAAACCTAATTGTAGTCGTTCGATGGACATCATGCTATGATTTAACTATGATCAAAGTGGAGTTTCCACATTGAAGTTCAACAATATTCTCATTGCGAGAGAACTATGTAATATTGTCACTTCGATATTTTCTGACAGACCTTAATTATATCAACCAACAGAAAACTATTGAGTGAGTCATTCCATAGATATCCAATAACTATCAATATGTAATCCTTTAATGCCCCCAGCAGTTAAGAGTACTACACTTTCTAACATTTAGAGAGTGTTATGTACTATAGTCTCAACAAACGTATCGATATCCAACCTTGATGCATCTTGACTAGGAATATTTAAAATGATATTCTTATTATATTGTGATAAATTGCTCTGAGTATAACACATTGTAATTACTATCACAAAACATAAAATTTATGGATTTTCTATTAAATATATGCAAATTAAATAATCAATTAATCGAACATAGTATAACAAGTATATAATAGAAAGAAAAAACCTTTCATTTCGAATTAGATTTTATTACAGGGTTGATATTTTACAATAAATTACAGAATTGCCTCTAGGGCATATCCCTAACTCCATCAATATAGGTATACTACACCTAAGTATAATATATGATCTTAGGATACCTAACTCACTAATACTTAAATAACATGGAGTCTACCTCATCACATAGTAATAACAACATATACAGTAATCAAGCAGCCACAATAACCTTCGCTAAAGTCTTGCATCGCCACTAAGACGACTTTAGATATATGATATCTTGTACGACCATCATGAATGTCACTGACACATTATGTTATAATCAGATTAATGCTCAATCATATGCAATTACATAGGTACTACCATCACCTAGGCATGGCATACCATCACATAGGTCGAGGGTACATAGGCCAACATCCTTATATACACCTAACCCACGAGCACATACTCCATCTTCGAGTTATTAACAACCCCTTCGATGCACACTCGATTGTATAACATATTACGCTTCCTCTATTGCTTTACATCATCGAAAATACCTTTTTGGACCATCACAAAGTCCTACAAATACTTCTCACTTGAAGTACTTAACCCAAATGACTCATATTGTAGATTCGTCGAAGTTTAGAACATTTCCAGACACTTCACCAAATTCTTTGGATTTTCATGTCAACTTCGAAGCACTAAAAAAATCATCGTGAATGCCTTGAGGTAATCCACAAAATTCCACGTCATTATGGCATCTTCCTCACCTTTTTACATCAACGGTGTTTTGCCAATATCTTGAGATCTAGCCGTTGGATATAGTTGGAATTTAACACTAAGCCTCACATTGACTTGCTCTACCATACCACAAAATTTGGGATTAATAGATGGTAGCAAGATTTGATGGTCTAGATCGATCGATACCAATAGATCACCCCGTATAATTTCCAAATCCCCAAACTTTCAGTGAACCAGATCTGAAGCCATTTTCAAAAATCCCTAAAGTTTCTCTCAGCTGGACCAAAGGTCGTTTGCCAAAATCCTAGAAGCAATTTCCTTCTGTGCCCATTTCCTACACTTCGTAAATTTTCAAGGGCCATCGATTGATGGTTTGTGTTACTTAGGCGGGACTCAAAGTAACTCCTCAAAACCCCATAGTAGAGGCTTCTGAGTCCCGAAGTCAACCCAACTTTTAATTACAAAAATGCAATTTTGCACTTCAGCACCTATGATCGATTGGTACCGAATTTAAGGGTCCGTCGATGCCGATCGATCAATTTTCACCATAAATTTCCAAAATCAATTTTTCACCACTCCACATAAAGAAAATGCATCATATCTTTCATTTGAAAGTGATTTCTTACCCTAATTCGGCTT
Source organism: Allium fistulosum (assembly GCA_030737815.1). Classification (NCBI taxonomy): domain Eukaryota; kingdom Viridiplantae; phylum Streptophyta; class Magnoliopsida; order Asparagales; family Amaryllidaceae; genus Allium; species Allium fistulosum. The sequence goes on along the minus strand of CM060902.1, from coordinate 965,096,186 downwards.
CTATCAAATGTTATAGCCCTCATAATTTTATAGATCAAAATTGACCATTATTTATTTTAAGGTTCAAAAATGTTAATACTCAACATTACCCCGAGGGAGAGCATAGTGGGAGCTAATTAGCGAAAAAATAATATATTTACAATCGATCGGTACGTAAAATTACGGGTCGTTACACTATTGGGGTAAAGTCCAAATTGTCATTGCCAAAAATGTATGCAACTAACTATCAGATTGCCAAGCCTTAACCCATTATCACTAATGTGATGACCACCCTACACCTTCGGTACCCAAAATACTTATATAGTGCGCCGATACAGTACTCGACAGATACAAAGCGTCGGTCAAGGAAAAAGTAACCGAGATAAATCAAAACCTGTTGTATATCTTACAGTGTAGATGATAAAATATAATAGCAATATAAATATAAAAATAGGCAAGATAAATAGGTATAACCAAAATGAACTAATTAAAAATGCATCAGGTTTACAATACTTGCACAAAGGAAACAAAATAGAGTTTATACATCATCAAAATAAACTCAAAGGAAATCTGTCTCTAATAATAGTCAAGCATTAATAAAAGTACCATCATGTTATACAATGGAATAACAATAAGCTCAAAATAAAAGTACAGATAAGCACGGCCACTTTCTCGTCTTTTGAGCAAATCTATGCGCTAACCTCAGAACTAATATCTAGTCCACTCACTTAAGAGTACCTAGGATAATAAGTAGCAAAGAATAAAACCTCAAGTCAAAAGTAGTCTGTTATAAGAGACTTATATATATTAAAGTACTATAAAAGTTGATATAGTAAAACAAACAACCGAGTATGAAGCATCATACTTGCCAAGTTTCTACATCCATCAAGTAAGCATGTAACATTGATATATGCTATATTGTCATCATGGCATATACTATAAACCAAAGTACAATATGGGATGTCTAGTTCACTAACATCGATAGTACTGCATCATGTAACATCTATAGAAAACATGGCAACCATCAACCCATCTCACATCACACATTGTGCCTATGGATATATAATAACTCGTATAGCCTTGTCGTATAGCCAAAGACTAGAAAACTCTTGATTTCCCTTAAGCTCAAACCCACACCACTTTGTAAGGCCAGGATACCAGACTTGCGTCATGCGTGTAGGGTAAATCATAATTATAAGATCTATTATAACACCCTACAAAAACAATTAACCAAAAATTTAATAAAAGAAATTAATTTAATTATATGCCCAAATTTGGCTATGAAACCTGCACCGTTGTGTCTGTAGCAATTTTCTGGACAATTTTCATATATAAGGTTTTGTAATCGGAGCTCATATGAAAAAGATATTAAAATATAAAGATTTTGGATCGGAAATAATTAAATATATAAATATTGAAACAAATAAATTAAAATAGGTAATTTTAACTCGTTGACACCTCGGTTTGGACCAGTCGACCCTTAGCAGTCAACCACTCCTAACCCACTGGTCGACTGGTCATGGTTATTGGCTAGGGTTCACCTAGGCCGAATGGCCTGAATTTTATATAATTAAATCTAACAGTTTGGGTCGATTTCTACCCTTATAAAAACAATGTCAACCTAAGACTAGTAACCCTAATCTAAGCATGCACGCTTCAAAACACTATTTTTCTCAAAAACTCTTTGTTTCTCTCCAAATCAACATATTCTTTAAAAACAATTTTTTTAAATCAAAATCAAAGATTAGAGAATGAGAAGATTATCTAATTGACCAAGGACGGATCAATGAATCAAGCAAAGGTGATTATAGGTGGATAAAAGAGAGAAGAACTTACTAAAGGTGAGTAGGTTCGTTATTAATATGTTGATTTATATGTAATCAAATTTATCTATACCTATTTAATCTAGAATTTGTACAATTTAATTTAATATATTGTTTATCTAGAATTTACAACCAATCAGGAATTTGATAGAAATCTAATTATACAAATATGATCCCTTTTTGTTCACCTTAAATGTTGAATCTAGAATTTATAGTTTATATAACTATACCTTATTGATGTTGATTTTACCTTAAATAAATTCTAAATACAAACATACCAAAATCATCATGGAAATTATTGAAATTAATTAACATCGACCGGTCGACAGGCTTATTATAGCCCGTCGACAACGCGGGATCAACCATTACAGAAGCCGGCGATCAACCGATCATTGAGTTTCAGGTGTGAATTAAACCTTGGCCTAAGGCTCAGGTTATATATATATATATACACATATGCATATGCATATATATATATATATATATATCTGTGTGTGCGTGCGTTAGTATATTATTAGGGAAGTTAGTTCCCTAATTCTTGACTTTTAGATGTTATGGGACTGGGCAGATGTATAGGCGGGCAATTAGGCCTAGACACTATTATTCGACAAAGGCGATTCGATCGCCAGTGGCATTCACAAGAGGTTCCAAGGTGGACATGCAGCAATGTTGGTGGATGCTTGAAGAAGTGTGTGGCCCGACACTAATAGGAGCTTCCTCGGTACACACGACAATTATGATGTGACACTGTTAGTGGATGCCCAACACGGTGTAACAAGAGGCTTTTCTATTATGCTTGGACATGGATGCAACAAACCCTATGATGTCTTTAGCATAAGTAGACATTGTGGGTTCCTCTCAATGTGTAAGGATGATACATTGTAGTCATAGTTTAGGAACGTAGTCCCAAGGCTGATACTGTATGTGATCCTATGTTAGGAATAGTCTCAGAGATTATTAGTCCGATTCGTCGTTGATTTGAGGTACGATTAGTTGTTTGACCCTATGTGTAAAACCTTCACATGATGCTCAGGTGTAAGTGTATTTAGAGCTATATTCCTTAGGTTAATGAAACCAAACTTAGTAAGTGGTTCACAAACACAAGTAGGACACCCCAAGTTACATAGATTATAAATGAAGTCAATTGCATGTGATCGCCATACATTAATGATGTAACTCATTCACCAACCTTTTGTCTGACACACTCCTTTCTTTTTTCCTTCACCATAGGAGCACAAGGCGGTATGTGGCTGGCTCAGCTTTAGTATGTGGAGAGGTGAGTTTGGCGGCATTGCTTATTCCTTTTCATCACTCTCCATGTAACAATTTATCGGTGTATGCTATTATTTTTTAAATCTAGATTTTTTACTACATATTTTTTAAGAATGTCTTCTATGATATTTTCTAAAATGATTATTTTCTGTATCTATATTTTACTGCCTTTCGCTGTGAGATCAAAAAGTGTAGAATATCCTAGATTTTGTCCTTATAAACTTAGTCTCCGTAATGTTTTAAACCGAATAGCTCATACTGCTTGGCATGTCGCGAGTTCGAAAGTCATCCTAGGCTTTGGATCTGTGTGTCCGAAGGTGTGGATTGTCACATGTGGTATTGGAGCTTAGGTTTAAGATTCCTTAGAAGTTACATACGTATTAAGAGAACATACTTGGATATTTTGAAAAAAAACATTTTCCAAAAAGATTTTCGAAGAGTTTTTTAATATGGGGTTCCAAAAAGTGTATATATGTGTGTGTATGTATGTATGTATGTATGTATAGATAATTCTTTTTATATATGTAAGTATAACAAGAAGAAAAAATGTTATCACTTATTCTTGCCAATACTATTTATGGAAACTTCACTAATAATTCTTAAATCACAGTAGAGAGAATGAGCAATCGTACTAATTGTGGCTTAGGTGATGCAATTGTGATTCTAGGTGTGAGTGTCCTAATATGGTTCTACCGGTATCTACGAACGAGAGGACATGCCAAGCTTAACCATAATCGGGGATCCATAGAGCACACGCTAGGTGTAGTTCATGTCCACCCACCCGCCATTGATTTTGCCAAGCTATGTAAGGACTTTGCAGGTCTAGGAGGTAAGCCATATGTGGAGACCAAATCTTATGTGGACTCAAAAGTGTGGATTTGTACTTATGTGAGGATTTTCAAATTAATAGGTCTTGCAAATGATATTAGGAGACAGCATGCTGCCTGGCATTTATAAGGAGAGGTTCTAAATTAGTGGGACATGGTTGTGGCAAAGGCCAATGAGGAAGTGGTAACTTAGGGAGAGTTTAGGAGGCGTTTCGAGATGAAATTTATTTCCAAGGAAGAGTAGGGAGTATAGATGGAGAAGTTCATACATTTGCAGCAACGAGAGATGTCGATGAAGGAATATGAAAATCAGTTCAATGAGTTGGCTAGGTTTGGTCAGGATCTAATAAATACCCCCTCACAAGAATGCTTTGAAGTTTGCAAATGGGCTGAATCAAACTCTTCAAGGTTTAGCCCTTAGTCACATTCCCATGGATGCGACTTACGAGGGTTTGGTAGAGATGGCTTTGCTAAATATTATTTCCAAGGAAGAGGTGAGGAGTGAGCCCAAGAAGTCACGTAGAAAGACACCCTAGCAGAATCTGCGCAAGGGCGGAATGGGGACCCAAGGGAAGGTTAAGAAGTAGGAGCTCAAATACAGAAAATGCGGTAAGATGGGGAATTTTACGAAGGACTATAGGATGGACATATCAAAATCAAATGTTTTTACTGTCATTATTTCTGGCACATGAGGAGGGACTGTCCGGCACCATCAAAGACCTTTACCCAAGTGGTTTAAACTTATGCACGGGATAATGTTCTCTGCTCGAGTGTGCCTCCAGTAGTGGACAATGGGAAGAAGGTCGGAATTGAAGGTGTGTTAACTCTATCTAAGTTATCCATTCGTATCTTATTTAACACCGGGGCATCACACTCTTTTATCTCGAATAGAGTTATAGAAGAGTCGCATTAATACACTAGCATAGTTATGGACCCAGTAGTTTTATCAAACCTAGTTAAAGGATCAACTTATTATCTATGATTTATAGGGGTTTGAAATTGTTTATTTTAGGGGTTGAGTTTGATTGTGATGCATTTATCTTAGGATTTTCTGGGTTTGGGTTGATTTTAGGTATGGACTAGATGACCATGTATAAGGCGATCTTAGATTGTGATAGGAAGGTCGTTCCTTTGGATACTTGTAGTGGACGTTGTCTAGAGGTTTATTGTGATCCTAGAGGTTCAGTTATGTTAAGTTACCTATATTCTTTAGACCTATCACATGATGAGTTAGCTTCAGTACTAGTAGTTCAAGACTACCCAGATGTATTTTTCAAAGTTACCGATTTTCCACCCTAGAGGGAGATCAAATTTTGAACTTACCTCAAGGAGAACGTCAAACCAGTTGCCTTACCTTTGAGACATATTATTTCTAAAGAAAAACGCGAATTTAATTAATAAGTGAATGAGATATTGGAGAATGTCTTCATTAAGAGGAGTATTTTAGAGTCAGGAGCACTAGTTGTCTTTACCACCAAAGAAGATGGTTCTCTAAGGCTTTACGTCAATTATCGTGAGCCGAATAAACTGACAAAAAGAATTGTTACCCATTTTCTTGCACAGATGATCTCTTTGATCAGTTATCTGGAGTGAAGGTGTTCTCTCAGCTTGGGTTGGCTACTGAGTTCCATCAGCTGCATATAGCTGAGAATAGTATTTAGAAGACCACTTTTCAATTACACCCGACAGACTTTATGAGTAGTTAGTCATGCCCTTTAGACTAACTAACGCATCCACCTATTTTCTTGATATGATGATCGAGTTGTTAGAGGGTTGCTTAATAAGTTTGTGGTGTTATTTTTTGATGACATATTAGTCTATTTAAAAAGCAAGGAGGAGCACAAGTTGCATCTAGAAAAAGTGCTTAATACTCTCTGTGGGCACAAGTTGATGGCGAAGTTTTCCAAATGTCACTTTTGGTGTAAGGAGGTTCACCTTTTGGGACATTGTCTCCAAGTGTAGGCTGGCAGTCAATTCTAGTAAAGTTGATGTAGTACAAGATTGGCATGTGCTAAAGATGCTATGGAAGTGAGAAGTTTCCTGGTTTGGTGGGCTATTATAGGAAGTTCATTAAGGACTCCACTAAAATTTCTACCCCTCTAGCCCGCCTTATCAAGAAGAATTTGGTTTTCTCGTAGGACTCAAAATGTGAGGACGGCTTTATCAAGTTGAAGGAGTTGTTGATTAGTGCTCCTATTCTATCATTACCCGATGGTACGAAGGCATTCATAATGTATAACAACGCTTGCAGTATAGGATTAGATGTAGTTTTAATGTCGGAAGGGAGGGTGATAAGCTATGCTAACCGACAATTGAAAGTTAATGAGAGATACTATTCTACCCATGATCTTGAGTTGGAAGCCATTGTCTTTGAACTCAAGTCATGGAGAAATTACCTATTAGGAGGGCGGTTTGAGCTGTATATGGATCATAAGTCTCTGAAGTATTTGTTCTCCCAGAAGGATTTGAATTTAAGGCGGCAGAGATGGATGGAGTTCTTAGCATTGTATGATTTTGATATCTCCTATACTCTAGGCTACGGCAAAGTTGTAGTCAATGCCTTGCGTAGAAAGAATGTGATGTTGAGTCATATTTCTTAAAGTGGAAGCACTTGGAGTTTATCTCTACGTTCAATTTTTGACCATCGTCAAACATCACTCCAGGATTGTTAGTAGCTTTGGATACACAACATACACTTATGGACTGCATTGTGTCAAATCAAAAGCATGGTAAGGAGTTATTGGATATTTTAAAGAAGCAAGGTAAAGGAGAGAAATCGAGTCATTTAAGGTGCTATACCATTGACTCGAAGGGGTGGTAATCGAGAGATAGTAGATTATGTGTTACTCTCATTATGGATTTAATTGACATGGTACTAACTAAGTCCAATCGCTCTAGGATGACCATTCATCCCGATGGAAACAAAATGTACCGTGATATGAAGAGAGCCTTTTATTGGCATGGTATGAAGAGGCATGTCGCTAAGTATGCATCTTATGACTTTCCAAAAGGTAAAGGCAGAGCAAAAGAAGCCATATGGATTGTTGCAACTATTACATTCATCGTAGTGGAAGTGGGAGATTGTTTCTATGGATGTCATTGATGGACTACCTAGAATTTGGACTGGGAATAAGAGTATTTAGGTCATAGTAGACCGACTGACCAAATGCGCTGACTTTGTTTTAATTAGGAATATGAGGACCAGTGCATCTTTGGCAACACTATATACACGGGAGATAATTAGGTTACATGAAGATCCTTTTGGCATCATTAGCGACCAAGATCTACTTTTCACCAGCGAGTTTTGAAGGAGTCTTCAAGGGACTTTCGGTACTGAGATGAGTTTGAATATCGCGTATCACCCACAGATGGATGGACAAACAGAGATGGTGAACTGGACATTGGAGGACTTATTTCGATTATGTGTCTTGGATTTTGAAGGCTCTTGGGAGGATCACTTGCCACTAGTAAAGTTCACTTATAATAATAGCTATCAGGCAAGTATTGAGATGGTAACATTTGAGACATTAAACGGTAGGCCTTGTAGGTCACTGTCTTGTTGGTGGGACACTGCGGATAGGATCATTCTGGGACTAAATATGGTGAAGGAGACATCAAAGAAGGTGGACTTGATTCATAGAAGGATGAAAACCGTGCGAGATAGATAGAAGTCTAAAGCTGATAGGAGACACACAGATTTGAAGTTCGCAGTGGATGACATGACTTTTGTGATGGTCTTGTCGCTTAGACATATGATGAGGTTTGGTAGTTCGAGAAAGTTAGCACTAAGGTTTGGAGGGCCTTTTCCAATCATAGGTAGAGTAGGAAAGTTTAATGACCCGTATTTTAAATGATAGATATTTATATAACTAATTTAAATATTGAATCCTTAATTAATTTAAGGTCCCGAAAATGTGATTTTTCACATACGATCAAATCAGGACTTGAGACTGCCTCCATTTAGTTCGTATAGATGTTGCGAATCAAAATGAGTATAAGGATTGCTATATTTGAAGATCAGACAATCTATCGGATGAAATGATTTTGAAAAGCGTGAAATTATCATCTTAAAGTGTTGTCTCAGATAGCGATGAAATTTATACCATCGGGACCAAAAAAATAAGATGATGTACGTAGATGAGTTTCATTGCGATCGGATGTATCATGTGATCACACAAGCTAAAAATGTACGACGTTTATTTGAGAAATCAAATAAAAGAAGTATAATATTATTTAAATGGGCCAACCACAAAACCCTCTCTCTCATAATTCATTCACGGTTACTATCGGTAATAGCCCGCACCTCACTTAATGCAGATATTGTCCCCAACTTACTTTATGTCTTAGTCACTTAAAGAATAAGTAAAAAAAAGTAATTATTTTGTTGGATTTTGATGTGATTTGGATTTGATGTTTACTTTTGACTTTTCTTAAACTTACTTAATTATTCTTTTAAAATGCTAGCTGAAGCAAAGCTTCAAATGCCAAAAATATATGCAAAAATAGCTTGAAAATATTTCATTTTCTGTTGATATTTTTGTTTCTGTGAAACTGGGTCTGGGTGCTATTTTGCATGTCATTTTCTCTCAATTCCGGCAACGAAATACTGCCGGATTTTCTTCTATTGATAGTTCATGTGTTGTCGTATAAGTGTGAAAAATTTCATGGAAAAAATCTTTCGTTTGATACCTGAAAACTTTGCTGCAAAATCAATGCAAACCCAGATTTTTTCCTGTACACATTTTGTTTTCTGAGTTGTTGTAAACATGCCTGAGTCCATGTTTGAGACAGCATATCTTTTTCATTTCTTGCTAGAATTCATCAATTCTTTTTTTGGTTGAAAGATAAAGTTTTCTAATATATGCATACCAATTTTTAGTTCAATCCGATGTTGTTTGCTCCTCTGTTTTATGCCTAAAAGTGAAACACAAAATGGATTTTCAGGCCTGGGCACATTCTTGTTGAACTGTTACAATCATGGTCTGAGTTCATGTTTGAGAAAGCGTAACTTTTTCATTTTCTGTCGGAATTCATTGATTCTTTTTTGTTTGAAAGATGATGTTTTCTACTTTGTGCACACCAATTTTTAGTACAATTAAAGGTCGTTCGGTCACCTGTTTTATGTCCGAAAGTAGAATATTTATCAAATATGGTGTATTAAGTTGGTAGTTTTCATTAGTAGTTTTAGAACGGACAGATTTTTCGGCAATTTTAACTGGTCTGAAAATCCGGGTTATTACACGTGGTATCAGAGCCATACCCAGCCGAAATTATGGTCTGTACGTGTTACAACCACGACGCCTGGGTGGTGTTGTGTTCATGAGCCAACGAGGACGTTGGACTCTAAAGGGGGAGATTGTAACACCCCTTAAAAATGGAAATAATAGTCCCACATCGTGGAAAAACACTATGAAGTGGGTGCTCTGATACCATTGTAACAGCCCACCCTCACCTAACGTAGATATTGTCCCCAACTTAGTCACCTCCGCCTCATGGGCCAAGCCAAGGTGTGAGGTTTTATTCCTCAAAAGGCCTCGACGTTATTATGAGGTGAAGATTTTGGTATATAAGCACCCACTTCATAGTGTTTTTCCGCGATGTTGGACTATTATTTCCATTTTTAAGGGGTGTTACAATCTCCCCTCTTTAGAGTCCAACGCCCTCGTTGGCTCATGAACACAACACCACCCAGGCGTCGTGGTTTTAACACGTACAGACCACAATTTCGGCTGGGTATGGCTCTGATACCACGTGTAACGACCCGGATTTTCGGACTAGTTAAAATTGCCGAAAAATCCATCCGTTCAAAAACTACTAATGAAAACTACCAACTTAATACACCATATTTGATAAATATTCAACATTACTAAATGTATAGGATACAATTTCAATTAATTACTCTAATATGTTGTATAATTGAAATTGAATCCTATACATTTAGTATTGTTGAATATTTATCAAATATGGTGTATTGAGTTGGTAGTTTTCATTAGTAGTTTTAGAACGGACGATTTTTTCGGCAATTTTAACTGGTCTGAAAATCCGGGTCGTTACACTATTCCTTTACTGGAACAAAATACATGGCAGCCGCTCTCCTTATTTATTTCATAAATAAGAATCGAACGATCCACTCCATGAAAAAATACGAAACCACCTCCATTGAACTCCCATGGAAGAGAGCTTCAAACCCATATAGCATCTGAAGGGTGCGACATCGATTTGAGGAGGGGTCATTCATTTGCCGTTGACTAGGGTTAGCCTCAGTCGTCGATGTAAGAAGTATTAGGCAAATCGAAGGTTTTCATTGCGTTGCCTTTGGCGTTTTGCACCTTGACGCACTATCCGCTTGAACTCTGGCCACCCAGAGGTGATCATGACATTTTGAGGTCGTAAGTTGAGTGTCAGGTCAATTTTATATAGGGGAGGCCGAGCTTTGTCTCCTTGGGTCAGTTGTGAAGAGGATGCGTAGACGGACTTATTGGTGAAGATGGCGCTGCATTTCGTTAAGAGACGGATGATAAATCGATGGGGCAAGCAAGTGGATTTTAGGTTGGATGAAAAGCTGTGTATGACATGTATAAGGGAGACGAGGAAGATGGGTTAATGTCTAATGAAGGTAATTAGGAGACAAATATAAATTAAGTTAATTAAATTGTTTAAATTAATCCAGTTTCTTATAAACGCTATATCTTTTGCATACAAGGTCAGCTTTTGATGCCATTTTTTGCATTGTGCTCAAGATGGAGAGCTTTAGGACGTGGCATTGGTTTGGATAGAGTTGGTTGAAGTGAGTGATATTGTCTCTCACTATATTATAATTGTTAGTACAGTATTAAAATGACGTTTTGAAATGATTTCTAACTTTAAAATGTGATTTCTAAAACATATTATCTTATTAAAAGAATTAAAAGTGTTTAAAAATGGTTTTAAATTAAATACCATATTTTTCCCATTGACGCACTATGTTGACGAATTGATAGATTTAGGCTACGTTTGATATTAATCCCCTATTAGTTGCTTGGATGTATTGTACTGTGTTATTATAGGTGTATGTAGGCTATTATTATGTTAGTATGCTTGTTGGTATGTTAGTTTGCTTTTTTGGTTGAAAATGCGGCTCAAAGGTGAGATAGTTATAGAAAATATCCCATTGGATAAGGTTTCATGCATAGAGTTTATGAACGCTGATCAATCTGGAGACGAAGTATGGACTTGGGAATGTTCTTCGGATTTCGAGATGAATGTCGGATATTTTCATTTGGTTTGTATTTAACCACTTTTGGTTAAGTACATGACCAAAGTGGTGGTTATCCACTACCCTGGAGTGGTCGATATCTATCACTATTGATGATGGCCGATTTGGCCAATTTTGACATGGACGATGGAGAGGCTTTGAGGAGCATGATGCGATGGGGCATTCATTTGTTCGACATTCGATTTTGATTATATGGCTCTTTGACGAGCGGTTTTGGAAGTGAAGTAAATAAGTGATACTTCGATGCGATGACTTCACGATTCGACGGTGATGATTCCATGATGGGATGTGATGGCTTCGAAGCTGTACTTTGAGATGCAGGTAGACTATGAGTCATATTGAAGGGAATATTGGAGGGAGGTTACAGGAAGCATGATGACACTCTGTGACTAATGATGGTTGTCTAGAGTAGTTCCCGACCATAGTGACATGATGATGGAAGTTATAGGGACGGTTCCAAGATTGCTCTACTATTGATGACGTGTACAAATGGATCGATGATATTCAAAAGTTCAGAGAGCACTCATAAAGCATGGGTAATATAGGGTGCTTATTTGAGCTTTAACGGGCTCTTATCTCCATGATTGGCGATCTGATCTCGATGACGGGCTATCTTTTACCCTAGATCTCCATGACGGGCGATCATTTACCCTTGATCAGCCATGATGGGCATTCTACTATCCTAGCCTACAAGTGGCATGGATTCGAGTACTGAGGAACGAGGACGTTGAGTAGTTCTTGACCATGATTGGTCGTTCGAATTATCACATATCTAACGCACTGAGTGAGTGATGTGAGGATGGATAATGGATACTAAGTTTGCTTTGATTATTTATCACTCTAGGTACGTCGCATGGTGTAGTTATCTTTGATGTTGATACCCAGTCACCCATTAGTACTTTGACGTATAGTACACCCATGATGACTATAATAGAGTAGCATATATCTTATGTTATGTGCAAACTCTATGGATGTAAGGATAGTTCAGGTATGATTCTACATACCCTCTGTTTCATATATTATATCGACTTTTATAGTGTTTTAAGATTATTTATCGCTCACACCAAGCTTTTGTCTAACTCGAGGTTTTATACTTTGCTTCTTATTATATCGGGTACTCTTAAATAAGTAAACTAGATAGCAATTGTAAACAACACTTGGAGCTATGCAGATGGACTAGCAGGAGGTGAACCTTTCTCATACTTATATTTTGAGTTTACTATTGTTTATTCCACTGTGTGATACTGTGGAGCCTTGATAGTGTTTACTTAGTATTAGTAGAGGCAGTTTATCATTTGAGTTTGTTTATCAGTTGTATAAATTTTATTACTGTTGTGTATAACTGTATAAGCATGTGTACTCTGATTAAGTGGTTTATGTAATTATTACTATCTCGCTTGTTTTTTATCTATGATGACTATTATATTTTATCTGATGCACTATGAGATATATGACAAGTTATGTGACTGTGTGATGTTTTCCATCTTTCTTCTCTCTTATATTCTCTTCTCTTCTTTTCTATTCCTCTTTCTTATTTCTAATTCTTTCCCTTAACAATTCTCCCGCATCTAGCGGATGCTCCAGAAGTGAACTATTTGGTTATATGAGCATCGTTGGTGCGGGGCGATCATCATTTTGGTATTAGAGTTTAATTTATGTGATTAACCTGAGTTGATATCGTGATTCAGTAGAAATAGGGTAGGAGTTCTCACCCTAAACCGAATCGAGAGTATACTTATATACAATAGAGTGCGTATTTGTTATATATTTTGATTTTCTAAACTATGTAGTATTATATATAATATATAATTTGTATTGCACATCCGAGCACTATTGATGTAGCTTTCTCTATGAGAGACTGGTCATTCTTATGAGTGGTCTAGCATACAAAAATGCTGCTATTGACTCCGTCATTAGAGTAGAGGTGTGGGCAGGATCGGTGTAACGACCCGTTTTTCCATACCCTTTGAATCGACAATAAACCACACATGTCCAACTCAAATTGAACGAATAAGCGCATCATTAAGGGTAGAAAGAAAATAAAGACAGAACAGAATCTCACACGAATGGAATAACATATATTATTTCAATAATAATCTTTACAGCAGAAAATTTTAAAATACAATATTAGAGTCTAACCTAGATTCAGCTTGGACAGTTATAAACACTCGTCCTTACAATTGCTGACAAACAACAAAACAAATGCAATAGATGCAGCGGATAATAGAATACATCCGTACGAAGATGAAGATCTCCAGCTCTCCTTTGGAAACTCCAACCGTCTGCAGCTAAACCTGAAACTACTCGGATCTGACCCGAGTATTAAAAATACCCGGATCAGGCTTGATAAACCAGCGTGAGATACTCGAAATTTAGAATGACTATGTTATCAAAACCTTTGAAAAGAAGGGTATCTCATAAGACCACACCCATACATAAACACGGACGGGCTTTTACCTTATGATAACCAAAATACTTTTATACCAAAATAATTTGATATTATTTTTAATGACATTCTTTTGAAAACACTTTTCAAATAGACTTATTCAAATAAGGTATCAATACCCAGACTAAGTCTAACGGAATATATCTGGACAAGGTCAACGGAATATACCGAACATAGTATATGATACCAAAAAGGGGTAGCTAAAATGTTTGCAAGTCATTATAGCAATTTTTGGAATACAATCAAAACCGTAAATCTCGTATTGGGATTGGATTTCTAACATGATAGGGGACTAGTGACCTTTTCTCCGATCCATGCATAACAAACATAGTTCCCATGGTGCCTTAATCGCTTTTCTCAAACTAGTCACTTGGAACTATACTTGCTACACTACAACTGATAACCGGTAGTTCCCTGCTTCTCTCAAGCTAACCACTTTATCCACATGGGGCAATAAATGCCTTGAGGGACGTATCCCCCAAAGGGCCAAACGTATTTGACACCACCATACATACTCACTTATTCCGAATTTGCGTCTGTTAGACCACATAGTATCCCATCATAACCGGGGTGTGAGGATCGCGAGGCTATGCTCAATTTCTTCAAAGCCACGCTTTTCATACAAAACCACGCTTTGATCATAACAGGTTCCACTTTGAATGCCACACTGCCATTCCTTTTATCAGTATTTGACTCCCACAAGCATACAACCTCTGAGCTCGTATGTCTCAGGGAATGGTGTTAAGCTAAGAGAAGTTGCCTTCTCCGCCACCAAGCAGATTTACAGTTGTAAAAGTCAAACGTTGTGTCTCATAAATGCAATGTCGGACATTCGTCCATACAAGTTCGTTTTGGGACTGAACGAAACTGAAGGCACTTTCCTCGGCCATTACTAGGCGAGAAGCCCTTGCAATCTGAAACAATCTCCACAACGAGGAGACCACTACTATAAATAACTCTATAATGGGAGCGACCCAGAGCATGTCAACAAGCAGTCCTTACGCTATGAAGATCCACGGTCTTCAATAATCATCATCTTCAACATGTCTTCACTTTCGAACGTATACACTGGTTCGAAGTGGTTTTCGGATAGGAATTACCCAAATCCGAGTCCGGTTCCTTCGAAGCCAATCATCGATTTAAAAGATGTTAAGTTCATATATAGATATCAATCATCAATCAATTACTTCATCTTTTATTTAAATCAAATATCTTTCTTAGATATATTCTTTTAAATTTATTCCATTTTCTTTTCAAGAGTATATGGAATCATTAAGCCTTATTTATCAAATCATTTGGTTTATTTAAACCTTTCTTAAATCCTGGAATAATTCCAAATCATATTCTCTTTTACTTAGGAAAAACCTTTCCAAATCATTCTTTAAATCTTAATCAAAGATTTCTTTCTTAACTTCAAATCATATTCTTGCAAATCGAAGATTTTCATAATAGAGTACTACTGCCACCTTAGATAGGGTAAATTTCACCTCCAGGGACTAATGGCAAGTAATCCTTTATCATGAAGATCTTTGTCTTTACTGATTTTTGTCTTCAATATGTTTTATTTCAAAAATTAGTTTGAAGAGGTTTTCGGATAGGAATAATCCAAATCCGACCTTGGTTCTTCGGATAGGAATCACCCAAATCTAATCCTGGTTCCTTCATGCTAATCATCGATAAAAAGATGTTAATTTCATATGGGGTTTTGAAAATTAGTTTGAAGTGATTTTCGGATAGGAATCACCCAAATCCGATCCCGGTTTTTTAGATAGGAATCGCCCAAATCTGATCCCGGTTCCTTCGTACCAATCGTCGAATAAAAAGATGTTAAGTGGTTAAATAACATTCAAAGAATCTGTTTCTTTTCTTTTATTTTTGAAAAACTTAAATATGATCTTTTAGAGCATCCGGGCTTTCCTTTCGACATGTTCCACCCCTCGCCTAAGAAAAGAAAACATAGGCCAGGTAAGTTCATGGCACTGGTTGCTCCATCCCTAACCTTAGTTAAACACCTTGTTTTATCTTCCCAAATCTCATAGGCGGGACAAATTTACTTGTCGTTTCCGCATACTCAGTTTGTTATTAAATTCAATATTCTTCATTTATTGTTTAAGTGTCATAAACAATTCCTCTTAACCATTTTTTCAAACTCTTATTAAAACTTCCAAATCATCTTTACATTACTTAATTATTCCTTTAAAATCATTCACAAAAGATTTAGGAAAGAATTGTTAAGTTTAAACTCATATTCAAAAGGTTATAGAATTTGCAGCATAAAAGTGCTACGGAAAGTGCTATATAAGCTTATTTGATTTAAACAACTTTTTAATACTTGAAAATTCATATTTTCCTTTCCAAATATCTTTTAAACCATTTTAATAGATTTATCAAATTTATTTCATATTTTTAATCATTTAAAAATATCATTTATAAAAAAACCGTTTTTGGATTCCGAACTGCAAAACCGCGATGTTTTTAGAAAATTGTTTTGGACATATTTCAAAATCTACTTGATGAAATATTGATTTTCTTTCTTCGTTAGAAAACTATTATCATTGTGGACCAAAAAAATTTTATTTCGAAAAAATCCGACTTATAAATCATTCTCTATATAAATTTGAAGTTACGGGTCAAAATTTATGAACTTCCGCTATGCGACGAGCTCGGTTTTGACCAATTTTGTGAAATTCTTCGGAACTTGTTCGAAACACTTCAAATTTGTTTTAAACCATACTTAAACTATTTTAACTTATTTAAAATCATTAAGAGGCTAAACAATTTCCATACACATATTTCTATGGATTTAATTTCATTTAGTTAACTATACTTACTAACCATTTCTCTTATCATTTATCAAACCAAGTTATCATCCATATCACAAATATATAATCAACCATAATATCAACCAGGTTATCAAACATTTAATCATCCAACATATTTAAACTTTCAAATCATTATACTTGAAATAATTTATGGATTTATTAGTAAATAAGAGTACTCACCTTTTACCAAAAGATTAACTTCCTACCAAAATTCTATTTAATCCAACACTTCACTATTTTTTTTCAACTTCAACCAAGTTATGAAAATTCGGTAGAGATTCTGCGGTACTTCAAATTTTCTTCTATTTCCTTGAATGAAACGGGCGGCACTTCTTTCTCTTTTTCTCGCTCCGGAGCTTCTTGAACTTGCTCCTCCTTCTTGATGTGCTCGGCCTTGACCTTGGGGGAGGCTATATTGCATACGACCTAGGCTAGGAGGAGGTGATTGGCTCGGGTTTTGAGGTGGAAGGGGGTGGTCGTGGGTAGGAAGGAGGAAGAGAAGGGTTTTGAAGTGGAATACTTTATTTTCTCTTTACTTTTTATTTTTCTAATATTTTTATTTTATTTTCTTAAGGCATGGATGCCGTTAGAGAAGCTTTTAGAAAGCTTGAGAAAGGAAGAAGAAGATGTAGAAATGTGTAAAAAAAGGTGGAATGATGGTGGTTTATTTATAGTTGAAGTTTGCTACACAAATTACCTTATTACACTTAACCAAAAAGACCAAAATACCCTCCATATCAAATCAATTTTTGTCTCCTTTAAGTACACTAAAAAACTCTTTCCAATGCATGACTAAACATATATTATATGTATATTTGATATAAAAAGGAAGTGTATAAATGTGATGTGAAGTTTATGTAATAATTATGTTTAAAGTAAGCATGGATGTGACATTCCTTAATGGTGATTAGATGTTTAAGAAAATATAATTTTAAGTTTAAATCTTTTATTAGTCAATCAAATCTTACTTATTACACATCAAATCAAAGGATTTCTGATTTTATTTTACAAAAGTAAACCATTTTTGTCTTTTTGTGCTTACTTTTCCTTAATTGTTTTCTAGAAGTTTCTAACCATGTTTAGTAAAAGTAAACTTGATTAGAGAATTAATTAATACTTATACTATTTGAATATATGTTCTTATATAAGAAAATAAAGGTGCGACGACGTGGCGACAACTTTTAATCGATAAAACATTGTTTTTCGACAAAATGTTTTACGATTGCATTTTGACGTTTTAGTTAAAATATTTATTTATGTAAACCAAATTTAAAAATAAATTTGTATAATGCTATATAAAAATATAAACGCTCATAAATTAATTAAAATAATTTATTTAGCCTTATCTAATATTATTTGTATCATATAACCTTACTTATTTTACATTTAAAATCACTTTAAATAGTATATTTTAAAGTGGTCAAATTCTGGGTCGTTACAATCGGGGACTACTAACCTCGATTTATAGAATATGTTCGTAGAGATGGTGCGAAACATTATTCTGGAACGCCTAAGTTGCTCCAAATGATTAAGGTACTCAAGGGAGAATGCTTAGAGTCGACTTTGCCAGGTTATATAAAGACTACGTGAGTCTAGGAGGCAGACTGTTCCTTAAAATGGATTTGACTATTGAGGTGCAAGACGGGGTGGATATTTGCAAAAGGATTTTCGATGACTTGGAGTTAGACGAAGCAATGAGGTAGAAGTTGACGTCTAAATGAATCCAGTGACGAACAATTAACTGGTGGAGTGCCCTTATAGCTTCGATTCCCAATGATCATTTTACTTGGGATTAGTTTATAGTTCGCTTTGAAGAAATTTGTCTCAACTTTTCAAAAGTTAGTGTTGTTTGGGAAGTTCGCCAACTTGAAGTAAAGCGATATGTCTATGTTGGAGTATGTTACCAAATTCGACGTGCTGTCAAAGTACGGCCTATCTTTCATTGATACTCTGCTCAGAATGAATTAAGAATTTATCATTGGTTTAAGTGATCATCTTGGGAAGCGATTGATTAGCTATATAATGAGAGCTTCGAGAAGTTGATTGAAAAGATTTTATGATGTGAGAGCCTGTACCTGGTGTGAAGAATTGTCCCGAACAAGTTGAGTAGGGGTAGATAATGGAAGCATATCCATTGAATGTCGTCCCTATTTCATCGATTGCTCCATCAACGAAAGAGAAGGGAAAGGGCATTACCATCAAGGGTATATTTTCCATTTTTGTTGTTCTATACGTGTTTTATTTAATGTTGAGGTTTCACATTCTATCATATCTATTGATTTGTGGATAGATTGGATTTGAGACTCGAAATAGTTATCTGACCTTTAAATTATGATGAAGCTTGTTGGGGGCTGTAACATCCCCCATTTTTAGTCCCGAAACCAAGTGCCACGGATGCCACAGTCATCCATATTTTTGGTGACAAAATGCGGCTCTGTTAATCATTTTGATAATACCAAAAACACATGAATATGGAAATTCAACATAATTTTTAAAACAAATTTTCTCATCTCATTTCATAGTAAAATTTCAGTATCATTACGTAAGCCCAATTCGCAAACCACATTCAGAGGAAATATAATTATCACAGCATATTTGAAGAGCGACATATGAAGATGTCCCTTTGGATGATCAGAGTCAAATATCTGACATTTAATACAACTTGCCATTATAACACAAAAGCAAAATCAAAACACATTAGAAAGTAGATATATAGTTCCTACTAGCTAGATTGCCTCATCCACATCTCTAGAAGCTTATTCGTTTAAAGGGAACCTGAAAAGCCCTTACTCTCAACCTACACAAATGAATACTCGAGAGTTAAAGGTGAAAACAAAACTTTGGGTCAGACAAAAAGTCTGTGGTGAATAATAATCTACCATCTCAAACCAATAAATATCCAGTGAGACTACACAATTGTGCGGAATGGGTTTTTCCTCACTAGTACCCAATTAAACATCTTAACCATATATTGTGCTCCTGCATCCAAAATGGTTATAACAGAATAATATGATAGTGTATAAACATGTCATATGTACCAGATTACCCATCCCTCATTTATTGGACTACCCATCTAAGTTCTTGTTGACTACCCATTTTATATTCATGTGGACTACCCATCCCACATTTTATTTCACTTAGACTATTGTTGACTATCCATCTCACATTATATCATTTAAACTGATGTAGACTATCCATCTCACATCTCATAGTTTTCCTAGGATGACTATGAACCCTTAAATCAATCGATTAGAGACTATCCATCTCCAGCATGATGCGACTATCCATCATACATCCCATAGTGTTCCTAGGATGACTATGAACCCATCACTTGGCCATTTAATTCATGTTATCCATATGTTTCTATTTATCCCATGTTACCCACGTGTTTAACTTACTCCAAGCTACCAACATGTTCAACATTAATCCACGTTATCCACCTGTATTACTTATTTCTATTGGCGTCCCTAATTAAGTTATTTCCCCTTGGTTATTTAAATTTCATGGTGACATACATTGGTAACCCCCAAATGATTTCATGTCAAACTCATTATGACATACCTTAGTGTCCCTAAGGTTCGAAGTTAAAATCATGCAACAAATGGCTCTCCGCTGTTTATAAGCTCAATATGCATTAACGTTGACATATATACCATGTTAATGTAAAAGCATAAGGCTCTCTGCTTATTTTAAGATTTGACAACTATAAAATATGACATCATGAGCCTCGATGATAATGAAGTCATCGATCCTCATGATACATAGGCTATCCGACTATAAGAAACTCGAAGACTAGTTAAAATCAGCATGAGGTAGGCTCAATAATAGGTTAAAAGTGGCATATGGTAAACTCGATGACAAGTTAAAAGTGGCCTGACTAGGCTCGACAACAGATTGAAAGTTGTAACAACCCGTACCTCCATGGGCCTAAATTTCAACAAAAATCGAAACCCAAGTCCATCAAAGCAAAGATCGTTGGATTTGATACCTACAAATAAGCATAAGCATTATTAGAGATTGATATAAATCTAAACTCATAATGGAAAAAATAATAGGATAAGAGTCCGGAATATGACTACTACCTTGGAATTAATGGTATTCCTTGGATAGCAGATTGTCGCATCAGCATCGAGCATGCAATAAAGAAGACTTCTCCTACAACAAAGCATTTCCAGCTCTAGTGACCTGTTTTACCTAAATTCTATCATGTAAGTTGTAATGAGGAAGGGGGTGGGGGGGTCTCACAACAACGTTCTTCTAACTGGAAAAAATATATAAAATGTCCATAACAAAAATTTATACCAATTGCTTCCATTTAATAGCTATGATCATTAAGATTAGCAATTCTAATCCAACCTTCCATTGCATACACGATTACTTACCTACCCATCCCAAGGTACAAAATACTACGGAAGCCTTATCAATACCCAATAATTCCAGACCCATTTTCCACTTAATACTTCTATTAGAAGCGGGCTTCTATAATATTTTTAAAAAGAGAAATAGGCAGACTCTTCCATTCAAGACCTTAATCAAGATAGACCATAACATTTAAGACATATTATCAAAGTGGTTTCCTAACAATGTTGTCAATAGCCGATTGGTTTACTAACAATGTTGTCAATGGTCGGTGGGTCCTAGCTACAAAGATCTCTAACCACTATTTAAGGCTTCCGACATTTAATATCCAACTATTACCACAACTATCCTCGATAAAAGCGTAGCCATGTAATAAAAAGTACCCAAGACACTTCATACCTTTTATTGAAAATAGGCAGACTCTGGTCATTTAAGACCTTAATTAAGGTAGACCTCATCATTTAAGACCTATTCCCAAGGCGTGCTCCTCAATGGTATTATTGTTATTACGACCTTGGTCATTTAATACCTAATCCCAAGGCAGACTCCTCACATGTACTATCTAGCTGACATTGCTTGGAAATCTCATTGGGCTACTTAATACTTCTTTTATAGGAAAGAGGCAAACCCTTCAGTCACTTAAAACCCAAAACCTAAAGCAAATCCTTCCCGAGTTATTCACTATCACTCTTAAATATAAATATGGTGTAACAACCTGCATATTTTATGGTTGTATATTTAAATGTTTTATTTAAATATAGCATCGTTGGTCGGATTAAAGTCTGAAATGCTACTTTTTGTAAACAGTCGAATTAGGACTCGTGACTACTTCCATTGAGTCCAAAATGGTGTTTGCGATCTTTTTGATTATAAACATCAATATGTTTGGAGTTGATTAGAATTTTGATATTTTCATTTGGGGCTTTGGGTTTGGGGTTTCAGCCCACTAACCCAACAAGAGAACCCAACTCCTCTACCTAATAACTCCCACTCCACTCCTCTTCATTCATTCATAACATTTCCTAACACTCTCAAGCCCTAGAAAGAATGGTGGGAAGAGGAAATTAAAATTCCTAAGCCCTAGTTTCTCTTAGGAATTCAAATTCAAGTTATAAATCAAAGAGAAGCTTAGGTAAGAATCCTCTTCATCTTCTCCATCTCAATCTCTCTTCAATTTTCAGAAAATCCTATAACTTAACTTAGGAAATTCATTTCATTTGATAATAGATTGAAGATTCTAGAGGTGTTGTTGAAGAGAAATCAATCTTTGCTTGTTTTAGAGCTTCTCATTTCTATATTTGGGTTTAAAGGTGAGTTTTTGAACTCACATCTACGTCTATAGCCTTCATCATTGTTAGGTACGAATTCCTAACACCTATTGCATGTCAAATTGCTTTTGAATTGAATTGGTGAATTTTCCAATTTTTGATTTTTAAGTCAAAATCTTTAAAGATCCTATCTTGGATGTTTGGACATGTTTTGGTGGTGTATCGAAGAGCCTATAGGGCTGGGTTGTCGATTGGCATAAATCCTTAGCATCCATCGCTCGTACAATCGCATTTCGGTTTGGATTTTTGTCCTTTTTGGGCTAGGCTAATTTTTGCCTAGCAGGAAATTTCAGACGTCTGGTTGAAAATCCAGACGTCTGGAATTGGTCACTGGAAAAAGAATAAAAAGGGCAGAGGTAAAATCCAGACTTCTGGAAATCCAACCAGACGTCTGGTTAGTGGTTCAGACGTCTGGTTGGTAATTTCAGATGTTTGGAACTGTTCAATTTTGCCTATTTTGGCTGTTTTTGAGTGGATTTTCAAATTTTATCGATTTTTGTTGATCCGGTTAGTTGTTGTCAATTATTATCGACTTTGATGACTTCGTTTATGGATTTTTGGGAATATCCATTTGATTGGATTTGATATCGATTTTTATGGTTTGAATTCACGTCGTCGAATGTGGATTTTTGGTGATAGATTGTTTTTACAATCAATTCTGTGATTTGTCACTTTTAAATACAAAGGTTTCTATACTAGTAGTAAATACTCAAACTCTTTCACAAAAACGATCTCAGCGTTACTTTTAATACAAAGCTTGTTTTTAAAACCGTTTTCTTATCTATTAGTATATATACAAACCTTTACCTCATTCGTATGAGAAATCTAATTAAATGACTTAGCAAAACAAGTGGTATGAAACGCTTGCGTTTACTTCGTCGGTTAATTCTTGGACTTGTTCGATTGAAATCTCGTGACAGTTTTCGAGTGGAAATCTACAATCTGTTCGTAAATATTTAAGTTAAGCCAGTGGTTATGGAACATGAAGCTAAACTCATTTATTTACTAGCTTAGTGTAATTTACGCTTCTTGTTGATCAATGATGATCATTTTATGGTTTAGACTAGCGATATGCGATGTCTCTTTATCCGCGTGGGGGATTATACCCCGTTCTATTGAGTTTCGTCTCATTTTTATAGGCTAGCGACCTATGGGTTTTATGGAGTTCGGTTCATCGGGCGTACCATTATTGTACTACGTCATTGTTCTGAATTATTTGAGTTTCAGGTTCATCGGGCGTACCGTTATTGCACTACGTCGTTGTTCCGGCTCATTTGAGTTTCAGGTTCCTCGGGTGTACCATTATTGCACTACGCCGTTGCACCGGCTCTATGGTTAGCGACCATGGGATAGCGACCCGTTTGTGATACACGTGTTGGTGAGTTTTCATGCTCCCGTTTGTGATAGGCCTCACCCTTTGTGTTTTCTGGATTTCTAATTGTTGATTTCTAGAATTTGTGTTTCACCAATTTTTTGCGATTGGCATTGATATGTTTTGTCAATATTTGGGGTTTGGTGAATAAACTTAAGAATGTGATATTCTTTTTGGATATTTGACGAGATTTGAGATATTGTATGATTTTTATTGTTATCGAATGTATACTTGTCACAGTATGGTATTATTGTTATCATACATTTTTGTGGTATCTCTTATCCTTTCTCATCTTATATGATATTTATAGCTAGACTGATCCGTTTATTTTTTTTCTTCTTAAATAATACTCGGGTCAGACCGAGGTGTTACAGGTGCTTCCACTTGACTTCTTAGTAGCGGCTAGCTTCTGACTTTTGGCTAACTACTTTAGCTTAGTAGTTTTTGCTTTTATACATTTGAGATAGAGACTCCTTAATGTATACATATTCTTTTGCTAGTACTTGTACCTTTTTTTTTGTGATGTAGTGGATCTTGTATGACCACTATTTTGATGTACACTTTTATGTGTTATATTTATATCTTTTCCGCCTTTGTGATATGGATATCTGCGATTGATTTATGATATGTTTATTTTATATTTGTTTCCGAAGCCCACATAGCCACTGTGTAGTAGCTTTGAGTTTGTATTTGATAAGCCGGATTTCCTCTTGAAACGAAATGCATGACATAATATTTGACATATCGGTACTCGCACAAAGCAATTACACAGATGGTCGCTCCTCAACAGCCTTATTCTTCGTGCTAATTGACGGCATTACCCCGTAGTGTCCTTGGTTAGTGTGAGTATAGAGGTGGGGCGTCACAGCTTGGTATCAGAGCCAAACTTCGGAAAAATGTAGAATAATCTAGCAAGGATCATTGTCCTAAGTCTTTCTTAGGAGTCGTGCCTTAGGATTTAGTTCGAGTCTTAAGACCCGTTCTATCCTATTTTCTTTTATGATGCCTTGTTTTATCAATCAAGTTTGTTTGACATTCATTCTAAGAATAACCTTTTTCCTCTTCTTTCTTTCTTTATTAAAGAAAGGAAATGGTTAGACCTAGCCGTCCCAGCACCGGTCAATCCAGTGCTACTCCTCAGGATGGCGTATTCATGTCTACCCAACAGCTTTTGGATCTTGTAAAGAATGCCCAAGCTGCCGGACCCATTCCAGAGCCTACTCATCCTAAATCCGGGTTTGCACGCTTGTGTAGTGATTATACCAATTTGGGTGGAAGACCTTTCAAGGGTTCTGAAAGCGTTATAGAAGTCCAAGCTTGTCTTAGAACATGCGACCGCATCTTTTCTCGCATGAATCTTGTGGATCTATATCGTGTCCAAGTGGCTTCTAGCATGCTCCAGGAGAGAGCATTAGATTGGTATGAGCTTTTGATTTTGGAAATTGTTGAAGCGGATCTTACTTGGGAGAAATTTCGAGAAAGGTTCGAGTTAAAGTTTGTGCCGGAAGCTGAAAAAGTAACTTTGGCCCGACGCTTTATTGACCTTGTTCAAGGTGAATCTTCTGTGACGGATTACATCACATCTTTTGAATCTCTCTCTAAATATGGGGTCGAGTATATTAATACCCCATTGAAGAAAAATCAGAGGTTTGTCTATGGGTTGAATAAGAACCTCAAAAAGCCTATACTTCTGAAACTAGAAGTTTCTTTTGATCAACTTGTTGATATCGCTCTTCGGCTTGAAGAGGCCGATAAAGAAAGTGATGTTGAAGTTGTGGGTGCCAAACAGAACTTCGCCCAGAACTTCAACAACAACAAGAAGAGGCCTATTAAGTTCAAGCCTAATCCCAACAAGAAAGGGAAACAAGCAACTTCGGTAGCAAAGACTCGTACCTCTAGTCGTGGGCAATGCTACAATTGTGGTTCTAAGGACCATTATGCAAATAGGTGCCCATAACCTCTTTTTTGTCGTTATTGCAAAAGTTCGAGTCATCTTTTATCTTCCAGCCCCAAACTTCCAAACAAGAAAGAGGGAAAGCTAAATGTTGTGCAAGCTCCTATTAACACTTCTCTTGGTCAAGGTATTTCTCATTCTATCCTTGATGGCATTATTATATTTTGCGATCTTCCTATTCGAGTTCTTTTTGATACGGGTGCATCTCACTCTTTTATATCAAAAGAACTTGTTGATGCTTTGTCTTTAAATGTTATGGGCTTGATGACTTCACTGAGAATTTCGAATCCGATTGGTGGATCCGCAACACTCAGTTTACTTTGTAAAGATGTCGAGATTATTTTATGTGATTATGCTTTCCGAGCCGATTTGCATGTGATGCGCTATTTAGGTTTCAGAATGATTTTGGGAATGGATTGGCTTAATCGTTATGAAGCGCACATCCTATGTCCCGAGAGGACTATTTATCTTCGACATCATCAATTTGTTAAGCAGATTTCTATTGTTCTTAAAAATTCAGATTCTGATTTGGTAGCATCGTTATATTCTCTAAATCCACATGATGACGATAATGATGATGAGGAAGATGTCATTTCCCTCATTCACGTTGTGTGTGAATTTCATGACATATTTGAGCCCATCTAAGCGAGCAATTGAGTTCAGAATTAATCTAATCCTTGGAGATCTACCTATCACTTGTCCTCCTTATTGTATGTCCAATAAGGAAAATGAGGAGAAGCGTAAACAATTATCTGAATTGGAAGCAAAACAGTTTATTCGTTCTAGTTCCTCTCCTTGGGGAGCTTCAGCTATCTTTGTGAAGAAATCTGATGGTACACTTAGGCTATGCGTTGACTACCGCAAGCTTAATGATCTCACCATCAAGAATAAATATCCTTTACCTCGGATTGATGATCTATTCGATCAACTTAGTGGTGCTAGAGTCTTTTCACAGTTAGACTTAGCAAACGGTTTTCATCAACTTCGTATTGCGGAGGATAACATTCCTTTGACATCGTTCCATACTCGTTATGGATCTTATGAATGGCTTGTTATGCCATTTGGTTTAACGAATTCTCCAGCTTATTTCGTTGACCTTATGAATCGAGTTTTCAAAGACTTCCTCGATCGATTTGTTCTCATCTTTATTGATGATATTCTTGTTTATTCTAAAACCGAGGAAGAGCATGAAAACATCTTCGAATTGTATTGGAAACCCTTAGGAGCAATCAGTTGAAAGAAAAATTTTCTAAGTGCCACTTTTGGCAATCTCGTGTGAAATTTTTAGGACATATCATTTCTTAATTCAGAATTTCCATGGATCCTTCAAAGATTGATGTGATTCAAAATTGGAAGAGGCCGGAGAGTGTAACGAAAATTCGTAGCTTTCTTGGATTGGCGGGCTATTACCGTCATTTCATAAAGGACTTTTCTAAAATTTCCGTGCCTCTTACTAGTTTAGCAAAGAAGGGAGTTAAGTACATTTGGTTAGATAAATGTGAAGCTACTTTTCAGAAATTAAAAGAACTCCTTTCCGATGCTCCTATTCTTGTGATTCCCGAAGGGAACCAAGACTTTATTGTTTATACCGATGCTAGTCGTGTTGGTTTGGGAGCCATTCTCATGCAAAGGGAACGTGTTATCGCTTATGCTTCTAGGCAATTAAAGCCTGCCGAGACTAGATATACCACTCATGATTTAGAGCTCGCGGCTATTGTTTTCGCCCTTAGAATTTGGCGTCATTATCTTTTGGGAGAGAAATTTGTTCTCTACACCGATCATAAATCTTTGAAGTATTTATTTTCTCAAAAGGAACTTAATTTGCGTCAACAACGTGGGCTCGAATTCCTTGCATCTTATGATCTTGATATTCTCTATACTCCCAGAAAGGGAAATTGTGTTGTCGATGCCCTTAGTCGAAAGCAACAAGCGGTTGTTTCAATGATGATATCGGAATGGAATGATCTCGAGACTTTGTCCACTTGTGAGATTCGAGATCGTGAATCTGATTCATAATCATCTCTTGTTTTATGTAGCCTTGAGGCTCATCCTTCTCTTTTAGACCGCATCCTTGAAGCTCAAAAGCATGATCCCGAATTGGCCTTTCTTAGCCAAAGTTGTAAGGATAAAAATAATGTTGATGGTCTGAAGGACTTTGATATTGATGCTCGTGGAGGTATTCGAAAATTTGGTAGACTTATTGTGCCAAATATTAGTGATCTTCGTAAAGATATTTTAGAAGATTCTCATCGTTCTAAATTTACCATTCATCCCGGAAGTAGTAAAATGTATGCAGACATGAAATGACTTTATTATTGGGATGGAATAAAATCTGATATTGCTAACTTTATTAAGCATTGCATGACTTGCCAACTCATAAAGGCCGAGCATCAAAGGCCCGGTGGGTTATTGCAACCTTTGGACATTCCAATTTGGAAGTGGGATCAAATTTCCATGAAATTTATTGACGATCTTTCCCGTTCTCATTCGGGTCATGACTGTTTATGGGTGATTGTAGATAGACTTACAAAATCCGCCCATTTTATTCTCGTTCGGTCTAATCGGATCGTACCTCTTTTGGCTAAACTCTATGTCAAAGAAATTGTAAAATTGCATGGAGTTCCTACTTCTATTGTTAGCGATCATGATCCATTATTTACTAGTGGATTTTGGAAGGGTCTTCAAAAAGCTTTGGGAACAAAGCTTAATTTTAGCACCGCTTATAATCCTTAGTCCGATGGACAAACAGAGCGTGTGAATCAAACTCTTGAAGATCTCCTTCGTGCATGTGTTCAAGATTTTAGTGGAAGTTGGGAAGATCATATTTCTCTTGTTGAGTTTTCCTATAATAATAGCTTCCAATCTAGTATTGGTATGGCACCTTTCGAGGCACTCTACGGAAGGCCGTGCCGATCACCATCGTGTTGGCTTGAAGCCGGCGAGAAGCTGGTTTTAGGTCCAGATTTTATTCGTGATGCCATAGAAAAGATTGACCTTATTCGTCATAGGATGAAAGAAGCTCAAAGTAGACAAAAATCCTACGCCGTTAACCGAAGAAGGAAATTAGAATTTTCTGTGGGAGATTTTGTGTTCATTCGTGTTTCACCTATGAAGGGTGTTGTGCGTTTCAGTCGATCAGGAAAATTAGCACCTCGATATATTGGTCCATTTCCCATCACCGAACGTATTGGTTCCGTGGCTTGTCATCTTTTATTACCGACTCAATTTTATGCTATTCATGACGTATTCCACGTTTCTCAACTACGGAAATTCCTAAGAGATTCCGATTCTATTCTTGAGCCCGGTGTTATTGAAGAAATTGAAGTTTCACCTAATTTGACTTATGAGCAACATCCAATTCACATCATTGCTACGGAGGTTAAACGCCTTCGTAATAAAGATGTCCTACTTGTGAAAGTTCAATGGTCCTCAAATCCTAAGGAATGTTCTTGGGAATCTAGAGAATTCATCGAGCGAACACATCTGGACTTACTCTCTCGTGCTCCTTAAGGTAAACTTCTCACTTCAAATTTTTCCTTTTGTGTTGATATGCCTTTGTATGGTTGTTACTTTTTATTTTCTTCTTAAATATTGCGAGGACGCAATTCCTTTAAGGAGGGTAGTCTGTAACAACCTGCATATTCTACGATTGTATATTTAAATGTTTTATTTAAATATAGCATCGTTGGTCCGATTAAAGTCCGAAATGCTACTTTTTGTAAACAGTCGAATTGGGACTCGTGACTACTTCCATTGAGTCCAAAATGGTGTTTGCGATCTTTTTGATTATAAACATCGATATGTTTGGAGTTGATTAGAATTTTGATATTTTCATTTGAGGCTTTGGGTTTGGGGTTTCAGCCCACTAACCCAACAAGAGAACCCAACTCCTCTACCTAATAACTCCCACTCCACTCCTCTTCATTCATTCATAACATTTCCTAACACTCTCAAGCCCTAGAAAGAATGGTGGGAAGAGGAAATTAAAATTCCTAAGCCCTAGTTTCTCTTAGGAATTCAAATTCAAGTTATAAATCAAAGAGAAGCTTAGGTAAGAATCCTCTTCATCTTCTCCATCTCAATCTCTCTTCAACTTTCAGAAATTCCTATAACTTAACTTAGGAAATTCATTTCATTTGATAATAGATTGAAGATTCTAGAGGTGTTGTTGAAGAGAAATCAGTCTTTGCTTGTTTTAGAGCTTCTCATTTCTATATTTGGGTTTAAAGGTGAGTTTTTGAACTCACATCTACGTCTATAGCCTTCATTGTTGTTAGGTATGAATTCCTAACACCTATTGCACCTTAAATTGCTTTTGAATTGAATTGATTTGGTGAATTTTCCAATTTTTGATTTTTAAGTCAAAATCTTTAAAGATCCTATCTTGGATGTTTGGACATGTTTTGGTGGTATATCGAAGAGCCTATAGGGCTGGGTTGTCGATTGGCATAAATCCCTAGCATCCATCGCTCGTTCGATCGCATTTGAGTTTGGATTTTTTCCCCTTTTGGGCTAGGCTGATTTTTGCCTAGCAGGAAATTTCAGACGTCTGGATTGAAAATTCAGACGTCTGGTTGAAAATCCAGACGTCTGGTTGAAAAATCCAGACATTTGGAATTGGTCCCTGGAAAAAGAAAAAAAGGGTAGAGGCAAAATCCAGACGTCTGGTTAGTGGTTCAGACGTCTGGTTGGTAATTTCAGTCGTTTGGAACTGTTCAATTTGGCCTATTTTGGCTGTTTTTGAGTGGATTTTCGAATTTTATCGATTTTTGTTGATCCGGTTAGTTGTTGTCAATTATTATCGACTTTGGTGACTTCATTTATGGATTTTTGGGAATATCCATTTGATTGGATTTGATATCAATTTTTTTGGTTTGAATTCACGTCGTCGAATGTGGATTTTTGGTGATAGATTGTTTTTACAATCAATTCTGTGGTTTGTCACTTTTAAATAAAATGGTTTCTATACTAGTATTAAATACTCAAACT
Source organism: Allium fistulosum (assembly GCA_030737815.1). Classification (NCBI taxonomy): domain Eukaryota; kingdom Viridiplantae; phylum Streptophyta; class Magnoliopsida; order Asparagales; family Amaryllidaceae; genus Allium; species Allium fistulosum. Next base: position 965,065,760 of record CM060902.1, on the reverse strand, counting down.
CTTTCACAAAAACGATCTCAACATTACTCCTAATACAAAGCTTGTTTTTAAAATCGTTTTCTTATCTATTAGTATATACAAACCTTTACCTCATTCGTATGAGAAATCTAATTAAACGACTTAGTAAAACAAGTGGTATGAAACGCTTGCGTTTACTTCGTCGGTTAATTCTTGTACTTGTTCGAATGAAATCTCGTGACAATTTTCGAGTGGAAATATACAATCTGTTCGTAAATATTTAAGTTAAGCCAGTGGTTATGGGACATAAAGCTAAACTCATTTATTTACTAGCTTAGTGTAATTTACGCTTCTTGTTGATCAATGATGATCATTATATGGTTTAGACTAGCGATATGCGATGTCTCTTTGTCCACGTGGGGGACTGTACCCCATTCTATTGAGCTTCGTCTCATTTTTATAGGCTAGCGACCTATGGGTTTTATGGAGTTCGGTTCATCGGGCGTACCGTTATTGTACTACGTCGTTGTTCCGAATTATTTGAGTTTCAAGTTCATCGGGCGTACTGTTATTGCACTACGTCGTTGTTCCGGCTCATTTGAGTTTCAGGTTCCTCGGGCCTACCGTTATTGCACTACGCCGTTGCACCGGCTTTATGGTTAGCGACCATGGAATATCGACCCGTTTGTGATACACATGTTGGTGAGTTTTCATGCTCCCGTTTGTGATAGGCCTCCCCCTTTGTATTTTCTGGATTTCTAATTGTTGATTTCTGGAATTTGTGTTTCACCAATTTTTTGCGATTGGCATTGATATGTTTTGTCAACATTTGGGGTTTGGTGAATAAACTTAAGAATGTGATATTCTTTTTGGATATTTGACGAGATTTGAGATATTGTATGATTTTTATTGTTATTGAATTTATACTTGTCACAATATGGCATTATTGTTATCATACATTTTTGTGGTATCTCTTATCCTTTCTCATCTTATATGATATTTATATCTATACTTATCCGTTTATTATTTTTCTTCTTAGCAGCGGCTAGCTTCTGACTTTTGGCTAACTACTTTAGCTTAGTAGTATTTGCTTTTATACATTTGAGATAGAGACTCCTTGATGTATACATATTCTTTTGCTAGTACTTGTACATTTTCTTTTGTGATGTAGTGGATCATGTATGACTACTATTTTGATGTACACTTTTATGTGTTATATTCATATCTGTTTCCGCCTTTGTGATATGAATATCTGTGACTGATTTGTGTTATGCTTATTTCTATATTTGTTTTCGAAGCCCACGTAGCAACTGTGTAGTAGCTTTGAGTTCGTATTTGATATGTCGGATTTCCTATTGAAATGAAACGCAAGTCATATTATCTGACATATCGGTACTCACACAAAGCAATTACATAGATGGTCGCTCCTCAATAGCCTTATTCTTCATGCTAGTCGACGACATTACCCCGTAGTGTCCTTGGCTAGTGTGAGTATAGAGGTGGGGCGTCACATCTGGTATCTCATTAGGTTACTTCTTTCGGTAGGGAGGTGGGCCCTACAACCACTTAAGACCTTAATACTAAAGTAAACCCTTTTAGACACATCCTTATTTATTTGGAATCTCACTGGGTTACTTAATGCTTCCATTTAGGTGAGAGGCGGACCCTACGGCCACTTAAGACTTCAAACCAGAAGCGAACCCTTATGGAGATATCCCTCATCGCTCCTAATTCAAAATTTGGACTGTTTAATACTTTCAAATTAAGAAAGCAAGCCCAATCTCTCACGTCGTCACGGGTCGTAGGACTAGTGATATTTCACATCAGTAGTAAGTGCACCCGACTACTAGTAGCTTGAAATTGAAGGGCGGTCTTCCATTGAGTGACTCTACTGACCTTGCATCACTAACCCACAAAGTCCAATTAACCATTCTAAGTCTTTACTTGTATTATCTCAGATTAATATTGGACTTAGCTTACTAATTCCCTTTTTTATTTAAGGCAATAGATTTACCTTAAATATTTATCTACCCATAAATCCTCGTTTAAGGCTCATAAATGTCAATTTGTCCATAAATTCTAACAGACATTTCATAAGACATTTATATATGATTACTAATTTCAAACTAGTAACCTTTTATATCTATTCCATTTTTATCAGTCCCATTAATTCATTTACCCTATCAAATTATTGCAATTCCCATACTTATTACCATTTATTGGAGTTACAACCCTTTAAATTCTTTTCCCATTAGTTAATTGTCCTAAACGTGAATATAACGTGCAAGTGTCATTATTACCTTTTTGTTTAATTATTATAAGCACCGTAAATTACGTATAAATATTTGCTTTTATAAAATATGTTCTAGTTATATATCTTCACTTTAATATTCTTTTCCATGTTAAATTATTGGAATCATATCTATAAAGATTATCCGCTATAATTTCCATAAATTAGCCCAAAACAAAAGATTTCACTTTAAAAGATTACATTGTTTGAAATTACAAGGAGTAATCATTTCTTTTTATTACTGAAATAGACAGCATAAACTACAATGAATTCATACTTTATACATCTCTTTCTATTTGCTTCTAATCCTTGTTAGATCAAACGATGTTTTTTCTAAAATGGAAAGAAATCAAACTAATTTACAAATATTAAACGAAACTAAATTCCAACAATTCTAAACATAGAAGAGTTTACATTCCAACAAGATTAGAGTAATAATCCAAATTTATAACATTATTAAATAACTTATTTTAGATCTGGAATAAATTTCATTCAAATTAATTTCTAAATTCATACATTTTGGACAGATTTCCAGACCAGGTTGTAAACAATTCTAAATCAATTAACAAGAATATGTAGACGATATTTATTACATTCAGATCATATTCAATCCGTTGCCTACAACTCATATACAATTATCCAATTAGGCAAAAAACTCAAATAAACATCAACGGGATAGTTTTCATATTAAACAATCTACAAAATTTTCCACTCACCTTTTAAAAGAAATCCAAATCTATAGATTTGAAGTAGATCCTTTGATTCATCTCCAAATCCTTTTTAATCCAAGAGATATGTACGAGTATACATACAATAGAATTACAGATTAAGAAGAGATTTGGGATTGGAAAAAAATATATACAAATATATAAATTTCCTTAAATACGCACATGCTTGATTCTCTTCTCCTTTTTATTAGATTTCTACTCTTCTTCGATTTGTATGGATATAGATACAAATATCTTATCTTTATAATTTAGAAAGAAAGTGGAGAAGTAGAAATGGCAGAGCTTCGCTACTGCCTCTAGAAAAATATGATAAGGAGGGAGGTTTAGGTCTGAATTTATAGGCACTAGAATCAACCAGGACTGTTTGATCGAAATATATTAAACCTGGGCTGTTGTGGCCGAGTTTTATTACGCCCGCGGTTACCCAACCGGTCGACCGCCTTATATGCACCGGTCTGCCGCTACATGTCAACTGGTCGCAGTAAATGGTTAGCTTGTGAGCTCGGCCGAATAATTATAAACGTTAATTTTTCTTATTTATTTATTTTTATTTCGAATTCGCTTTTCGTCCGTAACTTTTTCGTTTAGAGTCCGATCGCAAAACTCCCAGTATGAAAGTTACTCAGAATTTCATCTCGAACACAATGGTTCAAGTTTAATAGTCGAATTCCATCGTTTGCATAAATTTCACTTTTGGAGCCTAATTAAGTAACTAGCCAACTAACTAAATAACTAATGCCAAATTACGGGGTGTTACATTCTTCCCCCTAAAACTAATTTCATCCTCGAAATTTCACCAACGATTAAGTCAAGGTTTTGGCTTCTAATTATCCTAAACTACATAACTGATGAGTGTACAATAAATTTTTCAACCAAACCTGCATAAGTGCATAGTGTATTACTGTATCACCACATAGAAAATATGTATGCAGAATAATTCTAAATCAAATCCTCCTATATGAATGCATTTCTTTTGAAAAGACTTTTAGAAAAATATGATGCAAACGACCTACATATATACTAGCAGTTCTATATGTATGCAGCTTTTGAATAATCTTTTCAACCAAAACGTAGAAACTCCTACAAATAGAAGTATGAAGCAACCAATTTTTCATCCACTTCCACCATCTAATAATCTAACGCATCGAAAATTCGCTTTCTAAACTTTACTCCTTTGCCGAAAAAAAGAATTTAGGCGGAGAATTTAACATTCTGATCACATTATAACCTTCTTATTCTCATACTACAATCGAAATTTCTTCACTGCTCCGGATTTTACTCCAAATTTTCCAAGCACAAAACGCATAAGGAGGCTATTTACAAGCTCTAAAATGGAGTTAAGTCTAAAAATAGACCTGCATGCGTCATCAACAAGGTATGGAAATAGAAATTCCAAGGCAAAAATAGCTTTTCCCTTGTTACCGCTTGCATTTATCACATCGTCAACCCTAATGCACTGCAAAATTCACAAATTCTAACTCTATTTGCCTTCCCTACGCCTAACATGTGCCCTTCAAAATAAAAAATTTCACAAAACTCTTTTTGACTTTTCAAAATTTGTACGTTGTTTGGAAAATAAATTCCCAAAATATTTAAATGCACATTTTCCCTGGAAATAAAATTTGAACAAAAACTCTAAAAATAATTAAGAGCCAAAATAACTAAAACCAAAAACTTCTTTTTTCGAAAGGGAACTTTTCAAATCAATGGGAAATTTTTCAAAATTTTTGATAAATCAAGCCAGAATTTCAGCGTAGTCGGAAGTCTGTTATGCGCTAAACGCATAACCCAAATTCCAAAATTCTACAACTAACCTTTACCTAAAAACTTGACATCTTATTTTAAAATGTCAACACATCTATTATTCAAAAAATTTAGCTTCTAATGAACATGAGAAATTTTCAACTATTCTAAACTTCCAGTCTTATATCGAATTTACTGTTAGTTAAGTATCGTTATGGGATTCTCATATTTATATTGTTTCTCTACTATGCATATATATAGGAGCGGTTCGCATATCCAGAAACAATAACATAGAAAATGAATAAAAACTCATAATATCCTGCGTGCCTTTTATAAGTGACAACTAACAGTTTTACAACGCAACAACCTAAAAGAAAGGAACAAATACTGGAAATTAAAGATACAACAATCCTAAATAAAACATTGCCTATGAACTATGTAAAGGTCTCGCTCCGTGGCTGAAGCTCGAGTCATTGCCGCGATCGCGGAATGGTCATAACATGGCTGTTATGCATCCAATCTCATGCCCCTGGAGCTGTTGCTCAATCCTATGCTCTCGGAGCCCTTTTGAACGACGAATAGCAACAAGCTCGAGACTTAAGTATCCCTCGGTGCCCTATGCTATCCCTTGCTACTGGTGTTACTGTTCCGGTGCTGGTACAGGCGGTGCAATAGGTGGTAAAAGAATATTCATCCTCTTAATAATAGTCCGATCAATGGCGAGAGGGACCTTCCTCACTACCGGCTCTCCACTCAAATTTACCACCTAATCCCAAAACACTCGAGTGAGCAAGTGGCAAAATGAAAAGTGAGTCCTCGGGGTACCTACTCCCTGATCGACTATATAAAGCATTAAGACACGAGCCTAATTGATGACTATGCTACCAATTATAGCATAGGTGGCTCTCTGCATTAAGGTATAGATCTTGTCGAGGCTTCCCGTCTTTGGAATGATGTTATGAATAATGCGCACAACGAGATGAGCAACCGATCTCAGATTGTCGATCCTCCAATCACCGACATTTCCAAAAAAGATCACATATAAAATCTCAGGATAAATAATCTCTATGTCATCCACATCTATGTCTACTGCAGGTATCTCCAAAATTCCAGTAAGATCCTCATCTGTCATCTTGATCCGACTCCCTTCACCTTGGACTCAATATAGTTGTTTCCATCATCAAAATTCTGCACCGTCTGTGCATAGAAAAGACAAGACGCAGGGCATGTTTCCCGCTTATAAGTCTCGAAGTGGAGGATCAATGCAAGTCCTGCTGTGATGAAAAGCTCTTCAAGCCCCAAAGCATCAAAATCTCTGAATTTCACTGATCGCCTATGGAGAAAATCAAAGTCCTTCGTTTCAAGATAAGTGGCAATCTTTCACTCACTCTGGTTAAGCCAAGCGACTTCTTGCAGAGTGAGACTGGGATAACGAGAGGAAGAGCCACCGGTGTGTGTTAGTGCAATGGGCTGAGAGGCAGTTGGAAAAAGGGAGAAATTGGTTTAGATCCGGCATGGTTGTGGGTCAAGATCCGACGTGCAAGAATTTTGGTGTCACTTGGTGGAGGAATGGAGGAGAGAGGCTTAGATAAGTAAAGGAAGGGGGTAGGAATGGGGTTCGATTAAAAATGGAGAGGAGTTGCGGCAGCTGATGGTTTGGATGTGACTTATAGTCGCGTTCCAGGCTCAGGTTCAGCCCAAATCCACCTGGCAATCGATCGCTACTAGGTCAACCGGTCCACCACTTGTGGTCGACTACTAGCCCAGATTTGGGCATGGCTTTAACGTGGACCCAATAGGGCTGGTTAAAATAATTAATATTATAATAATTGTCCCGCACACCATCTTCAACTTAACCCACCCTTAAAAATTCTTTCTTCCACACGACGGTATCCAACTTATCATGTAGACCCTTCCTTGGCAAGATTGCGATAGCCGCAACAAAACTATTATGACCAATAACACTTCTAAACACTAGAAAGTACTCCAATGCTATAACATACCTATTTCACATGGAAATATTTCTTCCAATAGCCGGTGAGTACAAAAACACTTCGAACTACATATCCCGATAAAATTGAACGTCATTCCTATTTCGTCCGTACCATAAAGAGAGAAAACATAAAAAACTTAATTTTATAAACTGGAAGATCACTAAGCTAAATATAAGCTCCTTTATACTTGTTTCTAAATAATTGAAACTATTTCATATCAAAACGTCCCTTTAAAGTCAAACTTATGTATTAATTATACCATGGTTTCCAAAAACCTTTTTAACCAACAAATTTCCCTAATTGGAAAAACTATTCCCTTACCAAAATAAATATCAAGCCTATACTGATATATGCATATAAATATTTAAGGCTATCAAGAATTAATCTTTTATAAACAAAAAAATTCTTAACATGACCAACATAGTAATACTTGTTTCTTTGAAAATTAAAATTTCCAAACATTCACAATATAAATTTTCCAAAATAAATCTTTCGAAAAAGAAATCCTTCGAAAACCTCTTTCCAAAAACTTAGGCATTTCCAAAATATACTTTATAAAAATTCTCTCATAGGTTTTAGACTAAGGATTTGACATTAATTATCCAAATAAAAATCTGGTTTGCCATCTAAGAGGTGATCAATGAATGCACCCTAGCAAAAACTTACTTCCGGACAATTTCGACATACAAACTCTAGTTTTCTGCCCATCTGGAATAAATTTGTATCTTCGATTGGAACTCAAAATCCAAACTCATAAGGTAACTAGAATCTCAACCATCTAGTCAAACACCTCCAGTCTTCGGGATTTTGCCATATGTCATGCTCATACTCTTCATCGACAGCACTTGATGCATCGCCAACACACCATGGGGTACTTCAGAGTCGGCATGGAAAAATTAGCTCTAAGATATTTCCAACCCACAATTGCTTTGCCCATTCCTTTAGAGTGAAACTACAACTGCTTCTATAGTCAAAATTCTTAGAATCTAATGTAAAATATAATAACACTAGATAGGAAAGTATGAATACGTTTTCTCAGTTTATCCTAATTCCTCTGATCTACTAACCTAGGCTCAAATACTAAATGTAACAAGCCGTAACTCCATGGGCCTAAATTTCGACAAAAATCGAAACCCAAGTCCATCAAAGCACAGATCATTGGATTTGGTACCTACAAATAAGAATGAGCATTATCAGAGATTGATAGAAATCTAAACTCACAGTGGAAATAATAATAGGATAAGAACATTGACTATGAATACTACCTTAGAATTAATGGTATTCCTACAATAATAGGATAAGAATACCGGCTATGAATACTACCTTGGAATTAATGGTATTCCTTGGATAGTGGACTGTCACATCAGCATCGAGCATGAGAGAAAGAAGACTTCTCCAACAACAAAGCACATCCAGCTCCAGTGACCGGTTTCTCCTAAATTCTATTCTGTGGGTTGTAATAAGGAGGGGAATCAAAACAACATTCTGGTGACTGGAAAAAATATATTGTTATCCGAGTTTTTAATCCAACGGAATTCAAAGGATGTTTAAACAGCTATGTTGAGTCAGAGCGACTCAAGAGCCAACCAAAAGGACTAGATGAATCAACCAAGAAAGATTAGAGAAAAAGAGGGGAACAATATGCTAAGGTGAAGGATCGCTAGCGATCCATCTCCTATGGATCGATAGCGATCCATAAGGATTGCTTGTAGCTCCTCCAATCCTCTTACATCATGATCCAATAGGTATTCTAGGAATGATTACTAAGTTGATGAAATTCCAAGCTAGTTAGATCTAGAAGTGAGCATTCGTCTGACTCAATTAGCAGTCCATTGCAACCAATGTATGAATCATCATCAAAACAAGTCAACAAGCTATGAAATTACATGGAGAGCGCCTACATAAGACAACAAATGAAATCCAAAAGACGGAGTCCAAAATCCACCAAGTACATGGATCACTAGCGATCCCTAGGCTACGGATCGCTATCGATCCATAAGATCATGTTAGATTGCTATGAAATTTAAGGAAATGATGAAGGAGAGTATCCCAAGTAATTGGATCGTTAGCGACCTAGAAACTATGGCTCGGATCGTTATGAAATTTTCAAAGCACATTCGTATTTCCGGGGGCAAGCTTCTGGCAAGACGGCCTAGCCAATAGCTCTCCAACCCCTATAAATATGATCCCACCTACAACATAAATGGGATCTTCCAAACTGGCTTCTAAAACTCTGCAGGAACTACTCTTCTCCTCACACACAGCAGACATCTAAAGGTTCACTGTGATTCTCAGTGAATTCTAACACTAGTGACTTGATCTAACCTATAGGATTCAGTCGCATTGTAATCATACTCAACTTGTACAGTTGTTTATTTACTTTCTCTACAATTTACTATTTCTTTTTCTACATATTTTCCTTGATAAACAAGGCTGGTGCTTTCATACTCAATCCAAGGTGTGATCCATTTTTAGGGTTAACAGTTTAGGGTTTTCACTAAGAATCCAACTCGGCAAGGATCTTGCTATCTACTTTGGATCAGATAGGTTCAAAAGTTAGATCCTTAATCTCTATTCGAAAGATCTGCTGCTAAGAATCATTGGCTCCAGGAAGAAAGAGAACTACTTCTAGAAGATCCATAGGGGCGGTAATTGTTGGAGAAGAGATGAATCATCAGCAAATCAAAGTCAATGGCGCCAACGTAGGAGTTCAGGTGCTAGGATCCTCTAATCAACGTGAAGTTGTTACTAGAGATAAGTTGAATAAAATGGTTGACGAAATCAATCAGAAAATGGAAAGTAGTCAAAGAGCTCTCATGGACAAACTTAATGCCCACTTGATCTTACAATCACATCCTGCTCCAAGAACCATGGCAGGACTCCCGGCTATCGTAGAACAATAAAATTCTTCCGTTTTTGGCCAAAATAGAAGGAACGGGAAGCAGCCGTCGAAAGGAGTGATAGCTGGAACCATGAGAATCAACATAGATGGAAACACAAGCACTTCACCGACCGCAAGGCAACCAGCTACGAATTTAAATCTAGGAGTGAAGACCCCACATGAGGATATAGCCATGGACCTCTTCGATTCAGAAGATGGAGAGCAACTTAATGACTATAAGTTAGAAGAAAATGCTAATGCATTCAATAACGCTAGGGAGATCCAATCTTCCCTAATTAGGCCAACCACAAGCCAATGGAATTCCAAGGGAGTGGCTCTCCCGAAGACTGGAGAGCCTAGGCTTCAGCCCACTAACCAAGATCGTTTGCAAAGCCAAATGCTCAGTGTAGTTACTGACAACCGACCCCTAGATTACCGGTCATCTGAAGTGTATATCACGGACATAGTCAAGCGGCCGATGGATGAGAGTAAGAATAGAAGGGATGATGAATGTGGATCTGCTCCAATTCAGACTCCTTTCACTGATGAGATCTTTAGTGAGCGGTACCCAGAAAAGTTCACTATGCCAACTATTCCATCTTATGACGGAACGAGAGACTCAAAACCCCATTTGTATAAGTACAGTTGGCACATGGATGGAGCAAATGCTTCGGACGCCGTTCGATGTTGATGTTTCCTGATTTTTCTAAAGGGAATTGCTTCCAAGTGGTTCACTAGGCTTCGATCGAGATCCATCTCCACTTTCGATCAACTAGCAACAAGATTCCTTGACCAATTTAGACTCCACATGGCGCAGTCTAAAGATGTGATGTCCTTGTCTGGTCTATTCCACGGATTAAATGAATCTCTAAAGTCTTTCATGAGTCGGTTCAACACCGTAGTGACAGAAGTAAGCAATCCGAACAAAGATATGGTTTTTATGGCCTTGTTTCGCGCCATCCACCCCGAAACTGAATTTGGAAAATGGATCAAAATTAATAAAAACCTACCACTAGGAAAGACTTCAACCGTAAGGCGAGTCAATACTTGAGATTAGAAGAGGCGCAATAATTAGAAAGTAAATCTACTAGCTTACAACCGATGAACATTGAATGGAGTAGTATAGCAATAAACCACGACATAAATACCTTTGGGATTGTTGAAGGAAGCACGGGAAAAGATGGAAATCAAAAAACGAAAAATCAGAATTCCAACAAACGAAATGGTAACAATAAACATCTTAAAGGCTTCAGGCCCGAAGATTACACCTCTCTCAATGACACTCCGGACATCTACCTCGCAACACAAGGGACAGAGGAGTACAAGAAACCTCCTAAAAAGGAAGCAACTGAACATCACAAGCATTTCAGAAATTATTGTCGCTACCAAGAAATGCATGGTCATAACACAAATGGGTGTCTTTACCTGAAGAATTTGATTGAAGAGTTGATTTAGGAAAACAAGCTTCAGCAATACGTGAGGAAATCACAAAATCCTGACCAACCCATGGCTCCTTAAGCTCATAGAGATTGAGGGAAGCAAGCTGGAACCAGCAAAGAGGGATCTACACGAACCGACCAAAGACTCATCATTGGAACAATATGTGAAGGACCTCACATCCCGCATAGAACAGTTGGGGAGAAATGGAGCAACATGTGAGCTCATTGAAGCATGCTCCGAAAGGCGCCTACCTTGTAGCCGAAGAAGGAACACCCGTTGAGCAGCAGAGAACCCTGAACGATGACATAGTATTCAGAAATTGAGACACCGAGAGAGTAAATGCTCTAACTCTCGATCCCATGGTCGTGACAGTAGGAATCAGACCCGCTGTGGTCCGATGAGTACTGTTAGACAGCGGCAGCCCTTTGAAAATCCTTTTCAACTGCACCTTTGACCAGATAGAGATCAGCATGAAAGACGTATCCGCCTGCCAAACAAAAATTCAAGGATTTACCAACGAACACAAACAACCCATCGGAATGATTGACTTGCCTATAAAACTTGGGGAAGGCGACCGACGAGTCACACTCGTCCAAAATTTCATGACCGTAGACGAAGCTTCTGCATACAATGCCTTCTTGGGATGACCCATGTTGGCAGATTTCAGAATTGCTTTAGCCCAATGGTGGCTTACCATGAATTCCCAATAGAGAACGGAGTCGCGGTGATCAAAGGAGACCAAAGTGCTGCCAGAGAATGTTATATCACAGAACTACATGAATCTCAAAGAAAGGAAAAAGGGAAGAATGTGGGGAGAACTCTCCACATTCGCGAACCTGCCGAATAGAAACTATAGAGCCACCCCTGGCTTGGGAATCATAGCCGATTTGATAAGGCTTTGGACCCTAGAAAGAAGAATTCAAGGGAGGATCAGGCAACACCAGCAGAATTGATGGTGTCCGTCCCAGTTGACATGGATGACCCAACGTGGGTCTTGAAAATTGGATCGCACCTTAGAAACAAGATGCGATTGGAACTCCCTAAATTTCTTCGCGCCAACTCGGATGTGTTCGCTTGGACACCTTCCGATAAGTGTGGGGTATCATCGGGAATTGTATGTCATGCACTCAACATTGATCCCATGTTTACATCGATAAAGCAGAAGAGGCGCAGCCTGGGCCCCGAACAGTCCAAGGCGTTGAGAAAAGAAATAGACAAACTGATGGCCAATGGTTTTATTAGTGATATGACCTACCGTGAATGGGTATCTAATCCGGTTTTAGTCAAGAAGTCCAATGGGAAATGGAGAACTTATATCAACTATTCAGACTTAAACAAAGCCTGCTCGAAAGACAGCTTTCCCCTGCCTAGAATTGACCAGCTTATGGACTGGATGGCTGGATATGAACTGCTATCAATTATGGATGCATATTTGGGGTACAATCAGATCATGATGCACGAAATGGACCAAGAAAATACCGATTTTATTACCAAGCTAGAACTGTATTGCTACAAAGTGATGCTGTTTGGCTTAAAGAACGCTAGGTCAACTTACCAGCGATTGGTAAACGCCATGCTTAAGCGTCAAATTAGGAAGACAATGGAAGTATATGTAGATGACATGTTGGTTAAATCGGGAATATCTGCCAATCACTTGAACAATCTCGCTAAAATGTTTGAGATACTCCAAAAATATGGGATGAAGCTCAATCCTCTCAAATGTCACTTCGGGGTAGCCTACAGAGAGTTCTTGGGATTCATAGTGAGCGCCAAAGGCATCGAAGCAAATCCAAAGCAAATTATTGCCCTACGAGAAGTCGAAGCCCCAAAGAACAAGAAGGAGTTACAAAGCCTGAATGGGAAAGTCATAGTGCTAAGCCGGTTCATCTCAAAAGCCATCGACAAATGCGTATCGTTCTTTGATGCACTAAAGAAAGGAAAGAAGTACTTCGAATGGAATGAGGCTTGTCAAACCGTGTTTGAAGAGTTGCTACGACAAATGGAAGCCCCGCCAATCCTATCAAAGCTAGTAGATGGAGAGCACTTGTTCATCTACTTAGCAGTCTCACCTCACGCACTAAGAGCTGCTCTTGTAGCTGAAGAAGCTAGGATCCAGCGACCCATATACTACATTAGTAAATAGTTCACTGGAGCTGAGAAAAATTATCTGAAATTGGAAAAGCTAGCATATTGTCTCTTGATCGCATCTAAGAAGCTACGACCGTATTTCCAGGCACACCCAATCAAATTTGGCCGACCAACCCTTAAAACAGGTATTGTATCACCTCGAGACATCCTGGTGGCTCATCAAATGAAATATCGAATTAAGTCAATATGAATTCACTTACCATCCTAGAAGGGTAACCAACTGGCAAGCATTGGCAGATTTCATCTCCAAATTTAACACACGGGACGATGAAGAAGAAATTACACCGGAAGTGGAAACACGATGGAAGCTCTTTATCGATGGTGCATCTAATAACTTCTGCTCGAGGGCAGGGTAGTGCTTGAGACTTCCGAAGGACGAGCCGTTTGCTATGCCTTCTGATTGGAATTCCCAATGATAAATAACGAAGCAGAACAGGTATTGATAGTTGGGCTAAAAATTGTTTACGAACTGGAGATAAAATCTATACACATCTATAGTGAGTATCAATTAATCGTCTTTCAGGTGAAAAGAGAGTACTAGGCTCAAGGGGAGAACCTCGCCCCATACCTATCTAAAGCGCAAGAATTGCTTAATGACATCGAACTTTACACCATAACCCACATCCCGAGGGAGCAAAACACGAAGGCTGACTAATTAGCTAAACTACCCAGTTTCGAAGAAGCTCAATCGTTGGGACTAGTCCTAGTTGAAACCCTCACCACTCCAAGCATAAGCGAAATGGATATCAAATGGAGTTTTGAAACCACCATTGAACCGGAAATACGGATGATGCCAATCAAAGACTACTTGCTTACAGGAACTCTTCCCGCAGATAGGAACCTGCGGAAAAAGCTTCTCCAGAAAGCACTGCGATTTATAATGTAGGATGGGATACTCTACCGAAGGGGGTTCTCTACCCCCTTGCTTAGATGTGTGACCGACGACGAAGCTCAAAGGATCCCGAGAGAAGTTCACGAGGGAGATTGCGGAGACCACACCGGGGTGCAAACCCTTGCAAAGAAAATCCTTCGATACGGGTATGTCTTTCCAACAGTAAACCGCGATGCAACAGGTTACGCCAGATGGTGCGACCGATGCCAAAGATTCAGCAAGATCAAAAGAACTCCCTCAATAGAGCTAACGCAAATGGTCGGTCCATAGCCGTTCACAATATGGGGAATTGATTTGATTAGCGTATTGCTAATAGCTAAAGGAGGAGCTAAATATGCTATAGTTGCCATTGACTATTTCACCAAATGGGCTGAAGCGGAACCACTAGCCACCATTACCACAAAGAAAGTCATTAACTTTGTTACTAAAAAAATTATATGCAGGTTTGGTGTGCCATAGAAAATCATCACTGATAATGTGACCTAATTTGAAAACACCGAGTTCAAAAGACTTTTGCAAACACTTTCGAATCGAGAAGAGCTTTTCCGCGGTCGCTAATCCACAAGCAAACGGGCAAGTGGAAGCAATAAACAAGATCATGAAGTCCACCTTCAAAAAGCGGCTAACTAAAGCTATAGGGAATTGGGTTGATGAACTTCCACTCACACTACGGGCTTACTGAACAACACACAACGCAGCAACCAGACATACCCCATTCGCCTTGGCGTTTGGTTCATAAGCAATGATCCCTATCAAACTTGAAGTCCCCTCTCATCGAAGGTAGAATTTCAATCAGAGATAAAACGAGCAGCTCCTACTCGAGTCGCTTGATATGATTGACGAGAAGAGGGAAGAAGCTGAGTTAAGGACTACTACTCACAAAAAAAGGATCGAATGGTACTTCAACTCCAAAGTTCACAACTGAACCTTTAAAGTGGGAGACCTCGTCCTCAAATGAGTCTATCATATATCAGGATCCTTTGGACCAAACTGGGAAGGGCCGTATGTGATCAGCCAACAGTTTAGGGATGGAACATACAAACTAACAACTGTTGACAGAATCCAAATTCCCCGACAAGGGAACAGCGAATCGCTGCGTCATTACTTTATCTGAAACTATCTTATGTACTTCTTATTTTTAGTAAATAAGCCATCCCGGAATACCGAGGGCATTGTAAATAGCAGAACTTGCCCAAGTTTTCTTAAAAAAATTCCTTTGCTTTCTGAACCAATAAAACTTTGTTTATAAAAGTAACCTACCGAGTCAACGGAGTCAAATCAGCTCAAAACCATCCAATCGCTGTGTGAGATAGTGGAACCAAGGTCAAGTATGCCCCACTTACCATTCGGGTCGATGGAAGCAAATCGACTTGAACCGTTGGATCGGCGGAACCCAATCCCCGCCTTTTGAGAACTGGTGTTGCTCCGGCGATGCTAGGAAGGCCCAAATCGATGTCGCGCATTCCGTATGCCGCGCATCACGTCTTGGATTGTGGAATCACATCCAGGCAAGCACAACCTTAAAGCCATGCATTCCCATAAGCCACGCATTACTTTTTGAGCCATGGAATCATGATCTTGAAGCATGAACTCCCCATGTTGCCCAAAGATTGGTAACGCTGAGGAGCTCCAAACCGTTCTGGATCGATGGGTCATATCGATCCCAAAAGCCGCATACCACACAAGCCATGCACACTTCCAAAAGCCGCGCACACTCCTAAAAGTCACGCACTTCATAAGCCGTGCACATTCCTAAGTACCGATATTGTCCCAATAATGCCAGGAAACTCATCTATTGCAGGACTAGCAAAAATCAATCTAATCCCACTATCAGGAGTAATGGGTATAAATCCGGCATTGTCAAACTGCTAGGAATCGGCAAAAAATTCCAATTGTTTACCGAAAATATTTTCAGAATCGAGACGTCCAAATAACAAGTTCCCGAAGATAGGAACTACGAAACAAGCCTAATTATAGACATCCAAAAATCTCACTCGGATCAACTGGTCATTCGTCAAGTGTTTGGAATAATCAGCCTCGTGAACTTGGGGGGACACACATATCGATACTCAAAGAAAATACTCAAAAAAAACCAAGCACTTCACAGTTCTGTTACTCCAAACAAAGAATTTTGGCGGTAATTACAGGACTAGATAAAATAAAATAGCAGTAAATAAAATTAATAAATTTGGCACAAGAGAATGAAACACAGATAAGTAAACATATAAAGTTACAATCAAAATGTCAACATTGTATTACTTATAGCATTTTCTATACAAGTCAAAAATGTGGGGCCGTACCCACACAATATCGGCCAACAAAAAGAAAAATACAGATGCTACAACAATCGAAGCAGTAAGTGTAAAATCTGCACTTGAAAAAAACACGTATTAAACAAAACAAAATGTCCCAAAAACTGGCTGTTGGGGGAGCATCTTTATGGTGACTCTCTTGGGGAGGAAAATCCGGAAGAATGGGACTCAGTCTCGGAGTTCTATCACACGATTTAGAGTTTCCGTCGCTGGAGTCTACATCGAAATCAACATCACTAGAGGAGGAATCATAACTACTGCTGCCCTCAACTTCACCCTCCTCCTTTTCTATTGCCACTGCAACTTTTCCCACGCACTACTTGAATTCTTCTTCCCCTTCCTTCAGAATCGCGGGCATTCTAACCGAACAGCTGGCTTCAGCCATAACACCCCTTCCTTCATGAGTTTCTTCAGTTGACTCGCTAGATAGGCCTTCTTTTTCTGGGAAACCACCTTCTTCAAAGCCATGTGATGAAGAAGTGGAGCATGTTTGTATTCTGGAATGGGAAGGAGATGGGACTTTAACAGCCACGGTTGATCTCCAAGGATGCAACTGCCTATACCGGAGCATATTCTCGTCTGTTAGCAAAAATTTAACCGATCTCTCCTTGGCATCCAAGGCCTTCAGAGTATGGAAAATATGATCTAGTATTGGGTCTTAATTTAGCCTCGAAATAACTATAAGAAGTATTTAATCTTTCAGAAATCCAATGGCGAAGTATCGAAACTCAATAAGTAAAGGAGAGAACTTACCCCCCGTCGTCCAAAGGTGGTTAAATCCTTCAGGACACCTAACAAAGATTGCCTTGAAGCTGCAGCACGATCTTGTGATTCCTTTGGGCCTCAATGACGACAAGGGATGGGTAATCGTCTCTCTTCTTAAATGGAAGAAAATATCTCAACTCATCGAAGCTCGAGGCACAATTAAATGTCCACATAAACAGGACATAAAGGCAAGTCAAGATTACATATCCATTATGATGAATTTGGAATGGTGTAATTTTCAAGTTCAAAAGAGTTTCATTCAAGAAGTTATTGAAGGGGCACTATTCCATTTAAACACATATACCGGTGGCAAGCGGCATATCCCAAAGGCGGCATATAGGCAAACTCATTCTTCTTCGAAAGGCGTACATTGTCTTCCAGAACACCGTGTTGTAAGCAAATGTTATGTAGAACCTTAGCGGAGATTATGAAGGAAGCTCTCTCTAAGGCATTAAGCAGAACTCTAAAATTCGGAGGAGTACGGTCTACAACCGGGACAACCGGAACCAGTTAACCATATTCAGCTCGCGAAACTAAAGAGGAAGGCGCAACGGATGACGACTCGGCTTCTGAAAGTGCTGGACTTCCTCCATTGGACTTACGGCGAGAGGACAAGTGCTTCATTCTATACAACAGAACTTGCATCCAACGTAGTCAGGTAATTCTATCTTTAATTAAAAATTCCCCTACAATACTTGAATTTCTAAGGAATATCAATTTACATTGGCACATCGGATTTCAAGTATAGATCGGGGCAAGTGCAGTGTGTTATCTATGTGGGGTGCGCTCGGTGTCCTGAACACTACAAACGCTTTATCCCGTGTAGATAGTTCGCAAGGGCTTCTCATATCATTTATTGAAATTATTTCTTCTACACTTACCGTTATCGATCAACGATCGATAGCAGATCCGTTGTCCGAAGCGACGCAGAAAGCTCTTCCCATTTCAGGTACACCGAGTGTGCAATAACAGAACCAATTTGAACTTATACAAGGCGATAACAACATAAGCTGCAAGTAAGATGCTATCCTAAGCCATTATTCCCATCCGGAAGAACTAAAACCAATTCGCGAGACGTCGTGTTGTATCAACAATGTAACTTAGTACAAGCCAATTCTGATTCTGTGGACGAAGATAACAAAACATGTCAAGCACTAAGGTAAAGCCCGAGTATTGTTCCGTGAAGAACTCAAGACTCGATTTACTATCTTCTTTCACAAAATCTCCATTAACTCGAATTCTCCACAACGATCATCACCAATACAACATAATCGCCAAATTGTTAAACGAATGCCAAATTTCAAACCACCCACCTAAAGTCAAAAAATCAAAGGGCAAGAATGGTTGAAGTTTGCGACGGCAGCGATCTAAGGTAGGCTGGTCTATGGTGATCCAAATTGGAGAAGTCTTAGGTGCTAATGGCTGGCCCAGGGCAAAGGCAATCTTCAGAACGGTCGATGGCAAGAAGGATCTGCGATGGATGGTCGACAACGGTAACAGAATGATGGATTTAGGGTTTAGATGAATTTAGGTTGGGTCATGAGGCAAGAAGCTCGAGTCACAATAGAAATGTAGAAGGTAAAAAGGATCGTCTCGATTGAGTTTAATAGGAAAATTGAATAAAATAATACGCTAAGTCTTTGGGTCGCTAGCGATCCAAGGACTATGGATTGCTAGGATCCATCAAATGGGAACCTATCTTCCCCAAATTTGCTCATCATGATCCACGTATTATCTACAAGCATCAAGAAAGTTATAGGATTGAAATTGATTTGTTTTAATGAGCAACAACGTCCCACATCAAATTTCAACAAATTTCCATAGCCAAATTCGCATGATGGCCTCAACATGACCCAAAGAAACTCACTAAACATGAACGCCAAAGAAGTTACTTCCAAAGCACGCCTTGGTTTCAACAAAGGCATACTCTGTGGGCAAACGTTATCTGGGTTTTTAACCCAATAGAATTCAAAGGAAGTTGGAATAGCTACTCGAGTTAGAGCAACTCAAGATCCAACCAAAAGAACTATAAGAATCAACCAAGAAAGGTTAGAGAAAAAGAAGGCAAAAATATGCTAAGGTGATGGATCGCTAGCGATCCATATGGATCGCTCATAGGTCCTCCAATCCTCTTGCTTCATGATCTAATAGGTATTCTAGGAATGATTGCTAAGTTTGATGGAATTCCAAGCAAGTTAGATTGAGAAGTGAGTCGTCTGATTCAATCAGCAGTCTAATGCAACCAGTGTATGAATCAACATCAAAACAAGGCGATAAGCTACGAAATTACATGGAGAGCGCCTACATAAGACAACAAGTGCAATTCAAAAGACGGAGTCCAAAATCCACTAAGTACATGGATCAGTAGCGATCCATAGGCTATGGATCACTAGCAAATCATAAGATCATGTTAGATTGCCATGAAATTTAAGGAAAGGATGGAGAGAGAGTATCCTAAGTAATTGTATCATTAGCAACCCATAAACTATGGATCGCTAGTGATCCATAGCGTATGGATTTCTAGTGATCCATCAGATTGGCTCGGATCATCATGAAATTTTCAGAGCACCTTCGCATTTCCAGGGGAAAGCTTTTGGCAAGGCGGCCTAGCCCAATAGCTCTCCAACTGCTATAACTACGATCATACCTACAACATAAACGGGATCTTCCGGATTGGCTGCTGAAACTCTGCAGAAACAACCCTTTACTCTTCTCCTACCACACAATAGACATCTAAAGGGTTCGCTGTGATTCTCCAATTAATTCTAACACTAGTGACTTGACCTAACCTACAGGATTCAATCGCATTATAATCATATTCAACTTGTAATTGAAGTCGGTCAATAAGAGAAGTTATAAAGTGGACGTAGGCTTCGTTAACAGTCGAACCACTATAAAAATCTCTTGTTCATTTACTTTCTCTATGATTTACTATTGCTTTTTCTACCTTATTTGTGTTGATAAACAAGGCTGGTGCTTTCATACTCAATCCAGGGTGTTGATCCATTTTTTGGGTTAACATATATAAACTGTTTGTAATATAAATTTATACCGATTGGTTTCCATTTAATAGTTATGTCCATCAAGGTTAGCAATTTTAAACTAACCTTGCATTTCATACACGATTACTTACCTACCCCTTCCCCAGGTAGAAAATACTAATGAAGCCTTATCAACCACCCAATACTTCCAAACCCATTTGCCACTTAATATTTCTAAATATGAAGCGGGCTTCTACAATACTTTTAAAAAGAGAAATAGGCAAGCTATGTCATTAAGACCTTAGTAAAGGTAGACCCCATTATTTAAAACCTATTCTCAAGGTGGTTTCCTAACAATGTTGTCAATAGTTGGTGGGTCTAACTAGGAAGACCTCTAACCACTATTTAAGGCTTTCGACATTTAATGTCCAACTATTACCGTATCCATCGCCGATGAAATCGTAGCCATGTAATAAACAGTACCCAAACCACTTAATATCTTTTATTGGAAAATAGGCAGACTCCGGTCATTTAAGACCTTACTTAAGGCAGACCGCATCATTTAAGACCTATTCCCAAGGCATGCTTCTCAATGGTACTATCGTTATTATGGCCTTAGCAATGTGAGAGACTGTACCAATGCCACTTAATACCTCATTATCAAGGACTACGCAGACCCCTGACCATTTAACACATATTATTAGGTAGACCTTTATCATTTAATACCTTACCCCAAGCGGACTCCTCACTGGTACTATATAGCTGACATTGCTTGAAAATCTCATTGGGCTACTTAATACTTCTTTTATAGGAAAGAGGCGAATCCTTCGGTCATTTAAGACCCCAAACCTGAAGCAAACCCTTTCTGAGATATCCACTATCACTCTTAATTATAAGTATGGAATCTCATTAGGTTACTTCTTTAGATAGGGAGGCGGGCCCTACAACCACTTAAGACCTCAACACTAAAGTGAACTCTTTTAGAGACAACCTTATTTATTTGGAATCTCACAAGATTACTTAATACTTCCATTTAGAAGAGAGGCGGAACCTACAACCACTTAAGACCTCAAACCAGAAGTGAACCCTATAGAGATATCCCTCACCGCTCCTAATTCCAAATTTGGACCATTTAATACTTTCCAACTAAGAAAGTAGGCCCAATTCTCACATTGTCATAGTCCTAGGATTAGTTTATATCTCACATCAGTAGTAAGTGCACCCGACTGCTGGTAGCCTCAAAGTGAAGGGCAGTCTTCTGTACTGACCTTGCATTACTAACCCACTGTCCAATTAACCATCCTAAGTCTTTACTTATATAAATCCCCGTTTAATGCTCATAAATGCCATTTTTTCCATAAAATTCTAACTGACATTTCCTAAGACATTTTATGTACGATTACTAATTTTAAACTAGTAATCTTTTATACCTATTCCATTTTTATCAATCCCATTAATCCACTTACCATATCAGATTATTGCAACTCCCATACTTATTACAATTTATTGGAGTTGTAACCTTTTCAATTCTTTTCCCATTAGTTAATTATCCTAAATGTGAATACTACGTGCAAGTGTCATTATTATCTTTTTATTTAGTTATTAGGAACAAATATTTGCTTTTCTCAAATATGTTCTAGTTATATATCTTCACTAGAATATTATTTTCTATGTTAAATTATTGGAATTATATCTAAAATATTATCCGCTATAATTTCCATAAATTAGCCCAAAGCAAAAGATTTAACTCTAAAAGATTATATTGTTTGAAATTACAAGTAATAATCATTTCTTTTATTACTGAAATAGACAGTGTAAACTACAATGAATTCATACTTTACACATCCCTTTCTCTTTCTATTTGCATATATTCCTTGTTAGATCAAACGTTGTATTTTTCTAAAAGGGAAAGAGATCAAACTAATTTACAAATATTAAACAGATCTAAATTCCAACAATTCCAAATATAGAAGAGTTTACATTCAAACAAGAGATTAGGATAATAATCCAAATTTATAACATTATTATACAACCTATTTCAGATCTGGGATAAATTTCATTCAAATCAATATTATATATTCATACTTTTGGGACTGATTTTTAGATCTGGGTAAAAAAATTCTAAATTAATTCATAAAAAAGAATATGTAGGCAGTATTTATTATATTCAGATCATATTCAATTCGTTGCCTACAACTCATATACAATTATTTAATTAGGCAAAAAAATAAAATAAACACCAGTGGGATAGTTTTCATATTATAATAATCTATAAAATTTCCCACTCAACTTTTAAAAGCGGTCCAAATCTCCAGATCTGATGTAGAACCTTTGATTCATCTCCATATCCTTTTTATTCTAAGAGACATGTATATAAGGGTATATACATACATCAGAATTATAGATCTGAAAAGATATTTAGGATTGGAAGAGAAAATAGATACAAATATATATAAATATATAAATTACCTTAAATACACATATGGTTGATTCTCTTCTTCTATTTATTATATTTCTACTCTACTATGATTTGTATGAATATTGATACAAATATCTTACTTTTATAATTTAGAAAGAGAGTGGAGAAGAAGAAATGCAGAGCTTCGCTGTTACCTCCAGAAAAATATGAGAAGGGAAGGGAGGGTTAGGCCAGAATTTATAGGCATTAGAATCAACAAGAACCGTTAGATCGAAATATATTAAATCTAGATCGTTTTGGCGTAGGTTTATTGCGCCCACGGTTACCCAACTGGTCGATTGCCTTATATGCACTGGTCAACCGCTGCATGTCGATCGACCGTAGTGAATGGTCAGCCGGTGGGCTCAAACGGATAATTATAAACGTTAATTTTTCTTATTTATTTATTTATTTATTTTCGTTCCGAACTTGTTTTTCATCTGTAACTTCTTCATTTGGACTTCGATCGCAAAATTCCAAATATAAAAGTTGCTTAGAATTTCGCCATGAATGCAATGGTGCAAATTTCATGGTCAAATTCCATCATTTGTACAAATTCCACTTTTGGAGCCTAATTAATTAACTAACCAACTAATTAAATAACTAAAGCCAATTAAGGGGTGTTACAACATTGGCATAGGGTAGGCTCGATGGCAATCTAGGTCTTCGAAGCCTAATGCTCAAAGTCATTTGTAAAATAGTGCGACACCAATGCTATAAAGGTTGGCTTGTATAAACATCGACATCGCTATGTGGAGACCTATCCCTTTTTCTCTTTGTTACTTTGACCTCGACGAGGATCAAAACCAATCCACTACATGCCAAACTTGCTGACATCATGTGGCATCATTTTGTTCCACGTCGATGATAGTTGATTGAGGAGATATGGGTCGACATAGCTAATATAGACATGGTAAAATTGTTATTAACTTAAAAACTGCCAAATTGCTTTAAAAAGATATTACTTCTCACTCAACCTTTATAATTTGCCAAAAGCTTATTGGCTACTAAACTTTATCAATTTCTTTACTGAAAAACTACCGCACCCTATTTCCAACATCCAAAACATTGTTTCAAATAATTAACTAATAACCATAATTAATTAAACTTTTATATGCTTACACTAGCATAAATAATTCTTCATAATTCAAAATTACATGAGAAAAATAAAAAAATTCACAGAAATTAGAGAATACCTTTCTCTACATCATATAAAATTTCCATGCCCAAAACCTTATTCAATTATTTAAAATGATTAAAACTCATAATTAAGCCATTTTCCTTCATACGAAATTCATAAAGTAATATCTATAATTTGAAAAATTATGAAATTAAAAAACCATCTCCAAAATAATGTTTACCTTAACATATCAAAATTTTAAATCATTTGGAGGATAAAAACTTTGGATTTAACCCTAAAATCGAATTAAACCTTTTCTAATAAATTCCAAAAATTCCCATTAATCATTATTCTATCCAAACATTGATTATTAGATCATAACTTGACCAATCCAACAAATCGGATTTGGGTATTACCCATGACCGAATCAAAACAAAGATTTAAGAGATGATAAGTGTTATTATTCACCTTAGATTAATGGTTGGTGTTGAGATTTGGTGTAGCTCTTAACCCTAAGCTTGCTTTCCCTTGAATCCTAGATTTCGATCTCCCTATTGCTTCCTAATGGTTGGCCTTGATTGAGTTTTCCTTTTGGTTGTTTTTTTTGTGAAAATGAGAATGATGTAGGAGGTGATAGTTTAATGAATGAACGGTTTATCTATGCCTATTTTGCCCCTCCCATATATTCTTCTATGTGTATTAATTTTAAAAAATATAACTTAGTTCATTAAGTTTGGCACGACCACACTAATTAACCAAATCTCATTCTGCCTAATTATATATATTATTATATTTAATCTATCAAACTAAATGTCTTGGATAATGTTAACTAAAAATTAGGGGTGTTACAGGCTCCCACCTTAAAGATTTTTTTCCTCGAAATTCAGTAAGGACTACAAAATAAGCATAATGAACATGCAACCAAAGCTAAAATATTCTACCAGCCATAAAATCTATATATAACAAATATAGAACATACCCTCATAACGGATGGGGATAAGTATCCCTAATCTTGTCCTTTGTCTCCCATGTACAGTCTTTCTCGTTGTCGCTCCAATTAACTTTCACCATCTTGACTGTCTTATTCCTTAACTTCTTCTCATCTCTCGCTACAACCTGAACTGGTTGCCTAACAAAAGTCAAATCCAGTTCTACTACTAAATTTTCCAATGCAGTCGGAGTGATAGTAGTCTTTGGATCATGCACATACTTCCGAAGATGAGAAACATGAAAAACATTATGGACACCTGCCAAATTGCTCGATAACTTTACTGGATATGCGAGCTTTCCAATCCTCTCTATAACTAGGAATGGTCCAGCATATCTCGGTGCCAGTTTCCCTGACTTTCCAAAATGTACAACACCCTTCATCAGTGATACTTTAATGAAAATCTTATCTCCAAATTAGAACTCTAGATACTTATCCCTTCTGTCCGCATAACTTTTCTATCTATACTGAGCTTCTCTCATCCTACCAAGGATTAAATCAATTTTCTCCGTTGCTTCTCTCACCAAATCTAGACCTAAGACTAACATGTCTCTAGTTTCTAACCAACATGCTAGTGACTTGCACGGACTTCCATACAAAGCTTCGAAAGGCGCCATTCATATACTAGTATGATAATATTATTATAGGAAAACTTAACCAAGTGTAGGTTGTATTCCCATGATCCACCAACATCTTGTATCAAGCTCTCAATAAATCCTCGAGTACCTGATTGACTCTTTCTGTCTACCCATCCGTCTGAGGGTGATAAGCGGTACTCATCTAAAGCTTGGTACCTAACACTTCTTGTAGACTCTTCCAGAACTCACTAGTAAAAAACATATCTATGTCACTGACTATACTACTACGAATCCTATGCGGTCTATCTATGTTCTTTATAAAATAAGTTAGCTAAAACATGTGTCGTCCTGGTTGAATTAACGGGAATGAAATGGGCACTCTTGGTCAATATTTCCACTATGATGCATATACTCTTATTTTCTTGATTTGACCTTGGCAACTTGTCAATAAAGTCCATGGATATCGAATCCTATTTTCAACTGGTATATCTAATGGTTGAAGCAACCCACTCGGCTTCTGATGTTCGGCTTTTACTTGCTGGCAATTCAAACATTGCTTTACCCATAAGCCAAAATCCCTCTTCATACCTTCCCAGAAGAAATTTCTCTTCATATACTGATACATCTTGGTTCCTCCCGGATGAATCGTAAACTGTAACATCCTGAAATTTTCAACCATTCGCATCCATACATGTCAGATTTGAATTG
Source organism: Allium fistulosum (assembly GCA_030737815.1). Taxonomy (NCBI): domain Eukaryota; kingdom Viridiplantae; phylum Streptophyta; class Magnoliopsida; order Asparagales; family Amaryllidaceae; genus Allium; species Allium fistulosum. The sequence goes on along the minus strand of CM060902.1, from coordinate 965,039,776 downwards.
CTCAAAATATCAGATTGTTAATTTAAATTTGGCAAAACTCAGCATATACAGTAAATAAATAATCACAGAATCACAAACACAGAGTAACATAAAAATAAGCAGCGGACACAAAAGAATAGTAGTTCATGAAGCTACCATATATATATATAACAGAGTTAAACAAGATACAACAGAAGTCTCGAATACATAGATGTCTCAATACAATAGTCAAATACAAAATCTGAATACATCACTGGAATCAACTGAATAACTGAAAGCTGGATAGATAGCTGGATCTCCAAGCGAAGCTCCAACTCCAAAGGTGAGTCTCGAATACTGTATCACTCAGTCTAACCCGAGCTTAAAGCAAAACACAAAACACTCGAGTCAGGATTAACATTCTTATATCAATAAATCCAACTCAAGTGAAATATCAACTGAAATACAAGTAACTCAAAGGATGTTTGGGATAACCATCCTCTAAGGATCCGTTAAACTATCTACTATGTAGTAATATACGCTATTATAATAATGTCTAAAGTAAAGTAAACTATCAAAATAGCATTAAGGCGTTACCCATATCCCCCTTAACACATTTTATATATTCCCATAGTCTATACAGTACCATAATCTCCCCCGTAATGGGCGTCGTCAGAGGGCACTCCATAGGTATGGTACAAAACAAACTCTTAGTAAAGCACGCTAGGGTAGGTGAAACGACACAACAAGGCAATGCCAGGGTAGATATACCAATTACGCATCCGGACTGGTGGTAACGCAGAGCCGTAGCAATCGCCCACCTCGAGCCACACTCCCGAATCAAAGGTGCGCACCAAATCAATCACAAAGTAATAGAATGGCATACGATGGAGTGTGTCCAATCAGAGGAGCTACCTCATTGGCCTGGAATTGCTCCTGTTTTAGCCACCTTATGCCAACTCGCGGGAGTTGGGTCCACGTAAATATACCTTTAGGATCGTCGCCACCATCCTACTTCATTCTGGAATCTCCACCGCGTACACGGTTGATAAAGTGGTTTTCGGTATCGACAAAGAGTATGCCCATATCCGATCCCGGTCTCTTTAACAACCAAACGTTATTATAACACCGCGGTCATTTCAAAATAGTTTATACTTCAAAACCAAAATATCATTTCCATTTAAAACCATATCAAACTATATCATTTCACTTCAAATATATCCATTTCCAAAATCATATCACTTCCAAAGTTATAACGCTTTCGAAATCATAAGTCTTTTAAAATCAAAACACTTTGGAAATCAAAACCTTGAAATTCATAACACTTTGAAATCATAGCTTTGAAATCATAGAATTTTGGAATCCATAACACTTTCCTCTTAAACAGTTTAGATATTAAAATTTGTGTATATAATAAAATAGTTTATAAAATAAAATAGTTTATATAAAATTGTTATAAGTTAAAATAGTTTATAATAAAATAATTTATATTGAAAATGATTTATATTAAAATAGTTTATATTAAAATAATTTATAAAGTAATATATAAATAGTTTTAGATATAGTCTAAAAATACTTTATATAAAAATAGCTTCCTCAAATTTCACAAATCGATTCAAATCAACTCGAATTCCAAAGTTCAAATTTAATCAAATCTCAAATCATCGATTTCAACTCGATTCAGTTTTTCAATAAACCATTTCAAATTTTCAAATTTTCAAATACATATTTGAACCATAAAATAAGCCATTTCATTTCAATATATTTTCAAAGTCAATATATACAACATTTCAAAACTAAATTCGATAATTCCATATATACATATATATATATATATATATATATATCAAATTCACTTTACTATTATTTAGTTTTGAAATATTTACTTAATCATTTCAATATCATTTAAATAAACTTCAATTTACAAATTTAAATAAACAAAATAACCCATTTCGAATTATGTAAATTTGAAATATTCATCTAAGTCACTTTTAATCAAATCCAAGTTAAAATTCATATCTTTAAATTTCAAATTTAATAATTTCAAATAAAACTTATTTAAGTAAGATTCTTAAATAAATAACATTTCAAATCAATTTCAAATTTATCTTTCCAACCTGAATCAATATAAATTCTATATTTAAAAATATATATTTTAAATAAATACTTAAACATATTATATATCAACTTTATTAAATCAACTTTAATAAATCTTTAAAATCAATATTTATTAAAACCATATATTTCTTTTCAAAACCATAGAAATCATTTTCATAATATTTCTTTTCAAAACTATAGAAATCATTTTCAAAATATTTCTTTTCAAAACCATAGAAATCATTTTCAAAATATTTCTATTCAAAGCTATAGAAATCATTTTCAAAGTATTTCTTTTCAAAACCATAGAAATCATTTTCAAAATAATTCTTTTCAAAACTATAGAAATCATTTTCAAAATATTTCTTTTCAAAACAATAGAAATCATTTTAAAAATATTTATATATAGACCAACGGTGTCTGTATATAATTTTCTATCTTATGGTTAAGTGATACAGATATTTATCATTTCAATCCGTAATTTAAATATATACGGGTATATATCTTTGCAACCCGCAATCCCAAATTCAATTCAATAAAAATCGCTTGGGTTTATCATTTCAACACATAACGATTTTCTCCTATTCTACAGATCGTTCGGGTATGTATCATTTCAACCCATAGTGAATTCTATACTAACAAGGAACTTGTAGAGTGATAACAGATATGATAATAATATAACTGGCATATATCATCAATATAAATAACATATAATGGTGTCAGATGTCACAGTGAACAGATACAGATAATAGCATATATAACAATGTAAATAACCAACAACAGCATATTTAAATTGTCGTTTCAATTGAGATCAAATTTAATAAATATAAGAACATTAATCGTGAGTGATTGCTCACCTTTCGAGGCTAGAGAGAATAGGAGATGATACAAAAACGTACACTGATACGGACAGTGAAATTGAGTTACAAATCCAAGCAAAGCAAAAATCGGCACGAATTCGGCGAACAGAGTTGATAAATAGGAATTGATAAAACGAATCAGAACCGAATTAATGAAGATAAATGGTATAAATGACCTTATATGTATAACTATATATAACTTAAAGTCAAAATATCTTATATTTTCAAACAATACTTAAAAATATTCGCAAAGCAGTGTTTATATAAAATTGAACACATCACATATAATGCCATATATACAAGTAAAATATATGCAGACCTGGGTATATAAAATAAATATATGCAAGCTTCATCCATGCAGGCTCTAGTATTTTAGATTATGCAATAAAATATACCTATATGCTACTCACACATGGTTACTGCAAAATTTTATGAACTGTAAAACACATATACTCCTTCTTTTTATAAGAATATATATATATATATATATACACTTTGAAATCAATGGCATATTATAACCATAATATATGTATACAACATACATATTTTATAAACATAACATCCCAAGATTTTGACTAAACATATTTTGTATAAATATATACTTTGCTGAAAATATATAATAATACTTTTTTCATAAATAAGATATATATAAAACACTTATATACAGCAACCTAAAGTAATATAAATATATACCTGAATATATACGCATATATATATATATATATCATCGTAACTTTGGAAACCACAAATAAACAATACAGCCAAAAATATATATACTCCAAACAAAACTTATGAATATAACTATATATACAAACCAACAGTGCTTACATAAACCTCTATTTATTAATATATATATATATATATATACCATATAAAACTCATATATTCCTACAGAATTCCAGAAAAACAACTTTAAATATCTTATATATATAAATGCAACTAATGTATTATTATAGCCGAAATATGCATATACTTAAAATCAAAGATATATATATATATACCTCAAACAAAAAATTTGACGGGAAGCTGCTGCTAGAAATCGAACAGGGGAATGAGGAGAGGCAGGCACTACTAGGCGGCGGAGAAGGTGCCAAGGTAGAGGGCGAAGCGGGAAGTGGCGGCAGTGGGAGAGGCCAACTTGGGGTACGGAGGGGTTAGCAGTGGTGAGATGGGTTGGAATTCGGCACATGTAGGAGAAGCTCGGTGATGGGTAAGCAGCCATGGATCTAGGGAGTGAAAGCTTTGGTGGTGAGGAGGCCGGTCACGGTGGAGGTTGGTGAGGTTGTTTGATGCATGGGGAAAGTGAAATGACGAACAGGTTAATTATCGAACAAAAAAAATATACTTATCATTCCCATGGCAAGAAAGAAGAGATGTGGTCTCAGTGAAATCATGAAAGGAGGGGAAGAAAGGAAGTAGCCTTTCAGTACATATTTTTTTATAGCCTATGAACTGAGCAAATGTGTAAATTAGGAATTGAATCAACGAATAGATTATATTTTAACATTGGGAAATGTAAAAGTCAGCTGTTTGAATTCAAGAAGAAAATAATGGCAAGAAGCTATTGGGTTTAACAAAGTGGATAACAAATGGACAAGGAATTCAAAAGATCCAAAATTGCGGGACCGATATGGTTACCATTTTCCGCGGATTCCATTGGGTAACAGACACCGAAACACAGATAGGAATATACCGTAGAAAACATCACGATGAGATGATCAAAACAGTATACATATATCGGTGGTACGATTATCCTATCAAAAGTCGATAATCGATACCGAAATGCTGCTAATTTGCCGAAAATAAGATAAACGGAGCAACATCAGTCCAAATTTGACGAAATGAAAGATGACGTCTCACTCAGAAGATGATTTACAAATTTTCTATAGAAAAATATTCAGGTTTGGAAAACATTTCATTATCATCAAATTTAACTGATTTGAATTTAAATAAAATTATACACGAAAATAAACTTCCATTTTAACTGATGAAAATTTACCATCTGCTATGTTTAAGAAGACGTATTCCAAAAATTAAATTTTTATTTCAAAATTTTATTATTTAAAATTTCACAAAAATCCAGCTTAATTACGTTATTAAAACAGTTAAAATTTACGGGTCGTTACACTCTCCCCCACTCAAAACTTTTCGTCCTCGAAAAGGAACGAGGTAGGAGAATAGAAACACCTAGAAAGAAAATAGATTGAAAAACAAAATAAAACAATTAATTTAAACCATATAAATTTCAATTTTAAATAAATTAATATTCAATAGTTGATTTTTTTAAATTCAAGATATTTTCATTTAGTTGATTTAATTTCAATTTATTAATTCCCTCAAAACAGAATCTTATTTATTTATCTCATTTATTATTCAATAAACTTATTATTCTATTTATCTCAATTAACATTTTTATAATTAAAAATTAAGTGCATAACATTTATTATGATCACTCAAATTTTATTTATAAAATCATCTTATATTGTATATTATCCAATTACATATTCAACTTCTGAATAATTTAGGTAAGTTATATTAGAATGAAATTGGGTATTATACAAGAAACTTTTCCCAATTCAATTATTTCAAATTTTATATATTTATTCAAAATTTTGGTTTCATTTAAAATTGAAATCATCTTTAACCAAAATTTAAGAATTAAATTTCCTATTTACTTCAAACAATTAAGAGATAAATATATTATATTTTCAAAGGAAATTTATAAACATATACCTATATATACATTATAAATCAAATCATACCCCAGAAATTCAAATCAAATTCAAATTCCAAAACAAAAGTGTAGCAAAGCTACTAAGTGGCCTCTCGTCTTCGAAACTCGAAAATGAATATCGATGATGCTACAGTCATCACCGAAATTATTTTCCAGCGACAAAGAGAAGAGTACTGATTTAAAACTTTTAAAATTCTTTGAAACGATTTCAATTTGAAATTACTTTAAATAATATACACTTTAAAACCAAAGTTTGAAGTCACCGGAAATAAAATTCTCAAATTCTAAATTTAAATTCATTTCAAATCCAAATCAATTTATAAACCATGTTTATAAATTCATTTATAGAACAATAAAAATCAAATATTATCATTTCTAACAACTATTCAATTAACTATTTAACTTCAGAAAATTATACTTATATAAAATATAATTATACAAAATTCATGTCATTACCAAATTTGAAAACAATATTGTGTCAGTTTACTTTGTTCAAGTGTTTTGGAAATCCTATCGATAATGTTGATCAGACGAATCGATCGAAAACCCAAATCAACAACTCAAACAACACAATATATAAAACATTTTAATATTAATACAAATACACTCCCTCACTCGATGATACAAATTGATTTCAAAGCAAGGATAGAGATCCAAATTCAAAGGGGACCCTAACCAAAAGAATTCAACTAGAAGATTGGCTCGATAAGGAGATAAATAGATTTCAAAGAGAGAAACGAATGGATAAACTTATATAAATCGCGGGCAACCTTAACCGGGTCAACCGTGACTACAAAATAAGATCGAGGTAGAATTCTGGAGCAAATCGACATTAGATCGCCAAAGATAGAATTCAGGTATATAAAGAGATAGAAGCATCTAAACCGAGGATACCGAAATCTCCGGTGAATCAATGCCGTTTTAAAGAAGTTTCACCCCTTTACAAATCATTCTAAGATTGGCGAAACCGCCGATTATTATAGAAATCAATCAAAGTGGAGTTATGGAATGCTCCAGAATCCACAAGAACCCGAATAAGAAAGACAAGGACGGATATCAGAACAAGTGGGAGAGTTCCAAAATTCAAAGGAAACCGAATCAAAGAGGAAGAGATTCAAGCACGAACGAAAGTGATCCCGTAATTAAATCGACTCCATATGCTGAGTTTTGCCTAAAACCAGAGCTCTGATACCACATGTAACATCCTAAAATTTTCAACCATTCGAATCCATACATGTCGGATTTGAATTGCTCAAATTATCCGATTGTTATTTTAAATTTGGCAAAACTCAGCATATAGAGTAAATAAATAATCATAGAATCACAGACACAGAGTAATATAAAAATAAGCAGCGGAAACAAAAGAATAGTAGTTCATGAAGCTACCGTATATATATATATATAACAGAGTTAAACAAGATACAATAGAAGTCTCGAATACATAGATGTCTCAATATAATAGTCAAATACAAAATCTGGATACATAACTGGAATCAACTAAATAACTGAAAGATGGATAGATAGCTGGATCTCCAAGCGAAGCTCCAACTCCAAAGGTGAGTCTCGAATACTGTATTACTCAGTCTGACACGAGCATAAAGCAAAACACAAAACACTCGAGTCAGGATTAACATTCTTATATCAATAAATCCAACTCAAGTGAAATATCAACTGAAATACAAGTAACTCAAAGGATGTTTGGGGTAACCATCCTCTAAGGATCCATTAAACTATCTACTATGTAGTAATATACGCTATTATAATAATGTCTAAAGTAAAGTAAACTATCAAAATAGCGTTAAGGCATTACCCATATCCCCCTTAACACATTTTATATATTCCCATAGTCTATACAGTACCGTAATCTCCCCCGTAATGGGCATCATCAGAGGGCACTCCATAGGTATGGTAAAAAAAAAACTCGTAGTAAAGCACACTAGGGTAGGTGACACGGCACAACAAGGCAATGCCAGGGTAGATATACCAATTACGCATCCGGACTAGTGGTAACGCAGAGCTGCAGCAATCGCCCACCTCGAGCCACACTCCCGAATCAAAGGTGCACACCAAATCAATCACAAAGTAATAGAATGGCATACGATGGAGTGTGTCCGATCAGAGGAGCTACCTCATTGGCCCGGAATCGCTCCTGTTTTAGCCACCTTATGCCAACTCACGGGAGTTGGGTCCACGTAAATATACCTTTAGGATCGTCGCCACCATCCTACTTCATTCTGGAATCTCCACCGCGTACACAGTTGTTAAAGTGGTTTTCGATATCGACAGAGAGTATGCCCATATCCTATCCCGGTCTCTTTAACAACCAAACGTTATTATAACACCGCGGTCATTTCAAAATAGTTTATACTTCCAAACCAAAATATAATTTCCATTTTAAACCATATCAAACGATATCATTTCACTTCAAATATATCCATTTCCAAAATCATATCACTTCCAAAGTTATAACGCTTTCGAAATCATATGTCTTTTAAAATCAAAACACTTTGGAAATCAAAACCTTAAAATTCATAACACCTTGAAATCATAACATTTTGGAATCCATAACACTTTCCTCTTAAATAGTTTAGATATTAAAATTTGTGTATATAATAAAATAGTTTATAAAATAAAATAGTTTATATAAAATTGTTATAAGTTAAAATAGTTTATAATAAAATAATTTATATTGAAAATGATTTATATTAAAATAGTTTATATTAAAATAATTTATAAAGTAAAATATAAATAGTTTTGGATATAGTTTAAAAATACTTTATATAAAAATAGCTTCCTCAAATTTCGCAAATCGATTCAAATCAACTCGAATTCCAAAGTTCAAATTTAATCAAATCTCAAATCATCATTTTCAACTCGATTCAGTTTTTCAATAAACCATTTCAAATTATCAAATTTTCAAATACATAGTTGAACCATAAAATAAGCCATTTCATTTCAATATATTTTTAAAGTCAATATATACAACATTTCAAAAGTAAATTCGATAATTCCATATATATATATATCAAATTCACTTTACTAGTATTTAGTTTTGAAATATTTACTTAATCATTTCAATATCATTTAGATAAACTTCAATTTACAAATTTAGATAAACAAAATACCCCATTTCGAATTATGTAAATTTGAAATATTCATCTAAGTCACTTTTAATCAAATCCAAGTTAAAAATCATATCCTTAAATTTCAAATTTAATAACTTTAAATCAAACTTATATAAGTAAGATTCTTAAATAAATAACATTTCAAATCAATTTCAAATTTATCTTTCCAACCTGAATCAATATAAATTCAATATTTGAAAATATATATTTTAAATAAATACTTAAACATATTATATATCAACTTTATTAAATCAACTTAAATAAATCTTTAAAACCAATATTTATTAAAACCATATATTTCTTTTCAAACCCATAGAAATCATTTTCAAAATATTTCTTTTCAAAACTATAGAAATCATTTTCAAAATATTTCTTTTCAAAACTATAGAAATCATTAAAATCATTTTAAAAATATTTATATATAGACCAACGGTGTCTGTATATAATTTTCTATCCTATGGTCAAGTGATATGGATATTTATCATTTCAATCCGTAATTTAAATATATACGGGTATATATCTTTTCAACCCGCAATCCCAAATTCAATTCAATGAAAATCGCTTGGGTTTATCATTTCAATCCATAACGATTTTCTTCTATTCTACAGATCGTTCGGGTATGTATCATTTCAACCCATAGTGAATTCTATACTAACAGAGAACTTCAGAGTGATAACAGATATGATAATAATATAACAGGCATATATCATCAATATAAATAACAGATAACGGTGTCAGATGTCACAGGTGAACAGATACAGATAATAACATATATAATAATGTAAATAACTACCAACAGCATATTTCAATTATCGTTTCAATTGAAATCAAATAAATATAAGAACATTAATCGTAAGTGATTGCTCACCTTTGGAGGCTAGAGAGAACAGGAGATGATATAAATACGTACACTGATACGGACACTGAAATTACGGATCAAAGCAAAGCAAAAATCGGCATGAATTCGACGAACAGAGTTGATAAATATGAATTGATAAAACGAATCAGAACTGGATTGATGAAGATAAATGGTATAAATGACCTTATATGTATAACTATATATAACTTAAAGTCAAAATATCTTATATTTTCAAACAATACTTAAAAATATTCGCAAAGCAGTATTTATATAAAATTGAACACATCACATATAATGCCATATATATAAGTAAAATATATGCAGACCTAGGTATATAAAATAAATATATGCAAGCTTCATCCATGCAGGCTCTACTATATTGGATTATGCAATAAAATATACATGTATGCTACTCACACAAGGATACTGCAAAATTATATGAACTGTAAAACACATATAATCCTTCTTTATATAAGAATATATATACTTTGAAATCAATGGCATATTATAACCATAATATATGTATACAACATACATATTTTATAAACATAACATCCCAAGATGTTGACTAAACATATTTTGTATAAATATATACTTTGCCGAAAATATATAATAATACTTCTTTCATAAATAAGATATATATAAAACACTTATATACAGCAACCTAAAGTAATATTAATATATACCTGAATATATACGCATATATATATATATATATATATATATATATATATATCATCGTAACTTTGGAAACCACAAATAAACTATACAGCCGAAAATATATATACTCCAAAAAAAACTCATGTATATAACTATATATACAAACCAACAATGCTTACATAAACCTCTATTTATTAATATATATATATACCATATAAAACTCATATATTCCTAAAGAATTCCAGAAAAAAAACTTTAAATATCTTATATATATATATATATATGCAGACCGTAACTAATGTATTAATATAGCCGAAATATGCATATACTTAAAATCAAAGATATATATATATATATATATATATAGATATACCTCATAAAAAAAATTGATGGGAAGCTGCTGCTAGAAATCGAATAGGGGAATGAGGCCGAGGCAGGCACTGCTAGGCGGCGGAGAAGGTGCCAAGGTAGAGGGCTAAGCAGGAAGTGGCGGCAGTGGGAGAGGCCAACTCGGGGTTTGGAGGGGTTAGCAGTGGTGAGATGGGTTGGAATTTGGCACTTGCAGGAGGAGCTCGGTGATGGATAGGCAGCCATAGATCTGGGGAGTAAAAGCTTTGGTGGTGAGGATGCCGATCACGGTGGAGGTTGGTGAGGTTGTTTGATGCATGGGCAGAGAGAAATGACGAACAGGTTAATTATCGAACAAAAAAAATATACTTATCATTCCCATGGCAAGAAAGAAGAGATGTGGTCTCAGTGAAATCATGAAAGGAGGGGAAGAAAGGAAGTAGCCTTTCAGTACATATTTTTTTATAGCCTATGAACTGAGCAAATGTGTAAATTAGGAATTGAATCAACGAATAGATTATATTTTAACATTGGGAAATGTAAAAGTCAGCTGTTTGAATTCAAGAAGAAAATAATGGCAAGAAGCTATTGGGTTTAACAAAGTGGATAACAAATGGACAAGGAATTCAAAAGATCCAAAATTGCGGGACCGATATGGTTACCATTTTCCGCGGATTCCATTGCGTATCAGACACCGAAACACAGATAGGAATATACCGTAGAAAACAACACGATGAGATGATCAAAACAGTATACATATATCGGTGGTACGATTATCCTATCAAAAGTCGATAATCGATACCGAAATGCTGCTAATTTGCCGAAAATAAGATAAACGGAGCAACATCAGTCCAAATTTGACGAAATGAAAGATGACGTCTCACTCAGAAGATGATTTACAAATTTTCTATAGAAAAATATTCAGGTTTGGAAAACATTTCATTATCATCAAATTTAACTGATTTGAATTTAAATAAAATTATACACGAAAATAAACTTCCATATTAACTGATGAAAATTTACCATCTGCTATGTTTAAGAAGACGTATTCCAAAAATTAAATTTTTATTTCAAAATTTTATTATTTAAAATTTCACAAAAATCCAGCTTAATTACGTTATTAAAACCGTTAAAATTTACGGGTCGTTACACTCTCCCCTACTCAAAATTTTTCGTCCTCGAAAAGGAACGAGGTAGGAGAATAGAAACAACTAGAAAGAAAATAGATTGAAAAACAAAATAAAACAATTAATTTAAACCATATAAATTTCAATTTTAAATAAATTAGTATTCAATAGTTGGTTTTTTTAAATTCAAGATATTTTCATTTAGTTGATTTAATTTCAATTTATTAATTCCCTCAAAACAGAATCTTATTTATTTATCTCATTTATTATTCAATAAACTTATTATACTATTTTTCTCAATTAACATTTTTATAATTAAAAATTAAGTGCATAACATTTATTATGATCACTCAAATTTTATTTATAAAATCATCATATATTGTATATTATCCAATTACATATTCAACTTCTGAATAATTTAGGTAAGTTATATTAGAATGAAATTGGGTATTATACAAGAAAATTTTCCCAATTCAATTATTTCAAATTTTATATATTTATTCAAAATTTTGGTTTCATTTAAAATTGAAATCATCTTTAACCCAATTTTAAGAATTAAATTTCAGATTAACTTCAAACAATTTAGAGATAAATATATTATATTTTAAATCAAATTTATAAACATATACCTATATATACATTATAAATCAAATCATACCCCAGAAATTCAAATCAAATTCAAATTCCAAAACAAAAGTGTAGCAAAGCTACTTAGTGGCCTCTCGTCCTCGAAACTCAAAAATGAATATCGATGATGCTGCAGTCATCACCGAAATTATTTTCTAGCGACAAAGAGAAGTGTACTGATTTAAAACTATTAAAATTCTTTGAAACGATTTCAATTTGAAATTACTTTAAATAATATACACTTTAAAACTTTAAAACCAACGTTTGAAATCATCGGAAATTAAATTCTCAAATTCTAAATTTAAATTCATTTCAATTCCAAATCGATTTATATACCATGTTTATAAATTCATTTATAGAACAATAAAAATCAAATATTATCATTTCTAACAACTATTCAATTAACTTTTTAACTTCAGAAATTTATACTTATATAAATATAATTATACAAAATTCATGTCATTACCAAATTTGAAAACAATATTGTGTCAGTTTTCTCTGTTCAAGTGTTTTGGAAATCCTATCGATAGCGTTGATCAGACGAATCGATCGAAAACCCAAATCAACATCAACAACTCAAACAACACAATATATAAAACATTTTAATATTAATACAAATACACTCCCTCACTCGATGATACAAATTGATTTCAAAGCAAGGATAGAGATCCAAATTCAAAGGGGACCCTAACCAAAAGAATTCAACTAGAAGATTGGCTCGATAGGGAGATAAATAGATTTCAAAGAGAGAAACGAATAGATAAACTTATATAAATCGGGGGCAACCTTAACCGGGTCAACCGTGACTACAAAATAAGATCGAGGTAGAATTCTGGAGCAAATCGACATTCGATCGCTAGAGATAGAATTTGGGTATATAAAGAGATAGCAGCATCTAAACTGGGGATACCGAAATCTCCGGTGAATCAATGCCGTTGTAAAGAAGTTTCACCCCTTTACAAATCATTCTAAGATTGGCAGAACCGCCGATTATTATAGAAATCAATCGAAGTGGTGTTATGGAATGCTCCAGAATCTGCAAGAACCCGAATAAGAAAGACAAGGACGGATAACATAACAAGTGGGAGAGTTCCAAAATTCAAAGGAAACCGAATCAAAGAGGAAGAGATTCAAGCACGAACGAAAGTGATCCCGTAATTAAATCGACTCCATATGCTGAGTTTTGCCTAAAACCAGAGCTCTGATACCATATGTAACATCCTAAAATTTTCAACCATTCGCATCCATACATGTCGGATTTGAATTGCTCAAAATATCAGATTGTTAATTTAAATTTGGCAAAACTCAGCATATACAGTAAATAAATAATCACAGACACTGAGTAATATAAAAATAAGCAGCAGAAACAAAAGAATAGTAGTTCATGAAGCTACCATATATATATATAAGAGTTAAACAAGATACAACAAAAGTCTCGAATACATAGATGTCTCAATATAATAGTCAAATACAAAATCTGGATACATAACTAGAATCAACTGAATAACTGAAAGCTGGATAGATAGCTGGATCTCCAAGAGAAGCCCCAACTCCAAAGGTGAGTCTCGAATACTGTATCACTCAGTTTGACCCGAGCATAAAGCAAAACATAAAACACTCGAGTCAGGATTAACATTCTTATATCAATAAATCCAACTCAAGTGAAATATTAACTGAAATACAAGTAACTCAAAGGATGTTTGGGATAACCATCCTCTAAGGATCTGTTAAAATATCTACTATGTAGTAATATACGCTATTATAATAATGTCTAAAGTAAAATAAACTATCAAAATAGCGTTAAGGCGTTACCCATATCCCACTTAACACATTTTATATATTCCCATAGTCTATACAGTACCGTAATCACCCCCGTAATGGGCGTCGTCAGAGGGCACTCCATAGGTATGGTACAAAACAAACTCGTAGTAAAGCACGCTAGGGTAGGTGACGCGGCACAACAAGGCAATGCCAGGGTAGATATACCAATTACGCATCCGGACTGGTGCTAACGCAGAGCCACAGCAATCGCACACCTCGAGCCACACTCCCGAATCAAAGGTGCGCACCAAATCAATCACAAAGTAATAGAATGGCATACGATGGAGTGTGTCCGATCAGAGGAGCTACCTCATTGGCCCGGAATCGCTCCTGTTTTAGCCACCTTATGCCAACTCACGGGAGTTGGGTCCACGTAAATATACCTTTAGGATCATCGCCACCATCCTACTTCATTCTGGAATCTCCACCGCGTACACAGTTGTTAAAGTGATTTTCGGTATCGACAGAGAGTATGTCCATATCCAATCCCGGTCTCTTTAACAACCAAACATTATTATAACACCGCGGTCATTTCAAAATAGTTTATACATCAAAACCAAAATATCATTTCCATTTAAAACCATATCAAACGATATCATTTCACTTCAAATATATCCATTTCCAAAATCATATCACTTCCAAAGTTATAATGCTTTCGAAATCATAAGTCTTTTAAAATCAAAACACTTTGGAAATCAAAACCTTGAAATTCATAACACTTTGAAATCATAGCTTTGAAATCATAGCTTTGAAATCATAGCATTTTGGAATCCATAACACTTTCTTCTTAAACAGTTTAGATATTAAAATTTGTGTATATAATAAAATAGTTTATAAAATAAATAGTTTATATAAAATTGTTATAAGTTAAAATAGTTTATAATAAAATAATTTATATTGAAAATGATTTATATTAAAATAGTTTATATTAAAATAATTTATAAAGTAAAATATAACTAGTTGTAGATATAGTTTAAAAATCCTTTATATAAAAATAGCTTACTCAAATTTCACAAATCGATTCAAATCAACTCGAATTCCAAAGTTCAAATTTAATCAAATCTCAAATCATCAATTTCAACTCGATTCAGTTTTTCAATAAAGCATTTCAAATTATCAAATTTTTAAATACATATTTGAACTATAAAATAAGCCATTTCATTTCAATATATTTTCAAAGTCAATATATACAATATTTCAAAAGTAAATTCGATAGTTCCATATATATATATATATATAAAATTCACTTTACTAGTATTTAGTTTTGAAATATTTACTTAATCATTTCAATATCATTTAAATAAACTTCAATTTACAAATTTAAATAAACAAAATACCCCATTTCGAATTATGTAAATATGAAATATTCATACAAGTCACTTTTAATCAAATCCAAGATAAAAATCATATCTTTAAATTTCAAATTTAATAATTTCAAATCAAACTTATATAAGTAAGACTCTTAAATAAATAACATTTCAAATCAATTTCAAATTTATCTTTCCAACCTGAATCAATATAAATTCTATATTTGAAAATATATATTTTAAATAAATACTTAAACATATTATATATCAACTTTATTAAATCAACTTAATTAAATCTTGAAAATCAATATTTATTAAAACCATATATTTCTTTTCAAAACCATAGAAATCATTTTCAAAATATTTCTTTTCAAAACTATAAAAATCATTTTCAAAATATTTCTTTTCAAAACCATAGAAATCATTTTCAAAATATTTCTTTTCAAAACCATAGAAATCATTTTCAAAATATTTCTTTTCAAAACCATAGAAATCATTTTAAAAATATTTCTTTTCAAAACCATAGAAATCATTTTGAAAATATTTCTTTTCAAAACCATAGAAATCATTTTAAAAATATTTATATATAGACCAACGGTGTCTGTATATAATTTTCTATCCTATGGTCAAGTGATATGGATATTTATCATTTCAATCCATAATTTAAATATATACGGGTATATATCTTTTCAACCCGCAATCCCAAATTCAATTCAATGAAATCGCTTGGGTTTATCATTTCAACCCATAACGATTTTCTCCTATTCTACAGATCGTTCGGGTATGTATCATTTCAACCCATAGTGAATTCTATACTAACAGGGAACTTGTAGAGTGATAACAGATATGATAATAATATAACATGCATATATCATCAATATAAATAACAGATAATGGTGTCAGATGTCACAGGTGAACAGATACAGATAATAGCATATATAACAATGTAAATAACTAACAACAACATATTTCAATTATCGTTTCAATTGAAATCAAATTTAATAAATATAAGAACATTAATCGTGAGTGATTGCTCACCTTTGGAGGCTAGAGAGAACAGGAGATGATACAAATACGTACACTGATACGGACACTGAAATTGAGTTACGAATCCAAGCAAAGCAAAAATCGGCACGAATTCGACGAACAGAGCTGATAAATAGGAATTGATAAAACGAATCTGAACCGGATTGATGAAGATAAATGGTATACATGACCTTATATGTATACCTATATATAACTTAAAGTCAAAATATCTTATATTTTCAAACAATACTTAAAAATATTCGTAAAGTAGTGTTTATATAAAATTGAACACATCACATATAATGCCATATATACAAGTAAAATATATGCAGACCTGGTTATATAAAATAAATATATGCAAGCTTCATCCTTGCAGGCTCTACTATATTAGATTATGCAATAAAATATACATGTATGCTACTCACAAATGGTTACTGCAAAATTATATGAACTGTAAAACACATGTAATCCTTCTTTTTATAAGAATATACATATACTTTGAAATCAACGGCATATTATAACCATAATATATGTATACAACATACATATTTTATAAACATAACATCCCAAGATGTTGACTAAACATATTTTGTATAAATATATACTTTGTTGAAAATATATAATAATACTTCTTTCATAAATAAGATATATATAAAACACTAATATACAGCAACCTAAATTAATATAAATATATACCTGAGTATATACGCATATATATATCATCATAACTTTGGAAACCACAAATAAACTATACAGCCGAAAATATATATACTCCAAACAAAACTCATGTATATAACTATATATACAAACCAACAGTGCTTACATAAACCTCTATTTATTAATATATATACCATATAAAACTCATATATTCCTATGGATTTCCAGAAAAACAACTTTAAATATCTTATATATATAAATGAAGACCGTAACTAATGTATTAATATAGACGAAATATGCATATACTTAAAATCAAAGATATATATACATACAGATAGATATACCTCTTACAAAAAATTTGACGGGAAGCTGATACTAGAAATCGAATAGGGGAATGAGGCCGAGGCAGGCACTACTAGGCGGCGGAGAAGGTGCCAAGGTAGAGGGTGGAGCGGGAAGTGGCGGCAGCGGGAGAGGCCAACTCGAGGTTCGGAGGGGTTAGCAGTGGTGAGATGGGTTGGAATTCGGCACTTGCAGGAGGAGCTTGGTGATGGGTAGGCAGCCATAGATCTGGGGAGTGAAAGCTTTGGTAGTGAGGATGCCGGTCATGGTGGAGGTTGGTGAGGTTGTTTGATGTGTGGGCAAAGCGAAATGACGAACAAGTTAATTATCGAACAAAAAAAAATACTTATCATTCCCATGGCTAGAAAGAAGAGACGTGGTCTCGGTGAAATCATGAAAGAAGGGGAAGAAAAGAAATAGCCTTTCAGTACATATTTTTTTATAGCCTATGAACTGAGCAAATGTGTAAATCAGGAATTGAATCAACGAATAGATTATATTTTTACATTGGGAAATGTAAAAGTCAGCCGTTTGAATTCAAGAAGAAAATAATGGCAAGAAGCTATTGGGTTTAACAAAGTGGATATCAAATGGACAAGGTATTCAAAAGGTCCAAAAATACGGGACCGATATGGTTACCATTTTCCACGGATTCCATTGCGTATTAGACACCGAAACACAGAGAGGAATATACCATAGAAAACAGCACGATGAGACGATCAAAACAATATATAGATATCAGTGGTATGATTATCCTATCAAAAGTCGATAATCGGTACCGAAATGCTGCTAATTTGCCGAAAATAAGATAAACGGAGCAACAACAGTCCAAATTTGACGAAATGAAAGATGACGTCTCACTCAGAAGATGATTTACAAATTTTCTATAGAAATCTATTCAGGTTTGGAAAACATTTCATTATCATCAAATTTAACTGATTTGAATTTAAATAAAATTATACACGAAAATAAACTTCCATATTAACTGATGAAAATTTACCATCTGCTATGTTTAAGAAGACGTATTCCAAAAATTAAATTTTTATTTCAAAATTCTATTATTTAAAATTTCACAAAAATCCAGCTTAATTACGTTATTAAAACAGTTAAAATTTACGGGTCGTTACATAAACTTTGATTGATGACATTCCTTAAGAACATCTTTCCTTAGGTTCCCAACATTCGGAACACACAATCGTTCCCTGCTTTCTCAACCATTCCTTCTAATCAAGGCTAAAATCTCTCAAATCATCAATCTTAGTTCCAATCTCAAGTCTTCTAATCTTCTTGGCGGACAATGGATTATCTTTCTGCTTAGAAGCAATCCGTTCGATCAAATCTGGTCCAACTTCCAAACAGGATATCATGGCAGTACTTTGATTAGAACTAGCAATCGATCTTAATTACACTGCACGTAGTCAATGCCTCAAGAACCTTTCGTTTTTCCAACATAGCTAACACCACATTCTCATATTTTTGCTAAGAGTGTCTGTTACTTTATTACCTTTCCTCGGTGTATGCTAAAAACTCCAACCACCTCTATTGTCTCATATTCAACTCCTTCTGAGAGAATAAATACCTTAAAGACTAATGATCGGTGTACAACTCAAATCTTTCTCCTAAAAGATAATGTCTCCATACTTTCAATGTGAAGATTACCGTTGCTAACTCTAAAATATAGGTCTGATATCTTACTTCATGCGGTCTGAGCTGTTAAGAAGCCCAGGCAATTACCTTACCTTTCTGCATCAACATAGCTCCTAATCTAGTTCCACATGCATCTGTATACACTACTAACCCTTGATTTCCATCTGCCACAACTAACATGGGCGCATTGGTCAATAAAAGCTTTAACTTAAGGAATGCTTCCTCGCATCTGTCAGACCAAACAAACTTAACGTCCTTTCTGGTTATCTTAGTCAGGGGTGCTGCTATCCGTGAAAAATTATAACACCCCTAATTTTTATAACATTATTCAAGAGATTTAATTAGATAAATTAAATAGAATAATGTAGAGTGATAAGGAGATTGAGGTTGGTTAATAAATTTAGTGTTCGTGCTTATTAAAATGAATAGGCTTATAAATGGTTAAATGTTAACTAATTAATCACAAGGGCATTAAGGTAAATTGCCACCCCATAACACCTCTCCCTTATACTCACGTTAGCATGCCGTTCACGTTCATTTTACCATAACTTAAACAAACGAAAGAAAGCTAAAACTAAGCCGACCATTAGGAGGAAGAAAAGAGGAGAAATTCAAGTTTAAAGCCTAGGATCAAGCTAGAAGAATCAGTCTCAATAAATCTCCAATTTCCTTGTCCAATCTAAGGTGAATAATAATTAAAACATCTCTATTTTGATTTTATACAATCATTTGATTTCGGATTTAGGATTTAATCCAATATGATGATTTTTTGATGATACGCTTGGATTCATAATATGCTTGATTTAATCCAATGGTTTAAAAATGAGTATATACAGTTGTAGGGAAAAACCGAGAGTAAATGATTTTTAAATGCCATGGAAAAAGTATATGTTATGAGAAACATGATTTTGGAGTTGGGTTTCAATTTTTATAATTTTCCAAGACATGGAGAATTAATTATGAATTTTTAAAGGAAAACATGTATTATTGGGTTTAAAGTTATTCTCGGTTATTATATGATGAATTTGGGTCTGAATTTATACATGTTAGTAAACATATTAAAAGTGAAATTCTGTGATTTTTGGGGATTTTTACTAAGAGATTTATAATGAAAATTAAATTATTTTGAAAGGAGGAGCTAAATGATTTAATTGATGTTAACTGGGAAGGGCTTATTTGTTAATGTTATTCAGTTTTAGATTTGAGAAAATGCGGCAAATATTTGTAAAATAATTTGAAAGTTTAAGGTAACCAATCAAGTGTTTACATATGGGCAAGTTAATTACAAAATGTTTACTTTATTTGGTAAAAACGGTTTTTTACTCAGAAAAGTAGGTTCCATCTCCTTTAGAAGTAGCTTTCGACCCAGAGCTTCCGCCTCTAACCTAGTCGAAACCTTCTTGGTCAAAACCAGCAAAGCCGAAACCAATATACATGGTATCACTTAGTTGGTACGAACTGGATTGGAGAAAGGCGAAAGGTAGGGTGTCGAAATGGAGCTTCCAAAGGGGACGATACCTTTGTTTTGTTCTCTAAAGAAAAGTGCTTGCCTGTGTACAAAGTGGTTTCGAAGGAGTCGAAACCAAAGCTAGTGAAAGGTATTTTAAAACAAGCTTTCGAAAGAGAGATGCCACCTTTGTAAAGTGGTAGCTTTCGAAAAGGTTATTAAGTTTTTAAATTAATGCTTTCAAAAGGGGTAGTTTCGACTAAGTCGAAGCCCTTCTGCAACCTTATACCTTTCGAAGGTATTGAAGACATCAATGCTTTCAGAATGTAATCTTTGTTTTTAAATGTAAGCCATTTCCCATAGCTTTCGAAAGTGGTTTGATGGTTTCGAAGGCATGGTTGCGAAAGGGTTTTGAAGCCAACCTTCAAACATTTTTACCTATATAGTATATGCTTTCGAAAGTATGGTTTCGACACCATCATGTTTTCCCCAAATACTTTTATATGATAAAGAATGGTATTGAAAGGGGTACTTTCATTTATGTTTACTTTGACCCAAATGATCTATTTTAAATATAAACCCAATGGCTTCGGAAGGTATACTTCCAATGGTTTCGAAAGAGTTCTTTCAATGTTTTCAAAATGGGTACTTTCAATGTTTTCAAAGGGGTGCTTTCAATTGGTTTTGAAGCTATGCTTCTAAAGTTAAGTGTTAATACTTTAATACATTCAAAAGGTTTTGAAAGAAAGGTTTTAAAGTGTTCAAATGGCAGGAGCCTAATTTTTGAAGATAAATTATATGATTTCGAAGGAGTCATCCAATGAAGTCGATAACAAAGTTTTGAAAGTTTTGAAAGGCTTTGTAACCCAAACTCATTTTTAAAGGAAAAACCCATGGCTAAACAAAGGATTTTGGAATTATTTTAAGAAGAAGCTTTCCTTGATATAATTATAGGTTAAAGGGATTAATCATGTTTTATATGCAAAGTATTTCAAGGACAATAAACCACAAGAGTGGTATTGTTTTGTTATTATGGTTTCTTCTTCAAGTATAAATATATTTACATGATAACGAACCCATAACTGCATTTTGGGGATAAAGGCTAGAAGAACCAGCTAGGTTAACCCGGTAGTGAAAGTAAATTGATTAAACTCCTGAATGAGTAAAATTGCATCTAGGAAGTCGGGGAGACCAGAATATAGGATGCCTAAACCTTGAAGTTGTATGGGAGACATGTTCATAGTAAACCCATGAAAATTATGATTTTGAAGTTATTGGAGTAATAAATAGGTTCATAGTGATCCTATGAAAACTATGCTTTTAAGAGTGATTGACAAGGGCTAATTGGTTTGTAGTGAACCCATGAAAACTATATCCGGATTAAGATATTTACAGATGTCGAAAGGTTCCTAGTCAACCCATGAAAACTAGGATGTGAAAGAAGTTATTGAGGGTACCAATACCTTCCAGGAGAACCCATGAAATTAACTAAGTCATTGGAAGGGCCTATAAGTTCTTAATGATCCCATGAAAACTATGAAATAGGACATGGAGTCCATGAATTATGAAAAGGTTATTAGTAAGCCCATGAAAACTAATAGGTTAATAGTGACCCTAGAAACTATAAATATGGCAAGTAGTCAATTAAACCGGGGATGGGAAATCCAGAATGTTTTAATATGTGTGCATATCATCATAATATTGTGAAATGATATATTTTAACCATTTTGGATGCAGGAGCACAATATATGGTTTATAAAGGTTTTAGGCTACTAGTGTGGGGAAAACCCGTTCTGCTAAGCGGCGTGGTCTCACTAGCTATCTAAATGGATTGAGATGTTAAATTATTATTCATACCAGGGCTTAATGTCTGACTCGAAGTTTTTGTTTTCTCTTAAACTCTCGGGTACTCAATCGATTTTGAGTAGTTTGAGGTTTAGGGTTTTCAGGTTCTCTTCTTAGACGACTAAAGCTTCCGGAGACGTGAAGGGGGCGTGCTAGTTATATAGAATTATTTTCCACCGCGTACTTTGGATGTAAAGGCAGACCTGTTTATTGCCTTACTATATAATCTGATCAACCAGGGGGCACCTTCATATGGTTCTATTTGCGTATATGTAATAATTATATTTTTCTGAACATGGTTTACGTTATGGGATTATGTATTGAACATGAAAGGTTTTGAATGGAATATTGAAATGTGTTTTGATTTATTAAATTTTTTCCATATTTTTGTGATCTGTGTATCAATGTATCTAACATTGCCGTATTTGGTTGCCGAGGATTAATAACTATGGATGACTGCACCATCCGTAACCATTAGTTTTAGGCCTCCAATTAGTGGGATGTTAAAAGTTAGTTTTAGAGCATAGGTTTATGAAAATTTAAAAGAAAAGATAAACCTAAAAGCTTTTGAAACATAATTCCAATAAATCAGAAATATGGTCGGGGTTGGGGTTAACGTTATAGTGATGTACTTGTATTTGATATATATATATATATATATATATATATATATAAGTTCATGTTCCCCTCTCTTAGACCGTTCTTTTGTATCTTACTAAGGCTCGTATGTAGATTACAAGAAAGAGGATATGGAAGCAGGAAACGGAAGATGAAATCTAGGTGGAGGAAGCACCACAACCAACGGAAATGCTCGACCTAATACCAGGAGGAACCTTGGTCGACCGGCTAATGCTAAGCCAAATGCTAAAGCCAATGTGGGTGTTGGAAATCTGCTAGTAGATGCAGGGATAGTGTATCAGTTGTTAGCCAATATTTTGCAAGCTGGAGTAGCTGGTAATGTTGGAGGAGCTAAACCTGTAGCTCTAGTAGGATATGATTATCTAGACTAAGTAGAGATTACACCAATCTGGGTGGAAAGCTGTTTGTTGGAACGGAGGATGCCGTTGAGGTTGAAAATTGGCTACTGCACCATGAGAAAATCTTCACTGACCTGGGTTTGGATGATGAGAAAAAGAGGAGGTTGGCCTTTGGGCAGTTGCAAGGGCAGCGCTTCACTGGTGGAATAATGTGACTGCCGGAGTTCTGGAGGAAGAGCTGACATGGGCTGATTTCAGAAGGAGGTTTGAGTAGAGATTTTTATCTGAAGTGGCAAAGACGACATTGATGAGGAAGTATATGGATTTAGTCCAGAGAGATATGTCAGTAATCGAGTACGCCGCTAAGTTTGATGAGCTATCTCGATACAGATATGCCACTATAGACACTAACATCAGAAGGAATGAGAGGTTCATTCGAGGACTGAGATCTGAGCTTACTAGAATGACCATGGCACATATCCGAGAACCTTGTAATGTGGTGGTGGAGATAGCCATTCGCCATGAAAAGATGCTTGTTGTTTCTGCTAAAGAGAAGCCAATAGAATCCCAGGGTCTTCAGGGAAAGAAGAGGAAATTCTTTAAGAAGAAGGGAGCCCAAAAAGGGGATGCTGCCAAGAAGGCAAAGGCTGATTTAGTGTGCTTCAAGTGTGATAAGAAGGGTCATTATGCTCACGAGTGCCGAACAGGCAAAGGGAAGAAGCTTGCAGAAAAAAGAATGTGAAATGCTTCAACTACGACCAAGTTGGGCATTATAAGAATCAGTGTCCAGAGCCAGTCAGGGTAGACAGAGGGAAGATTTTTGCTATAGGACCACCATCTTCTTTTAGGCCCACTGCAGCAGAGAAAGGTAAAAACTATGATGGAAGGTATGATTTTGATACAGAGTACACCAGTTAGGATACTATTTGATATCGGTGCATCACATTCATTTATATCACAGTTTTTAGTTGATAGTTATGCATAGAACCCATATACCTTATTACTTCCTTAAGAGTTGCGAATTCAATAGGAGAGTATGCAACTCAAGGGATGAGATGTGACCAGTTAGAGCTTGATTTGTTAGGTCATAAGTTTGCATGCAGCCTGTATGTTTTTGATTTCGTAGATTTTCAGAACATTTTGGGTATGGATTGGTTGGGTAAGTATGAGGCTAGGATATTTTTGCCAGGATAAGGAAATATCATTTAGACACCCTAATAGTCATAACCGAATCATCTTCTCAGCAGAAAATTCCAGTAGGAGTGTTTATGCTTTCTTAAGTGTCATGGAGGTAGGAGAAGAGCTAAGTCAAGTTCGAGTAGCAAGAGAATTTGCAGATGTCTTTGAGCTGGTTACGGGATTACCGCCGAAACGATCTGTAGAGTTTCGGATAGATCTTGTACCAGGAGCTGAACCTATCAGTAGACCACCTAGCAAGATGACATCGATAGAGATGAAAGAATCGAAGGTGCAGCTAGTGGATCTTGAAGGAAATAATTTACTAGACTAAGCAGTTCGCCTTGGGGAGCAAATACGGTGTTTGTGAAGAAACCAGATGGGTCGTTAAGGATGTGCATCGACTATCATAAGTTGAACGAAAGGACGATCAAGAATAGGTACCCTCTGCCTAGAATTGATGATATGTTTGATCAGTTGAGTGGAGCCAGAGAGTTCTCCCAATTGGATTTGGCGACAGGGTTCCATCAGTTGAGAGTGGCCAAGGATAGCATTCCTTTGACAACATTTCGGAATAGGTATGGTTCATATGAGTGGTTGGTGATGTCATTCAGGTTAACGAATGGACATGCTTTCTTCGTAGATTTGATGAATCGGGTTTTCCAAAAGCACTTAGATAGGTTTGTGTTGGTATTCATAAATGACATTTTAGTGTACTCGAAAGATGAAAGAGAGCATGAGATTCATCTAAGAGTGGTGCTTGAAAAAACTAAGGCAGAATCAGCTAAAAGCAAAGTTTTCCAAGTGTCATTTTTGGAAGAAAGAGGTTAAGTTTCTTGGTCATGTGGTTTTAAAGGAGGGCTTGTCAATTAATCCAGTTAAGATCGAAACTATCAATAGTTGGAAGGGACCAAAGACGGTAACTGAGATTAGGAGTTTTCTTGGACTTGCTGGCTATTACCGGAGATTCATTAAGGATTTCTCGTAGATAGCAGCACCTTTGACTAATTTGACCAGAAAATACGTGAAGTTGTTTGGTCTGACAAATGCAAGGAAGGGTTCCTTAAGTTAAAACATTTTTTGACTAATGCACCAGTGTTAGGAGTTCCAGATGGAAACCAAGGGTTGGTAGTATACACTGATGCATGTGGGATTGGATTTGGAGCAGTACTGATGTAGAAGGGTAAAGTTATTGCCTACGCATCCAGATAGCTTAGACCACACGAAGTGAGATATCCTACTCATGGTTTGGAGTTGGCTGTGGTGATCTTTGCCTTGAAGATTTGTAGGCATTATCTCTTAGGGGCGAGATTTGAGCTTTACACCGATCATAAGCGTTTAAAATATTTATTCTCTCAGAAGGAGTTGAATATGAGGCAGCAGAGATGGCTTGAGTTTTTGGCTACTTATGATTTCAGTATAGAGTATACTCCTGGGAAAGGAAACAAGGTAGTAGATGCTCTTAGTAGAAAACATCAGAATGTGGTGTTAGTTATGTTGGTAAAATGGAAGGATCTGGAAGCTTTGACCACTTGTAGTATGCATTTAAGATCGACTGCTATTTCTAGTTAGGGTACTGCCATGTTGTCTTGTTTAGAAGTTTGACTAGTGTTGCTTGAAAGGATAGCTTCTAAGAAGAAAAAGGATCTAATATTAGCCGAGAAGATTAGAAGGCTTGGGGTAGGATCAGAAATTGATAATCTTAAGGATTTTGGTCTTGACCAAAGAGGATGGTTGAGAAAAAAAGGGACGATTATGTGTTCCGAATCTAGAGAACTTAAGGAGAGAAGTTCTTGAAGAATGTCATCGATCCAAGTTTACGATTCCTCTTGGAGGGACCAAGATGTATCAGGATATGAAGAGGGGCTTCTATTAGGAAGGCACGTAGAGGGATGTTGGCTTGTGGGTTAGGTAGTGTGTGAACAATCAACAAGTGAAGGCCGAACATCAAAAGCCGAGTGGATTGCTTTGGCCTCTAGAGATTCCAGTATGGAAATGGGACTCAATATCCATGGATTTTATAGACGAGTTACCAAGGTCGCATAGGGGAAATGAAAGTATATGGGTCATAGTGGATAGGTTAACCAAGAATGCCCATTTCATTCCAGTCAAGTCAACCAGGATGGCATGTGTTTTGGCAAAGTTGTTCATGAAGAATATAGTTAGACTTCATGGGATTCCTAGTAGCATAGTCAGCGAAAGAGATGCATTATTCACTAGCGAAATTTGGAAGAGTCTACAAGAGGTATTAGGTACCAAGCTTAAGATGAGTACAACATATCACCCACAGACAGATGGGCAGACAGAGAGAGCCAATAAGATACTTGAGGATTTATTGAGAGCTTATGTATTAGACTTTGGAGGATCTTGGGAAGATCACTTGCATTTGATAGAGATTTCCTATAATAATAGCTATCAGACTAGTATAGGAATGGCGCCTTTTGAAGCTTTGTATGGAAGGCCATGCAAATCGCCAGCATGTGGTTGGAGACTGGAGACAGATTAGTCTTAGGTCCGGATTTGGTTATAGAGGCGTCAAAAAAGATTGAGTTAATCCAAGGATGGATGAAGGAAGCTCAATCCAAACAGAAGAGTTACGTAGATGTGAGGTGTAAAGACTTAGAGTTCTCAGTGGGAGATAGGGTTTTCATTAAGGTATCACCAATGAAGGGTGTGGTAAGGTTTGGAAAATTGGCCTCGAGATATGTTGGTCCATTTCAGATTTTAGAAAGAATTGGAAAGCTCGTGTACAGTGTAGAGTTGCCGAGCAGTTTGGCAGGTGTCCATAACGTATTCCATGTGTCTCATCTTTGTAAGTTTATACATGATCCAGAGGCTACTATTCCTCAGACTGAGTTGTAAGACTTGGTAGTAGAGCCTAATTAAACTATGGTTAGACAACCAGTGCGGGTTGTAGTGAGAGATGAGAAAATATTAAGGAACAAGATAGTCAAGTTGGTGAAAGTTCAGTGGAGCAACAAGGAGAAGGACTGTACTTGGAGATAGTGGACATGATTCGATATACTTATCCTGATCTGCTTTGATGGTATGTCTATAATAGATTTATATAGATTAGTTGTTAGTCAGGTAGGTTAGTATGGTTCTTAGGAGTTGTTATAGATGATTGGTGTGTTTGATAGTTTGTCCTTACTGAATTTCGAGGATGAAATTCTTTAAGGAGGGGAGCCTGTAACACCCCTAATTTTTAATAACATTATTTAGGAGATTTAATTTGATAAATTAAATAGAATAATGTAGAGTGATAAGGAGATTGAGGTTGGTTAATAAATTTAGTTGTCGTGCTTATTAAAATGAATGGGCTTATAAATGGTTAAATGTTAACTACTTAATCACAAAGGCATTAAGGTAAATTTCCGCCCCATATCACCTCTCCCTTATACTCACGTTATCATATCGTTCATGTTCATTTTACCATAACTAAAACAAACAAAAGAAAGCTAAAACCATGCCGACCATTGGGAGGAAGAAAAGAGGAGAAATTCAAGTTTAAAGCTTAGGATCAAGCTAGAAGAATCAATCTCAGACCAATCTCCAATTTCCTTATCCAATCTAAGGTGAATAATAATTAAAACATCTCTATTTTGATTTTATATGATCTTTTGATTTTGGATTTTGGATTTAGGATTTAATCCAGTATGATGATTTTTTGATGATATGTTTGGATTCATAATATGTTTGGTTTAATCCAATGGTTTAAAAATGAGTATATATGGTTTTAAGGCAAAACCGAGAGTAAATGATTTTTAGATGCCATGGAAAAATTATATGTTATGAGAAACATGATTTTGGAGTTGAGTTTCAACTTTTATAATTTTCCAAGCCGTGGATAATTAACTATGAATTTTTAAAGGAAACATGTATTATTGGATTTAAAATTATTCTTGGTTGTTATATGACGAATTTGGGTATGAAGTTTATATATGTTAGATAACATATTAAAAGTTAATTTCTGTGATTTTTTATGAAAATTAAATTATTTTGAAAGGAGGACCTAAATGATTTAATTGATATTAAATGGGAAGGGCTTATTTGTTAATGTTATTCAGATTTTATGTCTGAGAAAACGAGGAAAATATTTGTAAAATATTTTGAAAGTTTAAGGTAACCAATCAAGTGTTTACATGTGGGCAAGTTAGTTTCAAAAAGTTTACTTTATTTGGTAAAAACGGCCTTTTACTCAGAAAAGTAGGTTCCGCCTCCTTTAGAAGTAGCTTTCGACCCAGAGCTTCCATCTTCAACCTAGTTGAAACCTTCTTGGTCGAAACCAGTAAAGCTGAAATCAATACACATGGTATCACTTAGTTGGTACGAACTAGATCTGAGAAAGGAGAAAGATAGGGTGTCGAAATGGAGCTTCCGAAGGGGACGATACCTTTGTTTTGTTTTCTAAAGAAAAGCGCTTGGCTGTTTACAAAGAGGTTTCAAAGGATTCGAAACCAAAGCTAGCGAAAGTTATTTTAAAACAAGCTTTCGAAAGAGACCTCCCGCCTTTGTAAAGTGGCAGCTTCCGAATGGGTTACTGATCTTTTTAAATTACTGCTTTAGGAAGGGGTAGTTTCGACCAAGTCGAAACCCTTCTGCAACCTTGTACCTTTCGAAGGTATTGAAGACATCAATGCTTTCGGACGGTAATCTTTGTTTATAAATGTAAGTTTTAAAAGTAAGCCACTTCCCATATCTTTCGAAAGGGGTTAATGGTTTCGAAGGCATGGTTGCGAAAGGGGTTCAAAGCCAACCTTCAAACATTTTTACTTATATAGTATATGCTTTCGAAAGGATGGTTTCGACACCATCATGTTTTCCCCAAATACTTTTATATGATAAAGGAAGGTTTCGAAAGGAGTACTTTCATTTATGTTCACTTTGACCCAAATGATCTATTTTAAATATAAACCCAATGGCTTCGGAAGGAATACTTCCATTGGTTTCGAAAGAGGGTCTTTCAATGTTTTCAAAAGGGGTACTTTCAATGTTTTCGAAAGGGGTACTTTCAATTGGTTCTGAAGCTATGCTTCTAAAGTTAAGTGTTAATACTTTAATACATTCGAAAGGTTTCGATAGAAAGGTATTAAAGTGTTCGAAAGGTAGGGCCTAATGTTTTGAAGATAGATTTATATGCTTTCGAAGGAGGTCATCCAATGAAGTTGAAAGCAAGGTTTCGAAAGGCTTTGTAACCCAAACTCATTTTTAAAGGAAAAACCCATGGCTAAACAAAGGATTTTGGAATGATTTTAAAAAGAAGCTTTCCTTGATATAATTATAGGTTAAAGGGATTAACCATGTTTTATATGAAAAGTATTTCAAGGACATTAAACCCACAGGAGTGGTATTTTTATTATTATTATGGTTGCTTCTTCAAGTATAAATATATTCACATGATAAAGAACCCATAACTGCATTTTGGGGATAAAGGGTAGAAGAACCAGTTAGGTTAACACAATAGTGAATTTAAATTGATTAAACTCCTGAATGAGAAGAATTGCATCCATAAAGTCGGGGAGACCAGAATATAGGGCCTAAAACTTGAAGATGTCTGGGAGATAGGTTCATAGCAAATCCATGAAAACTATGATTTGGAAGTTATTGGAATAAACAATAGGTTCATAGTGATCCCATGAAAACTATGCTTTTCAGAGTGGTTGGCAGGGGCCAATTTGTTTGTAGTGAATCCATGTAAACTATATCCGGATTAAGTTATTGTCAAATGTCAAAAGGTACCTAGTCAACCCATGAAAATTAGGGTGAGAAAGATGTTGTTCGGGGCACCAATAGGTTTTGGGAGAACCCATGAAATTAATTAAGTCATTGGCAAGGGCTTGTAGGTTCTTAGTGATCCCATGAAAACTATGAAATAGGAGAAGGAGTCCATGACTTATGAAAAGGTTATTGGTAAGCCCATGAAAACTAATAGATTAATAGTGACCCTAGAAATTATAAATATGACAAGTAGTCAATTAAACTGGGGATGGAAAATCCAGAATGTTTTAATATGTGTACATATCATCATAATATTTTGAAATGCTATGTTTTAACCATTGTGGATGCAGGAGCACAGTATATGGTTTATAAAGGTTTTAGGATACTAGTGAGGGGAAAACCCATTCCACTAAGTGGTGTGGTCTCACTAGATATCTAAATGGATTGAGATGTTAGATTATTATTCATACCAGGCTTATGTCCAACTCGAAGTTTTTGTTTTTCTCTTAAACTCTCAGGTACACAATTGATTTTGAGTAGTTTGAGGTTTAGGGTTTTCAGGTTCTCTTATTTAGAGTTATTTTCGACTGTGTATTTGCATGTAAAGGCAGACCTGTTTTATTGCTTTACTATATAATCTGATCAACCAGGGGGCATATTCATATATCACTCTTGGCGTATATATAATAATTATATTTTCTGAACGTGGGTTACGTTATGGGATAATGTAATGGACATCAAAGGTTTTGAATGGAATGTGGAAATGTGTTTTGATTTTTAAATTTTTTTTCCATATTTTTGTGATCTGTGTATTAATGTATCTAACATTGCCATATTTGGTCGTCGAAGATTAATAACTATGGATGACTGCAGCATCCGTAGCCGTTAGTTTTGGGCCTTCAAGTAGGGGGATGTTACAAAAATCCCTGATAAATCTCCGGTAATATCCAGTCCATCGAAGAAAACTTCTTATCTCGGTCATAGTCTCGGGTCTTTCCACCTATTAACTGCTTTAATCTTAGCTTGATCAACTGATAACCTTTCTTCTAAGACTACATGGCTAAGAAACTTTACTTCTTTCTTCTAGAAATGATAGTTTGAAAACTTCACTTTCATCTGATGATGTCTCGGTGTCTCCTATAATATGAACCTCATGCTCTCTTTCATCCTTAGAATAGATCAAAATGTCATCTATGAACGCCTATACGAACCTATCCAAGTGTGCTCGAAAAATCTGGTTCATCAAATCTACGATGAAAGCCGGTGCATTCGTTAGCTCGAATGGCATTAATAACCACCCGTACAAACCATATCTCGTTCAAAACGCCGTCCATGAAATACTGTCCTCCGCCACTCTTAGCTGATGGAACCTTGTAGCCAAATCTAATTGGAAAAACACTCTGGCTCCACTCAACTTGCCGAATGAGTCATCAATTCTTGGCAATGGATACCTATTTTTAATCGTCTTCTCATTTAACTTACGATAGTCGATACACAACCTGAACCACCCTTCAGGTTTCTTCACAAACACCGAACCATTCCCCAATGTGAATTGCTTGGTCTGATAAAGTTCTTTTCTTCTAAGTCCACTAGTTGCACCTTTAACTCCTTTATCTCTATATGTTTCATCCTGCTAGGTAGTCTACTTACGGGTTCTGCTGCTGGCACAAGATCTGTTCGAAACTTGATAGCTCATTTCGATGGTAGTCCTGTGACTAGCTCAAAAACATCTACAAATTCTCTTGCTGATAAAACCCAATTCAACTCTTCTTCTGCTTCCATGGCATTCGGCAAAGCACAGATTCCTTGACTTGAATTCTCGACTGAGTACACTGTTTGGTCACTACTACTAGGATGTATCAATGATATTTCCCCATCCTGGCAAAATATCCTAGCATCATATCTATATAACCAATCCATACCCAATATGATCCTGAAGTCTACGAAATTAAAGGCATACAAATTGCATGCAAATTTATGACCTAACAAGTCAAGTTCTAACCTGTCACATCTCATCCCCAGAGTTGCACACCCTCTTATTTGATTCACAACCCTTAAGGAAGTAAATAAGTACGAAGGTTTTAAGTATAACTTATCTTCCAAACACTGAGATATAAATGAGTGCAATGCACTGGTATGAAATAGTATCCTAACTGGTATACTATGGATCAAAAGAATACCTTCCATAATAGATTTTTCCTTCTCAGCTGTTGTTGGTCTAGTGGATGATGGTTCCAAAGGATAGACTTTACCTTTCTCAGCCTTGGCTGCTTCTGGACACTTGTTCTTATAATGCTCCACTTGGTCGTAGTTAAAGCACTTCACATTCTGCTTTCCCACAACCATCCTTCCATCATCCAAGTGACACTCGTTAGCATAGTTCCCCTTCTTATTACACTTATAACAGACAATATTCACCTTTCTCTTCTTAGCTGCTCCGTCTTTCTTAGCACCCTTCTTAAATAATTTTCTTTTCTTATTTCGGGATTCCTGAGTATCCGTTGACTTCTCCTTCTCGAAGGTAGAAAGCATTTCTTCGTTTCCAATCACCATATCCACTACTACGTTTGATGGATCTCGGGGATGTGGCATGGTTGCCCTAGCGATTCCAACATGAACCCCTAGATAAACTTCCCATTCCTTTTAATGACAATGTGCAAAATGGCATATCCATCCTAGACATCTCATCAAGCTTCGCAGAATACTGTAACATTGACATCTCCCCCGCTCTAAATTCATAAATTTCCAAAGCAAAGTGATATTGGCTACCTCGGACAAAAATCTCGATCTCCTTCAGAAATCTGCCCAAGTTAACTCTTCCTCTGGCATAACTACGGTAACTCCATTCCACCAGAGGAATGCTGCAACTTGCAATTGCCTCAAAGCCAATCTTCTCTTCTGCCCATCGTCCAAACTAAGATCAACAAAAATTCTCTCACAATAAAAAAGCTAATTTTCCACTTCTACAACATCTTCTGTCCCTAGAAAAGGCTTCCCACCCAAACTGGTACAATCTCGACTCAGCTTGGCATAGTTATTGCCAATTGGTGCCATGGGATTTGCTCCTCCCTCATTCATAGCATTCCTCCAGCAACTCCTGTAGTCGCTCCAGCTTTCATCAAGTTAATGAAGAACTGATACATCATTCTTATATCTACTAGTGGGGTTCCAGCACATATGTTGGTATTTGCATTTTGATTAGCATTTCCGGTCGACCCTGGTTTCTCCTGGTACTGGGTTGAGCATCTCCGTTAGTTGCGATGCTTCCTCCACCTAGATTCACTCTTCCCCTGGTTCCATGCCTTTCTTTCTCGTAAATCTGCATACAAACCTTAGTAAGATACATAAGAACTATCTAAGAGAGAAGAGAATACATACCTATATATAGAAAAATATAAGCACGTTATTATTGCATTATCCCAACCCCAAACTTATTCTCATATTCATTGTTTTATATTCTCAAAATATTTTAGTTTAAATTCCTCTTAAGTTTACATAAACCTATGCTTTGATACCAAAATGTAACATCCCCTATTTTAATGCTCGAAACAAAGTGCTACGGATATTGCAGTCATCCAGAGTTATTAATTTTCGGTGACAAAATCCAGTTATGTTAATCATTTTGATAATATATCAGAAACACATGAATATGGAAATTCAACATAATTTTTAAAATAAATTTCTTCATCTCATTTCACAATAAGATTCTAGTTTCATTACTTAGTCCCAATTTGCAAATGACTTTCAGAGAAAATATAATTTTTACAACATAGTCCAAGAGCGACATTGTTAATCGGCGAATCTTCTATCTGTTAGAAATCGCCGAAAAATGTAATAATAAAAATAACTACAATCGCATGACGCACAATTTTAGTACGTGGCGAGTATGGGTCGATTCGCAAGGAATTGAAGTGATTTAAAAATTCTATTTAATAAAATTAAACCAAACTTGAGATTGCTTTAAGCTAAGAAAAATGTAAAACTATCCCGAACAAAGTGAATTAAAATATGAGATTAAAAGACAATTTAGAGACAAATCCACTCTCATCTTCTCACATAAATCAACATAAAATTTTGTTCATGATCTCTCATTTTAATTTAAATAGAATTAGAGATGTATTTATGATAAGTATGGTCTATTTATGTTATTGATTAACATAACTTAAACCATCAAACTTTTAATACAACAACTAAACCACTTGTTGAATGTCTTGAAAATGAATATGAAACTAAAACAAAAGTCTATTTTAAGCATGATCTATTTACTATTTTTGATTAGTAATATAGATCATCAAGCTTTTATTTTAATTTCATGATCATAATCACAAATTTAGTTAATGATATAAATTGTTTTTATGTTTGAATAATAAAAGCCAATTTGTGATAAACAACATAGATTATCAAATTCACTAATAAACTTACATCATAATCTAACTTTTCATGAAGCATAAAAAGAGACCATAAATAAGAAAATATGTTGAATCTACATGAATTAGAGAGCTTCATTATCCTTAAATTGAAAGGGTTTAGCTACTCATTTTTTGTTATCATTTCAACACATGTAGATTGCAACATTAAAAAGCAAGAGAAGTAAGAGCGACCTAAAAGAAAAGAGAACTAAATAATTGTATAAAAATAAAACTAAACAAAGTGCATAAATGAAAATCTAAACTACTAACATAAAAGGAAAGAGAGCATGTAAATAAAAATGAGCATAAAAATAACATGAAAGCATGAAAGAGTAAAGAAGAAGAGGCTTAGGAATCCATTTTATTTCTCTTTTGATTTAAGGCTACAACTTGCATAATATAATAAGTTGATAAAAAGCTTATTACATAAACATAAGAGGGTTATTTATACATGCCTAAAACCCTAATCCATATTTTAGCGGACTACCTAAAATACCCCTTAGGAAGAGTGTCCACCAAGTTATCATTAACATGAATTAATCCTCTATTAAGTGTGCATGTGCTTTTAATCCCCACTAACATGTGCATTAGCTCTTAATAGTGGATCATGGTAAGTGGGTAGGTAGGGTTCCATGATTACATGAATTCATTTATTTCCATCTTCATTTGCTTTCTTCTCTTGTGCATGCATAGATATATGAAGGCTTCATCCATTTTCCATCCAAATTCGTATAAATAAAAAATAAAATGTGCAAGTGAATATTCTCAAAATTAATACATGCACAAAATTACCATTTTTTCCCTAAATGAAGATGAATGATTGATGATTTAATGAAATTTGGATTTTGGTAAAAACATGTAAAAATACACAATTATGACATTTATTTAAATAAAAGTATATTAAATATAGAAGTAAAAATATGCACATTTATGCGCACATCAACTACCCCCACACTTATCTTTTTATTCGTCCTCGAATAAAGAAAAGAAAAACTAAGATAAATCCACTTTCGTAGGAAACACGATTGCATTGAGCATATGCAACAAGCCATTAAACCTCTAGGTGTTCCTGGTAGGACGAGTGTTGTCTCGTGAAGGTTTTCAGCAGATACTACCCACAAAATCCAAATGCTGCATGAAAAATTCCTAAATGCAAGATTTATTTACAAAGAGATGAATGCAAGTTTTTGAAATATTTACAAATGAAGAATTTACTTTTAAATTGACACGAATAAGTTAAATATAAGTTCTGGTCATGATTTAGAAATTTAAGTCCTTTTACACATCAAAAATTTCAACAAAAATTAAGTTATCATCACAATTAGACTCTAGTTTGGCTAGTTGTTTCGGTTGATACCATAGTGTAATTATGAAATGTATTTCTAGTTGTTTATCAAAGTTTTTCAAAGTGGTATTTTTATTTCTTTTGAATAACGAGTCGAATCAACTAAGTGAAAATAGTGCTTGGATTTCAATTACTTACTCTCTCTATTTTTAAAAGGTATTAACATTATTAATATTTACACATCTAACTCGGATAAACTGAGGCCAGATATACCGATCCTTCACTGCCTTTTGGTCTTATGGGAGAATGCTATAGAGCATTGCGAGTGTACACACTTGTGTGTGGACACCTGACTCTAAGTGGTTATTTTTATTAAATCTATTTACATACAACTAACTCAAATAAACCGAGGCTAGATATACTGATCCTGCACTGCCTTCCGGGCTTACGCGAGAATGGTACAGAGCATGTCAAGTTTGCACACTTGGGTGTGAACACATGACACTAGGTGTGTCTTATTTTCACAAAAAACATTTTTAATGTTTTTTTATATTTTTATATTTTTAAAAGAGAGAGTTTTGCAACATCATCTTAGCACCATTTAAGTTAGATGATCAAAAATGTTATATCCTTTACTTTAAATCAACCACTTTTTTAAACAAAGATTTCAATTAGGATATACTTCATAATTATCACCGATGAATCTTCCTATATACTGGTTAAACAATAATTACTTGTAATCAAACTTTATTTTTATTTTTTGTGGAAATTGGTATGAAGGGCCTAATTATATCGCCCATTTTTTTTCCAGGACATGGGTTTGAAATTATTATTTTCGAGGACAAGTATGTGCGGCGTGCATCTTCATCTTCTCAAACAACTAAATATCTTCTGAAATCGATCGTTGAAATTAGGCGCGTTCGTCTTCATCTTCTCAAACAACTACGTATATTCTGAAATCTGCCGATCTTGGAAATTAGGCGCGTGCGTCTTCATCTTCTCAAACAAGTACGTATCTTCTGAAATCTACCGATCGTGAAAATTAGGCGCGTGCGTCTTCATCTTCTCAAAGAACTACGTACCTTCTGAAATCTACCGATCTTGCAAATTAGGCGGTCGTGAAAATTAGACGTATCTTGTTCAATCAAAGCGGTCGTTTCTTGTGCAATTGAAGCGGTCGTGAGGCGTTAGTTTCTTCTCAAATCAAAATCGACTTTAATTGTGGGAAATCGTGAGGCGATTTTCTTCATTTGGTGAGTCTCTTTTTTATTTGTTGTTTTTCATTCTCAATTCTATTTTTTATGATGTTACTGTATGTTTCTTTTCACAGGAGGCTGTTTTCATCTATTGGAGGAAGGTTTTGTTTGATGTAGTTGGAATAATGGCTTCTGAATGGTATTGTTTTATTCTTATAACACAATCACTGTGTATTTAGCTTCGTTTGTTCTTTAGTTTGCAATTAAACTCTGATTGTTTAGATGTTTAAGAATGGTGTATCAAAATTCCATTCTGGCTCTAGTAATAATTTGGCAGCCATTGAATGTGATTATGTGTTTTAAAGACCATATTGATCTTAGTGTGTGTTTGTTATGATAATTTTTTAGCTCTTCTTTTTCACCATTAAGTATATTTTTGCAGATCATCTTTTTCACCTATGATTTTTCAACAATGTAAACTTGAATAGGTACAATCACAATGAATGTTTTTCTTCCACATGTTCCACTGTTGTAATCAGGTTATCCCAAAGAGTGATAGTGATCTGTAAAAGATAAATTGTTTTATCTTTTTTCAAAAAGTGGTATATAAAATGATTTAAATGGTTTTATGCTATTAGTTTTTATTTAAGATCAGTTTCACATAGTTATATTTTCCACTGTTGTAATCAGGTTATCCCAAAGAGTGATAGTGATCTCTAAAAGATAAATTGTTTTATCTTTTTCAAAAAGTGGTATAAAAAATGATTTAAATAGTCTTATGCTATTAGTTTTTATTTAAGATCAGTTTCACATAGTTATATTTTTTTTTTATTTTTTTTACATTTTTTTTGCAGGTGTGATTCATCTGTTATAGTTGTGTTTGATTTCAATAACAATTGTTTTAGTGCTCGTTTTGGATTGGATGCTTCTATTTCTTATGTTAGGAATAGGATTTGGGAGCAGTGGAATAATTTTACTCCATTATGCTTTGATATTTTTTATATTCGAGAATCAAAGACTACCTTTATTGAAACGGATAGTGATCTTCAAGCTATATTGTGTTTGTCTTGGTTTAAAAAGGAAGAATTTTTGGTTTTTTTTCTACGGTTGAAGAATGATTCAATGGATAATTTTGTTGGTGAAAGTAGCAAGTCTGGTTCAGTTGTTGGTGTTGAGTAAAGTAATAATATGTTAGGTTATGATGATGATTTAGATTCTGGTTTTACTCAACAAAAGGATTTACATGAGTTGTTGAAGAAGAATTCAAATATGGAATTTTTTACTGGCGTTGGTCAACAGTTTGATTCTGCTATTGGATTCCGTAGAACAGTAAGTGCTTATTGTTTGAAGAATGGATTTAAAGTACAGTATATTAAGAATTGTAAAGAACGATTGACAGTTCGATGTGCTGTAGCTAACTGTCCTTTTAGGATTCATGCTTCTTGCAAACTGAAGCAATTGGACCAACTATTTGTTAAAAACATTAACTTGATTCATACTTGTGGTGGTGGATTTCGTTCCCTTAGTAGTCCAACCATTAATAGTGATCTTGTGAAAAGTTTAATCGTCAACCAAATTCGTGATGAGCCAAAAAGAAAAACCAAGGATATCATTAAAAGTTTTAGAAGAGATTATGATGTGAAGCTAAGATATTACTTTGCTTATAAGGGTAAGAAATTGGCTATGAATGATATTTTTGGTGATGAAAAGAAATCTTACAATGAATTAGTTTGGTATTTGAAGGCATTGGAAAGAAATAACCCAAATAGTTATTCAAGTATGGATGTGGATTCTGAAACAAATCAATTTGAGAGAGTTTTTGTATGTTATGAGGCATGTATATTTGGATTTAACTATTGTCGTCCTATGGTGTTTTTGGATGCTACCTTTTTGAAAGGGCGAAGTGGTATTTTGATGGCTGCCACTGCGAAAAATGGGAATCAAGGTACTGAATTTTTTTTTGCTGTTGTATTTATGTTACATAGTACTGTTTCTTTAAGTTATTGTTCTAGTGAATTTTGTTGTGTACATACTGCATTTTGTTCAAGTGATTAGTCTACTATTATATAGTACTGTTTCAAATATAGTGCATTTGGTTGTTTCAAATGTAGTAGTATGCTGTTCAATTCATTATATTTTCTTCTGCGTTAGCGATTAGCATGTGAAATTATTGCAAAAATGAATTCAAACTGACAATTTAATTCAACTGAAAATTAATGATGATTAATGTTGGTTGTTTTTATTTTATTTTGATAGACACATAATCTAGATGTTTTATTTTTTTCAGTTTATCATGATACCTACTACTTATGCTGGATTTACCAGAATCTGTCATATTTCAAACAATAAATGCATATATGTTTTTATCTCTAACATCTTCAATCTAGTTGCACTAGTTACAAAGTAGGTACAATTGTTCAATGGACAGCCATGCTCTTCTTATTGTAAATTTGATCCAAAACAAATACTGTAAAAGATATAATGTTCTTTAATTTGATATACAAAATGTTACTGTACACAGGAGTTAAAAAGGATAAATGAATTTATCTTTTAATATAAAGAATTAAATAACATATTAAGCCGTCATTATATATCATAGATACTACTACATGTTGAACATATTTATCATTTTTCTCTTTATTTGAATTTCTTACATAAGGTATACAAATGATTTAAACAGCATATAGAAAAGATAAAAGCATATATGTTTTAGATGTTTGAATATTATTCTTTGTATTGTATGCATGAATTATGTATCATATCTTTGCAATTTCTACCCTTTCTGTGTAGACTACACATGTGATTGTCTACTATTAGATAATACTGTTTCAAATATAATTTTTTTTACACAAAAAGTGAATTAATTTTTTGTTGTTTCAAATGTAATACATAAACAGTGAATTATTATTTTTTTGTTTTTTTTCCAGGTTTTTTCCCATTAGCAATGGCTCTTGTTCCCAAAGAAAATGAAGAGTGTTGGAGTTGGTTTTTAAAACACCTAAAGAATGCTCTCAGTTGTGATAGAATATTAACTTATTTAAGTGATAGACACTGGGGTTTATTGTTAAGTATTCCAAAAAAATTTCCAAATAGTCATCATTCTTATTGTTTGCATCATATGCAAAATAATATTGCTAGCATTGTGAAAAGTGGTAAGGGTGTTTGGGTAGCTCATTTACTTGAGCGTTGTGCTATAGCTTCTAATCATCATGAGTTTGAAAAAGCCATGTCCAAGTACAAAGAAATTGGAGGTTCCAAAGCTATACAGTACTTGAATGATAAACCATATGATCATTGGGCTGATTTGTTTTTTCCGGGGAAGCGATATGGGGAAAATAAGTCCAATGTAGCTGAGAGTTTTAATTCTTGGATTTTGGATGAAAGAAGTTTGCCTATTACTGCTTGTCTTGATGGAATTAGGGTAAAACTGATGATGCAAATGTCTAATCGTAGAGAAGAGGCATCAAAGTGGACTAGTGTGCTATGTCCAAAAATGGAAGCTCGTTTGTTGAAATTGAAGGAAGAAGGATTTGGGTGGAGTGTTTCTAAATCATCTAGGTATTTATTTCTATATTTTTACATGATGTTTATAGTTTCTGAAAAAAATGATAAATGCATTTATCTTTTTTCAACTTGCTATGTAGCCTGTGTTATGATTTCATTTTGTTGGTATTTATAAATTTTAAACCCCTCTGGATCTTTTGAATCTTGACAGTCGCGGCATTATAATTAACACTGTATGTAATTCTTAGCTCTTTCATTATTTTCGTCTGGATGAGTCTGTACATTTTACTTATGGTATATTAGTTCTTGACTTGGACAATCCTGTTGATATTTTTGGAAAAGTCAAATCTGGTGCATCAAGGGAATGTTTTTAGTCAATTCCACTTAATCAGTGGATGCCTTACCCATTGAAATCACTGTCAAGGTTTACTGGTTTTAATTCTTACTATAACCTTTATGCTTTCTTTTTTCTAGATTGGTTATCATTTTTTTTAAAAAGAAAGTCAAAATCAAAATTTACATAAGATATACTTTCTCTAAAGAATATGAACAGTATGCCTGTTGTTATTTGTTTTGGTTTATGAGTCTTATTTTGCACTATTAGTTCTATGCACATGAATTGGGTCTTATTTATTAGATAGATTAGAGAGAATATATATAGTGCTAATAATCATTTTTTGGAAATGCAATCTGTGTACATATTTTAACTGTTTTTAATTTTACATTTTGTAGGTATATTTTTGAAGTTCATTCTCCAACATCTCAAAAGGTTGATCTTAAAAATCGCATTTGCAGTTGCAATGAATGGAAAGTGACAGGTTTTCCTTATGCGCATGCTTTGAAGTGTATTTCTTTAACCAGAAATTCTGTTTATGAATATATTGAGAATTACTTTACTGCTGAGTATTATCGAGCTTCATATTCACATTTGATCAATCCTATTCCAACTTTTGATAAGGAAGCAATTGAAGCTGAAGAATCATCTATTGTTCTTCCTCCTAAGCCTGTTCGTGGAGCTGGTAGGCCTAGGATGAATAGGATTGAAGGGGCTGACTTTCATGCTAAGCAAAACAGATGTGGAAAGTGTAAAAAACAAGGACATAATAGAAGAGGATGTTCTTTGAATATTTGAGTTGATTGTTTTAGTCCAATGTATTTGATTGGTTGTTCTATAAATACTTTGACTTGAATAATTGAGTTGATTGTATTAGTCCAGTGTATTTGATTGATTGGTTGTTCTATGAATACTTTGACTTGAATAATTGAGTTGATTGTATTAGTCCAGTGTATTTGATTGATTGGTTGTTCTATGAATACTTTGACTTGAATATTTGGATTATTGCATATGTTGAATTGGATATAATCTGATTTTGATTACTTTTGGTTGTATGCAATTGTTTATGAGTTTCTGCTTTTCTGGTAGGCACTGTGATGGTTGTCGGTAGGTAGTCAGTGTGGAATTAGTAAGATGATGGTTAGTGAAGAAGAATTGTGGGTTGTGGCTTCTCTGACAGTGTTGAGTGTGGAATGTTGCTGCAGTTTGTATTGAATGAAACAGTGGTGTAGTAGTATTTGCTTGTATGGTCAGAGAACTATGAAGTTTATAGGTTATGAATGGTTTGGGATGGAAGTATGGTTAGTAAGTGAAGTATGACAGAGTGGTATTTGGACTTTTGTAAAGGAGGAGGTGTTGTAGTTAAGAAGTGAGGCAGTGGAGGTTGGCAGTGAAGTAAGTAGTAGTCAGAGGCACTTGAAGTTGTGAATGATGAAGGTGGTAGTTACTCTTCTAACAGGAAATGGAAAGTATGGAAGAACTATTGTTTGCAATTGTTCTGTTTAAAAAGATAAATTGATATATCATTGGCCTCAAACAAGCTTAGGACTTAAGTATATTGCGGTCATTGATTTAAATTTTGTTTGTGCAGAAATATTTGTTCAATTTTGTTTATGCAGAAATATTTGTTCAATTTTGTTTGTGCAAAAATATTTGTTGATTTTTCATAACGGTGGAATACCTATCCATCTCTAATAGTTATTTATCTTTTTGTAATAACTTCTTTTTTCAAGAGAGCAGTATTCAACCAGCATTCCTTCTTCCCATTCTCACACATCATCACTTTCATCATTCATTTCCACTAACATCTACCCTTCTGCCTACAACTGACCAACCTTGCACTTGCCACAACCTAAAATAGCTCACAGGACTTCCATCACCTCTCACTGCACTGCAACTCCAATCACTATCTTCAAACTTCTGTCATTTGACATAAAACATCCTCAACACCAACAGAAACGACCTTTATAACCTGAAATTCACAGCAACCATCAACACTAACTGCATAGCACTTCCATCCACACTATCTCCCTCATCCTAGCAAATTACTTAACATCACAGTAACCTTCGCATTACACAACACACTCTGTATTATACGGCCCAATTTTTTTC
Organism: Allium fistulosum; assembly: GCA_030737815.1. NCBI lineage: Eukaryota > Viridiplantae > Streptophyta > Magnoliopsida > Asparagales > Amaryllidaceae > Allium > Allium fistulosum. The sequence goes on along the minus strand of CM060902.1, from coordinate 964,996,578 downwards.
TAGGACACAACATGAATGTATAGTCAGATTAAAAGGTAACAGTGCAAACAAGTGCACAACATACACATAAACAAACTCAAGTCTACAACATCTGTAAGTAGGTTTTACAATTCAAATAATATGGCCTAAGTCAACCATTACAAATTCATCAGTCAAATAAAATTTTAAAAAATGTATGATAAAAGGACTGTTAGACATCAAAGAATTTGTTGCTATCATTGTCAGTTCACATCTTTTGTTGCTGAAGCTGAACTGCAGAATTTTTCAATTGTCCAGCAGTATGGTTCATCAGAGAGAATTTGTGCAGTTATCTGTGCTCTAAATGCGTTTACTTGTTCTAGACTGATTTTTGATGTTGTGTCCATTCCTTGTGCTAACTTTTGGACAAACATCATTACGAAAATTCCACAGTCGAACCTGCATTTGTTAAAATTTTAGTTATCGTGTAACATTCATCGTTGTATAAAAATCTCCAGTATCAGTGATTATGAAAATATAACTAAACATGTACTTATATCCATTACATCAAAAGATAAATGCTTCTATCTTTTTTAATAGTTGAATAAAGTAAGATCTGACACTTAATATTTTATGAAGAACTCTTTAATTAATTTCATTTAACAATAAACCAGCTCCAAAACAACAAACAACTTATATCATTTACATAAAAACATAAATGCTTTTATCTTTTCTATGTAATAACTAATATCATGAGAAAAACATCAAATACCTTGAATGCATTAGATAATGTACCATTTGTATCAGTGATTATGAAAATATAACTGAAAATGTACTTAAATCCTAGGTAAACATTTTTAATCAGTGATTATGAAAATTACCCGTTGCTTTGTTGAGCACAGTTAATATTTTTAATCAATGAAGACTTTCCCAGAATTGTTTTCTCGCCTGCGTCCTGTAAGTCTTTAGTGATTTTGTTTACCGCTGCTTTCTACCAAATATATATATATATATATATATATATATATATATAATTTTTTTTAATAATAATGATAAATCTATTTATCTTTTTTACTTTCAGTGTATTTTACTTACCACATTAATAGCAAACCTTGAATGTCCACTTCTTAATGTCTTAGATCTTATGGTCAAGTGTAGAGAATCATAATGGTTCCATGAACATGATTCCACTACTAGCTCTAGCAAGCTCCAATGTTCGTTGCCATGTATAGGAAATAATATATTGCAACATAATGGATTTAGAAGTGCTTGTTTAATAAAAGGATTAAACATATTTTTTTTGATCTTTTCCAGGTTTCCATCTGTTGCGCTTTTCTGTTAAAAAATAATTTCAAAAAATTTATCTTAGAAACAAATTAAATTTTACATTATAGTACACTTACTGTCATTGTTGTGTTCACATATATAATGCTAGAACTTTGTTCTAAAAATTTTGTTTTTCTGAACCAAAACCAATCAATAACCTACATTTCCAAAAAAAATATGGATTAAGAATAGATTTTATAATGAAGCAAAGAAAAGAATTTATAATGACGCAAAGTATAGTTTTTTGTACTTACTTGACCAGAAATATATTCTCCATAGAGAAGTTCTTCTATCATACTTTTTGTGATGGTGATGAAGTTTTCATCGTCACAAGTAAATGCTTCATCACTAAAAAATTAAGATTAGTATGTTCTGTGTTGTATGGCACTTACAGTATAAAAGAAAATTAATTAAGATTGGTATACTAAAAATTAAGATTAGTATGTAATGAAATATTTTTTAACAAAAGAAAATAACAATAGTACATACTGTACAGGAATTTTATGAATTGTCATACTGTCATACTGTCATACTGTACAGGAATTTTATGAATTGTACATAAAACAGCTGACAGTACATTAAAAAGATATTTTGTTTTATCTTTTTTTAGTTGTCACTTGGATTATTAACTAAAATACAGTGCATTAAAAAAATTAAGGTTGCAAATAAAAATACTTGGTGCTGACAATAATAGGTGCTTAAATAACTTTTTTTATCTTCATGAACATCAACCAGCAAACTATTCATCACCAAAAATTTCTTTTTTTTCTTCAAATTTTAATAAATTTCAACAGCCTTGGATTGTCGATGATACAACCCAACTACTTGATAGAATGACTCAATTTAGCAATTTTTAAGTTAAACTGAGTCAATCCATCAAGTCGCTGTGTAGTACACCAACAATACAAGGTTGTTTATTGAATGGTACAAGTGACAAATTGTTTATTAACTCTGATTGAACCATAACTTAAAAAGTTTACACATTATCGGATGTTTATTGAATGGCACTACCAAACATGACAATGTTAAAATGTTTGCATATTATGACATGGTTAAAATGGTTGACAAATTTGTGACTTGTACATTAAACATATGACAGTACATACAAAAGATAATCAGTTTTATCTTTTTTTAATTGTCACCTTCAATATTAACTAAAGGATGGTACAGATCTACCATAAGTTAACCAAATATTAATAACAGGTTTAAGAAAAATATATTGTCATACTCTACAGGAATTTTATGAATTGTACATAAAACAGCTGACAGTACATTAAAAAGATATTTTGTTTTATCTTTTTTTAATTGTCACTTGGATTATTAACTAAAGTACAGTGCATTAAAAAAAGTAAGGTTGCAAATAAAAATACTTGGTGCTGACAATAATAGGTGCTTAAATAATTTTTTTTATCTTCATGAACATCAACCAGCAAACTATTCATCACCAAAAATTTCTCTTTTTTTTCTTCAGATTTTAATAAATTTCAACAGCCTTGGATTGTCGATGATACAACCCAACTACTTGATAGAATGACTCAATTTGGCAATTTTTAATTTAAACTGAGTCAATCCATCAAGTCGCTACGTAGTACACCAACAATACAAGGTTGTTTATTGAATGGCACAAGTGACAAATTGTTTATTAACTCTGATTGAACCATAACTTAAAAAGTTTACACATTATCGGATGTTTATTGAATGGCACAAGTGACAAATTGTTTATTAACTCTGATTGAACCATAACTTAAAAAGTTTACACATTATCGGATGTTTATTGAATGGCACTACCAAACATGACAATGTTAAAATGTTTGCATATTATGACATGGTTAAAATGGTTGACAAATTTGTGACTTGTACATTAAACATATGACAGTACATACAAAAGATAATCAGTTTTATCTTTTTTTAATTGTCACCTTCAATATTAACTAAAGGATGGTACAGATCTACCATAAGTTAACCAAATATTAATAACAGGTTTAAGAAAAATATAGTGTCATACTCTACAGGAATTTTATGAATTGTACATATAACAGCTGACAGTACATTAAAAAGAAAAGAGAATTGCTAACGGCCCAGTTTTGTCCTTAAAAATAATTAGTTTCAACTTGAGTCCCAGGTTCCCCAATTGATTGCCCCGCAATAATACCTACATCTTCCCCCAATTCAACCAGATCGCCGTGAGTGGAACTTCTACCATAACATAATTTAATTGAGTCAAAAGTAGTTTAGTTACTTACTTGTTTCGTCCAAGAATTTTGAAATTTTTTTGACAATTTCTTTTTTTTCTTCGGTAAGATATTCGAGTAGTGGACATTTGTCAACATTCTTTGGCTTCTTCTTCTTTTTTGGTTCTTTTAGGACAATATCTTCAACAACAATTGGATTTTCAGAAGCATTTTCTTGAGCAGGCTCTTTCAGATTGTCAGATTTTAAACTATCTTGTGTCTACTTTTCTAGTATGAAATCTTGAGTTTGCATAATATCAAAAGTTGGAAGATTAGCAGAACTGTTTATGTGAATCATACCAACAATTTTTTTTTTACCTTTTTGAGCTTCAGTTTTTTTTGTTCAAATTATCTTTTTCCTCCACTTCATGCTTTTCTAAATTTTCCAATTTCTGAAGCTTCATTTCAAGAATTTGGATTCTATTTTCAGCTGCTTCTCTTAAACATCTTTCCTCCTTTAATTGTTCTTCAACATTTTTCATCTCAGAGCACAAAAAATTGACTTTTGATTGTAGCTCCATTATGTTATCAGCAGATTCCTTTTCAGATTTTCTCAAACTTGTGTCTTCCTGGTACTCATCTAATTTCCTTTTGTTGTTTCGGTCTACTTCCACTTCAATAGCTTTTATTTTTTTGGAAAGAAATTTTTTCTCTTCTTTTGTTACATCTGCAAATTTTTTTTAAAATCTGCAATGAATAAATTTAAAGTTAAGCTTTCATATATATTGTCATTGAAGTACTAGACAAGTTAAGCTTGCACATACACTTTCTATACTCATTTGGTTTTTTATTATTTAGGCTACTAACATTCTACAAAATTGCTTTCGAAAAAATCAAAAAAAATGTACAGTTAAAAAATAGCATACTTTGTCATTGTCAACCTCAGTGAGGTCCAAATCTTTCAATTTCGATAAATCCCATTTACCCATTCTTGGGATTTTTGTTTGCAGATTTTCCTTCTCAGCAACTATTTGTGTTCGTTCACAAATCCAGTACTACAAGAAAAAGATAAAAGCATTTATATTTTTGTATTAAATATAAATTTGAATATATTTACATTTAGTTAAAATTATGAAAGCATACCAGTAACACCATAGTACAGCCTGGTGTACTTCTAAGGTCAGCATGATACTTTTTAACATTTTTCAACACATTTTCACATATTGCTCGCGGCCAAGAAATTGAATTTAATTTTTTTAAGTTCAGCAACTTCGGCAAGAATCCCCATTGCATGTAGCTTTGGTTGTTTGGAAATAGGAAATTTATAACTAGCAACAACAACAACAATTTCACTATATCTTCATTTCCTTTTTCTTCTTCTAACAGTGTATTCAGTCTTTTAGTTACTGTTTTTTTGGCTAATTATGTCTTCTTCTTCAAAATTGGCAGTTAAAAAATTGGAGAAACTTTCCATGGCTAAGGCTTTGTTAGAAGCTGGTATAGGAAACAAGTCTTCTCCAGCTAATGGCATTCCAAAAATTAGACTGACTTCTTCAGGAGTAATTTTGAGTAATTTGTTTCCAATTGTGAAAGCATTTTCTTTTTCATCAAAAGAAGTAATGATATCATCTAAATTTGAAGCACTTTTCCTCAAATCTTGTCTTGTTATTGAATCACTAAGAAAAACGTTGAAGAAGTTTTTGAAAGGCGTTTTTCTAAAAAAGCTTTTGCTTCCGGTGAAAGAATGTGTTTCTCCTTTATAATTGACATCACCTTATAGACTGCATCCAAATTACATCTATAAGTACCTGTGTACTGCCTTTTTTGCTTCTTAGCTATTTTCTTAATTTCATACTGATCTATATCATCCAAATCAGTACTGTCTTCTACTAGTTGCTGTGAAAACGTTTTTTCATCATCAGATATGAAGTCTTCTTTTTCATTCACATCAGGTAATTTTTGTGTTGGTGCACTTTGATTCTATATTTAGGAAAATCAAAAAATAAATTAGAAGGTAAAAATAACAAGATTATCAAAAAAATATCTTACTACACAAAAATTTGAATAAAATGATAATATGTTTTATCATTTACATTATTTTGTATTTTTTTGAGGTTAAGATAATTTTTAGTACATAAAGTACCTCTATTTAAAAAAATAAAAGATAAAGCACTTTTTTAGTATATAAAGTTTTTTTAAAAAAAACAAAAGTATAAATTGAATCCAATAGGTTTTGTTGTAAAGAACAAATGTTTGAATTTTTTTTAGACCTATTTCAATCTTCACAGTTTGAAAATTTCGCATTCTCTAATTTATAATTTAGACCAATGAAAGATAAATGAACATTCACAACTGAAAACCAACAAGATTTATTTGATGAAATGAAAATAAACAATTAGAAAGTTTCAAAGTATATAAAGATAAAAGATAATGTGTTTTATCTTCATCATCACAATAGCTTTGAAGTAATTACATGTACAACATGTATGAATGCAACATGAAATCTACAACATCAATGAATATTCAGATTCAAAAGTGACAGTGCAAACAAGTGCACAACATACACAAACAAATGCACCATAAAAACAACTCAACATCAATGAAAATGAAGTAACCAAACCTGACTGAAGTGTTCAAACATTACATATATACATGTATGAAACATCAAGTGAATTTGCAACATCATACACATTGAAACCAGAGTCCAATGCAGACATGTCGACAAGATTAGAATGCAAGTGCAGACAAGCTAGATGATAACTGACTGCAAATAAAGCAACAAGTCAAGTCAATGCACATCAACCCAATACAAAATATATGAAGTGAATGCAGAAACACACACACACACACACACACCCGCATGTATACGTAAATGTAGTGACAGAATAGCAGACTAACCAAGGTAAACAATGTAAGGTCAAAAAATTTAGGTATTTTTTTATTTAAAATATGGAATCTAGCTTCCAATTTATTACGTATATACAAAATGAAGATTAGAATTAAATATTATGGGAAACATAAGTATGAAAACAATTACCAATGGAGTTGTAAATGGTGATGGTCTTTGGTTGTGTTCATCACAAAATGGACTGGAAATAGGTCTTATATTTATGCATTGGGTTCCACCTTCGTTTATGAATATGCAAGTTGTTTTTCGAATGAATATCTTCGACTTAGAAGACCTTGTATGCATTTTTACGCTGCATAAAAATTGTCATATATAATGAAATGTTAGAAAGAGTGAAGAATAATATTTTTGTACTTAAAAGTTGATTAAGTATATTTATTTCGCATAAATCCTTCAGGACAATTGCAATTGACTTAAATTCAGTATTTATGATGTTATATGTAGTAGCTGATATAATAATTTATCTAGGATTTATTCTGTATTTTAATGTTCGACATAAAAACATAAATGCTTTTATCTTTTCCAACTAGGGTTTAAATTAGTTTTATATTTTTTTCTAATAACTTGAAATCATTGTAAAAACAAAATCCTATCTAACAAGTAATTGTAAATATCGGACACAACTAGGGTTTAGCATGTAGTCTAATTATTTTACATTAATAGATAGATACGTTTATCTTTCTTAACAGCTAAACAATTACTTGTTCAGTTTAACAACTAGGGTTTAGTATCATCTGCAATTGAATATTTAGGCATGCTTGATTAAACAAATGTCGATTATGTTAAATTATAACAACAACTAAAATACCTTAAATCCATTATAAAAGTTATTATCAGCATCAGTAACAATGAATATTTAAGTACGATTTATCATATAACTAAAACATTTACATCAAAATAAAATACAACTTACTTGTTCCGCATTTAAGTTTAAGGTGATTGTAAAAATTGCTCGATGAAAGTGTTATAGTTTAACCTGAAATCGATGATGCTGAAGCAGAAAAATCGGGAAGAGAAAATGGAATGGAAATTGGTACAGAAGAAATCGATTTGGTTTCTAAGCCCTATTTTTGTTTTGAACTGGCGGCAGGTATGGATTAATGAAAAGTAGCGGGTTTATTTTCGACCCGTGTCCTGGAAACTAATTATTTTGAACAGGTGTCCTACAAAATAATTAGTTGATGCTAAGAGGCCCTTATAGTAAAAATTCCCTTTATTTTTGTTGAGACAAATAAATTTTCAAAAATTTCAATTTAATAACCAAAAACCTATACTTATCCCATAGTGTTTCTTCAAAATTAAATCAATATGCTAAAAAGAAATTTTGTTTTGGGGTTTTTTGGTTTTTTCTACGTTTTGAGTTTTTGGAAAGAAAATGCAAAAAATAAACCATGAAAAATCAAAAATGAACATGAGACTCCCCCCACACTTAATTTTGATTGTGTCCCCATGGTCAACCCAAGTGAAAGGAGAAAAATAAAATTAAACTTGAAACATGACCTATATTTACATGAAAATGAAACGATTATTCTTTACACGACATCAGAAAATATACCATTTAAGAATAAATGAAACGGTTTCCCAAAGAACAATCCATGTCTCGTCAAGTATGAGAGACATAGCTTAATCACATAAAACCAAACCATAAATGATTTCAAAGTCGAACGTTGATTTGGAAAAATGAATGTCATTTTATTAAAAATCGTATGAGTTGTTTTATTTTCGTTAATTTTTAGGGTAGATAGAACACTTTGTTGAAGTTCAAGTTTATTTTCACCAAATTTAAATTCAAACTCATCATTGACAAATTCTTCAAAATTATTGATTTTAACATCAAAATGGTGATTTAAATCTATCCCTTTAAGATTCAACAACTCATCTTCGAAAATTCTAAAAAATTTGTGATCACTAAATTCGTCTTTCTTTGTTGAATTATTCACAACTTCATTGCATGTATCATGTTCAAAATCTAAAGTTGTTACATTCAACTATTCAAAATCGAAAAAAAGATCGAATTTTAAATTTGGTTCCACACTATCAAAAGAATTGAAATCCAACTCAGTTAACGAATTTTCAACAACTTTATTAGGATTGTCGTTTTCAATTTCAAAAGCTGTTACTTGAAAATCGTCAATTTTGGTAAAATGTGGATTATTATTTGACTCGTCACATGTTGGAATTTGATTTTGTTGGTCACATTGTTTTTTTGTATGTTTCTAACAATAAATCCACGTGATTTTTTTTGAATTTCATCTAATTGCTCAACAAAATCAAATTTATAATTATTAATTTAAGAATTTTCAATTTGAAATTGTTGAAAACAAAAATTATCCATTGCACCATAATTAAAATTATTCTCATTGCTAAAATCATTTAAACAGTGGTTCACATTTCCATTTTGACTTTGAAATTCATTTTGGAATTTGAAGTTGTATTGGCATGAGTTATAATCGAAATCATTCGAATTTTGACGTGAATTCAAACTTTGATTATTTTGAAAATTTTGACTTGAGTTATTGCACAAATATGAATTACACAAATCATTTATCCTCTAATATTTTTGTGTTGGGAGTTCAAGTAAAGACGAAATAGTTTTAATACTCTTTTCAAGAGTTGGGGGTTGCTCACTATGTTGAGAATTTTGTTCTTCAAAATCCAAATTGTTTATACAATGGTTGTTATTAAAATATCCATAAGAATTTGATGTGAAATTATAAGGATTATATTGATTTTCACAACTATTGTAAAATTGTGGGGAGTAGAGAAATTCCGACATTCTCAAAAGTGTTTTTTATTTATTTTAGATTTGAATTCCTTTTAATGTTTTTTTTTGGTTTTTTTAAAAGATTATATTTTTTTGGATTTATGATTTTCTAAAAAAAACTAACTCAATTTTTTTTTTGATTGAAAAGTTTCAAAGGAAAAGATTTAATTTTTTTTTGGGTTTTGAATTAAATAAGAACTAAGTTAAGTAAAATGTACAATTTTTTTAGTTTTGGAGTTTAATTTTTTTAAATATGCATGAATTAATGCAACTAAATGAATGCAAGGACTTAATTACAAATTTTCTGTCCTTAGTAGCTCGTAGCCCAAAATTGTATAATCACAGTTTGTCAAAATATTTCTTAGCCAGGTAACGGACATGAATTATCAGTACACCACGAATCACCGTAGCAATACAGCCGAAGGTTTAAGTACCTTCAGAGAAACAAAGAGTATAATATCTACGAATCACCGTAATATTTTTAATTGATTATTGCTCCGTCGTAGCCTAAACACCAAGAAATTGAATTGTTCAAACAAGACAACTGTCAAGATACAATTAAGCCCTAGGTGAGCTTGCGACATCCTTAAGTCTGATGTCTAACCGTTATTATTAGTCAAGATGCAATTTTTTATCTGTTTATATAAGGATGGAACAAAAAACAAAAATAAAGATTTAGTCTTTTTAAAGACAAATCAAACGACAAAGGAAACATAACAAAACAAAAGGAAAACTTGACATAAGTTTTAACAATAGAAAACTTAAATGAAAAAAGTTTCTATTCTTTTTTCTTTTTTTCCTTTGTTTTTTGTTTTTGAACAATAAAATAAAACAAGAAGTGATTTTAACAATAAAATAAAACAAAAAGTTTTAAAATAAAACACAACAAAATAATAAACTCAGCCCAAACAAGCCAAATGAAAGCAATTTTTTTAATTGGGTTTTTTTATAAATAGATTAAAAAATTAAAACTTAAAACTAAAAAGACAAAAAGAAAAAAAAAATCACCCTAACTCAACCCGGCCCTATACGTATATGAAACCAATTACCCAATTATCTTCCCGTTCTTTCCCTTCTCTGCTAAATAAAAATTCGACTTCCCTTTTCAAAAAAAAAGTTTTCTCTGTTCGCGAATTTTCTCTGTTCGATTTGGCTAGGGAGAGTAGGTTGTCATGATTGCAGATTTGCTGGAGTTGTTCGCGGCGATTGTGGGGTTCGGGTTGAAGGTTGAGGTGATGTTTTGGGTGCGAAATAAGTTCACGGTTGGGGTTTGAATGTCGGAAAATTTGTTTTTTCAGTGTGGAAACTGAGGTCGCGGTGGTTAACAGGGTTTGCTGAGGCAAGGATGAGGTGAAGTGGAGGCTGTGGAACTGTAGTGGTATATGAAATGTAAGGTGGTTGGTGAGTGTTATAATAGTTTTGGAAGCAAGTGAAAGAAGTTGAAGTAGTATGGTTGAGATAGTGTATGGGTGGAGGAGCTGTGTTTTGGTCGTGTAATGCAGTGACATGGTTATATGATGTAATTTGCAGTGTGATGCTGAGGTAAATTGAACTGAAATGATGTAGTGGGGAGTCTGAGGTAAGGAGGTATTTGTATGGATAGAGGCTTGTAGCAAGTGAGGTAAGGTGGAGGTTGATGGCTGGAGGAATTGTGATGAGAAATAGCACCAGCACAGTGGAGGCTGGTGGGTATGTGATAGTCGGCAGGCTGTATGCAGTGTGATGAAGGGGGAGGTTTGGGTAGTGATGGATTGGAAGTTGAATGGATGTGCAGGGGTAGCTGATCATTTGGGTATGAGCAGGTAATAGTTGATGGTCGATGCTGGATGGGAGTTACTGCTATGTGTTTGATGAAATTGGAACAGTAGATAAAAGAGGGTTGGGCTATGGTAATTGTAGCAGAGGGATGGAAGTTGTATGGGATGATAGAGGGATGGTAGACTTGGCAGTGGATATGCGGTTGTATGGTAGGAAATGTTGAAGTTTGGGGATTGTATGGTGATGACAGCATTTAATAGGTTATGACAATGGTATAAATGTTGTTACAGAAGTTGGAAGTGCACAGTGCAGATTATGTAAGTGTAGTTGATGTATGTATGGTTGTTTTGAAGTGACAGCAAACTTGTATGTGCACAGTGTGACTAAAATGCAGTAAGCAGTTTTGAGGGAATGGTTGGGAGGCAAAGTTGTGAGGAAGTGTATGACAGTGGGGAGGAAGTGGGAAGTAGCAGTGGATGGTTTGTTGTAATGTTGTTATGGGTGGAGTATGCAATGCAGTTGGTTATGATGGTTAAGTATGTATGGTTTTATGGTATTATGGTGAAGTGCATAGGTTTTTGTGCTATGGCAGTGGATTAGTAGTGGAGGGGAAATGGAAGGAAATGTGAAGTTGTAGTGATGTAATGTTGGATGAAGGATGGTGGGTGGTTTGTAGTTGATTTAGCAGGCAGAAGTTGGGTTGAAGTATATGCAGCAGGAAGTGGAAGTGTGCACAGTTGAACTATTTGAACAGAGAGTAGAAATGCAGTTTTGAAAATGCACAAAAAATTGTAAGAATGAAACAAAGTTATTTTGTAAAAGAAAGTTATAAAAAGAAAATTGTAAATGAAATGGAATAAAAAAATTTCCTTTTCTTTTTGAAATGAACTTGTGTATTTTTTTAAATATGCAAATGCAACTAGAAAAGCAACAAGCACACAAACAAATTGACAATAAAAATCACACAACAAACACACAATACAAAATAAATTTTTTAATGCAAATTAACACACAAAATGAACACACAATAAAATCAAACAAAAATAATTCGAAGAACAAAAATTAAAATCAAATCTATTCCACGACAATGGCGCCAAAAACTTGTTAATCGGAGAATCTTCTATCAGTTAGAAAATCGTGGAAAATGTAATAATAAAAAATAATAAAATAACAGAAAGCGCACGACGTACAATTTTAGTACGTGGCGAGTATGAGTCGATCCGTAGGGAATTGAAGTGATTTAAAATTCTATTCAAACAAATTAAACCAAACTTGATATTGTTTTAAGCTAAGAAAAATGTAAAACTAGCAAGAACAAAGTGAATTGAAATATGAGATTAAAAGACAATTTAGAGGCAAATCCACTCTCATCTTCTCACATAAATCAACATAAAATTTTGTCTATGATCTCACATTTTAATCTATATAGAATTAGCGATGTATTTATGATAAGCATGATCTATTTATGTTATTGATTAACATAACTTAAACCATCAAACTTTTAATACAACAACTAAAACCACTAGTTGAATGTCATGAAAATGTATATGAAACTAAAACAAAAGTCTATTTTAAGCATGATTTATTTACTATTTTTGATTAGTAAAATAGATCATCAAATTTTACTTCTATTTTAATTTCATGATCATAATCACAAAGTTAGTTAATGATGTAAATTGTGTTTATGTTTGAATAAGAATAGCCAATTTGTGATAAACAACATAGATTATCAAATTCACTAATAAACTTACATCATAATCTAACTTTTCATGAAGCATAAAAGGAGACCATAAATAAGCAAATATGTTGAATCTACATGAATTAGGGAGCTTCATTACCCCTAAATTGAAGGGGTTTAGCTACTCATTTTTTTATCATTTCAACACATGTAGATTGCAACATTAAAAAGAAAGGGAAGTAAGAGCAACTTAAAAGAAAAAAGAACTAAATAATTGCATAAAAATAAAACTAAACTAAGTGCATAAATGAAAATCTAAACAACTAACATAAAAGGAAAGAGAGATGTAAATAAAAATGAGCATAAAAATAACATGAAAGCATGAAAGAGTAAAGAAGAACATAAGAGGCTTATTACATGAACATAAGGGGGTTATTAATACATGCCTAAAACCCTAATTCATATTTTATGGGACTACCCAAAATACCTCTTAGGAAGTGTGGCTACCAAGTTATCATTAACATGAATTAATCATCCATTAAGTGTGCATGTGCTTTTAATCCCCACTAACATGTGCATTAGCTCTTAATAGTGGATCATGGTAAGTGGGTAGGTCGGGTCCTCCACGATTACATGAATTCATTTATTTCCATCTTCATTTGCCTTCTTCTCTTGTGCATGCATGAATATATGAAGGCTTCATCCATTTCCCATCCAAATTCCTATAAATAAAAAATAAAATGTGCAAGTGAATATTCTCAAAATTAATACATGCACAAAATTACCATTTTGCCCCTAAATTAAGTTGAATGAATGATGATTTGATGAAACTTGGATTTTGGTAAAAACATGTAAAAATACCCAATTATGACATTTATTTAAATAAAAGTAGATTATATGGAAGTAAAAATATGCACATTTACGTGCACATCAAACATATGAAGATGCCCCCTTGGATGATCGGAGTCAAATATATGGCATTTTGTACAACTTGCCATTACAACACGAGAGCATAATAAAAACACAGTGAAAAATAGATATATAGCTCCTACTAGCTAGATTGCCTCAGGCACGTCTCCGAAAGCTTATTCGTCTAAAGGGAACTTGAAAAGCCCTTACTTTCAACCTACTCAAATGAGTACCTGAAAGTTTAAAGGGGAAAAAACTTCGGATGAGATAAAAAGTTTGGCACGAATAATAATCTACTGTCTCAAACCAATAGATATCTAGTGAGACCACGTCGTTGTGCAGAATGTGTTTCGCCTCACTAGTACTCAATTAAACATCTTAACCATATACTGTGCTCTTGCATCCACAATGGTTATAACATAATAATATGATAATGTATAAACATGTCATATGTACCGGATTACCCATCCTCCATTTACTGGACTACCCATCTAAGTTCTTATTGACTACCCATCTTATATTCATGTGAACTACCCATCCAGATTTTATTTTACTTAAACTAATATGGACTATCCATCTCACATTTTATCTTTTAAACTGATGCAGACCATCCATCTCACATCTCATATTTTCCCTAGGATGACTGTGAACCCTTAAATCAACAAATTAGAGACTATCCATCTCCGCCATGATGCAGACTATCCATCATACATCCCATAGTTTTCCTAGGATGACGATGAACCCATCAGTTGGTCATTTAATTTATGTTATCCACATGTTTCTATTTATCCCATGTTACCCGCATGTTTAACTTTACTCCTTGCTACCCACCTGTTCAACATTAATCCATGCTATCCACATGTATAACTTATTTCTATTGGTGTCCCCAATTAAGTCATTTCCCTTTAGTTATTTAAATTCCATAGTGACATACATTGGTAACCCCCAAAAGATTTCATGTCAAACTCATTAAAAGTATACCTTAGTGTCCCCAACGTTCAAAGTGAAAATCATGCAACAAATAGCTCTCCACTGTTTATAAGCTCGATATGCATTAATGTTGTGTCAATGTAAAAGCATAAGGCTCTTCACCTATTTTAAGACTCCACGACTAAAACATGCTGCATATGAGCCTCGATGACAATGAAGACATCGATCCTCATGATACATAGGCTATCCACCTATGAGAATCTGGGAGACTGGTTAAAATTGGCATGAGATAGGCTCGATAATAGGTTAAAAGTGCATAGGGTAAACTTGATGAAAAGTCAAAAGCATCCTAGTTAGGCTCAACAACAAGTTGAAAGTGGCATAGGTAGGCTCAATGCCCATTTGGGTCTTCGAGGCCCAAAGTTCGGAGTCACTTATAAAAACAGTGCAACATCAATGTTAAAAAGGAAACATCGACATCGCCATGTCGAGGCCTATCCCTTTTTCTCTTTGTTATTTTGGCCTCGACGAGGATCAAAACCAATTCGCTACATGCCAAACTTGTTGACATCATGCGACATTGTTTTATTCTGCATCGATGACACTGGAATCAGGAGATATGGCTCGACATAGTCAATATCGACATGGTAAAGCTGTGGTTAACTTAAAAACGGTTAATTTACTATAAAAGTACATTACTCTTCACAAAACCTCTATAATTTGTCAAAAGCTTATTGGCTAGAAAAACTTTGTCAATTTTCTTTACTGAAAAACCGACACACCCTATTTTCAAGATCCAAAACATTATTTCAAATAATTAACTAGTAATCATGATTAATTAAACTTTTTATGCTTATTCTAGCATAAATAATTCTTTATAATTCAAAATTATATGGGAAAAATATCAAAAATTCATAGAAATTAGAGAATACATTTCTCTACATCATATAAAATTTCGGAGCCCAAAACCTCATTTAATTATTTAAAATGATTAAAACCCGTAGTTAAGCCATTCCTCCATAGGAAATTCATAAAATAATCTCTATAATTCGAAAAATCATGAAACTAAAAATCCATCTCCAAAATAATATTTTCCTTAACATATCAAGATTTAAAATCATTTAGAGGATAAAAACTTTGGATTTAACCCAAAACTGATTTAAACCATTTCTAAAAAATTCCAAATATTCCCAGTAAACATTTTATATCCAATCAATGATTACTAGATCATAACTTGACAAATCAAACACATAAGATTCAAGTATTGCTCATGACCAAATCAAAACAAAAGAGATGATAAGTGTTATTGTTCACCTTAGACTAATGGTTGGAGTTGAGATTTGGTGTAGCTCATAATCCTAAGATCGCTTTCCTTAAATCCTAGATTTCGATCTCCCTATTGCTTTCTAATGGCCGGTCTTGATTGAGCTTTCCTTTTGGTTGTTTTTGTTTTGAATATGATAATGATGTAGGAGGTGAGGGTTTAATGAATAAAGGGTTTATCTATGCCTATTTTGCTCCTCCTATGTATTCTTTTATCTATTTTAATTTAAAACAATCTTATTTAGTTCATTAAGTTTGACACGACCACACTAATGAACCAAATCTCATTCTCCATAATTATATACATTATTCTATTTATCTATCCAATTAAATGTCCTATATAATATTAACTAAAAGTTAGGGGTATTACAGGGGCTCATCCAACCTATGTGCAACATCCCATATTTTGTCACTAAAAATTAGTAGTATGAATGAATGCAGCATCTGTAGCATTTAGTTTCAAGCTTCAAATGGGAGATATTATACATGGTTTGTCGAGACTATCGAATCATGGATGTTTGATATTGATTTTTTTGAGTTTAATTAGGCTCAATGTTATATTCTGGGAATTGACTGGCTAAAGGGTACGGAATAATGGTAAATTACGAGAGGCAGTTGTTGACGATAGGGACTAAAAATGAGGAAAAGGTAGTGTTTGGCTACCCATCTAATGATGAGGTAATGGTTAGCTTTCTATATTCGTTTAATATCCCATATGATCAGTTGTCATTTATTCATGTAGCTAGAGAGTGTTCGAACACATTCGGCGAGGTGACCAGATTACCACCACATAGGGATTGAGTTTCGTATCAATCTAGTTAAAGGTGCTAGACCAGTAGTTTGGTCTTTAAGGCATATGATGCCTAAAGAGTAGAGGAAGCTAAAGGTGCGAGCAGATGGCCTATTGAGGTGAGTGTTTATTTATAACAGAATATTTAAGTGGGATGCACTAATAGTGTTCACCACTAGGGCGGATGGATTTTTGAGGTTGTATATTGATTATCGTAAGCTGAATGGGATGACGAACAAGTGTCTACTCACACATATTGTTGGTTTGTTCAATCAGCTCTATAACACAAATGTGTTCTCTTAGTTGGATCTTGCGATGATGTTTCATTCATTGAGAGTATCTAAGGAGAGTTTGCCAAACATAACGTTTCATACGGTACCTTGATTTTTGATTGGTTGGTTATGTCATTCGGGTCGTGTTTCAAGAGATCACTTGAGTAAGTCCGTGCTTATGCTTGTTGATGATACTTTCATTTACTCATGGATGAGAAAGGAGCACAAGGCATGATTGACGATTGTGTTAGAGGTATTGAGGAAACACCGATTGATGATGAGAAGTTTCCTTAGATTGTCGAGATATTATATACGCTTTACAAAGTACTTTTCAAAGCTAGCAGCACCATTAACCGACTTGACGAGAAGAATAAGACTTTTTATTTGAGACGTGAGGTGTAGACATGCATTTTTGAGTCTGACAGAGAGGTTGAAGAGTTCGCCGATATTACTCATACCGAGCGGGGATGAGGATTCGATAGTACATACATGCCTATGGTACTTTACTGGGTGCAATATTTATGCCGGAAGCTAATGTTGTCGCATATGGTGGACGACAACCGAAACCGAATGAGAGGAAGTATCCAACGCTCGGTATGGAGTTAGCAGCGATAGTATTCGCTTTAGAGATTTGGAGGCTCGAACTATTAGGGGATAAGTTTGAGTTATTCATTGATTCCATATCATTGAAGTATCTATTCTCCAAGAAGGATCTCAACCTTAACCAACATCGATGGTTAGAGTTCTTAACCTCATACGACTTTGACATTTCCTTTATGATCATGAGTGAAATGAAATCTTTGTTGCATTGAGTGGAAGACATAATAGTTTGGGAGCGATATTCCTAGAGTGGGCATTGCTCAAGTTTATCACTGTTTATGACTTCAAAACTCGATGTAAGCTAGTGCTAAAGATGATGGCTAGTTTGACTATCAAACCTACTAGGACTTAGCGGGTCGATACTAGTCAGAGGCTTAAAGCCAGACTAGCGGAGATCGTGGCTAAATTAGAGGAACGAGTAGTGTCTGTAAAGGTGATGCAATGTGGACAGGATCGAGATTGTTGGTTCCATAAGGATGTGAGATTATTTGTTCTCGAGTAGAAGGAAAATATACCTATAGGCTGCATTGATGGGTTGCCAAGGGCTGAGGGTAGTATGATAGCATTTGAGTCATAGTCTATGGATTAACAAAGAATGCTAGATTTTTTTTCCTTAAGTCTAGTAGAACAACATCCGAATTTTTCGAGTAATAAGTGGAATGGATGGTGTGATTCCACTGTGTACCAAGAGCATTGTAAGTGGCTGAAATCTGTTGTTCGCTAGTGAGCTTTGGGAAAACTTACAAGAGGAATTTGAAAATTTAGCACCAAAATGACTAGTTGATATCGAGACTGAACCAGGAGCTTCGAAACCTATTAGGCATATTCGTGCAGATAAATGTGATATGCAATAGGTTAAAAGGAAGATGGTGGAGCAGTAAAAGTTTAGTGGAAAGAAAGCGAAAGTTATAGGATATGGGAGACTTAGAAAAGCATGAGGACCACTAGTCTGGAGCTCTTCACTTGTTGAGATTTCATTTTTATCGTCGACTTTCATGTATCATATTTGATGTATTACACTGTAGTTCAGTATCTTGTATGCTAGGATAGGCATGGATGTTACTTTTTGATGTTTGATCATATAGGTGCTTGTTCGATGTTTGATTGTTAGCACTTGATATGATTATTTATGCTTATATGGTTGTTAAGTGTTTGTACCAAAAATGGGCACAACACTCTTCGGGAGTTATTTGAAGAGATAAAATGAAGAACGTAAATGTAAAACAGAGATTATCTAACAAAAACTCCAATAAACAGAATTGTAAATACGCAAACAAGCAATTTAGAGTGGTTCGGCGTATCGCCTACGTCCACTATGAAGTTTTGATGATTTTATTGATTCTCTTTCAATGATTACAAGTGATTACAGCGAACAACAGCGAATTATAGCTTGGAATTCAGATTCAACAGTAAGAATAAGATGCAAATCTCGATCCGGCAGAGTCTGGACGCTTCAGAATCCAGATCCCCTTTTCTGAATGACCAGGGGTCCTATTTATAGGTGTAGGAGGCTGATATTTCGCCTAAATTGAGGGGAGACCGGTTCTGGCACGTGAGGGGGCCCACATGCCCGCTCTTTGGAAATCCGGGCCCACTTTGGGATCGATTCGACCCTTGCTTCGAATCGATCAAGATTTGCTCCGATTGAGCTGAAATTTGGCATGGACATTCCTTAGGTTGCCAGTTAGCTCCTGTCCAAATTTCATAGCATTTGGAATTGTAGATCTCGAGATATTATCGATTCAAGATTTCATTTCTGGCTGATGTGGTCTGTTCGAATCGATCCCCTTCGAATCGATAGGGTCGAATCGATGACTTGGTGAGCGAAGATGTTGACGTGGCGTGCCTTCTTCGTATCGATCCGACTTTTGCTCTGAGTTGACTGGGTCGAATCCATGGTTTTAGCCACCTTTAATCACTGGATTCGAGGGAATGGATTCGAGGATAGTCGTGGGATGGAGTCGAAGTTCTTCAACTGCATGGATTCGAAGGCCTTCCCTTTGATGGATTCGAAGTGGGGAAAACTTGATGGATACGAAGTGTGGTAGCTTTGTGGATCCGAAGTGCTTCATCTCGAGGGTTTCGAACGATTATGGCCTCATCGATACGAAGAGGATCATATGGATTCGACCTGTTGGATTCGAATGGAATTTCTTTTGATGGATCCGAACGGCATCCCCACTTTATGGATTCGAACCTAGGGCTTGGCTTATGGATTCAAAGCTAGGGATATTTCCTCCACTTTTCATCAGTGATAACTTGAGTATACGAGCTCAGATCGTCTTGAAATTTGGAATGTTGGCTTTCATGGCTTTTCTTGACATATCTTATCAATCTTAGCTTAATCCGAACCCGGATAAAATTCATCGATATCCGTGGCTATCCAGTAGCGGCCCGATGCTGAGGACGTATGACCTTTATGCTCTGGTTAGTTCCTTGATATCTCGGCCTTGCCAAAAGGCGGGATAACATTTGCCCCCCAAAGTACGTCTTGTGTAATCATGACGTGCTTTGAAAAGCTGCAGCTTCTCATTTGATAACCATCATATGTTTCGTTGAAAGCTATACTCTGCATTACTGTAATTGACCGTTCTGTCGGATTCATGACGAGATAAGCATTTGATCCCTGTGAATGTCAAAGATCAAATATTAGTCAGACATATATGCATATATGTGTCATCTTGACTTTTGTTAGCGTTGCGTGGTTGCAAGTCGTTGTTGTTCAGTTTGTTATCGAAGTCCGCATCGATCCTCTCCTGAATCGACTTGAGATTCGAGTTAAAACATCGCTTTGATGATTGTCTATGATTATGTAGTGCATTGTTGTAATTGAGTGTCGAGTGCTAGCGATTTGTTGTTCACTATTATAATTGCCATGAGGTAAGCATTCAATTCCTGTAAATTTTAAAAATTGAATGTTAGTCTGTCATACATGTACGCATGTTAACCTGGCTCCCGTTAACGTTTGCACGTTCACGAGTCGTTGTCAAGTTCTTGAGTTTTTGTTTGGATTGAGTTTCGTATCGATCCTCTCCTGGATCGAAATGAAATTCAAGTTGTAACAACGTTCGGTGGTTGTTTTTGAATGCTCCTTCGTAACGATCCTCTCCTGAATCAATGTGAAGGGTTGGAATGTATGCTTCGTATCGGTGGATACGTAATATCGGATCTCGGATCGATGGATACAAAAGTAATGCTTTGTATCGATAGAGTCAAACAATCCAGACATAATCATGCAGTGATGCTTCACGGAGGATATGCCATTCCTTATTCGTTTATTCAATAAGAATCCCCGATTGTGGATAATCTTCGATAGGAGTCACCCATGACTTTTCTTCTAGATCCATCTCTAAGATCTAGTTGATCTTCATATGTCAATGCTTGGAATAATAAGCATTTCAACTGGGATAATGTCTTTTTGCTGCGCATCCCCGAAACTGGCTAGCTTGGCCAGTGACTTAGTTTTTTCATTTTGTCCTCCGAGGAGGTGTGTAATGGTGTAATTGTCGAAGTCGACTAGTAGCTTTTGGACCCAGCTAGGATGAGGAGCAAGATGTTGCCCCCTAGTTCAATAATCTTCCCTGACTCGGTATACTACTAACCAATAATCACATAATATATGCAAAGTTTCCACTCCTAGTTTTCTTGTAAGTTTGAGTACCAAGGCTTCATACTTAGCTTCGTTATTTGTTGCAGGGAAGTTGAGTTTGAGGGCGTGGCAGATCGATCGTTCCTCAGTAGTCATTAACGCAATTCCGACGTTAAAAAAGCCGATTATTGGAAGTTCCATCTGTGTACGTCCTCCATCGGTTGGACGGTTCGCCACTGTTCTTCGGATAGTCGTCTGATGTGGTGGATTCAGATATGAAGTATGCTAATGTTTGATCATGGAGAGCTCTCCGAGGGAGATATGTGAAATCAAATTGGCTTAGCTCGATATCCCATTCAAGTATCCTTTCAGACATCTAATGTTCCCATTGGATCTAGCGTTCTCAAGTTTGAATCCAAAGAATGCAGTATAGCACTACAGGTCCGGATCTGTGATAAAATAGTTGTATTCCTGGTCTAGGACATGTTTCAGTATCTGATTGCATCTAGAGTTTGCATCCATGGATGAGAGTAATTTATGTCTGATGGTTAAGTCAATTAGTTTATTGATCATTGGATGTGGAAGCTATGCTTTGCCATGCCTCGTGCAAATTTGGGTAGTCGGTGTATGTTCGCCACTCTCCTTTTGTTTCTCTCATAAGCAAAGGATTGAATACTCATTTTGGGTAGAGGACATCGCGGATAAACCTATTGGTTTTGAGTAGATTCGCCTTCTCCTTAAGTGTAGCAGATCTTTCTGGATCCATGTTGCTTTGTTTTTATTCACCGAGACATGCATCGGGTTGGCACTTAGTGCAGGGTTCTTAATGGTGGGTGAGAGTCCATATATACACATGAGATTGAGTCCAAGCGAACATATCAAATTCACCTAAAGCAATGCAGTCGACTCTTGCACCATCATTGCGTAGAGTTGTGATCTGATCCACAATACACGTGAAGGGTTGTAGGTGCCTCATGTGTTTATTTTCAATGGTAAATGATCAGGCTTATAAGGATGTTAAATCAAAGGGTTAGTAGAATTTAGCCTCGTACTGCATGCTGCTACATAGCTGGCTCCAGCTTTGAGATTGAATTTACTTGTGTTTCTGAATGATCAGTCGCTCATGAGTTTGGGTATTGATTTGATGATTCTATCTCTAGGCATCCTTTCGGTCGCAACCTAGAGTTGTTACGAATATCAAGCATGGGTCATAGGTTGAAATTGTCATAGTTAACTCTCGGATAATTACTCTTTTGCCCCCAGTGACGGGTTGGCAGATGCATTACGCGGACGGTCTAGTCTCGTCCTAGCGGTGTTTATACTGTAGTTCAAGCTTTTAGAATTAGAGTTCATTGATGAATGGTTGAATCATATTAATCTTATCTTCTTGCTCGTGCCCCCAAGTCTGGGGAGTATCTCGATAAGTGGCAAGGTAAACAATGTCCGCTTCAATTTTGTATTATATTCCATTGAACCATAGGATCAAATTAATGGATGGAGGGCCGAGTCGTGCCTATCATGCATTATGTTCTAGTTCTTTCCTCTAGGCAGAATACATCGTTACTTTGCCGACATTCGGACATAAGCTAGATTCTGGCTGGTCAACGACATTCGCTTTGCTGCTTATGTCGCCATACTTTGGGCAAAAACTGAAGAGTGAATCGTCTAGTCAGATCCAATGCAGGATTGGTGCTTCCCTTGTCGAATCTAGGGTAAGAATCAGTGTGCAGATGTTTAGGTTGCACTTGTTTCGAATCGTTCTTTTAGCCGGATCATGGTAAGAGTCAATGAATGAATGGTCACGTTGCATTCATTTGGAGTTGGCTGATCAACCATGTCCATTTCGATTTACGTTCTCCCGTTAGATCTAGGGGTAAAGTCAGCTCAAATGCAGTCATGTCATGCTCATTTGGTCTCATGCTCTTCCTGACGGATCGAAGGAAGGCGACGAAGGACGAATGGTCAAGTCACACTCATTCGTGGTTTATTCTTTTATCTGTGCTATGCTGGTCGAAGATATTCGATGCATGCTCGGGTCACATCGATTTGTAGTTGAAGAGGATTGATATTGACCGTCGATTCGACGGCATGATGCAGAATGCTCGGACCTCATTTCCTGTCAATCCGATGGTATGATATGAAAGGCGCAGATCGACATTGCCCGTCGATCCGGTGGTATGATATGATTGGTTGCTTGTAACTTTGGGCGTCATTATGTTTGGTTGGCATTAAGGCCTCCTTGCATTCGTTGCCTTAAGTTTTAATGGACGCTAAGCCGGAGAGGCAGCGAGTCACCTTTCTCTTCTTTCAGTAATTTGTACTTCTGCCCCCAGTCTTGGGGATAAGCCGTAATAGGCGTTATGCAATATTGTTCACTGCTTAATTTTAACATCCACACTCTGGGGACTTGTATCTTTATGACAGCTGTTGATCACTCATTTTCATGTGTTGAGTCTGCGCCTATGCTCGGGGAATGAGTGATGTAACTTGGTTGAGATGCAGTCGAAGTTGTTAGGTGGACGGGTCCACCCTCCTCGAGGCCGTACTTGATGGAGATGCAGTCGAAGTCGTTAGGTGGACGGGTCCACCCTCCTCGAAGCTGCATTGAATGGAGATACGGTCGAAGTCGTTAGGTGGATGGATCCACCCTCCTCGAAGCCGTAGTTGGTTGTAGTTTATACTCCGGCTCGAGCTCTCGGAGTCCGGAGTTAGTTTAATGTTTATACTCCAGTTCGCGCTCTCGAAAGCTGGAGTTTGTTGATGTTTATACTCTGGTTCGCGCTCTCGGAATCCGGAGTTAGTTAATGTTTATACTCCAGTTCGCGCTCTCGGAAGCTGGAGTTTGTTGATGTTTATACTTCGTGCTCTCGGAATCCGGAGTTAGTTAATGTTTATACTACAGTTCGCGCTCTCGGAAGCTGGAGTTTGTTAATGTTTATACTCCGGTTCGCGCTCTCGGAATCCGGAGTTAGTTAATGTTTATACTCCAGTTCGCGCTCTCGGAAGCTGGAGTTTGTTGATATTTATACCCAGCTCGCGCTCTCGGAGTACTCTGGGGTTTTGTGAATGTTTATACTCCGTCTCGCGCTCTGGGAGTACGGAGTTGAATGAATGTTTATACTCCGCCTCGCACTCTGGGAGTACGGAGTTAAGGAATGTTTATACTCCGCCTCGCACTCTGGGAGTACGGAGTTAAGTAAAAAGTTTGTACCCAGCTCGCGCTCTCGGAGTACTCTGGGATTTTAGGAAATGTTTATACTCCGCCTCGCACTCTGGGAGTACGGAGTTAAGTAAAAAGTTTGTACCCAGCTCGCGCTCTCGGAGTACTCTGGGTTTTAAGAAAATGTTTATACTCCGCCTCGCACTCTGGGAGTACGGAGTTGAATGAATGTTTATACTCCGCCTCACACTCTGGGAGTACGGAGTTAAGGAATGTTTATACTCCGCCTCGCACTCTGGGAGTACGGAGTTAAGTAAAAAGTTTGTACCCAGCTCGCGCTCTCGGAGTACTCTGGGATTTTAGGAAAATGTTTATACTCCGCCTCGCACTCTGGGAGTACGGAGTTAAGTAAAAAGTTTGTACCCAGCTCGCGCTCTCGGAGTACTCTGGGGTTTTAAGAAAATGTTTATACTCCGCCTCGCACTCTGGGAGTACGGAGTTAAGTAAAAAGTTTGTACCCAGCTCGCGCTCTCAGAGTACTCTGGGGTTTTAGGAAAATGTTTATACTCCGCCTCGCACTCTGGGAGTATGGAGTTAAGTAAAAAGTTGTCGTGTATCAGCCTGTTTCTGGCCTGATGCGAGGGCTTGTCCCTGAGCTAGGTGTTTCGCTTAGCGAGTGATCGGTGGGATCCCGATTAACTTCCACTTATAGGCCCCTCAACAAAGGATGAGGTTTAGAGTATGGACGGTTAGATCGCGTCCATGTTCATTTGGATTCCGCTTTTGCCAGGCCTAAGGAGTAAGATTAGTGTTCTGGCAAGCTTTGTGCTCGAGCATAAGAAAGGATGGTCGAACTACATCCACTTTGAGTTGTATATTTTCCCTTAAGTCGGGTGCAAGAAATGGAGAGCAGACAGTCGAGTCACATCCAATTTATACTTTGCATTCTTTCGATCGAGCTAAGGAAGAGAGTTGAAATGATGGCTCATGATGGTTAGTGAGTAGACAATCAGTCGTTGATGACTTTAAATTGAGGGTTGGACCTTTAAACATGTGTTCCCACAAATAATCCCAAATGTCTAATGTAGGATTGGATGCATGGATGGTGACATCACGTCCACCCTTGATGTGATTCCGATTTTATCGGGCATTAGAAGAAGCATAAGTATTTTGGCAAGCTTCAAGTACGAGATGGAGAAGGCACTGTTGGGATATATAACTCCAAGTCTTTCTTACATCTCCTAATTAAATTGCGTAGGCAGATGAGTGGATGGTCGGTTGCATCCACTTTGTACTAAAGTCCTGACCTTGTCGGTCTCTTCCGCTTTGATGCCTTGCCCCCAATCAGGGGCATATAGTAGCGATGAGTGGTCGAATCATGCTTATCACGATGATACCTCAATGATTTGATCATGGTCCGCGGAGGTTGTTTTGCACCCAATCTTAAGTACTTGGTTACCCGCATCATTTGCAAGTAGTTTAATTCAAGTAAGTCATATTTCTTAACGTAAATGAAATTGAATTAGAAATAATTCAAAAGAGATCAGATCAAATCTCATTGATAAGTGAGGCAGCGTCGTATGCTCGCTATTGCACATCATTCCATCCCTTCTCAGTTGGAAGTCTAACGCAAATGGTTCAATTTGATCAAAGTCCTTGATCGATAGGGGTCGGATGTTCCCGGTCCTTCGTTTTATGGGGCTTGCATATATGGTCGGAGCTATCCTTCCCGGAGAAGCCTTATGGCGTTGGCGTTCACGGTAGCCATTTAGAGAAGAGGAGTTGTCCGATCTAGAGTATGGAGCAGGTCCCCTCCTTATCCTGCTATGTTGATCCTTCATCTGATTCATCAACTCAAAATTTGCCTAGACATGTTGGTGTAGTTGTCGGCGGCGGTCTACCAGTTCTCTTGTCAAAGGCTGGAAATAAGCGCCGGTGATGAATTCATTTATGGGTATCGGCAGCAACTGGCTGCGGGCTTTGGATAAATTCGTTGGCTGCCAGCTTCTTCATTCACTTCAACAATATAAGAAGTAGATCTGGTATGTCTAACCATGATTGACAATGTTCTTTGAGGAATGGGGGAAGACAGCTACATTTGATAGCAGTCATCACTCTTGGTGTAAGCCATGCGCAATTCTCACTTCATGAGGTAGTGCCGGGGGTTGTATTTCCATAACACACCGACATAGTTAACATGTTGAATTTTCACTGGAAGTTCTGCATGTAGGATGGTTTCAACGAATAGGTCTCGACTAGGAAAGATTCCCCAATCGGCATTATGATCAGGCTCATTTTATTGCCCAGGGGTCTTGTAACACTGGTCAGTGACGTATGCATGATTGCGTTCGAGTTGTTTGCAATGCCGATAGGACGGTGAGTTGGTTAAAATGGGCTAACAGATTGGTGTTTATCCCAAACTTTCATCCAGATAGGGGACCTATATAGGGTATTAAGGAAGTCTTCTTGAGGTTGTATGCCATGCTTTTAGTCATGTGGACGTAGAATGATTAAGATGCGGGCATTTGAAGATGGTTCAGCGGTGACCAGCTCTGCCTTGAGTCGGTAGAGTAGACAGTGTTGGGGAGTCGTCATATTAGCCGTCGTACCATAGTTGTCAACTCAGGAGTTTGAAAGCTGGTCAATTGGAGGAAGTTGCATTCCACCTTAAAAGCATGATATATTAATCAACCCCAGTTCTTGGCATACTAACTAGGTTCTCCAGCCTTTGGGAGTACGGTTGAGTAGTATTTCTTTACCCATTCCTTGATTGCAACTCAACATTTGTTGTTGTGATCTCCTATGTCTTGTTCAGTCATGGAACAATCAGAAGCATGGATGGAATGTTCCTTCATTAAATTGGTGATTGAATCGACAATGCGGGTGCCCTGCGCTGTGGCTAGGGTTCGAGGGGTTTCCCCCGAAATTTTTTTTAGGCTCTTTTTAGGAAATCTAGGTCGTACCCGAAATTTTTTTTTTTGAAATTTCGTATCGATACGAATTGGACATAATTGGATCGATTCGAATTGCAATTGAGTACCGATACGAATTGGGTGTAAATGGATGGATACGAAGCAGTGCACCCTGATGGATACGAAGCAGTGCACCCTGATGGATACGAAGCAGTGCACCCTGATGGATACGAAGCAGTGCACCCTGGTGGATACGAAGCAGCGCACCCTAATGGATACGAAGTAGCGCATCGTGATGGATACGAAGTAGCGCACCCTGATGGATACGAAATAGAGCATCCATCTCATGGATACGAAGTAGAGCATCCTGATGGATACGAAGAAGCACATCGTGATAGATACGAAGTAGAGCATCCATCTCATGGATACGAAGTAGAGCATCCTGATGGATACGAAGAAGCACATCGTGATGGATACGAAGTAGCGCACCCTGATGGATACGAAATAGAGCATTTTTTCTGGATTCGAAAATATGGGTATGGAATTCATGATGAATGCAGTTCCTCTTAGATCTGGAGCAATCTGAATAGAATAGAAAAAACCACTGAATGGAAGATCTGGATCTCCTCCTTAGATTTTTGCAATCCAACGACGGTAGTAGATCCAACGAGCAGGAGAAAAAACTTGGTTTTTTCTCAGTGAAAGCACCAAAGTGTTTGTACCAAAAATGGGCACAACACTCTTCGGGAGTTATTTGAAGAGATAAAATGAAGAACGTAAATGTAAAACAGAGATTATCTAACAAAAACTCCAATAAACAGAATTGTAAATACACAAACAAGCAATTTAGAGTGGTTCGGCGTATCGCCTACGTCCACTATGAAGTTTTGATGATTTTATTGATTCTCTTTCAATGATTACAAGTGATTACAGCGAACAACAGCGAATTATAGCTTGGAATTCAGATTCAACAGTAAGAATAAGATGCAAATCTCGATCCGGCAGAGTCTGGACGCTTCAGAATCCAGATCCCCTTTTCTGAATGACCAGGGGTCCTATTTATAGGTGTAGGAGGCTGATATTTCGCCTAAATTGAGGGGAGACCGGTTCTGGCACGTGAGGGGGCCCACATGCCCGCTCTTTGGAAATCCGGGCCCACTTTGGGATCGATTCGACCCTTGCTTCGAATCGATCAAGATTTGCTCCGATTGAGCTGAAATTTGGCATGGACATTCCTTAGGTTGCCAGTTAGCTCCTGTCCAAATTTCATAGCATTTGGACATGTAGATCTCGAGATATGATTGATTCAAGATTTCATTTCTGGCTGATGTGGTCTGTTCGAATCGATCCCCTTCGAATCGATAGGGTCGAATCGATGACTTGGTGAGCGAAGATGTTGACGTGGCGCGCCTTCTTCGTATCGATCCGACTTTTGCTCCGAGTTGACTGGGTCGAATCCATGGTTTTAGCCACCTTTAATCACTGGATTCGAGGGAATGGATTCGAGGATAGTCGTGGGATGGAGTCAAAGTTCTTCAACTGCATGGATTCGAAGGCCTTCCCTTTGATGGATTCGAAGTGGGGAAAACTTGATGGATACGAAGTGTGGTGGCTTTGTGGATCCGAAGTGCTTCATCTCGAGGGTTTCGAACGATTATGGCCTCATCGATACGAAGAGGATCATATGGATTCGACCTGTTGGATTCGAATGGAATTTCTTTTGATGGATCCGAACGGCATCCCCACTTTATGGATTCGAACCTAGGGCTTGGCTTATGGATTCGAAGCTAGGGATATTTCCTCCACTTTTCATCAGTGATAACTTGAGTATACGAGCTCAGATCGTCTTGAAATTTGGAATGTTGGCTTTCACGGCTTTGCTTGACATATCTTATCAATCTTAGCTTAATCTGAACCCGGATAAAATGGATCGATATCCGTGGCTATCCAGTAGCGGCCCGATGCTGAGGACGTATGACCTTTATGCTTCGGTTAGTTCCTTGATATCTCGGCCTTGCCAAAAGGCGGATAACATTAAGCATGCATGATAACTATTATTTGATATAGCACATTTATTTGAGATGATTACCATATATACGATTTAGTATGCTCATTTACATTATGATGTTACTATTGTGCTTAATCCTTTTTGTTGAATACTTGATTAGGTATATGGAAGCAAGTGTTAGCTATTTGGATGCTTACTCACTTTTATTTGCATCTAAATGGTATGCTCTTGTGCAGTCCTTGACCATGATTGTTTGTTCGAATTGTCAAGTATCCAATGCACTGAGTGAGTGATTTGAGGATGAATGATGGATGCTACATTTTCTTTGGTTATTTATTACTTTAGGGATGTCACATGATGTAGTTATCTTTGATGTAGATACCCAGATACCCATTGGTACTTTGACATATAGTATACCCATGATGACTATTGTAGAGTAGCGTATATCTTATATTATGTGCTAACGCTATGGATGTAGGGACATGTCGGGTAAGATTCTCCATAACCTCAATTCCATGTATTGTATCAACTTTTATAGTGTTTTAAGATTATTTATTGCTCACACCAGACTTTTGTCTAACTTGGGATTTTATGCTTTGCTTCATATTATCTTGGGTACTCTTAAGTGAGCAAACTAGATAGTAGGTGTAAACAGCACTTAGAGATCTGCAGATGGGCCAGTAGGAGGTAACGCTTTCTCATACTTATATTTTGATTTTAATACTGTTTATTCCATTGTGTGACACTAAGGAGCCTTAACAATGTTGATTTACTATTATTAGAGATAGTTCATCAGTTGTGTTTGTTTATAAGTTGTATAAACTCTATTACTGTCGTGTATAACTGTATGAGCTTATGTGCTCTGATTATATGGTTCATGTTGTTATTACTGTCTCATCGATTTCATATCCGTGATGACTATTATATTTTATGTGATGCGTTGTGAGATATAAGACAGGTTATGTGATTGTGTGATGTTTTATTTCTCTTCTCTTCTATTCTCTTCTCTTCTTTTTTATTCTCTTCCTTATTTCTATTTATTTCCCTTGACAATCATCATGCATCTACCGGATGCTCCAGTAGTGCAATATTCAGTTATATGAGCATCGGTGGTGTAGGGTAGTCGTCACAAGAAGTTTTCTTATAGGGTGAAGCTTCCTGAAAAGTTAATGGGAGTACATGATGTTTCCCATGTGTCACACTTGCGGAAATGTCCGCACGATATAAAAGATGTAGTCGACTCGAGTCAGGAAGAAGAGGTAGTAGTAGAAAGGGAGTCACTTGTTCATTGTGCACCCACTTTTATCCTCCTTAAGCATTGTAGGAAGTGACTCCGCAACAAATTTATTAAGCTAGTTAAAGTTCGGTGGGAAGACGACCCAATGGAGAGTACATGGGAGCTCGAAGAGAACATTCAAGCTATCCACGCAAAACTCTTTTTCGATACATTTCTATTTTAGTTAAATATGTATAAACTTCTTAGGCACTCATGCTTTAGCTTAGTGTACCCCATAGGTTGGGACATTTGGATGTTAGGAATGGTTGCAAACATGTTATTAGGACAGGCTTTGGATGATGTTTGCTAATGAATGTATTTATTAAATTGATTGTTTTGTTTACGTAGGCCAATATTTTCAGGTTTACATGGACTCACACCATCACTTGTTTTATTTTACCAAGTTATATGCATATGGTTGTAGCATATAGATTGAATGTTTGCATATACATACAGAATTTCTATTTTATTTACATAAGATATTGCATACATTTGGAAACATGGCATAAGCACTTGCATTTTAGGATGTCGATTAGACTAGGAGGCCGCCTAATTTTTGCATTGGTATAGGTTCATATGTATTCCATGCATATATGTACATATTACATTAGAAATTTGAACTAGGGACAATTTGCCAGTGAATGATGGCTGAGTAAATGGTTGTAAATATTAATTGCCATGCATACGAGTTGCATTATTCCATCCTTGGAGATTTTGGGGATGAAATCCTTTTAACGGGAAGAATACCCTGCAAAAAAATAACCAAAAATTAATAAAAGATATTAATTTAATTATAATAAGGGTAAGAATGGAATTTTCATAACGACTGAGTTAGGCTATAAAACTTGCACTGATGCATTCGTACCGATTTTCTAGACAATTTTCATATATAAAATTTTGCAATCGGAGCACGTATGAAAACATTATCAAGATTTAAAGATTTAGGGTCATAAATAATTAAAATATATAAATATGGAAATAGATAAGTTAAAATAGGTAAGTTCATCCAGTTGACACCTTGGTTTGGACCTGTTGACCTCTAGCGGTCAACCGTCCCAAACCCATCGATCAACCGGTTATGGGTTATCCACTAAGGTTTACTTAGGTTGAATGGTCCAGATTTTATAAAATTAAATATAATGGTCCAGGTTGTAACGACCCATATTTTAGGTATCGAAGATCGTAAAATATTTCTATGTTATTCGTACGAGGTCGTATGATTCTATAATTTTGTGTTATGACCTTAGAGACATTTTACACACTTATGATTTTTCCCAAATATCAATGTGACCATTTTGACCATGAAAATCTTATTTGGACTATAACTTTTGATAGGAGTTGAATTAGGGTCTCGAACCAGTTCCAATGCTTCATGATGAAGGTCTCTTTTTGTAGAGTGGTCATAATAGAAAAACAGACATACTATTAGGAAGTTATGCCTGTTTTAAGTTTCAAAAGATGTTGGCCAGAATTAGTGTGTAATTAGTTAAGCCAATTAGTAAGCATATTAGTTTAATTGGAGAACCACTATAAATAGAGAGCTAAAGAATCAAATTAAAACTTTTCCCTCTTATTCCAAATTAGGTCTAAACCTAATTAGCCCTAAATCCATCCTAATTCATCCAAATTTCTCTCTAAATCAAAATAAATTGTTGATTAGTGGTTAGATCACCAATTAAAAGATATAGATCATCAATTTGCTTGATTTGGAGTGCTTTTCTTCACCGTTCTGATTAGATCTACATACAAATTGGTTGAATTTGGTAATTTATGAGTGGTTTATACATTTCCACTATACTATGCATGTGTATATGGTAGAATTATAGGATTAAGATGTTTAAAATTGATTTTTTTTGTCAAAAAACCTTTTCTAACTCTAATTACATGTTAATCCATGCATATGATATAGATTAATTAGAAATCACCTTTTTTTATATTCATATATTTATACTATATGTAGATCTATGTTAGAAATTGACTTGTTTATCTTATCTCTATGGATTGCAGGTTTGAATGGATGAAATTGCTTGTTGTTCTATGTTTGTATGATGTGATTTGATGTATTTTTTTAGTATTTTAGATGTTTAGAAAGATAGGTAGGAGAGCATATCGGAGGCATAGAATATCGAAATTGGAAGAAATTTGGAAGGGAGGCTCTGGATATGGAAAGAGCACATGTTCAACTCACAAGCTCCAATTCATGAAGTAAACATGTCTGCATTGACATGAAGAGCTCGGCACTGACATGTTTTGGTTAGTCCTATAAGTTATCGATTTTGGGGAGAGTGAGGGTAAGACTAGTGGAGGTTTCCCAAGGTGATGGATTATTGATTGGCTAAGTGGTGGAGGCTATGCCGACTTGTTTCTAGATTGTGAAGTGGAGTGCTTTGAAAAGGAGACTTATTTTTATACCGAGTTGTTTGGGATGGATAGGTTAGGGCCAAAGCATCTAGGTATGAGGTACTAGAAGCAAGGAAGGAGTAAAAGAAAACTCAGCCATTAGTTAGCTAAGTAGAGAGATTGGCACTGACATAAAGAGGTCAATATCGACTTGTTACGGTGAGTCCAATGGGAGTAGAACTTCTAGGGAACGGTGTAGAGGTTCTGTGTATCATGCTGGAGGTATTAGCTCGTTCGCATTAGGTTTGGATGGTGATGTAATAGCATAATGAAAAGCTAGAATCTTTAGATGTTGGCTCGTATTGGGAGTTGGTTTTGAAGATGGCGGCTCGTAATTATAGTTGTAGGATCAGTGAATATGGAAGGTTTCCTTGTGAATAATGGAAATTAGATTGAGCAAGAAGGGCTTGGTATCTAAAAGGTGCAAAGGAAGGCTCAGATAAGTATGTGCTAAGGAATCGTTGATGCTCACAGTGTTTTCTTGTATACTCGAAGTAAGGGAATTGTAAGTGGGGACGCCTATGGATTTGTAGCGATGATCCAAATACCCTAGACTAGTGGCTTTGGGTCTAGTGTCTGGCTTTGGGGTTATAAGACATGTATCAGGATTTGGGCTATGTGATACAAGAGTATAGAGAGAACTAGGATTTTCATTAGTCCCTAACAGTAAGGAGGTCATATGAGCTATCATATATTCAAAGCACATGGGTGAGCGATTATGTGTCTTGTTTGATGGATGCTACGGTTGCTTTCCTTTAGTGGGCTATCACTTAGGGATACCATTGGGAGTAGATACTGGAGTTAGGAATAGTTAGACATCCATTATGGTATTTTGTATTTTACCTTTACGATATCGTAGAGTAGCATATTATGTTATTATGTGCTAACTCTTTGGTTGTGGGGATAGGTCAGGTATGGTTCATGTACTCTTGTTCCTTAACATATTTACCTGTATAATATCTTGAGATTTATTTATCACTCACACTAGACTGTTTTCTAACCTAAGGTTTTATAGTTTGCTTCTTATAATCTTTGGTACTCTTAAATGAGTAGGCTAGATAATAGGACTAGATGATGCACTAACTGTTTGAAGGATGAACTGGATGGAGCTATCTCGTATTATATACTTATGTGGTGTCTATGCTTATTCCATTATGCAGTAGGGAGCCTTATGAGTGACTGCTTACTATTTGTATATGAGACCGTTGTTGAGTTTGTTTTTGTTGTATAAACTCTACTATTGATGTAAAACTCTATGGATATTATACTCTGAATGATTTGTTCATATTGTTATTACTCTCTCTTTGTTGTAGATGAGATAATATATTTTATCCATGCCCTGTAAGCTGTACGATAGGTTATATGTTGCATTTTTTCATCTAGATGATCATCGTATATCGGCCAGACATGACTGCAATGCACTATTTATAGTCTACTGGTGTCAGTGGTGTATGGCGATCGTCACATTTGGTACCAGAGCTTTGGTTACGTGATTAACCTGAGTTGATACCATGATCCAGTAGTCATAAGAAAGGAGTTATTGCCTTAGACTGGATCTAAAGTGTATATATACAAGAGAGTGTGTACTTGTTATAAGTTTGGTTTTCATAACTATACAGTAGTATAATATAAATCACAGGCACAAGAGCACTGTAGACATAGTTTTCTTTATGGGTGACTGATTATTTGAATCAAAAATGACACAAAAACCCAAAAGTTTATGTAGTTGAGATTAAATAAAGAAAAGTATATGAAGGTGAAGAAATAAACAAGATATAATCATTTATAGTGGTTCAACAAAGCAAGGCCTACGTCCACTTTGAAGCTTTATTGTTTATTTCTGATTTGGAGGTAGAAGTTCTTAGAAGTCGATACAACTCTAACACATAGAATTTCAAAGTTACAAGAATATAAGAAATAATAGAACTAGAGTCAAAAGATCCTAAAAAATGGGTCCTATCTTCCTATTTTAAAGAGGTAGGGAGTCCAAAATCTCGTCTAAAATATCACCAAGCAATTGTGCATGAATTTGACCAATTCTCGCAAAATAATAGGTACCCCCTCAGCTGTAGTCGGGAGTCGGTAATGACCCCTAAGTTGTAGTCGTTACCGATCCCCAAGAATTCTATATTTTCCATCTTCAATCCCTCACCTCGAATCATCTGTTAATTAGCTTCTCGATTCAACAGTTGTTTGTACTTGTTTTAGCTTGTTTTTTATCCAAAATGATGGAGTTGGAGGAGAACAAGGTTGCGGTTTCAAGTGTTTGTGGAGATTGATGGAGAATTGCATTAATTCAACAAAACGACTTTGAAATAGGGCCTTGGCATCATGATAGACATATAGGCAAGAGATGGGGTCACCCAAGTTGAATTTGGGAGTCAATATCGATCCCCATATAGGGGTTGATATCGATCCCCAACTTAGGGGATCACATTGTTCTGTTGTTTCTGATGGTTTTTCCTTTGACTTTATGACTCTATTTGTGCTTGGTTTCTGGACTACTGGGCTATCTCTTCGGGCTTTCTACCTTGATAGCTCCAAGTTCTATCTATCCAATTTGTCCTGATTCTGCCTGGTCAAAAGGCAGGTTAACAGTTGCCTCCAAAGTACATCTCGTTTCAAATGTGATGTGCTTTGAATCGAGACATGTTCAAATTCCTTTGAAGGACTCCACTCTATGCTCTGAATGGTCTCTATCCTTTCGTGAACCTATACCATGAATTGTCACATCCATAATGACCCGTTACGATGTTCTGCTAACATCTACGATTATAAATCTAGAATGTGATTTCGTGATCTGATATTCCAAGTCTGATAGTTTTAAACTGATCCCATCTATGAGTTCCTTGGGTATGAATTCGATTTTCTTTCAACTTTAGTCATCAAGTATTAGGTGTACACATGCATGGATTATCACATGTGCATATGCATTCACACACATACGCATGGTATATACGCATATACCATGCGTATGCTTGTACATATATGTTTTTTATTTACATTTAGGACTCGGTAACGATCTCTGATTTGAAAGTTAATATCGACTCCTTACTTGGAACTTTTTGCGAGTTTTTTATGGCTTTCAGAATTTGGGTTAGAGAGGTTACATAAGTCACTTCTCTCCTTCTTTTCTCTCATTCGTTTCCTGCCTTTAACTTGAACTCTCGTGCTCGCCTACAACACTATCCCATCACAGCCGGTCTTCTAAGCCCCAACATCATAAGGGCGGCTCTGATACTATCCATCGAAAGTCTGGTAAAGGAAGTGTTATTGCTCTAGCTATTATAGAGGAGCAGCAGATAGACACTACGGGTCGGATGGTCGACCTTAAGAATGAATTCCTTAGCATTTGCTTTGATGGAGTTATTTTTTTCCAAACTTAAAGAGAATT
Source organism: Allium fistulosum (assembly GCA_030737815.1). Classification (NCBI taxonomy): domain Eukaryota; kingdom Viridiplantae; phylum Streptophyta; class Magnoliopsida; order Asparagales; family Amaryllidaceae; genus Allium; species Allium fistulosum. Next base: position 964,960,452 of record CM060902.1, on the reverse strand, counting down.
CCCGTTGATGTCCAATAGAGGACCATCGACTGCACGATCGATGTCCACAATCAATACAATGAACATGAAGCTGGTTGAAAATTTTCAAAAGTTTCAAGAGACAGGCTGCAAGAGATAGAGAACCAGAAACTCATTGAAGATGAAAATAACAAAATCATAGCCGATCTTAACATTGAGATTAAGAACTCAAGAAATTTCCAAGCCGAAGCAGAGAAGAAGGCCAAGGAAGCCATTAAAGCACTCGAAGCCGAGAGATCCAAACATATGAAAGAAATTGAGCAAGCACATCACTGGAACCATGAGCTTGTAATGGAAAGAGATGTCGCCAGAAGGAATATGATTGAATTGAAAACCAAGCTCGAGCGCGAGACTGAGGAAAAAGATGTGCTTAAAAATTGCTCAGGACACATGCGATGAGCTGGTCACCATCAGAATAAAGTAGGATGAAGCACTTGAGAAAGGCAGAGGCATGTACACCATTGTTAAAAGAGAGGCTGAAGCCGCAGTTAAGAGTGAAGTTGAAGCTATGGAACAGCGGGTAGAAGAGCAGATGATGCAGAGATTTGAGCCATTGATCACTCAATACAATGTTAATGTGGTCAAGTTTCAAAATCTGGAGTGGTTCCGAGAGGACTATCCTTTAATGCTTGCCCGTGCACGGGAACGGGTTACCGAGGAAGAGAGAACTTCTTAAAAGTGATAATATTGATATGGAGCAGCTGGAGAAAGGAATTCTGAATGGAAATAAGCCCAAAATCCTTCATGATAACTGGCATCTTTTTCATCCAGAACTTGATGCAACCGCTCAAAAAGAATTAGCCAAAGGTTCCGACTCTCCGCATCATGATGCTATAGTTGGTCAAACTCCTAGGACTCTAGCTGCTCCTAGTTCCACCGTTGATTCCTCTACCATGCTGGTCATGAGCTAAAGAAGCCACAACTTTAAAAATCCACTGTTCTCTCCCTATTCCCAAGGGAACCCCAAATAGCACTCCAGCTCATGCGAGTTTAAACTAAAGAAGGTATTTCTTTGACTTCTCATGTTTTCCAGAGAGTTGACGTGTCACCGATCAACGTCACTAATCTCTCTTTGTATTTCTTTTGCTACAGGTTAGCTTGAAATTTCTTTACTTCCTCCAAAGGACTCTCAACCAGGGAAACAAATATCAGTGACAGAGTGCGTAACTGTCATAACTTCAACATCATTTCCCAACATCCTGGTTGGGGAGATCCCGAGTCTTAAGGAGCGCATGATAGATGCTTTGTTGGAAGAAGGAAACGATGAGAATTAGGGGACTCGAGTTGATGAGGATGTTATTATTACTGAGATCTCCCAGTCCTTGTCGGGTCCCTCTATGCATGAGCTTGAGTAAAAACTTGAGGCGGATATCATCCTTGCCAATTAAATCAATCAGGAGGAAATAGAAGTTTTCCCTCCTTCGTTGTCGATCGCTTTGCCTGGGAAAAACATTTTTGCTCCAGTCTACATTCCTCTACCTGGAAGTACTCAAAGTACATCGACAGTATTCTCACAAAGCGTTCTAGCCTCCATTTCTCCACCCGGGAGCGACCATATTACACCTGCTAGATCAAAGGCTAAGGCGTTAGAGGAAGAGGTGGAAAGAGGCAAGACGAGAGCTCAAGTGAAGTCTCCCCTAGTTCTAAGAAGAAGAAGAAGTCAAAAAAGAAATAGTTGCTGGTTTGTTTCTCCGTAAATGGACTATTTTTATTTCGTTTCCGGCTTTGTATGGGTTTGGCCTCCATTGCTGCATTTTTGCTTTTGGTGTGAACCATCTATACTTAGCTTTCCTGGTTTAATATCACTAACAAAGACTTTTTGTTTTGTAAAATTTTTGTTCAAAATTTTCTAAGTACTCAAGATATACGCTTTCCATTCAATGTACTTGCGATTTATTTCTTTTAGTGATATTTTTTGGATCAAGTCTTTAATCCATTTTGTTATTTACCAACTCACATCGTTCTAGCAAATGTAAAGCAGTCATTAGGGTAAACCACTTAAATAGTGGTATCCTTTTCTAGGATAATAAACCCCAACCGCACCAAACTCCATGTGCGAGTTTATGTTAACTACTTAGAATCATAGTCCATACGTCCTCATCCAAAATGTTAGCGTTCAATCATGCCTAACTCTGGGAATTGATCGAAGGCTCAAAAACTGGATCCCACTTTACTTCAAGCATGGACCTTCCGTTCTGCCTACTCTGGGCAAGATGTTAAGGATTAGAAATACTTGTCATGCATGTTTCCATCTATACTCCCACCCTCAGTCCGAGGATGAGAGTTGAGTGAGCGATTGGTCGTATCGTGCTCTTTTTGACTTATACTCCTATACTCCATCCGAGGGTGAGAGTTGGCGTACAGACGGTTGCGTCACGTTCGCTTTTAAGTTTATGTTCTTGCCCAAATCTGAAGGCAAGATTCAGTTTGCGGATGATCGTGTTTCATCCTGCTTAGGTTTATACTCCGGCTCCTACTCCGAGAACGAGAGTAAGGGTACGGATGCTCGTATCACATCTGGCTTAAATTTGTACTCCGACTCCTACTCCGGGAATGAGAATTTGAATGTAGATAGTTGTGTCGTGTCCGGCTTATGTTTATACTTCTACCCCTAATCCAAAGGCAAGAGTTAGCTGGTGCCGATCTCCAGACTACAAGGGTAACTTCACGGGCCCGATCATGGGCCACCGAAGTTTGGTCGACGCCTATCTTCGGGTACCTACACACCTGCATTATTCATATGCAGATTTATTCGAGTTGAAGACACAACTCTTAAGAAATGAGAAGACATAAGTTTGGTTTAAAAGGCCTTTTATTTCATAAAAGATAAAAAATGATAGAATCTGTCTTATTGCACAGCTCTATCCCATTATTTACAAGTTTACTCTAAGCGAAATAGCGTCGTATGTGCTCGCTATTCCATGCCCTTAGGAGCGAAATCTCGGTCACAATTGCCAGCTTGAAAGTGCCATCTCCAAGCTTTTTCACCTATAGCATACGGACCTTCCTCGCTTGAGCCCAAGTTCTTAGGACCACGGAAGATTCACTTGAGGAGTAGGTCACCAATTTCAAAGGTCTGACTCCTAACTTTGGTGTTGTAATATCATGCGACTCGGTGTCTGTGCATAGCTGCTCTTAGCTCAGCTTCAGTCTGCTTCTCATCTATCATATCAAAAGACTCCAAAAGGATTTGCTCGTTTGTCCATTGATCATAGTGGGTAACCTAATGAGAAGGTACTTCCAGTTCGACCAGAATCATAGCATCTAATCTGTATGCCAAGGCGAATAGAGAATGGCCAATCACTAATTTATGGTGGTTCGATAAGCCCAAAGCGTTAATAGAAGTTCGTTGACCCATTTTCCTTTGGCCTTCTCCAACCGCTTCTTGATAGTGGACTTGATAATTTTGTTTATAGATTCGACCTATCCATTTGCCTAAGGGTGTGCTATCGCTGCGAATCTCTTCTCTATGTGGTGTCAGTGATAGAAATCCTTAAACTCCTACTATCGAATTGTGTCCCATTATCGACAATGATCACTTGCGGAACCCCAAAATGACGGATCATATTCCAGTAACAAAGTTGATTACTTCTTCATGGTAATGGTGGCCAACGGCTTCGCCTCAGCTCATTTAGTAAAGTAATCAACTGCCACGATGGCATTCTTTGCGCCACCTTTAGATATTAGCTATACACTGATGATATCAATGCTCAAACTGCAAACGGCCAAGGATTGACCATTTTTGTAATTTCCATCGGTGGGGCCCTTGGAATTTTAGCAAATCTCTAGCACTTGTCACATCTTTGGGTGTAGTCAGCTGCATCTCGATTGACAACCAGCCAGAAATATCCATAATAAAGGATCTTTTTCACCAAGGTCTGCCCTCTAGTGTGGTCGCCACTAGCCTCTTCATGAGCTTCTCTCAGAACTCGTTTGGCCTTGTCGTGAGCGACACACCGTAGCATGGGGATAGAGACCCTTTCTGTATAGTAATCCTTCTAGCATAATGTATCTCGAAGCTTGGAGAAGGATTTTTTGTCATTCATTCCTTCTCTTCGAAAGGATCCCTCTTTGAAAATAATCCCAAATCGGAGTCATCCATGACTCCCATTTAGGTTTAGTCTCCAAGATCCAATCGACATCCATCTGGTCTATGCTCAGAGATGAAAGTACTTCCACTAGAACCAGGCTCATGAGCTGTGCATCTCCGGAACTAGCTAATTTGGTTAATGAATCGGCCTTTTCAATCTGATCTCTAGGAATATGTGCTATTATATAGTATTCAAAGTAGTTAAGCAGCTCAAGAACATGGTTTAAACAAGGATTTAGCCTCACTCCTTTCGCCTGATACTCTCTCCGAACCTATCATAACACTAACTGGGAGTCACAGAAAATGTGTGAAGTCTTTATTCCCAGTTCCTTGGCGATCTTAACTCCTACAATCAAGGCCTCATATTCAGCTTCATTGTTCCTTGCTAGAAAATCGAGTTTCAAGGCATAGCTAATCAGGTGTTCTTTAGGAGTGACAAGCACAACTCCAATAACAGAACATTGATCATTTGATGCACCATCCGTGTACGTCTTCCATCCAACTTACTTTTCTGTACTGCTCTCCGGAGAATCATCCCGTGCAGTGAATTTAGTTATGAAATCCGCCAAAGCCTGACCTTGGATTGCTCTCCGAGGGTGATAAGTATGGACTCAAATCAATGTTCCATTTTAGTAGCCTTCTAGAAGTCTCAGGTTGTTGTAAGACTTGTCGTAAAGACTGGTTAGTAAGGACATTGATCGGATGAACCTGAAAGTAGGGGCGGAGCTTTCTCAAAACGATCAACAGACAATATGCGAGCTTTTCTAGTCTCCGACAGTTTCTTTTTTCTCCTATCAACTACTTGTTAATGTAATAGATTGGTCATTGGATGCGAGATTCCTTACGTACAAGTGCAACGCTCAGAGCATGCACATACATTGCCAATTATATAGACAAGTCCTCATCATCCACCAGCTTCGAAAGGATGGGATGTCTTTCCAAGTGATTCACAAAATCTTTGAATATGTCTTTGCAATCCTGGTTTCATTTAAAGTTTCTTTTCCCTTCTTGATCACCTCGAAGAAAGAGATGCATTTGTTAGCGGCTCTAGAGATGAACCGACTCAGAGTGGCAACCTTCCCGTTTAAGCTCTGGACCTCCTTGATCGTCTTTGGGGCTCCAATCTCTCTTAAAGCCTTGATCTTTTTTGGATTGGCTTCAACCCTATGGGAGTTAACAATGAAACCCAAGAACTTCCTTGACAAAACACTAAAAGGTATTTCAATGGATTAAGTTTCATTCCATACTGTCGGAGTACACCAAACATCTCTGCCAGATCATCAACGTGATTTCTCCAACGTCGTGACTTCACGAGCATATCGTCCACATAAACTTCCATTGATCGCCCAATCTGGTCTTTCAACATCTGGTTCACCAGTCTTCGGTAAGTCACTCTTGCATTCTTTAATTCGAAGGGCATGACCTGATAGCAATAAAGGCCAAGTTCTATGATGAATCTAGTGTGTTCCTGATCTTGGATGTGCATAAAGATTTGATTGTTTTCGGAGTACATGTCCATAAAAGAGAGTAGTTCGTGTCCTGCATACGAGTCCACTAACTGATTTATCCTCGATAGCGGGAAGTTGTCCTTCAGGCATGCCTTATTCAAGTCTGAATAATCGATGCATGTTCTCCACTTCCCATTTGAGGGTTAGATACCCAATCCGAGTATAGAGCATCATGGATGAAGCCGTTATCCTTTAGCTTGTCCACTTCTTCCTTGAGTGCAGGGGATCTCTCCATACCCAGACTGCGGCATTTCTGTTCCACAGGAATGCATTTGGGATTTATGTTTAAGGCATGGCTTGCTATCCCGGGCAAGACCCCACACATATCCGTGTGTGTCTAGGCAAACACACGTAGGTTTGCCTAAAGAAAACCAACCAACTCCCTCATCGCACTAGTGCCAAGCTAAGATTCAACCTTTAGGACTTTACTCAGGTCATCCCTGATGATTGGAATAGCGATTATTAACTCAATGGGAGCTGTTCGTCCACCCTTCAGTTCTTTTCATCAGTCCATGTCATTATAGAGCTGACTAGTTTTCCCAAGCCAGGGCTTAGGCGGTAGTTGCTTTGCATCCAAAGCCTTTATGCAGAGGACCCCCTCTACACTCTTTCCTTTCTCTTTATGCCTTACTTCCTTCCATTCAGCGACATAGCACTCGCGACCAGCCACCTTATCTCCGTGCATGATCCCCACTCTATTGTTTGTAGGGAATTTCATATTTAAACACCAAGCACTTATGGCCTCTCTAAATCAACTAGGGGTTGACCTAAGAATGCGTTATAAGTAGAATAAATATCCAGCACTAAAAATGGCACGACCCGAACTCGCCTACGATCACCCTCACCAAGTTCCATGGGTAATTCAATAAATCCTATGAACTTAGTAGCCATCCCGTTGAAACCCTGTATACGAGATCTATAAGGCTTCAAATCTCTCTTCTCCAACATCATTTGATCGTATGATTTTTTGAACAAAACATTGGCTGAACTCCTACAGTCAACAAGCACCTTTTGTACAAGAGCAGGGCCAATCGCGGTTGAGATCGGCAGTGCGTCAATTGTTGGAGCCTTCACTCCATCAACATCCCCATTCGGGAAAACAATATCATCCATCATGATTCGAGATTGTTTTGTCGGAGTTCCATCCTCAACAGCATGGCAACCTTCATTCTTAGAATGGTTTGAAACTCCATTGTATCTATCCATTTTCACAAAACTTTTATCGACAGGATGAGGTCCACCGATGACTGTATTGATCAGTATTCGTTTTTTGGCCACCTGAATGCATCTGCACCAGGCTCAGTTTGCCCCTGTTAGGAAGACGACCCAGGGGCATTAGAGTTTCCTTACCAGCTATCCTATAGGGCTTTCACATATTGTTGCAATTTCTGTTTCCTTATTAAACCTTCAATCATGTCGCGTAAGTCCCTGCACTCATTAGTATTGTCGTAACTCTCATGGAATCTGCAGAACCTGCCTGACTTCCTCTCCTTCTCAATTGACTCCCTAAGAGTCGGCTTTCTACATGATTCAGTATTTTGAGTATCCAGATAGATATTCTCCATTGAGTTGTTCAATTCAGTGTAATTTTCATAATTGGGACCTTTGAAACGACTCGTGTTATTTGGCTTTCCTTTCTTTGCCCCATCATTGTTTTTTTCCTCCTTTGTTCTGATTGCCAACTGTTTGCGCCAAAATTGGTCACAAACCCCGAATGTTGTGAAAGCACCAGTGTATGGATATAAATCAACAATATTCACACACAAATCTCAAATCTAAGCAAACAGAGTATCACAATTCAGAAATAATGAACGGAAACACGAGATTTATAGTGGTTCGGTGATCTTGCCTACGTCCACTCTGAAGTTGATGATTTTATTGATGTTCTCTTGATGATTACAATTTATTCTAATGTAGTACAACTGATTATATGATTACAATCTGAATCTAAGGAAGCAGTGGTGATTCTGAGTAGATCTGGCAGAGTCTGGGCGCTCTTTAGCTCTCAAAATTGTCCGACCCCTTTTCTGAATGACTAGGGGCTCTATTTATAGGTGTAGGAGGCTGATATTTCGCCTAAAATGAGGGGAGACAAGTTCTGGTACGTCAGGGGGCCCACATGGCCGAAATCTGGAGATCCGGGCCCACTTTGGAATCGATTCGACCCTTGGTTCGAATCGATCAAGAAATCATCCAATCGAGCTGAAATTTGGCGTGGACATTCTTCATCATGTGCTTAAGCTTCTGTGAAAATTTCATGGCATTTGGACTTGTAGAACTCGAGTTATGATCGATTCAATATTGCATTTCTGGGGAACATGGATGCTTCGAATCGATCCCTTCGACTCGATAGGGTCGACTCGATGCTTATAGTGACGTGGCGCGTGCTTCTCGCATGGATCCACTTTTGTCGCCAGCTTGATCGAGTCGTCTTGAAGACTCTTCTGCTTTGACTCAATGGATTCGAAGACGTCATTAATCCTTCGATTCGAATGACGTTTCACTCGTATCGATAGCGACATGCTTCGATCGATTCGAAGTCAACCATAGCTAGATGGATTCGAGGGAAGACATCTGTGCATGGATTCGAAGCAGGGCGTCTCGTTGGATTCGAAGTAGGATATCTCCATGGATTCGAACTAAGGATAACTTGAAGGAAACGAATGTGGATTCGGGGAATGGATACGAAACTTGACCATCTGATGGATTCGAAGCTAGGCCTAGTGGGACGGATTCGAACCATGGGCTGGCTCGATGGAGTCGAAGCAAAGGTGTTCCTCATGGATTCGACCATGCTGAGGTGATGCTGGTCTGATGGATGCGTGTTTCATGGATTCGAACATAGGTTTCGCCTATGGATTCGAACTAAGGACTGTCTACTCCATTTTTCGTTGGTGATATCTTGAGCATACGAACTCGGATCGCCTCAAAATTTGGAATGTTGGTTTATACGACTTTGCTTGACGTGTCTTATCAATTGTAGCCTGATCCGGACTCGGGCAAAATTCATTGATATCCATGGTGAAACAGTGCATAACTAACTTTTACGACGAACTGTCTTTAGTTTTCCAGTCAACTTTTTGGTGTCATGGCCTTGCCAAAAGGCGGGATAACACCAACTTTCACATCAACATTCCCGGAGCTTCCTCTAGATTGCTTTACAGTAATATTTCTTTGAATCGGCACATTCAAACTTCTAGCATCAATCCTCCATGTACGATTATAAGCATCCTTCCGATGCAAATACTCATTAGCTTTCCTATAAAATGCTTCCATTGTAGACGATTGCTTCCTTTCTATCCAATCCCCAAAATCCAAGTCGAGGAGAACTCCTCTACAATGCGCCATCAGTACCATATCTTCCTTTGGATCTGTTATCACGGTTACAGCTATGTGGAACGGATTCAAGTAGTAACTTAATGACACTCCTTCAGCATGATAAACATTAAACAATAACATCACGTGTTTCAGATGTGAGGCGTGCAAATAGAATTGCTCAATGAATTTCCATGACTATTCAGCAAAAGATGATATGGACCTCGGCGAAAGTTGAGTGAACCACATCATAGCCACCCTTTCTAAGAAAATTGGGAAACAACGGTACTTCACGACACCCAAAGCCCTGGCTGAATCCATCTAGCATTCATATCTCAATAAGTGTTGCTTAGTTCCATCGTTCTTCCGTACAATGGCATCGTTGGCACGTTGAATCTCCGAGGGTATCTAGCGTGAAGGATGTCGTCTATAAATAGGTTCGACTAGCATAAGTTCCCTAATCATCATTAGTTCTAGATATATTTTCACTAACCATTCACCTAACCATATCCCCCAAATAATCTAAATTAATATGTTTGACTGAACGGTGAAAATGGGGTCCTGCCCCAAGTGTTTGGCCTAGCGAATGCTCTTAAGATGGTGCTTGATACCTAGGCTCCCCAAACTCTGGGGAGCACATTCATTTAGCATTCCCCTATTTGATTCACATGAGAAGCGATGTTAGTAATATTGTGATTTTCCTAATTCATACCTTCAATAGCACGTCCAGTGATGATTTCCACACTGCCTTCCAAAGGATGAGCCCTGGGCCAACCATTCTTAGGGTCGGTACTAAGTCCCAAGTGGGGGTTGGTATTGATCCCTAAATTTGAGCCTAAGGCTCGTCCTCTTCCTAGTATAGATGTTCCGGCAGCGTATTGAGTTTTCTACCTTCCTTCCCTCCATATTTGTTCGGATGAATAAGAGCTCACTAATTCTAAGCTGGAATCCCTTTTAGTTTTGTCTTGGGTCAGCTAATTCTGCAGCCTCAAGCTCTATTACATTGTATCATTAATCTTCTATTGGCTAGCTTGGAATTTGTCTTCCATCTACTTCATCATCATATCCGTCTCCATTTTGGTCACGACATCGGTTGGAATCTGGATCTTGGGTTGAGTTGGTTGAACAACTCTATCTCCTTACTGAGGATTCTGACTCTCAAATTCAGTAGTAGCTCTAGAATTGGTAGAACGTTCCCTTCTTGATGGGGCCATGGCAGAAAGCTTTTGTAGATTTATTGGAAATTTGAGTTGTAAAAATTAAAAGAAAGATAAATTAGATCTATCTCTTTGATATAAGAAATCCAATAGTAGAAGATGGGTCCAAGTAGCCTAGATTAAAGCTCTCAATGAATGCACTAAAATGTTTGAACCAAAAATGTCACAAACATCCAAAAGTTTATGTGGTAGAGATTAAATGAAGAAAAGTAAATGAAAATGAGGAAATAAATAAGACACAATCATTTATAGTGGTTCGTCAAAGCGAGGCCTACATCCATTTGAAGCTTCATCGCTTATTTCTGATTTGGAGGAAGAAGTTCTTGGGGGTCCGTACAACTCCAACACTAAGAATTTCAGAGTTATAAGAATATAAGAAATAATGGAACTAGAGCTAAAAGATCCTAAAAACGACCCTTGCCGTCTTATTTATAGAGGTAAGGAGCCTAAAATCTCGTCTAAAATATCATCTAGCTGTTATGCACGAATTTGACCAATTCTCCCAAAATAATAGGTGCTATCTTAATAGAAACTAGGAGTTGGTATCGACCCCTACGTGGGGGTCAGTACCGATCCCAAATGTCCATATTTGGCATCAACAATCCCTCAACTTGAATCGTTTTGCAATTAGCTTCCCGACTCCACAGTTGTTTATATTTTTTTAGCTTGTTTTTTAGCCTAAAAGATGGACTTGAAGGAGAACAAAGTTGTAGTTTCAAGTGTTCATGGAGATTGGTGGAGAATTTCACTGATTCAACAAAACGACTTTGAATTTAGGAGTCGGTACCGATCCCCATATAGGGGTCGGTACCGATCCCCAACTATTCTATTATTTCTGATGGTTTTGGCTTTGACTTTGTTATTTTGTCTATGCTTGGTTTTTGGACCCTTAGGCTATCTCTCCGGGCTTTCTTCCTTAATAACTCCAAGTTCTATCTATCTAGTTTGTTTGGATTATGCCTAGTCAAAAGGCAGGATAACACTGATCATTCCTGTTATAGATAAGAATCAGCCAGCTTACAAGAAATACTGTGAGATCGGCTTTAGGAGTGGAGAAAGAAGTGGGATCAGGAGCTACTATGCTTGATTTCCAAGCAATGTTCAATGTTATGATGGCCAATATGATGACAAATGCTCCTGAATTTATAATGGGTGGAGGTGATCTAGTGCAAGCGCCTAGGGCTGATTTCGCTAAGTTAAGTAAGGATTACTCCATTTTGGGAGGGAAGCCATCTAATGGAACGAAATCATCCATAGAAGTACAAGACTGATTGGATACTTATGAGTGCATCTTTAGTGATTAGAGATGGAAGATTCTATGAAAAGAAAGTTGGCTTCGAAGGAGCTTTAGGGCCAAGCTATGAATTAGTGGAATGTTTCCACTATTGCTACTCTAAAAGACCATTTTTATTGGGATCAGTTTAAGATGAGGTTTGAGGAGAAGTTCATTTTAGCTGCCCAAAAGTCAGTTGTTATACAGAAAATTTGTTTACCTCAAGAAAGAAGAGATGATAGTTTCTGAATATGTGGCAAAGTTTGTTGCTTTGTCCATGTATAGATGTCATTCATCGACATTCCCTTAAGGAAGAATGAGAAGTTCATCATAGAATTGGATGATTATCTAGTGGAGAAGCTAATGGGCCATATTGATGATCCATTTGAAAAAAGGGTAGAGAAGGCGCTTCACTATAAGAATTTGTACCCTAAAGCTAAGACTACTATTGTTGTTTCTGTTGAGGAAGAGAAGCCAAAGCCGCAGAAGGCGGTGAAGGAAAGAAGAAGTGGAATGGAAAGAGAAAGAAGCCCCAGGGAAAGGGTGGTAAGAAGAAGGGTAAATGGGAACCTATTTGCTACGTGTGCAAGGAGAAAGGTCATTTGATTAAGGCTTGCAAAGCAAGTGATAAGAAGAAATGCTACAACTGTGATAAGCCATGTCATTTGAAGAAAGATTCTGCAAAACCAGTGAGAGATAAGCAAATAGTGAAGGCATGTGATTTGGATGTGGTTTCGACTTCATCGGGTGTTCCCTTGGTGAAGGAGAAGGGAAAGAGAGCCATCATTCAAGGTATGCTTTTTATTAATGATGTTCATGTTCAAGTTTTGTTTGATACTGTGTTTTACATTCATTCATATGTAGTGACCTAGTAGATAGATTGGGATTGAGACCTAGGATAATAGACCGGCCCTTGATCTAGACAAACCTTGTTCGAGGCTTGACTATCATGTGCATGGTTTGTAGCGGTTTAGGCCTATTTAGTCAAATGTTCGATTGTTTGTGATTTCTTGTTTTGAATTTCATCTGGTTCGGGATCATCTTGGGAATGGATTCTAAAGAAGTATAGGGCTATAGTGGATTGCGAGAAGGCAGATGGTAACAAACGGAGATGTGGATGGGCAAATGATGGTGATTAGCTTCCTAACAAATGATAAGGTGATGGTTAGCTTTCTATATCCGCTTGAGGTTCCATGTGAGGGGTTGTCATCTGTGCCGATCGCAAGAGAGTATCCAGATGTCTTTGAGGAAGTGACTTGATTGTTGGCGCATCGAGAGATTGAGTTTTAGATAGACTTAGTAAAGGAAGCCATACTAGTAGTTATGCCTTTGGGGCGTATGACACCTAGAGAGAAAAAGCAATTGGAGGTGCAAGTGAAGGACCATTTGAGGAGAAGATTCATTCAGAGAAGCATATCTAAGTGGGGGCACACCTGTTGTACTTGCAACTAAGGTGGATGGCTCTTTGAAGTTGCGTGTGGATTATCGTGAGCTCAATAAATGACAAAGAAGAACAAGTACTCACTCCCATGAATTGATGATTTTTTCGATCAACCGCACAGTGCGAAGATGTCCTCTCAAATGGATTTGGCAATGGGATTTCACCAGCTTCGAGTAGCGAAGGAGAGTGTGCCTATTACCGTGTTTTGTATGTCGTTGGGTTTTTATGAGTGGTTAGTGATGCCATTCAGATTGACCAACGCTCTAGGATACTTTGTGGATAGCATGAATCGAGTTTTCAGAGACCAATTGAATAAGTTTTTGCTTGTGCTCGTGGATGATATTCTGACTTACTCCAAAACTAAAGAGGAGCACAAGACACACTTAAGGATTGTGCTAGAGATATTGACAAAACATAAGTTGAGAGATAAGTTCTTTAAGTGTCTAAGATTGGAATCGACTCAAGAATACTATAGATGTGAGAAGTTTCTTAGGATTGGCGGGATACTATAGATGGATCATAAAGGACTTATCGAAGATAGCGGCACCGTTGACCAATTTAACGAAGAAGAATCAACCTTTTGTTTGGAATGTGAAGTGTGAGCATGCATTTGTGATTCTAAATGAGAGGCTGACGAGTGCACTAGTGTTGACCCTTCCAAGTGCGAACGAAGAGTTGACAATATACGCAAATGCCTATTGTATTGGATTGGGGGCGGTTTTGATGCAAAAATTGAAAATTATTGCCTATGCTAGTCGACAGCTAAAGCTAAATGAAATAAATTATCCAACCTGTGATTTGGAGTTGGCGGCGATTGTCTTTGCTTTGAAGATGTGCAGGCACAATCTATTGGGAGAGAGGTTTGAGCTGTTTACAGACCATAAATCCCAGAAGTTCCTTTTCTCTCAGAAGGCTCTCAACCTTCATCATTAATGGTGGTTAGAGTTCTTAGCCTCTTATTATTTTAATATTTCCCATGTATGGGTAAAGGGAATGCGGTCGTCGATGCATTGGGTAGAAGACATGCTAGTTTAGGAGCAATATTCTTGGAATGGAAGCAGATAGAGTATATTGTCAGATTTGATTTCAGCCTCACTGCGAGCTAGATCCTAAAATGTTCGCAAGTTTGTCGATCAGATCTACTCTTATAGAATGGATCAGTACTAGTCAAAAGCGAGATGCTAGGCAAGTGAAGATCATAATGAAGATAGGAAAGGAGTAGAATCTGAAGATATAAAGCAAATACGAACACGACTGAGAAGGTTGGCTTCGTAAAGATGGGAGATTATTTGTTCCCAATGTTGATGGATTGCAAGATGAAGTGCTAAGAGAGTGTCATTATTCCAGATTAACTATTCATCCCTTTGGTAACAAGATGTACCAAGATATGAAGCAAACTTACTACTGGGAAGGCATGAAAAGGGATTTGGGGCCTTCATCTCTAAGTGTATGCACTGCTAATTGGTAAATGTAGAGAAAAAGAAACCTAGTGGATTGTTGCAACCATTAGAGATACCTAAGTGAAAATGGTAGCAAGTATCGATGGATTTTGTAGATGGGTAGTCGAGGACTCGAGAAGTGTATGATGTCATTTGGGGTATAGTAGATCGATTGACCAAAAGTGCGAGGTTTATACCCATCAAGTCAAGTAGAATGGCATCCAAGCTGGCAGAGTTATATGTAAAGTAGATAGTACAATTTCACGGTGTGCCGAAGAGCAATGTAAGTGACCGAGACCCATTGTTCACTAGTGGTTTTTGGAAGAGCTTACAAGAGGCGTTAGGGATGGAGCTACATCTTAGTACAACTTATCACCCACAAACAAATGGCCAGACTGAGAGAGTAAGTGGTATATTGGAAGGTCACTTGCGAGCATGCATTATAGACTTTGCTGGATCATGGGTTGATCATTTGCATTTGGTGGAATTTGCATACAACAACAGTTATCAATCGAGTATTGGAATAGCTCCATATGAAGCATTATATGGAAGACCGTGCAATGTTCCTTCATGTTGGTAGGAAGCAGGCGAGAGATCGATGCTCAGACCAGATATGATTAAAAAGACATCAAAGAAGATTGAGGTCATTCGGTAACAAATGAAAGCTGCTAAAGATCTATATAAAAGTTATGCGAATAAAATATGAAGAGATTTGTAGTTTTCAGTCGGAGATATTGTATTTTAAAGGTTTCCCCTCTAAAGAATGTAGTTCGATTTGGTAGAAAGGGGAATTTGGCATCGAGATTTGTAGGTCCTTTTCAGATAATTGAGAGGATTGGGAAGTTACATACAAGGTCAACTTACCTCAAAAGATGGTAGTCATGCACAATGTTTTTCAAATCTCTTATCTTCGGAAGTTTGTCCATGACCCAGGCAGAATGATTACACCGGATCATCTACAAGATGTTGTGGTAGAACCAGAAATTTCTATATCTCGTAAGTCAGTTCGTATTTTTGGTACGTTATGAAATATCTTAGGGGAAAGACGATGAAATTAGTTAAGGTACAATGGAGTGAAAGTGGTGATGATTGTACGTGGGAGATAGAGGAGAGCACGAGGGTTATGTGTTCGGAGCACTTTGAATGGTAAGACCCAACGTTTATCATATCTACTTTCACCATTGTATATTATATTAGATAGGTTAGTACTCCGCATATTAGAACAGATCACCTATTGGTTGCATGGTTGCTTGTTTAATATGTGTGATGGCTTTTTATGATTGGTAGGCATGCGGGATAACTATGGCTACTTATACTTTGGCTTGTTTGGGGATCGCAAAATATTTCTATTTTATTTGTATGAGGTCATATGATTCTATAATTTTGCGATATGATTCTTAGGAACATTTTACATGTGATTTTTTTTCGAATTTTTATGCAACCATTTTAACCATAAAAACCTTGTTTGGATTATATCCTTGTATATGTATCGAATTAGGGTCTCAAAACTAATTTCATTGCTTCAGGATGATGGTTTCTCTTTCTATGGAGTGATTATAATAGAAAAACGGACTCAAGCTTAGGAAGTTATGCCTGTTTTAAGTTTTAAAAGCTGCTGACCAGAATTAGTGTGTAATTAGCTAGGCCCATTAGTAAGCTCATCGGTTTAATTGGAGAACCACTATAAATAGAGGGCTAGAGAGTTAAATTTTAACCTTTTCCTCTCATTTCAAATCAGGTCTAAACCCTAATTAGCCCTAAGTCCATCCTAGTTCATCCAAATTTCTCTCTAAATTAAACTAGATTGTTGATTAGTGGTTAGAAATTAGAAAATAGAGATCATCAATTTGTTTGATTTGAAGTGTTTTTCTTTGCTTTTCGGATTAGATCTAAACACAAATCAGTTGAATTTGGTAATTTGTGAGTGATTTTGTAACAACCCAAAATTTGAGTTATAATAATTAATTAACGAACTAATTAAACAATAAAATAAGTTTGTGAAATTGTCATAATCGAGCCACGGAAGTTGCACCATTAGGTCCACGGTAATTTTTTGATCAATTTCCATATATAACTTGTCAAAATCCGAGCTAGTATGAAGAAGTTACGAGAAAAATAAGAAATTAGAATTTAATAAACTATAACGGAAAATAATAATAATAATAATAATACAAAAGCATAGGTCGACCCATGCTTGGGTCAGGTCGACCTATAGATCGACCCCCAATAAACATAGGCCGACCCGCCTTATTTCCTGGACGCTATTTTGTCCAGGTATGAGCCGAACACCTTAAAATTTGATTTTTGGTTAATCCTCTGCGTTTGTAGCTGCATCCGACGGTTCCTAGTGAGGCTATGACGTGGTTGCACCAGATTTAATCTTCAAATCCGATGGCTTGAGATCCCTAAGCCACACTATAAATAGAACCCTATCCCTAACTATTTTTCGCATTCAGATTTTCTCCCAATTGGGTTCATTGCCTGAGGCTGAACCCTAAATAGAAAAAAAATTTGGGGAGGAAATATTTTTGATAAAAATATTCTACTCCCTAGAAGTGGATCCAGAAATGCGAAGGACTAGAGCTAAGGACCACATGTGAGTGTTTTGTAATTATTTTAGATTTGTATGCAATTTAAAATAATAAGATTCTCAATATTTGTAGTTTTTCTACAATTTTGAGACAGTTTTATGTAAGTTTATTTACAGTCAGTTTTTAAGTAAATTTCGGAAGTTTTTTTAGTCTATTTTTATTCAGTTATTTTATTCATTTATTTGCAGTTATTAGCAGTTAATTACAGTTATTTACATCTGTTTTAAGTTGAAATTTAGTTTGTAAATGTTAGTTTCTTTTTTTAGAGATTTAATCCTTTTTTACGCGAATAAAATATTTAAAAGAGAAGAATTCACAAATATGGATTAAAATAGAATAACACTAAATTTACAGAAATCTGATGGAAAATGAGAAAAATTGAAATAAAAATAGAGATGGATTGAAGTAGGCAAATTTAAGATATTTGCAAGCATAATTATAACAAGTGGTTATAACTAAAAAGAGAAAATAGAAGAATAACAGTTGCAAGAACAATTATAACACGTAGGTTATAATTTGAAAGAAGAGATAACATAAGAGGCTTATTTTAAAACTTAGATCTTGAATAAGTTAATAAGCAAATATAGAAGTAGGGCCTATACCGGCAGCATTCCCTTTCAGCTCTAGGACTGATGGTTTCACACGTAGGTGAGGCTGGGACATGCTTATGCTGATTAGGGTAAATAAGTGGCCAATAGATAGAGGCTCAAATCTGGGGATTTGGGCAAGGGACGCAAAGCTAGAAGCTTTGTTTGTTAGGACCAGTACCGACAGCATTCCCTTTCAGGTCGAGGGCTAATGGTCTCACACATAGGTGAGGCTGGGCACGCTTATGCTGATTAGGGTAAATAAATGGTCAAATAGGGGGCGACAGTTAGTGTGTATCGGCGATGACCGAGCTTGCGACATCAATGAAGGTAAATAATTTGCTAATGCGTCCTAAGAACTAAAAAGGTGTCTTTTTCTATGACCAACATGATTGGTTCACAATAGCACAACAGAGATAGGGAAGGCCGATCAATGGGTAGGATTAGGATTTCAGCCTAATCAAGTTAGCAGTTGAGATAGGATTAGGATTTCAGCCTAATCATAGTAGTTTAAGACTAGTGCAAACAATCAAACAATCAAAGCAAACAGTCAAACAGAATCTGAAATAGTATTTTATCCGAGTTTTATCTTTCCTGTGTTTTCCTTTCATGCTATAACTATTGCTTAGACTATTATCTTTATCTTGCTTAGGAATGCTAGTAATTACTTTCACTCACCAGACTTATTGTCTGACCCACTTCTCTATCTTTCCCCTTTCCCCTAATAGGCCAGCAGAGTTGAGGATAGTTGATTCAGGTTGCTTGGAGATTCATTCCCGGAGTTTTCTCATTCCAGATGTATACTTCTGCTTTTCATCTTTTTTTGGGCTTATGGCACTTGTGAGATGGATTATTATTATTATTGTTATCTTTATACTTTGATTTTATGAGATTGAGATGTATTTTCATGAGACATGAGACATTTTGAGTTTTTGAGATATGTTATGTTTTTATGACTTATTTTGAGATGAAGTTTAATTTTGAATGATAAGTTATTATTTAAATGTTTCCACCGTTTTTACTTATTTTTCTTGTGAATCTTAGTCTCTATGATGCTCTAGCTATACCTATAACGCACCACATCCTTTGATGTTCCATTTTTTGGGATACTAAACGGTGTAGGGTGTTTCATTTGGCATCAGAGCCTAAGGTTACAGGATTCCTAAAAACTTGTTTTAAAAGTAAAGTATTTTTAAATGGTAACATATCTTCAAACTAAAATTATATTTCAGAAAGAAACTCTTATTATAGAAATAGTTTTCAAGTATAAGAGAGTTTTTATAAAAATCCCCTCAAAGTCCAGTTCAACCTTCTTTCGATTCTTTCGGGCCTAAATTTTCCTTTCTTTACATATTATAGCGGATGCCCCAAATCTTCCAAAGGGTGTCCAAGTCCCTGGCTGGTTCCGTAGATACCTCCAAGCTACGGCACCAGAGGTGCAAGGGCAAGCACCCAATGCAGCACCAGCGGGTGGAGGTCCCGTTAATCCACCTGCAGCAGCCAATTTTTCTAAGCTATGCAAGGACTTCGCTAGTCTAGGAGGCAAGACGTTTTCTGGCATGGAGGATTTTGTAGAGGCACAGACTTGGTTGAGGAATACAGAGCGGATATTTGGGCTGTTAGGATTGGAGGACCAGTAGAGAGTTCAGCTTGCATCTTGGCTGCTGAAGGGAGAGGCTTCTTACTAGTGAGAGATTGTAGAGATGGAGGGTAGAGACATTGGTCAGTTTGGATTTCGGGAAAGGTTTAAGAGAAAGTTCTTGTCGCATGTCGAGGAAAGCATGCAGTTGGAGAAGTTCATTAGCTTGAAGCAGGGGAGTCTTTCGGTGAAAGAGTATATAAATCAGTTTAATGAGTTATCACGGTTCGGGATGGATCTTGTTAGTACACCACATAAGAAGGCCACCAAGTTTGCTAAGGGTTTGAACCGGCCCCTCCAAGGGTTGGCATTGATACATGTACCTACGGGAGCGACGTATGAGTCACTTGTGGAAATGGCTCTTATATCATATGTTGCTAAGAAAGATTAGGTTAAGGAGGTTCCTAAATCAGAAAACTCTAAGAAGCAGTGGTGGAATAATAAGAAGGATAAGGATAAGAAGAAAGGAGGAGGACCTCAGAAGGGACAAATCAAGAAGGGCGAGAAATGTCATAATTGTGGATTGGTTGGGCATTACTCAAAGGACTGTAAGAAGGACACGATGAAGGGGAGATGTTATAGCTGTAAGTAGCCTGGACACCTTAGTAGAGTTTGTCCATAGAGGACAGGGCAGAAAACAGGCGCACCTATGGTGCAAGTACAGGCTTTGGATGCAGCACCTTCTAGTAGTGGACCGGATCGAGATAGGAAAGTATCTGTAGAAGGTTTGATCTCTATTTCATATTTTCCTATTCGAACTCTTTTTGACTCCGGAGCATTGCATTCTTCCATTTCTAGTTCCTTGGTTGATTGTTTGCACTTAGATATTTCTCTACTTGTAGAGCCTATAGTTGTTTCAAACCTCATAGGAGGATCGGCACATTTATCCATGATTTGTAGGGGTTTGAAAAATTTTATACTAGGCGTAGAGTTTGATTGTGACGCCTATGTACTGGGATTTTCAGGATATGGGATGATTTTGGGGATGGACTGGTTATCAACTTATGGTGCGATATTGGACTGCAAGAGGAGAGTCATTAGACTGGAGACATGTAGCGGATGGACTCTCAAGGTTTCTTGCAACCCACAGGGGTTAGTCATTTTGATCTTTCTTTATTCCATTGATTCATCACTTGGAGAGTTAGATTCAGTTCCAGTTGTTAGAAATTTCCCAAACGTTTTTTAGGAGATTAGGGGGCTACCCCCTAAGAAAGATATCGACTTTAGGATCTATCTGAATGATAATGCTAAGCCCGTGGAATTTCCCGTGAGACATATGACTCTTAGGGAGAGGAAGGAGTTAAGTAAGAAGATTGGTGAGCTACTAGAGAAAGGCTTCATTAGACGGAGCATATCTTAGTGGGAGGCGCCAGTCATCTTTTCTACAAAGGCGGATGGTTCCCTTCGATGTTGTGTAGACTATAGAGAGTTGAATAAGCTCACGAAGAAGAACCGTTACCCACTTCCTAGGACAGACGATCTTTTCGATTAGTTGGTTGGCTCATCAGTTTTTTCTCAGCTTGACTTAGCCATTGGATTTCATCAGCTTAGGGTCGCTGATGATAACATCGATAATACAGCATTTAGGACACCCGATGGATCCTTTGAGTGGTTGGTTATGCCATTTGGGCTGACCAATGCCCCAGCCTATTTTGTAGATCTAATGAGCCGTGTTTTTTGAGATGTCCTAAATAAGTTCGTTGTAGTGTTTGTGGACGACATTCTGGTGTTTTCCAAGAGTGTGGAAGAACATGTTATTCATCTTGAGGAGGTTCTTCGCAAACTTCGTGTTCAACAGTTGAAAGAAAATTCTCGAAGTGTCACTTTTTCCATAAGGAGGTGCGTTTCTTGGGGCATGTAGTCTCAAGAGAGGGTTTAGCTATGGATTCCGCTAAGATAGTAGCAGTACAGGATTGGAAGACCCCCAAGAATGCTACGAAGTTAGAAACTTCTTAGGTTTGGCTGGTTATTATAGGAAGTATATCAGAGATTTTGCTAAGATTTCAGCATTTGAGGTTAAGCCTACCCTCATAGATCAGATTGGCTCAAGGCAGCGAGAGGATTCATAGCTTGTGGATATTCTGGATAGGATTAGCAGAGGAGAGGTCTCTAGACATCTCCAATGCTATTCCATCGACAGTAAAGGGTGGCTAAGGAGAGATGGAAGACTTTGTGTTCCCCGCACTGGTGATTTAATGAGAGCAGTTCTAGAAGAAGCACACCATTCTCGGATGACTATTCATCCAGTTGGTGATAAGATGTATAAGGAAATGAAGAGAGTGTTTTATTGGAGTGGCAGGAAGAAGGATGTAGCAGAGTTTGTGACTAAGTGTCTTGTGTGCCAAAGAATTAAGGCGGAGCAGCAGAGGCCTGACGGATTTCTTCAACCATTGGATGTACCCGAATGGAAGTGGGATAGTGTTTCGATGGACTTCATAGATGGTTTACGCTGATCTAGGAAGGAGAATACCAGTATTTAGGTGATTGTAGATCATTTGACTAAGAGCGCCCACTTCATTCCGGTCAAGAGTAAGAGGACAACACCTTATTTGGCATCCATATACGTTCGTGAGATAGTCTGACTCCATGGAGTTCCCTCTAGCATAGTGAGCGACAGAGACCCTATCTTTACTAGTGAGTTTTGGAGGAGCTTGCAAGAGGCTTTAGGGACACAACTTAGATTGAGTACGGCCTATCACCCTCAAACGGATGGACAAACAGAGAGAGTTAATAGAGTTCTTGAGGATTTGTTGAGGATGTGCATTCTTGATTTTGGAGGAACTTGGGAGGAGCACCTTCCTTTAGTGGAATTCGCTTATAACAATAGTTTTCAGGCTAGCATTGGGATGGCTCCTTTTGAAGCCCTTTATGGAAGACCTTGCAAGTCACCTTCATGTTGGTTGGAGTGTACAGAAAGATTGCTACTTGGTCCCGACATGGTAAGAGAGACTTTAGAAAAGATTGATTTGATTGAAAGAAGAATGAAGACGGTCCGGGATAGACATAAATCCTATGCAGATAAGCAGAGAAGGAATATTGAGTTCGAGGTAGGAGATTTGGTTTTTATTAAGGTGTATCCACTAAGAATGGTAGTGAGGTTTGGATCAAGTGGGAAACTTTCTCCCAGATTCGTAGGACTGTTCCTCATTGTGGAAAGAGTAAGGAAGATGGCGTATCAGATAAAGCTACCGGAGAGGCTCGTGGGAGTTCATGATGTTTTTCATGTTTCACACTTGAGAAAGTGCTTACATGATTCAACAAAGGTAGTGGAAACTAGCCTACTTGAGGAAGTTGAAGTAGAGAGAGAAGCATCGGTTCGTCACATTCCTACCAAGATCGTTGGGCATGATATCAAGAAGTTTAGGAATAAGGAAGTCCCTTTGGTTAAGGTACAGTGGGGAGATAGTATTGAGGACGCTACGTGGGAGGCTGAGGAGAAAATACGTACTTCTTATATGCATCTCTTCGATAGTACGTCTTGAATTTCCTATTTCCATCATTAGTTTTGAATAGGTTCTTTCCTTTAGTATCCTTTGGGAGGGTAGATCTTAGGATTTAACCTATGGATGGTAGGACTAAATGTAAACATGTTACTAGAACATGTTATGTATGATGGACGCTAGTGGTTGAAAGTGTTTGCTAATGGATGCTAATGGACGCATATACACACACTAGACACTATTATCTTTTAGAAATAGGCCTAACTAGGTCACTAAAGCATATGCATATGGATTTGTGTGAACTTGCATTTTTATTTTATTTCCATGGTTGTTATAATGAGTGATTAACATATGATTGTTGCGCTTGGAAGATGATTGTAGCACGCATGTAGAACTATCAGTTATCATTAGGAAATTTGCATTCATCTGAATACATGGCACAGACATGATTGCATAAAAAGGAGGTCGACTGAATCAGTAGACCGCCTAATCCTATGCATTAGTTAGGGACATTGACACTACACTATTGCATATATCTTAAATTGCATTAGAAATCTTAAGGACAATGGATGAATGGATGATGGTTGAATATGTGGGTGTGGAATTTGGATGAAAATATTTATTTCATTCTTCTGTCCTTGGAGATTTCGGGGACGAAATCCTTTAAGGATGGGAGAATGTAACAACCCAAAATTTAAGCTATAATAATTAATTAACGAACTAATTAAACAATAAAATAAGTTTGTGAAATTATCAGAATCGAGCCACGGAAGTTGCACCATTCGGTCCGTGGTAATTTTCTGATCAATTTTCATATATAACTTGTCGAAATCCGAGCTAGTATGAAGAAGTTACGAGAGATCTATTTCAATTCTAAACCACTGCAACTTTTTGTAGGATCTACATCAATGCCCTACTCCGAAACAAGTAGGATCTACATCAATGCCCTGCTCCGAAACAACATTACCTGATAACATCACTTCCCTCCTCCAGAAGTGAATTTCGAAAACTTTCCCTTTAATTGCTATTTTTTCAACACCTCTAGCACGACACTTACGTGCTCTCTGTGTTCTTCCTCCATCCTCGAATAGATAAGAATATCATCCACTAACGTAAGTACAAACTTATTAAATTGATCCCTAAAACATGGTTCATAAGATCCACAAAGTATGGTGCATTGGTCAGCTCAAATAACCTAACTAAACGCTCATAAAATCCTAATAAAGTATGGAATGCAGTAATCAACACACTATCTATAACAACCCACACCCCAAGACACCCTGATTCAAAGCCCAAAACGGCTTTTGAACTCAAGCCATGCCAAGAAGTATGAAAAGTTAGGTTTCTATGGTTTACATAACATGGAGACAGATACAACTTTAAAACATTCTACAATTTCAGATCTCACGGCAGAAGGAAATAAAATATGCGTACTTAAAAAAAACCCAAATTAGCATTGTACCAAAATAGTTGTGGTCCATACGAGTACTGATAAAATAGAGTCTCGGAAAAAAAATACAATAGAAGTCCGTATGATAAATAAAGTAAGGTACACAAAAGAATAACTATAAATAAATACGTCTTTGATGTGCCAAGTCATCTTCTCTATGCACCTTATCATGATCACTACACATACCGCCCTGTCCTCCCGTAATAGATATAAAGAGGGAGAAATGGATGAAGAGGATTAGATAAGGTTTCGTGAGGGAATTATATCACTAGTGGTATTGTGTTGACAAGTAATTGAAGTTCAATTATAACCTACACAACTTAGAGGTGTTCTTTTGTGTGTGCATAAAATATATAAGAAATTAGTTACTTTTCACATTATAGGTTGACAATCCTTAATGAACCTAAATCCAATAATGATCTAAAAAAGTTTCCACCCAAAAGTTGGATGTAATATCTCGTATCTAGAGGCCAAAAGTTAAGTGCTACAGATGCTGCAGTCATCTATAATATTAACCTCTGGTGAAAAAATACGGCAACGCTAATGGTATCCATAATATCAGAAGCACTAGAATATGAACAAAATCACAGATCTTCAAAAATAACATTTAGCTGATTACATTTCAAAAAGTATCATATCCAAGTTACATAATCCCTTAACTGTTTCCCAGGTACTGATCAAATATAATTTACAATAATACGCCAAGAGCAACATATGAGGATACCCCATTGGATGATCAGAGAATATAGTCATAACTAACTTACTATATACAACGAAATCAAAACAAGTAAAACAGAAACTCCTATTAAGCTATCGGACAACCACCTGCTCGTCTCCGGAAGCTTTATTCGTCAAAAGACAATAACTTGAAAATCTCAACTCTCAGCCTACCCAAATCAATTTGGTGCACCCGTGAGTTTAAGGGGAAACAAAAACTTCGAGTCAGACATAAAATCTGGTGTGAATAATACTGTTCATCTCTATTAATTTATGTTAAGTGAGAGCACGCCACTTAGCAGAACGGGTTTCCCCTCACAAACATTTCTTAAAAACATATCTTTTGCAATTCGTTTCCTACAACCAAAACTGGTCAAAAATATCTGTAAAGCATCATTATGTAAACATAATATATAAGGTAATAAAATGAACTATCTATTCATGCACAAAAGTTTTGTTTGGCTAACTTTTAACTTTTGGCTGACTCGGGCCTACTAGACAATATCAAAATTTATCTAACATCTTTTAGACACACCTCTTCTTTTGGACGATCTGTCCTTAACTATCTGTTAAATACTTCTCTTCTGGACAGTCTGTCCTTAACTTATCATCTTCCATGATCATTCGATCCTAATGGTTTTGCGGGCTCACCAATAACCTATATGTATATAAAAATATATTCCTTTATGTGTGTATCCATAATTTTAGTCTTACCTGTGACAAAGCCTTACACACTGGAATTTTGGACTAAATTAGCTGAGGCTAATAGCTAATGTATAGGGCACGACCCTATACCAGTCCCATCTGATATCTAATATCTGAGTCATTTTACTTAGGGATATCTTCCCAAAATTTTCCTTGAAAACCTTTCAAAATGATTTAAGATCTTTAAATCAAACACAAACAAAGAAAATGTATAATCTCTTATGCTTTACTCAAAACCACGTTGCCATGTTACACACACACACACTACTCAAATCTTAGTTGATGGAAATATTAAACTTTCGAAAGTCCCCCTTCCAAAACCATTGAAAGTACCCCTTTCGAAACCATGTAAAATCCTTTCTTTTTTCTAGGTCGAAAGGCCAAAACCTTCCTTTCGAAACCATTCTCAAAACTCTTTCAAAACCTTTGGAAACATTCATTTCGAAAGCTTTAAAAACCATAGACATCTTTCTATTAAAAACCTTTAGACATTGTTGTTCGATATCATTGGAAAACCTTTCCTTTTGAAACTATTCAAAACCATCAGAAAACAATATCTCTCGACTCCTTCGAAACCTCTCGGGAACCACCCCTTCGAAACCTCTTTTAAAACCTTTCGAAACCAATAAACCTAAACTTTTCAAAAGCATTTGGGTTCAATTTAAAACATGTGGAAACCTTTCAAAACCATTCAAAGTTAATTCCTTCGAAACCCTTTGAATACGTCTCGTCGAAACCAAATTGGGTTATACTTCAATTTAACAAAAGGGTCATAAAAACCTTTTAAGTCGAAAGCCACTCTTTCGAAGGCATTTCCTAAGTAAAAAGTGACGGTGTCAAAACCACCCCTTCGAAAGCAATGGAGAAATTAGCAGATTTTCTAAAACAAAACAACCCCTTCGAAACCTACTGGGTCGAAAGGTAGAAAGGCGGCGGCTAGGTGTTCCGACTTAGTCAAAAGCATTCACTTAGAAACAAAGATGAAACCCAATCGAAACCAATTTCTTTTAAACCATTTGAATTAGTCGAAACCCAACCAAATCGTAAGCTTCTTAGTCGAAAGCAAGCAGGCGCATTTTTCTTTAAAACCAAAGCAAAACTTCAACCCTTTCGGAACCCCATGGTTTCTACCCGATACCTTTCACCCACATCCAATTCATTACGTACCAGCTGCCTGATACTATATGCATTGGTTTCGACTATGTCGGAGGCGATAGTATGGAGGCGGAACCTAGTGCCGAAGGAGACGAAAACAGTGAAAAATCTATTTATTTGTACTTTTAAACTATTTCTTTTGTACTTAACCTACCTTGTTTGTCTAAATCTAATTGGTTGCCATATTACCTTTTCAAATGTGCTGCCGTTCTCTAGAAATAACAATTCAAAATTATTTACAAAAATCCCATTTTCTCCTTTTAAAATATATAAAACATTTAAGTCCCATACCTTAAATAATTTTATATACATATCAAAACTCTTAGGAAAAATATGGAAAAAATCCAAAAAATCTCTTTTATTATGTTTTCTAACATATAAAATTTTAGACCCAAACCATATGTTATTTACCCATAAATAATTTATAACCCAAATTATCATTTTCTTTACTAGAAAATTCATATAAAATCCACAATAATTCCAAAAATTCTAAAAATTGAAAACCATCTCCAAAATATTATTTCTTATCTTCATAAAAATTCGCAAGGCATAAAGATGTTATTTAATAGGGTTTTTACCTTAAAACATATCATAAAATAAATATGAAATATATAAATCATCAACAAGTATATATAAACATTCCATCATTTAAAAACATGGCAAAAATTTGCAAATCAATTCGGAATCATCTTAATACAGAAAACAATCAAAATAGAGATGTAAACATTATTCACCTTAGCCTTTATGATTAAAGAGATTGAGATATGAATAGATTTGATTTATTTAAGCTTCTTCCTAGCTTATCTTCTTTCTTTTTCCCCTTTTCCTTATTAATGGTGGTCGGTCTTGGTTTATAAAATTTAAAAATGAAATGAACGTGTATAATCTACACGGCTTAGAGATAAAGATATAGGAATGGCCTCTTTCCCATTTTACCCCTCCTCCTATTCATTTAAACTCTTCCTTAGTTCATTGTTAAATGACACGGCTATCCCTTTAATAAAAATCAAATCTCAATCCCCTAATCAACACATTATTTTATTTTATTTACCTAATTAAATATCCTAAATAAGGTTATCAAAAATATGGGGTGTTACATACTCCCCTCCTTAAAGAATTTCGTCCTTGAAGTTACGATTAGGTACACAACAAATCAAACAAGAGGGTAAAACATACCATCAAACAAATCAGGATAAGCATCTCTAATCCTACTCTCAACCTCCTAAGTACAGTCTCTGTCATCGTCACTCCACTGGACCTTGACTAATCTGACTGTCTTGGTTCTAAGCCTCTTCTCATCTCTCGCAACAATAGGAGTAGGCTTTCTCGCTATGGTCAAGTCCGGTTCTACCACTAAGTCATCTAGCATAGTCGGTGCACTAGCAGTCTCCCGGTCTCTGACACACTTTGTGAGATGAGAAACATGAAAAACACTATGGACACCTGCCAAACTGCTCGGTAACTCAACTCTATATGTGAGTTTCCCGATCCTCTCAACGATAGGAATAGGTCCAACGAATCTCGGTGATAACTTCCTTGATCTCCCAAATCTAATCACACCCTTCATTGGTGACACCTTGACGAAAGCCTAGTCTTCAACTGAGAACTCTAGATCTTCCCTTCTTCTATCTGTATAACTCTTCAGCCTAGGCTGAGCCTCCTTCATTCTAGCCCGAAATACCTCAATCTTATATGTAGCTTCTCTAACCAGATATGGACCAAGAATCAACCTATCCCCGATCTCCAACCAACAAACGGGAGATTTGTATGGCCTTCCATACAAAGCTTCAAATGGTGTTGTCCTAATACTAGTCTGATAACTGTTGTTATACAAAACTCGACTAGATGCGGATGGTCTTCCCATGATCCCCCAAAATCAAAACACAAGCTCTTAACAATTCCTCTGAGATCTTGTTAACTCTTTCTGTTTGCCCATTTGTCTGCAGATGGTAAGCGATACTCATCTTAAGCTTGGTTACAAAAACTTCCTATAGACTCTTACAAAACTCGCTAGTGAACAAAGGATCTCTCTATCACTAACTATGCTACTAGGAATCGGATGCAGTCTAACCACATTCTTCATGAACAACCTTGCTAAAACATGTGCAGTCTTGGCTGAATTAACTAGAATGAAATGGGCACTCTTGGTCAATCTGTCCACTATGACCTATATACTTTCATTTCCTCTGTTTGACCTTGGCAACCTGTTAATAAAGCCCATGGATATAGAATACCACTTTCATACTGGAATATCCAACGGCTGAAGCAAACCACTTGGCTTCTAGTGTTCAGCTTTTGCCTACTGGCAATTCAAGCACTGCTTCACACACAACCCAATGTCCCGCTTCATACCTTCCCAGAAGAAACTCCTCTTCATATCCTGATACATCTTAGTACCTCCTGGATGAATGGTGATCTTCGAACGATGGCATTCCTCCAAGACTTCTTTCCTTATGTTTCCTACACTCGGAACACATAATCTTCCTTTCTTTCTCAACCACCCTTCTGGTCGAGACTGAAATCTTTCAAGTCATCGCTCTGAGTTCCTTCTCTTAGCTTCCTGATTCGTTTGGCTAACACTGGATCCTCCATCTATTTAGAAGCAATCTGCTCGATCAACACTGGTCGAACTTCCAAACAAGATAATACAACTGTATCCCCACGAGACCCAGCCTCGGACCTCCACTGCACTTAGCAATCTACTAATGCTTTCAAATCTATCCACTCAGCAATCATCGCCAATACTGCATTCTGATGTTTCCTGCTAAGTGCATCTGCAACCTTGTTGCCTTTCCCCGGTGTGTACTCAATCCCAAAATCATAAGCGGCTATAAACTCTAACCACCTCTGTTGTCTCATATTTAGCTCCTTCTTAGAGAACAAATACTTCAGCGACTTATGATCTGTATATAACTCAAACCTTTCTCCTAAAAGGTAATGTCCTCACACCATCAAAGCAAAAATAACTGCAGCCGATTCCAAATCATGCATCGGATACCTGACCTCATGCAGTCTAAGATGTCTAGAAGCATAGGCAATCACTTTACCTCTCTGCATCAATACAGCTCCTAATCCTATTCCACATGCATCGGTATGAACCGCCAAATCATGATTCCCTTCCGAAACAACCAACACGGGTGCATGGGTCAATAAGTGTTTCAAACTCTGGAATGCTTCCCCACACTTATCGGTCCACACAAACTTTACATCCTTTCTTGTTAGCTTGGTCATCGGTGCCACTATCCGTAAGAAATCCTTAATAAACCTCCGATAATAACCAGCCAACCCAAGGAAACTCTTTATCTCGGTTACTATCTTGGCTCTCTTCCAACTATTCACTACCTCAATCTTAGTCGGATCTACTGACAACCCTTCCTCTGAGACTACATGACTAAGAAACTTCACTTCTTTCTTTCAGAAGTGACACTTCGAAAACTTCGCTTTCAGCTGATGCTGCAACAGCGTCTCAAGTACTGCTCTAAGATGAACTTCATGCTCTCTTTCACCCTTAGAGTATATCAAGATATCATCTATGAAAACCAATATGAACCTACCCAAGTGCTCTCGGAAAACCCAGTTCATCAAATCCATAAAGAAAGCTGGTGCATTAGTCAGTCCAAAAGGCATGACTAAACATTCGTATGACCCATATCTTATCCTAAGCGCCATCAAAGGTATAATATCCTCTACTACTCCGAGCTGATGGAAACCTATTGCCAAATCCAACGCAGAAAATACCTTGGATCTAGTCAAATGGTCGAACAAATCGTCAATCCTGGGCAATGCATATCGATTCTTTATCATCCTCTCATTCAACTTACAATAATCGATACCTAGCCTCAACGATCCGTCCGGCTTCATAGCAAACACTTTTACTACACCACAAGGCGAACTACTCGGCCTAATAAGACTCTTGCCTTTCAAATCCACCAACTGCGCCTTCAACTCTCTCATCTCTGAAGGGGTCATCCTGCTTGGCAGTCTACTCACTGGTTCTGCTCCCGGAACCAAATCTATCTGAAACTCAATGGCTCATTTCGGTGGCAATCCAACTACAGCCTCAAAAACAACTGCGAATTCTCTTACCACGAAAACTCGACTCAACATAGCACCCAACAAAGCATACATCTCACTGCTAGAACCTTCTATGGTATAAACAATCCGGTTGCTACAATCTGGGTGTCTAAGAGATATCTTACTATCCTGGCAAAATATCCTAGCATCGTACTCACTTAACCAATCCATACCAAGGATAATCCCGAACCCCACAAAATCAAACACATGCAAAATGCAAACAAAAAGATGACCTAACATGTCAAACTCTAACTGGTCACAT
Organism: Allium fistulosum; assembly: GCA_030737815.1. Lineage (NCBI taxonomy): Eukaryota > Viridiplantae > Streptophyta > Magnoliopsida > Asparagales > Amaryllidaceae > Allium > Allium fistulosum. The sequence continues at coordinate 964,929,531 of CM060902.1, read as the reverse complement.
CTCAACCCTAGGGTTGCATACCCTCCTTTTGGATTCGCAACCCGTAAGGAAGTAATTAAGTATGTGGGTTCAAGGTTAAGCTTATCAATCAAACAACCAGATATAAAAGAATGCACTGCACTAGTATCAAATAATACGCTAACATACATACCGTGAATCTAAAGTGTACCTCCCAAAACTGCCTTTCCCTTCTCCTGAGCTGTCGGCTTAAAAGCAGCAGGCTCCAATGCATAAACCTTGCTCTTTCCATCCTTAGCAGGCTCCTTGCACTGGTTCTTATAGTGGCCAATCTGATCGTAGTTGAAACACCTGATGTTCTACTTCTGGACCACTTCCTTAGCCTTCCTAGAACGACACTCATTGGTGAAATGCCCCTTCTTGTTGCACTTAAAGCAGACAATCTAAGATTTTCCCCTCTTGGTTGCTCCACTCTTCTGAGCACCCTTCTTATGGAAAAACTTCCGCTTCTAGCCCTGCCCAACATGGACTTCCTTAGCCTTACTCTTCTCTAGAGAATTAAGAATCTCCTCATGCCTCATGGCCATCTCCACAACCATATCACATGGATCTCTGATATGCAGTAAAGTAGCTCTAGCCAACTCAGGCTTCAATCCCCTGATGAACTTCTCGCTCCTCTTTATCACGGTATCAATAGCAGCATAACCATATCGAGCCAACTCCTCAAACCTTCTGGCATACTCCAACACTAACATCTCTCCCTGCTCTAACTCAGCTAACTTTCTGATCAGAGCTAACTGTGCCATAACAAACATGAACCTCTACTAGAACCTCCATTTAAACTCTGCCCATGTCATCTCTTCCTCATCTACTGCCACTGTTACACTGTTCCACCAGTACAAAGCAGCTCCCTGAAGCTGTCTAGATGCCAGCCTCCTCTTCTGCTCATCATTGAGCCTCAAGTCTGCAATGATTCTCTCACAATGCAGCAACCAATTTTCCACCTCTATAGCATCCTCGGTTCCAACAAACGGCTTCCCTCCGAGCTTAGTTTAATCTCCACTCAGCTTAGCATAATCCTGGACAACTGGAACCTCCGAAACTCCTCCTCCTACTACTCCAGCAGCAACACTCGCTTGCACCATATTCATGAAGAATTGATACATAGCTACCATTCCGACATGTGGGACCCTAGCACTTACATTCTATACTTGTGCCTAACCTTGGTTTCTCCTGGCATTAGGTCCGGCATTCCTTTCGATGCTTCCCCACCTTGGGTTAACTCTTCCTCTTCTACCATCCATAACTGTATTCAAACCTCATGGGATACACAAAGATAACCAAAGAAAAGATAGGAGACTAGAGATAAAGCGTATACTTATATATAGCAAATACAAGTACGTTACTATAGCATTATTCCATACCCCAATCTACTCTAATTATTTAGGATTATGTTTTCAAAACCTTTTTTTTAATTAAAGTTTTTCACAAACCTATGCTCTGATACCAAGTCGTAACATCACGTATCTAGAGGCTAAAAGCTAAGGGCTACAGATGTTGTAGTCATCTATAGTATTAACTTCTGGTGACAAAATACGGCAATGCTAATGGTATCCATAATATCAGAAGCACTTGAATATGAATCACATGTTTTCAAAAACAACATTTAGCTGATTACATTTCAAAACGATATCATATCCAAGTTACATAATCCCTTAACCGTTTCCCAGGTACTGATCAAATATAATTTATAATAATACGTCAAGAGCGACATATGACGTTGCTCCCTTGGATGATCATAGAAATATAGTCATAACTGACTTAATATACACAGCGAAATCAAAGCAAGTAAAACTGAAACTCCTATTTAGTTATCTGACAGCCACCTACTCATCTCTGGAAGCTTTATTCGCCAAAGGACAAAAACCTGAAAACCACCCTCAGCCTACTCAAATCAATTTTGAGCACCCGAGTATTTAAGGGGAAACAAAAACTTCGAGTTAGACATAAAGCATGGTGTGAATAATACTTCCCATTTCTGTTAATTTATGTTAAGTGAGACCACGTCGCTTAGCGGAACGGGTTTCCCCTCACCAACATTTCTTTAAAACATATCTTTTGCATTCTTTTCCTACAACCAAAACTGGTCAAAATATCTGTAAAGCATCATTATGTAAACATACATAAATATATAAGGTAATAAAATGAACTATCTATTTATGCACAAAAGTTTTGCTTGGCTAACTTTTAACCTTTGGCTGACTCAGGCCTACTAGACAATATCAAAATTTATCTAACATCTTTTAGACACACCTCTTCTTTTGGACAATCTATGCTTAACTATCTGCTAAATACTTCTCTTCTGGACGGTCTGTCTTTAACTTATCATCTTCTAGGGTCACCTGATCCAAATGGTTTTGCGGGCTCATTAATAACCTATTTGTATACAAAAATATATTCCTTTATGTGTCTATCCATAATTTTAGTCTTACCCGTGAGAAAGCCCTACACACTGGAATTTTGGACCAAATTAGCTGGGGCTAATAGCTAACGTATAGGGCGCGACCCTATACCTTTCCCACTTGGTATCTAATATCTGAGTCATTTTACTTAGGGATATCTTCATAAAATTTTCCTTGAAAACCTTTTCAAAATTATTTAAGATCTTTAAATCAAACTCAAACAAGGAAAATATATAATCTCTTATGCTTTACTCAAAACCACCTTGCCATGTTATATATATATATATATATATATATAATTCACTCACTTTACTCAAATCTTAATTGATAAAAATATTAAACTTTTGAAAGTCCCCCTTCCAAAACCATTGAAAGTACCACTTTCGAAACTATTGAAAGTACCCCTTTCAAAACCATGTAAAACCCTTCATTTATCTAGGCCGAAAGGCCAAAACCTTCCTTTCAAAACCATTCTCAAAACCCTTTCGAAACCTTTGGAAACCTTTCTTTCAAAAGCTTTAAAAACCTTAGGCATCTTTCTTTTAAAAACCTTTAAACATTGCCTTTCAAAACCATTGGAAAACCTTTCCTTTCGAAACCATTCGAAACCATCGGAAAACAACACCTTTCGACTCCTTCGAAACCTCTTTTAAAACCTTTCGAAAGCATTAAACCTAAACCTTTCAAAAGAATTTGGGTTCAATTTAAAACATGTGGAAACCTTTCGAAACCATTGAAAGTTAACTCTTTCGAAACCCTTTGAAAACGTCTCGTCGAAACCAAATTGGGTTATACTTCAATTTAAAAAAAGGGTCATAAAAACCTTTTAAGTCAAAAGCCACTCTTTTGAAAGCATTTCCTAAGTAAAAAGTGATGGTGTCGAAACCACCACTTCGAAAGCATTGGAGAAATGGGCAGATTTACTCAAACAAAACAACCCATTCGAAACCTACTGGGTCAAAAGGTAAAAAGGCGGCAGTTAGGTGTTTCGACATAGTCAAAAGCATCCACTTAAAAACAAAGATGCAACCCAATCGAAACCATTTTCTTTTAAACCATTTGACTTAGTCGAAACCCAACCAATTCGAAAGCTTCTTAGTCGAAAGCAAACAGAGCATTTTTCTTTAAAACCAAAGCAAAGCTTCAACCCTTTTAGAACCCCATGGTTTCGACCCTATACCTTTCGCCCATATCCAATTCATTACGTACCAGTTGCCTGATACCATATGCATTGGTTCTGACTGTGTCGGAGGCGATAGTTTGGAGGCGGAACATGGTGGTGAAGGAGACGAAATGGTGAAAAACCTATTTATTTGTACTTTTAAACTATTTCTTTTGTATCTAACCTGCCTTGTTTATCTAAATTTTATTGGTTGCCATATTACTTTTCCAAAAGTGCTGCCATTTCTATAAATAAAAATTTAAAATTATTTACAAAAAGCCCATTTTCTCCTTTTAAAATATATAAAACATTTAAGTCCCATACCTTAAATAATTTTATATACCTATCGAAACTCTCACGAAAAATCTAGAAAAATTCCAACAAATCTCTTTTAATATGTTTTTTAACACATTAAAATTTCAGACCCAAACCATATATTATTTACCCGTAAATAATTTATAACCCAAATTATCATTTTCTTTACTTAAAATCCACATTAATTTCAAAAAATTTGAAAATTGAAACCTATCTCCAAAATATTATTTCTGATCTTTATAAAAATTTGCAAGGCATAAAGATGTCATTTAATAGGGTTTTTACCTTAAAACATATCATAAAATCAATATGAACATGTATAAATCATCAACAAGTATATATAAACATTTCATCATTTAAAAACATGGCAAAACATTGCAATCTATTCGAAATCGTCTTAAAATCGAAAATAATTAAAATAGAAATGTAAACATTATTCACCTTAGCCTTTGTGATTAAAGAGATTGAGATATGAATAGATTTGATTTACTTAAGCTTCTTCCTAGCTTATCTTATTCTTTTTTCCCCTTTTCTTTATTAATGGTGGCTGGCCTTGGTTTATAAAATTTGAAAATGAAATGAATGTGTATAATTTACACGGCTAAGGAATAAAGATATAAGAATGGCCACTTTCCCATTTTACCCCTCCTCTTATTCATTTTAAACTCTTCCTTAGTTCATTGTTAAATGACACGGCTACCCCTTTAATAAAATCAAATCTCAATTCCATAATCAACATGTTATTTTATTTAATTTGTCTAATTAAATATCCTAAATAATGTTATCAAAAATATGGGGTGTTACATTGGACATTCAGAAAATGTATAAATCTGGAAATAGCTCTACTGTACCGTCTTAACAGCAGACCGCCTAAATGTACTTTGAGTCAACACTCTCGATGGTTGTTACTTTATTATGCATTGAGCTAACATTCTCAATGGTGAGTTGCATCGAACCGAGTATACATCATAATGCCAAGCCTACACATCGGTTTAACGATACTAATATAATCATCAGGGTTAACAATACCAATGATAAGTTGTCACCTAAGCATTGAGTAGCCTTCTTGTTAGCACTCGTATCTTATGCCTTGTATCATTCAATTTGTAACAACAAGGGTCTAAACTGATTTGACTCCTCTATAGGATTAACTTCTCCTACTATGATAAATGTCTCCACTTACTCTCTTTCGCTTTCACTAATGTGTGACTTGAGCTAGCTACTAAACAATAAGAGCATCTAAATGCGGTATAATTGCATGCTACATTAAGTGACTACATCATGAAGTGTGAAGCTAGGTATGTCTCCGAGTGTGAAACTGATCCATCTTATTTCACAGCCCCATGTAGTTATGTGAATTCCTAAAAGACAAGAGAATGGGAACAGTTTACCCGATCCACCTTACTTAGCCTGCACCAGGTCCAGGTTCAACTTATGCTGCTTCAACAATTCAGAAATCTAAATTTTTGTCCAAACGCCTGATTTCCTGCACAAAATTTACCTACAGGTATTCAAACATTAACCTTATACTTAGACGTCTTACTTCGATTATAGGCATCTGAATAGAAGTTTGTTTGAATCTTTTCAAATCTGAACTATTTTCCTTCTGTATTAATTTTCATATAATCTAGACATCCAATCTTTAATTCAAATGCTTGAATTCATATTTTCTAGTTTATTGCCTTACTCATTTTGTTCGTCTTCGTCGTAGACTTAGGTATGTCTATATGGTTCATTTCTTTATAGTGTACAAGTAGATTGGTACAATTTCCATTTTATTCATACCTAACTTCATGTAGTTTATCCCATCAATTGTATAAAATATTACAATCATTTATTTATGTATTCTTCGAAGTTTATAGAGTCAAATCAAGGTAAATTCCAAAAGGTGTATTCATTTACTTTTTATCAATCTTAATTGATTCAAACTTATCATATAAAATCAGGTGTATAGAGTTAGAGATAGTTTCAATCTAATTTACCCTTCCCTAAAAAATTACAATGATTATCTTATCAAACAATTACCTAAAGTTTTCCAGTTATTTCAATTCATGTATTTAATTAAGAATAATTGATTGAGAGTAGATGTCATATTTTTAACTCTAAAAAGGTATATAATGAATTTTAAATACTTATTTACATCATAATCATATCGTAGATAAATCCACTATGCTTGTATTCCCTTGTTGTAGAGTAGCTCTTTCTCTTTGTTTTTTTTCTTATTATCTTCCTTTACCTTATTTAATTTCATGTTTTGGTTTGGAAGAATTTGTTTATTTTATGGAGAAAGAGAAAAACAAAATGAGTTTTAGAGGTATAATTTCTTTCGTTCAAGCAGCGGCTAGGGTTTAGAGTGAAGAGAGGTGAGAGTTAGCCCTATATTTATGGCTAAAATTAGAGTTATTAGGATCTAATTCCAAAATTCCCTTAACCCCCTAATCGGGCCTCGACTCGTTCTGCTCCATAATGCAGGCCATAGTAAATAATTCATATCTCTTTCATATGTTATCCGTTTTGATGTTTTAAAAATATAATTAACACAAAAGTCAAATTCCCCAAATTCCTTCCTTGGTAAAATTTCAGTTTTCCAGCTTCATATAAAATTACCAAAATGCCTTTTTTAAGCAATTATTTAATTTTATTGAAATTTTGGGGTGTTACATTCCCCACCTTAAAAAAAATTCATCACCAAAATTCCAAAAGACGGAAAAATGCAACCCGTGGACTCAACTATACTCTAACAGTCATGTGCATGTGCAGTACATACACTAAAACCACATTACATAAAATATCTAAACAATACATACTGTTCTAACATTTCTAGCAAAACAAGATATAATATACTACTAAATCTTGAATATAAGCATTAAAACATAACAATGTAAATAAACAATACATGATAATGGTAAAATTAGTGCAACAACAATGTGTATTCATCTATCAACGTATGTCTTGAGCATGGTACGTGAATAATGCATAATACTGATGCAATTCCTATATGAATGCGAGATCATGGCATATAGGCATAAATGTAACACATCTGAAATATACTGATAATTTCTATTTGTATGTAATATAATGTATGATAAACAAAGTTATATAGCAATATAAACCACATGATTATAGAATGCTAAACCACAAATTTCCTATTTTAACCTAGCAACCAAAAATAGGGAAAATATAATAGAAAAGAGTGAGGGGTGTGAGGCTTTAATCCACTCCTTTGGCTCCCAAGTACACTTAGTGGGATCATCTCCCTACTGGCTCTAACCAATCTAATTACCTTATTATGGAGTCACTTTATCCCATGCTCAATAATAACGGTATGTGCAAGATGAACAAGTGACTCACTTTCTACTTCAACCTCTTTTGATTGACTTGGCTCGACCGTGATACCTGAATACTTTAAGCATTTCCCTAAGTGTGACACTTAGAAAACATTGTGAATCCCCACTAACATTTTAGGAAGTTCCACTTTACAAGCTAAATTCACTACTCTTTCCAAAATCAGAAAAGACCCTACAGACCTCGGCGTCTACTTTCCTGAACTACCAAACCTCATAACATGTCCAAGTGGCTAGATCTTCATAATGACCAAGTCGCCTACTGCGAACTCCAACTCCATGTGTCCCCTATCATCATATGTTTTCTATTTTTCCTGCATCCTCTTACACAAATCTACTTTCTCTAAAGTCTCTCTAGTCATGCCTTGCCCAAGAATGATCCTATCCGTAGAGTCACACCAACAAGAGAGATCTACATAGCCTCCCATATAATGCTTTGAACGGTGCCATCCTCTTATTTTCCAAATAGCTGTTATCATGCACAAACTCTATTAATGGCAAATGAACCTCTTAAGAACCTCCAAAATCTGAAATACACATCCGAAGAAAATCCTCCAACACTTGATTTAACCTCTCATTCTATCTATCTGTTCGTGGGTGATGGGAGGTACTCAAATTTAGTTCAGTCCCCAAGGCCTTATGAAGACTCCTTCAAAAATCACTAGTGAAAAGCGGATCTCGATCACTGGTAATAATTGAAGAAATTCGATGCACACTAAATATCTCCCTTACATATAAGGTCTCCAAAGATGCAACCATCCTCAGACTCCTAACCAGAATAAAATTAGTACAGTCAGTCAGTCAACAATGGCACAAATACTCTCATTTCCCCTTCTACTCCTAGGCAGCCTATAAACAAAATCCATACACATACTCTCCATTTCCACTGTTATCCAAAGGCGGTTAATCCATCCAACTTCTTCTACTCTACCTTTACTCATGGACATGTCACACACTTCAAATCAAATTCCGCTAGATGTCTTTTCACACTCTTCCAATAAAACACCCTTTTAATATCTCGATAATTTTATCACTAGCAGGATGAATAGTAATCGTAGAATGAAATCCTAGAACGATGGGACTTACCCAGTAGTCAATCAACTTCTTAATAAGAAGAACATACAACCTTTCATCTCTTCGCAACCTTCCCTTAGAATCAATGGAATAATGGTTCAAGTGACTTAAGTGTTGTCCTCCATTCAGGTTCTCAAAATACCCAATAACTTCGTGTCTTGCTTCTGACTTGAACCAATACAATCCATCACTTATGGCTGAACATCTAAAGTTGCCAATAGTCCCATTTTTGCGTCTGATGAAGGTTAGAATTAAGTGTAGAAATGAACTCCAAGTGCTTCACTCCAAAAACATAGAGCTTAGCACCACCTGCTTCCTATATAAGGCATCAACTACGTATTGCCTTTGCCTGATTATATGAGATACCGAAATTATAAAACGCCAAGAAAGCCATCCACCTCTATCGCCTGAAATTCGAATATTTTTTGGGAGAAAATACATTAGAGACTTATAATCTATGAATAGCTCAAACCGCTCCCCTAAAAGATGATGCCACAAAGATTTGACAGCAAAAATAATAGCTGCCAACTCAAGATCATAGGAAGGATAGTTTCTCTCATGTACTTTAAACTGTCAACAACCATAACAAACAACCCTACCCTCCTACATTAAAATAACATCCAGTCCTATACCACCAACATCGATATATATATATATATATATATATATATATATATATATTTCAAATTCCTTCGAACTAGTAGTAAGTACAAAAAAAGTTGCACTAGTCACCTTTAGCTTAATAAAAGCATGTTCACACTCTAAGTCCTACGAAAAAAACTAAATTCTTCTTAGTAAGGCATGTCATCGGTGCAGAAATTTTTGCAAAGTCCTTATGAACTTCCTATACTAGTCAACCAAACCAAGAAACTCATCACCTCCGTAGTATTCTTCACTACATGCCAATCCTGTATAGCAGCAACCTTACTAGGGTCGACTGATAGTCCATGCTCGGAAACAACATGTTCTATGAAGAAAACCTCCTTGCACCAAAAGTGACATTTGAAAATTTTCACCCTTAACATGTGCCTACAAAGAGTGTTGAGCACTTCTCCTAAGTGCAAATTATGATCCTCGTCAATTTTTGGGTAGACAAGTATATCATCAATGAATACCACCACGAACATATTCAGCAACTCCCAAAAGACATGATTCATGAGGTCGACAAAATATGTTGGCGCATTGTTCGGTCCAAATGGCATAATTAACCAATCATAAAGTCCATAAAGTGTATGAAAAGCAGTTTTCTGAGTACTCTCCTCAACCACATGCAATCGAAGGAATCTGATAGCAAGTCAAGCTAAGAGAATATCTTTTCTCCAACTAATTGATCAAAAAGATAATCTACATATGGAAGTGGATAATAATTCTTCTTTTTCATCTTATTCATTTCCTGATAATTGATGCAATGCCTTAAAGATCCATCCGCTTTAGTACCAAAGACAAAAGGTGCTACCCATTCTAAAATACTTCTCGATTAAAGCCCTTCTCCAAAAATTCATTCACTTGTTTATTTTGCTCGCACCTTTCTCCAAGAGCCATATTTCTAAGGCATAAGGCAATAGGTCTAGCATTCTCTTCTAAATAAATTTGAAACTCGATATCCTGATGAGGAGGAAGACTATAAACTTCAGTAAAGACATCTAGAAAATCATGAACTATAGTCATGAAAGCTAACTCATCATGTGGTCTAGAAAATATATGTAACTTAACATAACATAACTTTTGAGATCATAGTAAACCTCAAGGCTGTGCTCATTACAAGTACCCAAATGAACTACCTTTCTACTACATAGTTATCCAGTCCATCCTTGAAATCAAACCAAACCCAGAAAATCCAAATACAAAAGCATCACAATCAAATTCGACATGCTAAATATATAACTTTAAACCCTTTTACATCATAGATAAATGGATCGATTCCCCAACAGTATTCGACACTATAACAGGATCTATACCTATACTAGTCTGAAAGTGCAATTAACTTCTTAACTTACTCAAAATAAATGAGTGAGATGCTCCGGTGTCAAATAAAGTGCGAATAGATAAATCAAAAAGATTTAAGACACCTTCCATGATGACTTTCTTCCCCTTCTCCACGATTGGGACATGCCACGTGTATGGGCCAAATTGGTTGTAGTTGTATCATTTGATCTTTATTAGATTTGTTTTGCAGTTATTAGCCATATGACCCTTGAAATTGCACCTCCTACACTTGATCTCCCGCTTCTTTATCTTGCTTTAAGCCCCCATTTTACCCTTGTGTTGATTCTACTGCACTGGCTTCCCTTCTACCTTCTTAGGTTCTTCCTTCGAAATTGAATTTAGTAGTAAGCTCTCAAAAGTAGCTTTAATAGTTATATGATTCAAAGCAATATCTCTTAAAGACGAACTTAATCACTTAGCAAAATTTGTCACCTTTTTCATTGGTGTATTGATAAGGCCTAGGCCATACTTTGCTAGGTTATTGAACTCATTGACATACTCTTTGAAAGTGCAGTCTTCCTGCTCCAAATGAATGAACTTCCCTAGCTTCACTCCCCATTCAACCTTTCATATAAACTTAGTCTCAAAGCGCTTCTTAAAATCATTCTAAGTAATCCCAGTTTCTTCTGCTTCAAAAATAACAATATCCCACCATTTACAGGCTTCCCTTTGTGTTAGCACCAAAAGTGGTCACTAACCTCGTTCAGAAAGATTGTGTAGAGATATAAGTGATGAAAGCAATTAAACAGAGAAGACAATCTTAATTCAAGTGCAGAAAGTAAGAACACCAAATTTATAGTGGTTCGGCGTAATTGCCTACGTCCACTTTGCTCAATTTTATTGATTTCCTTTATGATTGATTGATTACAAATACAATTCGTGAATCAAATACTTGAATGAAGGTGTTTGAGTAGAGAAGATGAGTCTTGAAAATGGCAGAGTCTCCCCGTATTTGCTCTCCAAAAAGCATCCCTTTCACTGTGACCCTGCCCCTCTATTTATAGGCAAAGATGGGCTGGACTTCCCAAGTGGGCTGATTGCCGAACGTTCCAGCCCGAGTACAGTGGCCGCCGTATGCCGATCAAGGTTCGCCGAACGATCTATGCCAAACCATTCCTTCTATGCCGAACGGTGTGCTGATTCGTTGTGTTGAATGTCTCCTGGGTGACGAGTATTACGCCGAACACCATGGGATGCCGAGTACTCTTGTATGCCGAGTACTCTGGTGTGCCGAGCGACCTTGTATGCCGAGCAGTCTTGATGCCGAACAGTCTTGACGCCGAGCAGTCTTGATGCCGAACAGTAGTTGATGCTGAGCATAGGTTGTTGCCGAGTGCCAGTTGATACCGAACACTACTTGGCGCCGAGTACCCTTGTTGCCGAGTATTACGCCGAGTAGTCTCGATGCCGAGTGCTTTTGATGTCGAGTGCTCTCGTATGCCGAACACTGCTGTGTACTACGCCGAACACTCCTGGACGTCAAGTGCCTCGCCGAACACTCCTGGATGCCGGACACTCTCTGATGCCGAGTTCCACTGGATGCCGAACGCTAGCGCCAAGCATTGGTTGTCGCCGAACACTAACTGACGCCGAGCACTACGGATGCCGAACGCTATGGATGCCGAGTCCCACTGGACGCCGCGCACTTCGCCGAGTCCTCCTGAATGCCGAACAGTCTTTCATGCCGAGTAGTGGCCAATGCCGAGCACTCAGTTGCCTGGTCAAATCTCCAGGAAACACTTGCCCCCCAAAGTGTATCGCGTGGCCGAACGTGGTACGCTTTGAATCGTGCAACATCTTCATCACGTCTTAAACTCTTGGCTAACCTCGAACGGGGACGCCACCTTTGTAGGATCGATGCGTGCCGGACGTGTTCCAAATGCCGAACGAGACATGCGCGTTCGAACGGTGCCTCCTTGCCGAGCCATGCTTCAATGCCGAACCGTTAAGCGCCGAACGCTATGACCTTGACCGGTTCTACCGGTCATGGCCTTTTCGACTTCTACCTCCCTCTATATAACCAGGCGCCCTTCCACCATTCTCTCCTTACGCTTTCTCTTCTGTTATTCCCAGAGATTTACGACTCCTGCCACTCTATCAGACATAAAGTCTAGTTGATCCTCCCTCAATCTCGATCGTCGAACTAGGTACCATTCCCTCCACGATTACATTACTTCAATCTTTAGGTTCATCACATGGTGTACAATGTGTGGTTAGTGGAAGTGGTTCGCACGTTCGGAGTCGCCGAACAGTGCATGGTAGCTAGTCCTAGCTCCTTTGTGCCGATCAAGATTGGAAGGAAAAGGGAGATGGGGCGTCGAACGGCGTAATCTTCGCCAGGCGATCTTGTCTCCGTCGTTCGTCGTGAATGGAGAAAGGGCAGGACGGAGTTATGATCGTGGGCGGAGCGCTGCCTTAGCCGAACGGTCTAAGGCCGAACGCTGCCCTTATGCCGAACAGACATATACGCCGAATAGTATCTAGACCGAACGACATAATTACCGAACAACTGTCACGCCGAACAGCTACACACCTTCGCCGAACATCGAAAATGCCGAACAATATAACCGCCGAACAATATATTCGCCGAACACCAAAAATGCCGAACAGTATAACTGCCGAACATTATATTCGCCGAACATAAAAAATGCCGAACAATACAATTGCCTAGGCCGAACAACACTTAGGACGAACAACACAATTGTCGCGCCATAATTCAGGCCGAACAACATTCAAATGCCGAACAAACATATATATGCCGAACAATTTCAATGCCGAACACTTGACAATGACTTATCCGAACTCAGATACATGCCGAACACTTCTTTAGGATGAACAATGTAACTGCCGAACATGTTATATGCCGAACAATACAATTGCCGAACACCTTTCATGCCGAACAATTTAACTGCCGAACACCTTATATGCCGAACAATTTAATTGCCGAACACTTTACTTAGGACGATGAACATTACTAAAATGCCGATCAGTATAAATGTTAAACTACACTTAGGCCGGTCACTCTAGAAATCATATGTCTTTTGAACCTGAAACTGTAATTACCTCAAGGCGGGCCTTTGAGACGGTCAGCGATGACGGTCTTCGAAAGCGATGATCCGCAGCTAATTATTATACCTTTATTGCTGTCTTTACACAATTGCTTGCACTAGTTCACACACCACGTGGGGGGAAAATTCGTGATGCTGATTCTAACGCTCAACGTTTTTCAAGTATAGCTTTCTCAAGCATTTAGCCAGGTTCATTATTTATTCGGGATGTCAGGAAAATCTAGTTCGGCCACCGTATCTGACAGGCCTGGGCCGTCAGCAAAGCAAGGAGCCGCAGATGCTTCCAATCCGTCAATCTCTCCCGCTCATAATCTGGCGCCCGATGCTCTAGAGTCAACCATCTTATTGGACAATCCGGTCGATTCTCAAGCCTCGAGGATCAACGAGGCCGCTCTACGACGGATATGTTCCATTCACGGAATTCCCTTTACCGACGTGTTAGTTCCCTCGAGACACGACCGTCCTCACTTGCCCCCGGTCGGGTACACGGCCTGCAACAAGTTCATGTGCTGGATGGGCAGCGTGCCTCCGTTTAACCTATTTCTCCGGGATGTGCTGCAGTATATAGATATCGCTCCGTCGCAGCTGCACCCGAATGGTCATGCGTTCCTATATGGGACTTATTTACTCTTCATGGCTGTCTTCTCCAGACCTCCAACCCCCGGTGATATTCGATACATTTACATGTTCAAGAGACGGAAAGATAGCCCCTCCTTCATCTTCCTCGAGCCGTATCACAAGTGCCAGATCCTGACAGGGGCCTGCAGCAAGTTCGCCCTGTACAAACAGGAATGGTTCTATGTGCGATGCCCGTCTGGTTTCGCTAGGAGATGGGTTGAAGGCAGTAAGTCTCTCTGCTGAACCGTTACTTGTACTTAATGGGAGTCATGTTTTTTCCTAACTCTTCATCTCATCTTTTTAGGTATTAACCCGCGTCCGGAAGGCCGAGGATATTCTGATGCTGTTGACGCGATTAGAGCTCTCCCGGCCGAGGACCGAGATATTCGAGCTATCATTTCAAATGAATCGCTGTCGGGGTTCGGCTTGCTAGCTCCTGATCGTCGGGTCAGCCTTCCAGAAGGCGTTACAATTCCCAAACCTCCATCCGGTAAAGGGAAAAAACTTGCCGGCCCGTCGTCACGTCGCGCTCCCGTCGCGCACGAAGAAGGCGAGCGTAGAGAGGGTGATGCACCCGACACTCAGGGCGAGAACGTGGGTCCTTCTTGGAATCCGGCAATCGAAATCCAGGATATTGAGACGTCATCCTCCCCTTCGAAGGGAAAGAAAAAGCTGAAATATACGGTTCAGAAAGAGAAAGTCGGCGACACCTCAAAACCTACGCCTATCCCTCTTGAAAAAGAGGCTTCTTCACAGCGTCTGGAGAGTTCTCTAAGGGGTCTCTCGAACCTCTCTATCCCCGAAGACATACTTAATTATGGGTTCGATGATCCTGAAGCTCTCAAATTCTCGTCGCCCGCTAGAGGCAATGTAGGAGTTCAACTCCCGGCTCACAGAGACAATACCCCGATTAGCAAAGACAAACGAACGGGTCCGTCGGGGGGAACACTTAGGACACACACGCACACGCGCATTCCATAGCATACTTCAAGTCTTTTTAATTCGTGAATTCTCCTTAATTCGTTGTTATCTTCCTTCTTTGCAGGTGATATGGGCCGCTCCCACGGACTTGATCGCCTTCAAGGGTCTTCAATATTTCATCACTCCGGACGGGACTCCGGTTCGGGCAGACGTCGGGACCGAGGTGATTATGAGGATAGGGACAATCGTCCGCGCGAATCGTCTCATCGCAAGAAAGCGCACTATCAATCTTCTCAGTCCCGTGATCTTCCTCCTGCAACTGAGCCGGATAAAGAGAAGTCTCTACAGAAGGGCTATCAGTCAGATGCTGCTCGAGAACAACATTCCAGTTCATCGAGTACGAGGCAAGTTCGGGAGCCGCGTAAAAGAACGGAATTCTCTAAGCCTCCTCCTCCTGCTCTTGCCGTGGACCCAACCGTTGCGGAAAAGATGGTCGACCTTAAGGCCAAGTTTCCGAAGATTTGTTTTGACGGTTTGAAATTCCTCCCGGCCATCCATCACATTCCTGGGCACGTGAAGCAAAGTGCCATTGCATGCAACAATGACGTCTATGTTCAACATGACGCATTCGTGCACTTGGTGGAGAAGATATCAGAAGTATCTGTTGAGCGTCAACACGAGATTGACCGTCTGACTCTGGAGGCTGACAGCGATAAGAAAATCATCAAACTCCAAGACGAAGAGCTCGCCTCTTTTAAGTTAAAGCTAGAAGCCGCTGAACAAGGCGCAAAAGATACTGCCGAGGCAGTTACTCGCTTAGAGGTGGCTCACAAAAAGGAGCTTGATGAAGCAGTTCAGCGCAGCGGCGCCCTTGCCCTAGAAAAAGACTCTGTTCAAAAAGAAAGGGACGTGCTCGCTATTCAAGTCAAAGAGCTGAAAGAACAACTCTCCAAGGAGAAAGAAGACAAAATAGCCGCTCGGGAAGAATCACAGCGGTATTGCGATGAGATTGTTGCTACCCGGCTCCTCAAGGCAAAGCTCGACGGTGAACTTGCCGGGGTCGAGAGAATGAAGGATGAAGCCCGTGAGGAGGGTAAAAGAATGGCTGAGGTGGAGCTTGATTCTCGCCTTGAGGCGGCCGCAGAGGCTGGCAGGGAAGAGGTCAAAAGTATGTTTGACCCGTTGATTGCCGAGTACGGAGCCCGCGTCCTTATGCATCGCGACCTAACATTCTTGGGCGACGGCTACCATGAATCCCTGGCTGAGGCATGGGAGACTCTGATAAAGATCAAGAAAGTCGAATCAGGCTCCGAAGAAATCGACGAGGATGCACTGGTGAAGGAGTTCCTGAGGGGGAATGAGCCATCGGATTTATCCGTAGCATTGGCTCTCTATGGCAAAGGCTCTTCCCCTTCGAAAGAGAAGAACAACGAGGCGGGCCCGTCAGAGGCCGACACTACTACTCCTCACATTGCCGCTCCTTATGCTGCTCAATCGGCCGGTCGGTCGACGCTTGATCCATTCGAGCAACACGCCAGTTATGATCCCGAAGATCCCGGGCTTGGCGTTCATGTGCTGTCACCTATCCTGGAGGGTGAAACCCCGCGCGCCACCGACAGTCATCCTGATCTTGGTAGGATATTCTTCTTTCTCTAGAAATCGAAGTGATCCCGTCATTTTTCAACAGTGGTTATTTGTTCTAATGCCCACTTCTTATATTTCTCACAGGTTGTTCTGACATTGAGCCAACTCCGAGGAGCGACGACGCCAAGGAGGAAGCGGGGAAAACAAGCGACGCTGCTCACGCAGAGGTGACTCCCGGCCCAGACGCTCAAGTGATCGGGGCGCTCGATGATGACAAACTTGACACCTCGTCTCCGGCCGAAGGAAGCGACGAAGTTAAAATTACTGGCGCCTCTGAGCATACTTCAGAGATGAGCATGAAGGATCGTCTCGCCGACGAGGAGAAGAGAAAGGTCAAAGTCAAGGTTGAATCCGAAGTCCTGGAACTTACTGACCCGCGGAATAGACCTTTGAAAATCATTCTCCCGGGCAGGTCCAAACCATTAGATGTTCCGTCTCCTACTCCTGACTCCGTCTCTCTAGCAAGCAAAAAGTCCAAGAAGAAACGTGAGGGAGAGGAGTCGTCGGAGACACCGAAGGCGGACAAGAAGAAGAAGTCGAAGAAATGATCGATGCACTTGTTCAACAAGTTTTTTGCTTAAGTTTGTAATAGTTTCTACCTTTCACAACTTGTAGTTTGTACAGACCCGAATTTTGTAGGAGTGATCTTGTATCCCTATTTTGGACTTATCGAATAAAATTTCAGTTTCTTCTTGTTTGGATGATTCTCTTGTCTTTATTTGGTTTGCTGACACTGTGCTCCGGGGACTTGGAGACTTAAGACTGTTCATACTCTAGTCCGCGCTCTGGGGGCTTAGAGTACTCCGCTCCGTACTCCGGGGACTCGGAGATTGGAAATCGTTTATACTCTAGTCCGCGCTCTGGGGACTTAAAGTACTCCGCTCCGCACTCTGGGGATTCGGAGATTGTAAATCGTTTATACTCTAGTCCGCGCTCTGGGGACTTAGAGTACTCCGCTCCGCACTCTGGGGATTCGGAGATTGGAAAATCATTTATACTCTAGTCCGCGCTCTGGGGACTTAGAGTACTCCGCTCCGCACTCCGGGGATTCGGAGATTGGAAACCGTTTATACTCTAGTCCGCGCTCTGGGGACTTAGAGTACTCCGCTCCGCACTCTGGGGATTCGGAGATTGGAAAATCGTTTATACTCTAGTCCGCGCTCTGGGGACTTAGAGTACTCCGCTCCGCACTCTGGGGATTCGGAGATTGGAAAATCGTTTATACTCTAGTCTGCGCTCTGGGGACTTAGAGTACTCCGCTCCGCACTCTGGGGATTCGGAGATTGGAAACCGTTTATACTCTAGTCCGCGCTCTGGGGACTCAGAGTACTCCGCTCCGCACTCTGGGGATTCGGAGATTGTAAATCGTTTATACTCTAGTCCGCGCTCTGGGGACTTAGAGTACTCCGCTCCGCACTCTGGGGATTCGGAGATTGTAAATCGTTTATACTCTAGTCCGCGCTCTGGGGACTTAGAGTACTCTGCTCCGCACTCTGGGGATTCGGAGATTGGAAAATCGTTTATACTCTAGTCCGCGCTCTGGGGACTTAGAGTACTCCGCTCCGCACTCCGGGGATTCGGAGATTGGAAACCGTTTATACTCTAGTCCGCGCTCTGGGGACTTAGAGTACTCCGCTCCGCACTCTGGGGATTCGGAGATTGGAAAATCGTTTATACTCTAGTCCGCGCTCTGGGGACTTAGAGTACTCCGCTCCGCACTCTGGGGATTCGGAGATTGGAAAATCGTTTATACTCTAGTCTGCGCTCTGGGGACTTAGAGTACTCCGCTCCGCACTCTGGGGATTCGGAGATTGGAAACCGTTTATACTCTAGTCCGCGCTCTGGGGACTCAGAGTACTCCGCTCCGCACTCTGGGGATTCGGAGATTGTAAATCGTTTATACTCTAGTCCGCGCTCTGGGGACTTAGAGTACTCCGCTCCGCACTCTGGGGATTCGGAGATTGGAAAATCGTTTATACTCTAGTCCGCGCTCTGGGGACTTAGAGTACTCCGCTCCGCACTCTGGGGATTCAGAGATTGGAAAATCGTTTGTATGAGTCTGTACGCCGCACAGAATAATGTAATTTATCATTCGATTAAGAGATACAGAAACTTCATAGAAAATGTGGCTTCAAGCCTTTATTAATGAAAATCAACTAAATTGTTCGATTACAACTTCAAAAGGAAACTAAGTCATTATTGAATGGAAACATGCGGAAAACAATAATGCCTATAACAAGAAAGGGAAACATGCTAAATGTAATAGTGCCGCAAATGTTCACTGTTCCATGCTCGGGGGAGTGTCGTGCCATCAACGGTCGCTAGCTTGAATGTTCCTTCTCCAAGCTTCCGTTCAATGGCATATGGGCCTTCCCAGCTGGGATTCATGCGTGATGGTACTGGGAAGACTCGTTTCAGAACGAGATCACCCACATCAAAGATTCTTGGGCGGACTCTGCCATCGTAGTAGCGCTTGACTCGATGTCTGTGCGCCGCCGCCCTTAACTCAGCTTCTTCACGCTTTTCGTCGATGCAGTCCAGTGATTCCAGCAAGAGGTTTTGGTTCGTCTTGGGGTCATAGTATGTCACTCGGTGCGATGGAACTTCAAGTTCCACGGGTATCACGGCTTCAGAACCGTATGCCAAGGCGAACGGAGTGTGGCCGGTCGCGGACTTGTGGGTAGTCCTATATGCCCATAATGCCGTCGGGAGTTCATCTACCCACTTGCCTCCAACCTTCTCCAGACGCTTCTTTAGTATGGACTTGATTACCTTGTTAACGGCCTCGACCTGTCCGTTAGCTTTTGGGTGTGCAACGGCAGCGAACTTTTTCTCGATGCCGTACTTTAGACAGAACTCTTTGAACTCTCTACTTTCGAATTGCGTTCCGTTATCTGTAATGATGGTGCGTGGAAGACCAAAGCGGCATATGATGTTTCGTACAACGAAATTAATGACTTTCTTAGAGGTGATAGTGGCCAAAGGTTCTGCCTCGGCCCATTTCGTGAAATAGTCGACCGCAACTATCGCGTATTTCGCACCACCTTTGGATAGAGGCAAAGAGCCGATTATGTCGATTCCCCAGATCGCGAATGGCCAAGGGCTGATCATTTGTGTGAGTTCCGTTGACGGAGCCCTCGGGATTTTTGCATATCTTTGACACTTGTCGCATTTTCTTGCGTAGTCCGCGGCATCCCGGTTTATGGTAGGCCAGTAATACCCATAGCGGAGGATCTTTTTTGCTAGCGTTTGCCCCCCAGTATGGTCGCCGCATTCCCCTTCATGGACTTCCCTCAAGACTCGCTTTGTTTCATCATGAGCGATGCATCGTAGTAATGGGATTGAGAATCCTTTCCGGTACATGGATCCATCCTGCATTACGTACCGCGCAGCCTTTCGAAGGACCTGTCGTCTTTCGCTTCTTCTTTCTGGTAAAGCCCCAGTTTTCAGGTACAGTTTGAATGGGGTTATCCACGAGTCCTTCTCGATCTCTGTTTCCAACACAAGATCGATTTTCATCTCGCCCGTACTCGGGGCATGCAAGACTTCCACGGGATACAATCCCATTTGCTGGACATCGTCGGTACTTGCGAACTTAGCCAACGAGTCGGCTTCTTTGTTTTGTTCTCGAGGGATGTGCGAAATGTCATAACGCTCAAGATTTGATAGTAGTTCCTGGACCTGAACGAGGTACGGAGCAAGCTTTCGTCCTTTTGCTTGGTAGTCTCCTCGCACTTGGTATACCACTAACTGCGAGTCACAAAAGATTTCGATTGATTTGATTCCGAGTTCTTTGATAAGCTTCAAGCCAGCGATCAATGCTTCATATTCAGCTTCGTTGTTTGTAGCCGGAAAATCGAGCTTCAGGGCATAACAGATTGATCGGTTTTCCGGAGTCATAAGAACTACGCCCGCGCCGGAGCAACGGTCATTTGATGCACCGTCAGTGTATAACTTCCATCGTATGGGGGGAATGATGTCGTGATCGTCCGGTTTGATGGGTATGGTAAATTCAGCGATGAAGTCTGCTAACGCTTGCCCTCGGATAGCTCTCCGTGGTAAGTACGCGATATCGAATTGGCTCAACTCGATGTTCCATTTTAGCAATCTTCCAGAAGTTTCTGGTCGCTGAAGTACCTGCCTCAGGGGTTGATCGGTATAAACGCCGATTGAATGCGCTTGAAAGTATGGGCGTAGCTTGCGTGATGCAATCACCAAGCAATAAGCCAATTTCTCAATTTTAGGGTAATTCTTCTCTGCCCCCGTTAAACGCTTGCTAACATAATATACCGGCTTCTGGACTCGATCCTCCTCACGGACCAAAGCTGCGCTTATCGCATGAGGGGATATAGCCAAGTAAACATACAGCATCTCATGGTCAACTGGTTTAGATAGCATCGGTGGGCTCTCCAGATGCCTTACCAGGTTCTGGAAAGCTTCCTCGCAGCTAGACGTCCATTCAAAATTCCTCTTTCCTTTCTTTATTATGTCGAAGAATGGGATGCACTTGTCAGTTGCCTTGGATATAAACCGACTTAGCGCAGCCACTTTCCCGTTCAAGCTCTGTACCTGCTTTATAGTCCTGGGTGCTTGTACGTCTCGAATGGCTTGGATCTTTTCTGGGTTGGCTTCGATTCCCCTAGCGTTGACGATGAATCCTAAAAACTTCCCTGATGCAACGCCGAAAGAACACTTCAGCGGGTTGATCTTCATTCCATAGGACCTGAGTATGTTAAACATTTCAGCTAAGTCTTGGATGTGGTCGTTTGACTGCCGTGACTTCACGAGCATGTCATCCACATAGACTTCCATGGTTTTGCCCAGCTGGTCCTTGAACATTCGATTCACCAGACGTTGGTAAGTTGCTCCAGCATTCTTTAATCCAAAGGGCATCACTACATAGCAATACAGCCCGACATTTGTAACGAAGCTGGTGTGTTCTTGGTCCGGAATATGCATTGGGATTTGGTTGTATCCTGAGTACGCATCCATGAATGACAATAATTCGTGTCCTGCTGTGGAATCGACCAACTGATCGATCCTAGGCAACGGGAAACTGTCCTTAGGGCATGCTTTGTTCAAGTCGGAATAATCTACGCAAGTCCTCCATTTCCCATTTGCCTTTTTTACTAGCACAGGGTTGGAGACCCACTCCGGGTAGAGGGCGTCGCGGACGAACCCATTTGCTTTGAGTTTGTCCACCTCCTCTCCAAGAGCGGCGGATCTCTCTGGATCCATTCCTCTCCTCTTTTGCTTGACTGGGACGTATTTCGGGTCTATGTTCAACATATGACTTGTGATGGCGGGAGAAATCCCACACATATCAGAATGCGTCCAGGCGAAAACATCGAGGTTTGCTCGGAGGAAGTCGCTAAGGTCTTCTGTCATTGCGGGGCTTAACTGTGATCCAATTTTCAGTATTCGCGAAGGGTCGTCACGGCTAACTGAAATGTCGATTGTTAATTCAGCCGGTGCCGCCTTCTCTTCCCTGGGTTTCTCATCGTCGTCTCTCGGATCTATATCTCCGTAGATCCGAGAACTATGCCCGAGCCAGGGCTCGGGCACTACTTGTCAATTATTCGTGTTGAGGATGCGGACAGGATTGTCCGTACCCTTTCCTTTTTCCCTCCGGTGGGCTTCACGGAGCTCGGCCACATAACAAGAACGACCAGCTGCTTGGTCTCCGTGAACAATGCCTACTCCTTTGTCAGTTGGGAACTTCAAAGTCAAGCACCACGGGGCTAGTGCCGCCCTAAATTCAGCCAGGGCCGGCCGACCCAAGAAAACATTGTATGGAGAGTCCACATCCAAAACTACAAAGGGTAGAATTCGTACCCTCCGACGCTCGCCTTGTCCCAGTTCAACTGGTAACTCGACATATCCCACTGCATCAGTCGCAGCGCCGTTAAAACCGTGGATACGAGCTTTGGATGGTTTCAAGTCTTTTGTCTCTAGCTTCATCTGATCATATGCCTTCTTGAAGATGATGTTGACTGAACTTCCACAATCAATCAAGATTCTTTTTACATACGCTGGTCCGATTGTTGCAGATATGACCATGGGATCGATGGTCAGAGCCTCTATCTGATCAGCGTCTCTGTTTCTGAACACAATATCGTCTGTCATCACGCGCTGCTGCTTAGCAGGGGCCCCGTCCTCTACGTTTGAACAGCACTCGAAATCCGCATGCTTCAAGGAGCTCGCATATCGCTCCATCTCTTGCCAGTTCTTATCTGCGGGATGAGGTCCGCCGATAATTGTATTTATAACCAGTCTTCCAACAGTTCGGGCAGGTTCCTCTGGATGACGTGGAGCTGGTGCACGACCTGGGTCGGACGCTCCCTGTCCTCCTTCCTGCGGATCCTTCACAAATTCTTGCAACTTCTTTTGTCTGATCAATTTCTCGATAGCGTCATGTAGGTGTCTGCATTCTTCCGTGTTGTGTCCATAGGTTTCGTGGAAGCGGCAATATTTCCCAGTCCGTTTCTGTTCTTCAGTCGATTCTTTCGGACGTGGTTTTCTGTACTGAAAAGTATTGCATGTGGATAGGTAAATGTTCTCAAGTGGGGCGTTTAGCGGAGTGTACTCGTTGTAGCTTGGAATTCTCGACTTCCACTTTCCCGCTTCTTTCCTCTTTCCTTGACTCCTTCCTCCGGACTCTTTGGGCTGCACAGGCTTATTCTGGACGTTGACTTGGACCTTTCCTGAATTGTCTCCAGATTGCTTCACAGCAATGTTGCTCTTAATTGACTCTTGGGCGGGTCCCGGTGCCTTGTCTCGTCGTACCCACCTAGCTTCCTCTCTTCTTATGAACTGGTGCGCCTTGGAGTAGAAACGCTCTAGCGTAGTCGGAGGTTTTCCTGCCAGCCAATCCCCGAATTCAGAATCCGGATCTACACCTCTCATCACAGCCATTAGAATTGCGTGATCGTTGGGATTACTGACTTCAGTTGCCGCAACGTGGAATCTTTGTAAGTACTCCTTCAGCGACTCTCCGGGATTTTGGATTACACTCGACAGAGACATCACGTCCTTCGGGCGTGTAGTGTGTATCCTGAACTGCTCAATAAACTTCTTTGCCAACTCCTCGAAATTTGATACGGATCGCGGAGGAAGTCGGGTGAACCACATAGTAGCGATCCCAGATAGAGTAATCGGAAAGCACCTACATTTGGTGGCATCATTTGCTCTGGCTGAATCCATCATCCATTCATACCTCATTACATGTTGTCTGGGGTCAGTCTTTCCTTCGTATGCAGGAATGGTTGGCATGCTAAACTTCTTGGGGTAGGACGCTTGTAGCACAACATCCGTGAACGGAGTGTGACTTCTTGACACTCCCCAATCGTCATTTGACAAGCCCTGATTTTCTTTCATCAGTTGCCTGATCATGGCTGTCAAATCGGGTGTCTGTATGGAAGCTGGGAGGTTGGAGTCAGTTCTACGTGCCTGTCCATGCTGATGCCTCCTTTCCTGGCGATCTGCCAATCGTGCGTCATGAGGTTCAACATTGTTAACATCTTGATGATCTGGAGCTCCCTCCTCCACCTGTACTCCAGTTCGGAAGTTTCCAGTTCTGGCTTGGTCGCGGTCTCCTGTTGTTCGAACAGCAGCATCTGCCCTTGCGGTTTCAGTCTTACGGCGTCTGCGCCTGGGTGGCTCATCAGAAGAAGTTGAGCTATCAGAAGAGGAATAAGCAGCTTGATTGCCCCCAGCATTCTGTTGCTGCTGTTGAGTGAGTTGTGCCATCAGGTTGGCATTAGCTTGCATCTGTTCTCCCAGTTGTCTCCTGCTTTCCCTAAGTTCTCTCATCAAGTCGTTGAACTCCACTCTGGTGACAACTGGAGTCTGTTCTTGAGCGGCAATCCCTGCGCTCGGGATTGCTGGTTGATTGCTAGGTCCTGCTTGTTGCACGCTAGCAGTCTCTCGGGCATCCGCATTAAGGGAAGCTGACCTGGTACGTGGTCTTGCCATTATAGAGTTATTGGTATGAACTCTGAGTAGAATCAACGGATGTCCTATCAGTAAGTCGGATCTTCTTTGGGGGATTTGTTCAATCCAGTAGCTTCAAAGCAGATCCTTGAGGTCTGAGAATTCGATTCTCAGTGAAAGCACCAAAGTGTTAGCACCAAAAGTGGTCACTAACCTCGTTCAGAAAGATTGTGTAGAGATATAAGTGATGAAAGCAATTAAACAGAGAAGACAATCTTAATTCAAGTGCAGAAAGTAAGAACACCAAATTTATAGTGGTTCGGCGTAATTGCCTACGTCCACTTTGCTCAATTTTATTGATTTCCTTTATGATTGATTGATTACAAATACAATTCGTGAATCAAATACTAGAATGAAGGTGTTTGAGTAGAGAAGATGAGTCTTGAAAATGGCAGAGTCTCCCCGTATTTGCTCTCCAAAAAGCATCCCTTTCACTGTGACCCTGCCCCTCTATTTATAGGCAAAGATGGGCTGGACTTCCCAAGTGGGCTGATTGCCGAACGTTCCAGCCCGAGTACAGTGGCCGCCGTATGCCGATCAAGGTTCGCCGAACGCTCTATGCCGAACCATTCCTTCTATGCCGAACGGTGTGCTGATTCGTTGTGTTGAATGTCTCCTGGGTGACGAGTATTACGCCGAACACCATGGGATGCCGAGTACTCTTGTATGCCGAGTACTCTGGTGTGCCGAGCGACCTTGTATGCCGAGCAGTCTTGATGCCGAACAGTCTTGACGCCGAGCAGTCTTGATGCCGAACAGTAGTTGATGCTGAGCATAGGTTGTTGCCGAGTGCCAGTTGATACCGAACACTACTTGGCGCCGAGTACCCTTGTTGCCGAGTATTACGCCGAGTAGTCTCGATGCCGAGTGCTTTTGATGTCGAGTGCTCTCGTATGCCGAACACTGCTGTGTACTACGCCGAACACTCCTGGACGTCAAGTGCCTCGCCGAACACTCCTGGATGCCGGACACTCTCTGATGCCGAGTTCCACTGGATGCCGAACGCTAGCGCCGAGCATTGGTTGTCGCCGAACACTAACTGACGCCGAGCACTACGGATGCCGAACGCTATGGATGCCGAGTCCCACTGGACGCCGCGCACTTCGCCGAGTCCTCCTGAATGCCGAACAGTCTTTCATGCCGAGTAGTGGCCAATGCCGAGCACTCAGTTGCCTGGTCAAATCTCCAGGAAACACTTTGCAAATGCTATGAAGCCAACCATCTCTTCATTTCACTTTCCACACCCATCATAGCAACTATCCAGTCACAATTTCTCATCCATGCTCGTGTTTCAACTAATGATTCGGTCCTAAATTAATTCTTTCCATCCAAACTCTAGAAATCTTGACATAACTTGGGAAAGTCCAAAACAAGTGGAGGAGCTGGGTCTACCTCATGCGTTGGTGCCATGGCTCCTTCATTGGGGTTTAGTTCAATTTGGTCCTTTGATTGCAGATACCGATGGAATTATACTAAGAAGTTCATGCTTGGAACCTCGGCTGCATCACTAGAACTATTTCCAGTTTGATTGCTCATCTCACTTATCTGTAATTAGGAATTATTAGTAGCTTTCCATAGATAGTAGTAAACATTACTGGAATTTAATAGGTGTGTTTATGTTATATTTGTGTATATATACATAATAATTTTTAAATTTTACAAGTACGTTCTCTTACTCTGATACTAAATGCAGCAACCAGTACCATAGGATACACCGATACAAAGCCCAAAATGACTTTTAAACTCGACTTATGGCAAAAAGTATGAATTGTTTGGTTTTTATGGTTTACATGATCCAAACACAAATACAAATTTTAAACATTCTACACTTTCAGATCTTACAGAGGAAGAAAATAAAATACAAGTACTAAAAATAATCCAAAATCAGCATTTTCTCGAAATATTCATGGTCCACACAAGTATTGGTAAATAGAGTCTCCAAATGGCAACACAATATAAGTCTATATGATAAATAAAGTAAGTTACATAGGGGAATCACTATAAATAAATACATCACTGAAATGCCAAGTCACCATCTCTATGCATGTAACATCCCCCATTTTAAGGCCCAAAACTAAGCACTATAGATGCTGTAGTCACTTATAGTATCAATTTTTAGTGACAAAATGCGATCATGTTAATGGTATCCATAATATCATAAGCACAAAAATATGAAATAATTTTAAACACAATTTCAAAGTAACCTTCACATTTCATTTCAAAGATATATTTCATATTCATTATATAATCTCAAACGTTGCCTAGGTTCAGATAAAACATAATTATTACAAAATACTCCAAGAGCGACATATGAAGATACTCCCTTGGTTAATCAGAGTTACTAAATAGATAGGTTCATCTACTGTCAATACATACATATAACAACTGACATAACATAGCAAATAATAGTAATAAATAAACTACTGCATAGCTAGCTTTTCCTCCTGCATGTCTCTGTAAGTTTTATTCACTAAAAACTACTTAACCTGTAATGCCTTTACTCTCGACCTACTCAAATCAAATTTAGAGCACCCGAGAGTTTAATGGGAAAACATATACTTTGAATCGGACAAAAAGCCTGATGTGAATAATAATATGCTATCTCGATTTATGAATATCTAGTGAGACCACGTCGCCGAGTGAAATGATTTTTCCCTTCACTAATATCCTTTTTTAAAATATATCTTTTGGTAATCAAAATCCCGCAACCAAACTGGTTAAAATAAACCATATAAACAATAATGTGCATGATTGCTACATAGCTAATCATGACCATCCATCAAATTAGTGGACTATCCATCCCAATATTTAGTTTAACAGGGTAATTATCAATCTACATGGCTGACTTAGGCCTACCAGATATACCAAATTTTCTAACTGACTGTTAGAAGAAAACTGGATGGCCTGTCCAAATACACTTGTCTAGTGTTTACCTGACTATCTGTCAATTTCATAGTTCTGCTAGGCTTAATATGAACCTAAAGGTTTTGCAGGCAAACCTATAACCTATTTATCTTCATGTATTACTTTCTGTAAGCACACCTACTTTTAGTCTAACTCTTGACAAAGCCCTAGCATTGGAATTTTGGATGTATATCAGCCAGGGGCTAAAACTGAAGTATAGAGTGCTACCCTACACCAGTCCCATCTGGTTTTCTAATCTATGAGTCAATTCATCCTATCGCAGTCTATCTAAAAGTGATAAGAGTAATAATTCTTTAGTAAAATTCTAGGCTAAATACCCATTTCTATTTCCTTGAAAACACTTTCTTTATAAATGATTTGACCCGAGAAATCATACTTTCAAAATAAGTAAAACATAGCCCTTTACTTTATCCAAAATAATTATACCATGATATATGCCTTTATAAAACTTAATTGATGAATCTCGAAATCACTTTAAAGTTATCTCACTTTGAATCCATAGGCTATAGAGCCAAAACAATTAAAAGTCTTACATTAACAAAACGCGGCAACGACGAAGTCGACGAGGGTCTTCACCCCTCAAAACATAGGCCAAAACAATAAAACCTGATATATTGATAAAGCTCGATGTCCTTACGCCATTGGATTTATTGCCCTTCTTCAATATAAAATATGTTAAAGTCTTTGATTTATAATTATAAAGGTATATAGTCGAAGTCAACCACTTCGTATAGCATACTATAAAACCTTAAAAGAATAGGGTCGACATAGATAATTATCAGAATCACTGCCTTAAGGAAAATAAGCGGCTTCATTAGAGCCAAAGTCAATATGAGTGGCATCATAGCCCTCTTCGAAAACAGGCAACAAGGAATGAGGTTGCAAGAGATCAAGCCGAAGTGATAAAATGCGGCATTATTGTCTAAGTTTAAAAACACAGCTTCCTTGCCTTTCGAAGTCATCTCAAAACATGCAGCGTCAGTATCGCCGCTATAAGTCTCTTCAAAGAGATTGGGGTTGGCGATGTTATACATAAGTGTCAGCTTGCTACTTATATAAAATTCAGTACTTAAGCTATGCAGCAGTGCCATCTCCGAAGAGCATGATGTCGACTTTGATGCATGACTACGCACTTCGACCCAGACTGATCCATTCCATGCCAACTACATTTGGTATTATATGTATCGCACTGGATTGATAACAAAATTAATAGAGGCGAAGAGATGAAGTGTGGCATCGTGAATATCAGCGTGGCACAACCTAATTTATAGGAAAACTGTTTTTATGCCATTAAAAATATTTTCTTTTAACCAACCCCTATTATTTGTCAAAATCTTACTGGTTAGTAATTACTTTATCAAAATCCTTTTCTAGAAAACTGCCATAGGGTAGATTTTTCTTTCCTAAAACCATTTGCAAATTACACCTTTTATATTAATATTGAACTATAACAATTAAGCTTTAACAATTCATAATAAATCATAAACACTTGGGAAAATCCCCAAAAATCATAATAAATCCAATTTATTATATCCTTTAACGTATAAAAATTTCAAGACGAAAAACATAATTTAATTACTTTAAATAATTAAAATCCGAAATATCTCATTTTCTAACCTTAGAAAATTCATCAAATATTCTCATTAAATCAGAAAATTATGAAATTAAAAACCTACTTCCAAAATAATGTTTCTAACATCATTTTAAAATTTCAAGTCATTTGGGTATCATATGATAAGTTTTCGAAGTCAAACATATCACTTAATTTCATAAATAAATTCCATGAATTCATCAATATGCATACAATCATCCAAACAATCAAAACATGGCATAATACAAGCAAAAGATTTAGATTTATAGTCAAAACTGAAAATAGTAGTTAAAACTTAAGATGCATAACTATTATTCACCATGAATGGTATAAAAAGGTTGAGATTTGTATTTGATTTGATTCCCCTAAGCTTTTCACTTGTTTTCCCAGCTTTTCTTCCTCTTGAATCCTCTAGCAATGGCTGGCCAAAGTTTCAATTTCATCTGTATAAGTGTAAAATGAATGAGTGGGAAAGTGATGGGGGTTTGTATTAGGAAATGTAACCCTTTTTCTATTTTTCCCTTCTCATGAATTCCTCCTTCTTATTAATGTTCTAATTAATTCCATTATTTCATTAATTAAGGCTCAACCCATACTAGTTATCAAATCTCAATCTTCTTACCATTTTACATTATTTTTAATTTATCTAATTAAATATCTTAAATAATGTTAATCAAATTTAGGGTTGTTATAGAGTCCCCATCTTAAGGAATTTCATCCTCGAATTATGCTAAGGTATACACATAAAACATATAATCATATATGTAAAACATATCACCAAACAATTTAGGATAAGTGTCCTTAATCCTTTCATTTGTCTCCCAAGTACAGTCTCTCTCATCGTCATTCTATTGGACTTTTACTAGTTTGACTATCTTGTTCCTTAGCTTCTTCTCATCTCTAGCCACAATGCGCACTGGATGCCTAACTATTGTCATGTCCAGCTCCACTATTATACCTTCTAATGTAGTTAGAGTAATAGTAGTCTCTGGATCTCGAACACACTTTCTTAGATGAAAAATATGGAAACATTGTGGACTCCTACCAAACTTTTTAGTAACTCTATCCTATAAGCGAGTTTCCCGAGCCTTTCTATAATAGGAAATGGTCCAACAAAACCTTGGTGCTAATTTTCCTAATTTTCCAAACCTTACTGCACCTTTCATCGGTGATACTTTGACAAAGACATGATCTCTAACTAAGAACTCTAAGTCTTTCTGTCTCTTATCTGAATAACTCTTCTGCCTAGATGAGCTTCCTTCATTCTATCCCGAATTAACTCAATCTTTTTTACAGCTTCTCTCACTAATTCTAGACCAAGAATCAATCTATCTCCATTCTCCAACCAACACATTGGTGATTTGCATGGCCTCTCATACAAAGCATCAAATGGTGTCATCCCTATACTAGTTTGATAATTATTGTTATACGAAAACTCGACTAAGTGTAGATGGTCTTTCCATGATCCTTCAAAATCTAGGACACAAGCTCTTAACAAATACTCCAAGACTTTGTTAACTCTTTTTGTTTGCCTATTGGTTTGTGGATGGTAAGCGGTACTCATCTTGAGCTTGGTACCTAAAAACTCTTGTAAATTCTTCAACAATTCACTAGTGAACAAAGCATCTCTATCACTGACTATACTACTAGGAACTACATGAAGTCTAACTATATTCTTTATAAATAAATTATCCAAAAAGGGTGCCGTCCTGGTTGATTTAACGGGAATGAAATAGGTACTCTTGGTCAGTCTGTCCACTATGACCCATATACTTTCATTTTCCTGATTCGACCTTGGAAACCCATCAATAAAATCTATGGATATCGAATCTCACTTCCAAACTGGTATGTCTAAAGGCTAAAGCGATCCATTAGACTTCTAATGTTCGGCTTTTACTTGCTGGAAATTTAGACACTATTTTACCCATAAGCCTACATTCCTTTTCATATCCTCCTAGAAGATACTTCACTTCATATCCTAATACATCTTAGTTGCTCTAGGATGAATGGTAAACTTCAATCGATGACATTTCCTAAATACATCTTTTCTTAGGTCACCAATATCGGGAACACACAATCATCCCTTTTTTCTTAACCACCCATTCTGGTCAAGATAAAAATCCTTTAAATCATCGATCTTCACTCCACCTTCTAGTCTTCTAATTCTTTCAGCACGTAATGGATCATCCCTTTCCTTAGAAGTAATCCTTTTGATCAATATCGGTCCAACTTTTAAGCAAGATAACATTGCAGTACTTTGACTAGAACCGATAGTCGATCTTAATCGCACACTACAAGTAGACAATGCTTCCAAATCTTTCCATTCAGCCAATATAGCCAACACCAGTTGTTTCCAACTAAGTGCATTTGCAACTTTATTTCCTTTTCATGGCGTATACTCGATTCCAAAATCATAAGCAGCTAAAAACTCTAACTATCTCTGCTGTCTCATATTCAACTCCTTCTGAGAGAATAAGTACCTTAAAGACTTGTGATCCATATACAACTCAAATCGTTCTCCTTAAAGATAATGTCTCCACACCTTCAAAGTAAATATTACAGTAGCCAACTCTAAGTCATGGGTCAGATATTCGACTTTATGCAGTCTGAGCTGTTGGAAGCATAGACAATTACTTTACCCTTCTGCATTAACATAGCTTCTAATCTTGTTCCATATGCATCAGTATACACCATCAAATCTTGATTCCCATTTGGAACAACTTACACGGGCGCATTGGTCAATAAATATTTCAGCTTAATGTCTCCTCGCATTTATTGGTCCAAACTTACTTCAAATCTTTCCTTGTTAGTTTAGTCATTGGCGCTACTATACAAGAGAAATCCTTAATGAATCTTTGGTAATAGTCAACGAGTCCATGAAAACTCTTTATCTCTATAACAGCCCGACTTTCTACACCGTATAAATGAGTGAACTTATTAAAATAAAGTGTAACAAACCGGGATTTTCCAAATTTTTTATTATCGTTATTAGACGATTAATATTGTTGCTAATTGCTGAGTGAAGTTTGTAAATCAGGTTAAGATTCTTGTATTATATTATCAAGTGTTTATGTGGGCTTTATGAATTTAAATCTTGGCCCACATTTGGATTTCAAGGGATGGTGATAATTAATAAGGCCGGGGGCTAATTTTTTTTCCCTCCGTTCAATTTTCGCTAGCCCTAGTTAAGAAGAAAAAAAAATGGAAGCTCTGTTCGTTTTCGTCGTTCGATCAAAATTAGGGTTTGCGCGCTACGGCGATTTGAAGGGGGAAAGTGGAGGACCTCGGCTGCTCAATCGAGTTCAAGCGCTGGCTTTGCTCGATTGCAGGTGTGCTCGGCTTCTTCTAAACTCGTTGACAAGGTGAGCTCAACTCACATCTAATTCAAGAACTTGTATCTGCGATTTGTGATTTCCACTGCTTGGATTCTTGGGTTTTCGTTTGTATGCGAACGTTTGAGTTCGTTTTGATTTACCATGGCCGTTCTATTTTGTTTGAATACTTAGATGGTCTATGACTTTAGTGGTTGTACAAATTTATGACCAATTCATTTGCGTATATTCTTGATAATGCTGGGTTGACTGAGATGATTGCGACTTGTTCAATTCGAATATGCTTTGTTGGTAGCTTTATATCCGCGGCATGGATTTCACTGCTTCGATCATTTTGAATCTTTGTGAATTTCTGGTTTTGTCAACTTCACCGTGAATTCTGTGACTTCTCTGCAGTTTTCTCCTTGTTGACTTCACTGTGAATTATGATTTTGTTTCCTGTTGGCATTGTTGTTATTGACACTTTGTTTCACCTGTTGCATTCGAATTGAAAATGTTGTCACTTGATCATTTGAGGCATTGGGTCTTATATCTTAACTGCTGCTACATTGTTGTACTTAAACTGTCATTGTCACATGTGTTAGTTGTATTCACTTGATTACTTTCTGGAGCTTGCTTGTATTCATTCCAGTCTGGTAGCTATATGTTGAACTGTTGTCGAGTTGCATCCATGTGTCTGCATGTGCCATCTTGTAGTTGTAAAATATATTTACACATGTAAACCAATGTGATTGCAATGTTGCTTGATCACTGGTTTCACTTCTGTAGCATCCAGTTTGGGTTTGTTGTTTTGCTTCCTACCGTATACGTGTGCATATAGTTTACAGTATTAAAGTGTTTACTATTAGCTACACACGTAAATAAGCACTTTGCATTTTTGAAATGCTTTACTTCTAAGCTGCATGCTTGGGTAATTATTTTTGCAAACATTGAAATGTTTAAGTTAACATTATACTGGTTAGAATTCACGTTTTCATCTGATAGTTCTGTCTAGCATTGAAATGTTCATTTTGACTTGGGTGAGCTTGTAATTGTTGTCACTCTGATCTGGTCTGCATTTATGAAGCACTCACTGACCTGAGTTGTTGCATTAGTTACCCACTTGACTTGGTTATTGGTTCGAGACAGTTTGCATTATTCGATATTTGTGTTTGCATTGCCTCCGACCTTTTGGCATACAAACATTATTTCATGATTGATCTTTACTGTGATGTGTTGCCACTGTTTATATATATCAGGCCTCGACTTGGTTATACACTGCAAATTCATGTGTCATTATTGCTTGCATATGCAAATCCCTGTCGTACGTGTTGTCATGGTGGCTGCATCTGTTTGTATGTGCAGTCCCACCTGAGCCATGTTGTCTGGTCTTTACTTTTGCCAGTTGTATTTGGGTGCACTTTTACCCATGCAGTTCTCTGGTCTGTTAGTCGAGTTTGTTTGCATTATCGTATTGGCGAGGCAGTACATGCGTGCATGTACTGCAGCCCTAGCGGGATTGATAGATTTTGTTGATGTTTCGATTGTTAAATTATTTCGTTGGTCCAATTCAATATTTTGAAGTTATATTTGAAATGGTTCATTTCGATTTGAGTTTTATCCGTGGGCTTTTGGATTCATTGATCTTCTGAGTATTTCATAGACTGTATTGGTGAGGCAGTACACGTTAGCGTGTACTGTAGCCAATCAACATTGCTGTTTTTAAATTGACATTTCAATTGTTTAAATTGATTTGGATTGCTGATTTGTTGTTTAACACTGTTTAGTGTTATATCTGCCGTTATCCGATTCTTTTATCGAGGAGTCGGATATACGAGATTTCTGTGACTGTCGTCTATTTGATATTGATTATTATTGCTTCTGTGCATTAATAACTGATTTTGAATTAGACTGACCCGCGTATTATTTTCTTTTGAATTTAATACTCGGGTCAGACCCGAGTTATTTCAGGTTGTAGATTTCCTTCTTTGAGTTGCTGTTCGAGGTTTGAAGACTTTTCACCTCTTCTGAAGTTGTCAGTGTCATTTTGTAGTAGTCGTGTCAGTATATAGAATGATATGTATTCATGTATATTAGTCGATAATGTACTTGTATATATAACTTCTAGAGTCGACAGTTGTAGTTGTATCATATGTATCGTGTCAACTATATTGTAACTGACATCGGTTATATATATATGAGATTTTTGTTAATCTGTGTTCCGCAATTATATTATCTGTGTTATTGTTATATCTAATGTCCTAAACTATTATGAACTATCGTAGTTTGTTTTATACTGATAATTGGATATGTCGATGGGAGTAAATAAATAATAGATGAAAAATAAAAAGCATATACCACTCCTATCGAGATAACCAATATTAGTGTAAGGCCAACTACGGATGGTCGCTCCTATCCAGCCTTATTCTTCGTAATAATAGATAGTATTTCTTTTAATACTCTTTGTTATTATGAGCATAGAGGTGGGGCGTTACAGTTGGTATCAGAGCCTGGGGTTTATGGACATAATATAAAACATAACTTGGATGGAACATATGTTACAACTATTGGTCGATGTTTTATCTGTGATTTGAGTCAAAACTAAAGTTTTGAAATTTTGATGAAATTTTTAAATATCTTTATTTAAAAATAAAAGTGGAATTGTGTTTTGTTGTTTGGATGAAATTATGTTCTGATGATTTGATTGATTTGTGTTCTATTTATCAGAGTGCGCAACGGAAACAGTGAAACTGTCTTCGCTGAGTACAACTGATAATCTTTTTGATTTAAAAATCAAAATACGAAATTGATATGAATTTCATTTGTTGTTTACATAGCTGTGATTATTTTGTTTCTTTGAGAATTTCGAATCCGAATTGAGGATTCGAAGAAATTCTAGTTATGTGATTTTTGTTGAAATTTCCGCTGACTTTCCTTTGTACTAATCATATATTGATTAGATTTTTGCTGTTTCGAATTATCTTCATTGGAGATACCTTCGAATGATTTCTTTGTTCATTCTGTAGTACGTGCAAAATTTGAATTGCACGTTATTGCATTTATTTTACGTTGAACCGATGCTTGGTTATTAAACGTATTTTGTTGCCGTTATTTTTATAACGGGATTTTACACCAATGCTATATTTTGAAGCACGGTGTTTTGTGGCATTTTGATGAATGAGAATTCACTGATATTGCATTTTGATGTAGATTGTTTTGATGTAGATTGTTTTGATGTAGATTGTTTTGATGTAGATTGTTTTGATGTGATTTTGACGTTTTAAAACTACTGTCGCTTTGGCTTCAGTAACCGTCAAGTTTTAAAAGTGGATTTTCTAGCGGTTATTCCGCAATGCTGTTTTGTGACCGTTTTTACGGTATTTTGAGAAGTACAATTTCCTTATCGAAATTGTTACTAATTTACTGCTTTAATCACGTGATTGGAAAATCGTTTTAAAAATGAAAATTGTTTTATAAATTTTTAACAGTTTGCATTTTCAAAAGAGTGAGAAAGCGACTTAAACGATTCAGCAAAATCGAGGATTATGACCCCTTTCTTTTACTGTTTCGCTTAACTCCGGACTTGTCCAGTTGAGAATGTGAATTGTTATTTTGCAAAATAAATAAAATTGTTTTCAGAAATTTAACAGTTTGCGCTTTCAAAAGAATGAGGAAGCGATTTAAACGTTTCAGCAAAATCGAGGACTATGACCCCTTTCTTTTACTGATTCGCTTAATTCCGGACTTGTCCGTTTGAGAATGTAAAGTGTATTTTTACAAAATACACAGTTTTGCACTTTCAAGGAAACGATGAAGAGATTTAAACGATTTAGCAAAAGTGCGGAGTATGGAACCACACTTTTACTATTTCGGTTAATTCCGGACTCGTTAATTGAATATCTGTTGTTTTGATGATTTTGATGAATTTTACACTTTCAAGGAAACGATGAAGAGAATCAAACGATTTAGTAAAACACGTGATATGGGACATGTGCGTTTGCTATTTCGGTTAATTCCGGACTCGTTAATTGAAATATTTGATGTTTTCGTGTGCTTTCGAGCCACTATGTTGGACCTTCGGGTCATATGTTGGACCTTCGGGTCAAATACCAGTACTAGATCTTCGGGTCATATGTTGGACCTTCGGGTCATTTGTTGGGCGCCAAAATTATGTTGAGTACTTGGTAGGCTTCGGCCATATGTTGTTGCACTTGCGGCGAATTAAAAACTCGCCATCTGATGGGATCGATCCAAGCTTTTATGTTGATTTTCTAGTCTTCTTAATTGATTTCTAGATATTTGTTGTTTCCAATTATCTGCATGTAATTGGATATTTGTTGATATGAGTTCTGATTATCATTTTTGATAATCGGATATTTGTTGCTTCTAATTATCGCTTGTGATAATTAGATATTTGTTGATATGAGTTCTGATTATCATTTTTGATAATCGGATATTTGTTGCTTCTAATTATCGCTTGTGATAATTAGATATTTGTTGATATGAGTTCTGATTATCGTTTTTGATAATCGGATATTTGTTGTATTTAATTATCGCTTTTGATAATTAAATATTTGCTGATTTGAGATTTAATTATCGCTTTTGATAATTAAATATTTGTTGATATGAGATTTAATTATCGCTTTAGATAATTAAATATTTGTTGATATGAGATTTAATTATCGCTTTTGATAATTAAATATTTGCTGATTTGAGATTTAATTATCGCTTTTGATAATTAAATATTTGTTGATATGAGATTTAATTATCGCTTTTGATAATTAAATATTTGCTGATTTGAGATTTAATTATCGCTTTTGATAATTAAATATTTGCTGATTTGAGATTTAATTATCGCTTTGATAATTAAATATTTGCTGATTTGAGATTTAATTATCACTTTAAGTAATTAAATATTTGCTGATTTGAGATTTAATTATCGCTGTTAGATAATTAAATATTTGTTGGTTTGAGATTTAATTATCGCTGTTAGATAATTAAATATTTGCTAATTTGAGATTTAATTATCGCTGTTAGATAATTAAATATTTGCTGATTTGAGATTTAATTATCACTTTAGATAATTAAATATTTGCTGATTTGAGATTTAATTATCGCTGTTAGATAATTAAATATTCGTTGATTTGAGATTTAATTATCGCTGTTAGATAATTAAATATTTGCTGATTTGAGATTTAATTATCGCTGTTAGATAATTAAATATTCGTTGATTTGAGATTTAATTATCGCTGTTAGATAATTAAATATTTGCTGATTTGAGATTTAATTATCGCTGTTAGATAATTAAATATTTGCTGATTTGAGATTTAATTATCACTTTAGATAATTAAATATTTGCTGATTTGAGATTTAATTATCGCTGTTAGATAATTAAATATTCGTTGATTTGAGATTTAATTATCGTTGTTAGATAATTAAATATTTGCTGATTTGAGATTTAATTATCGTTGTTAGATAATTAATTATTTGCTGATTTGAGATTTAATTATCGCTTTTGATAATTAAATATTTGTTGAATTTGAAATTTGATTATCGCTTGAGATAATCAAATATTTATTGAATTTGAAATTTGATTATCGCTTGAGATAATCAAATATTTGTTGAATTTAAAATTTGATTATCGCTTGTGATAATCGAATATTTGTTGAATTTGAAATTTGATTATCGTTTTTGATAATCGAATATTTGTTGAGTTTGAAATTTGATTATCGTTTTTGATAATCGAATATTTATTGAATTTGGAAATTTGATTATCGTTTTTGATAATCGAATAATTGATGATTTGATGTTTTCTGACTATCGTTAGATCATTGGATATTTGCTGATTGTGTTGATACGAGATTTTCTAGTTTCTTATTGATTCTAGATTACATTGATGGTATTGAATTGCTGTTTTCTATCTATCTCTGTTGATAGTTGGAGTTTGCTGATTATGAAGTTTGTGTTTTCTATTTATCCGTTAGATAACTAGATATTTGCAGTTTTGCGAATGGTGCTTTGTGCTTTCTAATCATCTCTGTTGATAATTAGCTTTTGTTGTTTTTCTAATTATAGTATCGATGATTAGACATTGTTGCTTTGTGATTCTCTGTATTTTAATTATCTTGTTGATAAATGAATATCGCTGATGATTGCATTTATTCAGTTGTGATTGTTTTCTAATTATCTATTTGGTAATTAGATTTTGTTGAAAATTTGTAAATTTCTTTTATGAAGATAAAAGATTCCTTTGGTGTTTGTGTCCTCGATCCTTATTTTTCTAGCTTAACCAGTTTAGGTTAGAAAAATAAGTGTTATAGACAACTTTAATTATGAAAATTGCGGGGACGCAATTTTTATAAGGGGGGGAGTCTGTAACAAACCGGGATTTTCCAAATTTTTTATTATCGTTATTAGACGATTAATATTGTTGCTAATTGCTGAGTGAAGTTTGTAAATCAGGTTAAGATTCTTTGTATTATATTATCAAGTGTTTATGTGGGCTTTATGAATTTAAATCTTGGCCCACATTTGGATTTCAAGGGATGGTGATAATTAATAAGGCCGGGGGCTAATTCTTTTTCCCTCCGTTCAATTTTCGCTAGCCCTAGTTAAGAAGAAAAAAAAATTGGCAGCTCTGTTCGTTTTCGTCGTTCGATCAAAATTAGGGTTCGCGCGCTATGGCGATTTGAAGGGGGAAAGAGGAGGACTTCGGCTGCTCAATCGAGTTCAAGCGCTGGCTTTGCTCGATTGCAGGTGTGCTCGGCTTCTTCTAAACTCGTCGACAAGGTGAGCTCAACTCACATCTAATTCAAGAACTTGTATCTGCGATTTGTGATTTCCACTGCTTGGATTCTTGGGTTTTTGTTTGTATGCGAACGTTTGAGTTCGTTTCGATTTACCATGGCCGTTCTATTTTGTTTGAATACTTAGATGGTCTATGACTTTAGTAGTTGTACAAATTTATGACCAATTCATTTGCGTATATTCTTGATAATGCTGGGTTGACTGAGATGATTGCGACTTGTTCAATTCGAATATGCTTTGTTGGTAGCTTTATATCCGCGGCATGGATTTCACTGCTTCGATCATTTTGAATCTTTGTGAATTTCTGGTTTTGTCAACTTCACCGTGAATTCTATGACTTCTCTGCAGTTTCTCCTTGTTGACTTCACTGTGAATTATGATTTTGTTTTCCTGTTGGCATTGTTGTTATTGACACTTTGTTTCACCTGTTGCATTCGAATTGAAAATGTTGTCACTTGATCATTTGAGGCATTGGGTCTTATATCTTAACTGCTACTACATTGTTGTACTTAAACTGTCATTGTCACATGTGTTAGTTGTATTCACTTGATTACTTTCTGGAGCTTGCTTGTATTCATTCCAGTCTGGTAGCTATATGTTGAACTGTTGTCGAGTTGCATCCATGTGTCTGCATGTGCCATCTTGTAGTTGTAAAATATATTTACACATGTAAACCAATGTGATTGCAATGTTGCTTGATCACTGGTTTCACTTCTGTAGCATCCAGTTTGGGTTTGTTGTTTTGCTTCCTACCGTATACGTGTGCATATAGTTTACAGTATTAAAGTGTTTACTATTAGCTACACACGTAAATAAGCACTTTGCATTTTTGAAATTCTTTACTTCTAAGCTGCATGCTTGGGTAATTATTTTTGCAAACATTGAAATGTTTAAGTTAACATTATACTGGTTAGAATTCACGTTTTCATCTGATAGTTCTGTCTAGCATTGAAATGTTCATTTTGACTTGGGTGAGCTTGTAATTGTTGTCACTCTGATCTGGTCTGCATTTATGAAGCACTCACTGACCTGAGTTGTTGCATTAGTTACCCACTTGACTTGGTTATTGGTTCGAGACAGTTTGCATTATTTGATATTTGTGTTTGCATTGCCTCCGACCTTTTGGCATACAAACATTATTTCATGATTGATCTTTACTGTGATGTGTTGCCACTGTTTATATATATCAGGCCTCGACTTGGTTATACACTGCAAATTCATGTGTCATTATTGCTTGCATCTGCTCATCCCTGTCGTACGTGTTGTCATGGTGGCTGCATCTGTTTGTATGTGCAGTCCCACCTGAGCCATGTTGTCTGGTCTTTACTTTTGCCAGTTGTATTTGGGTGCACTTTTACCCATGCAGTTCTCTGGTCTGTTAGTCGAGTTTGTTTGCATTATCGTAGTGGCGAGGCAGTACATGCGTGCGTGTACTGCAGCCCTAGCGGGATTGATAGATTTTGTTGATGTTTCGATTGTTAAATTATTTCGTTGGTCCAATTCAATATTTTGAAGTTATATTTGAAATGGTTCATTTCGATTTGAGTTTTATCCGTGGGCTTTTGGATTCATTGATCTTCTGAGTATTTCATAGACTGTATTGGTGAGGCAGTACACGTTAGCGTGTACTGTAGCCAATCAACATTGCTGTTTTTAAATTGACATTTCAATTGTTTAAATTGATTTGGATTGCTGATTTGTTGTTTAACACTGTTTAGTGTTATATCTGCCGTTATCCGATTCTTTTATCGAGGAGTCGGATATACGAGATTTCTGTGACTGTCGTCTATTTGATATTGATTATTATTGCTTCTGTGCATTAATAACTGATTTTGAATTAGACTGACCCGCGTATTATTTTCTTTTGAATTTAATACTCGGGTCAGACCCGAGTTATTTCAGGTTGTAGATTTCCTTCTTTGAGTTGTTGTTCGAGGTTTGAAGACTTTTCACCTCTTCTGAAGTTGTCAGTGTCATTTTGTAGTAGTCGTGTCAGTATATAGAATGATATGTATTCATGTATATTAGTCGATAATGTACTTGTATATATAACTTCTAGAGTCGACAGTTGTAGTTGTATCATATGTATCGTGTCAACTATATTGTAACTGACATCAGTTATATATATATGAGATTTTTGTTAATCTGTGTTCCGCAATTATATTATCTGTGTTATTGTTATATCTAATGTCCTAAACTATTATGAACTATCGTAGTTTGTTTTATACTGATAATTGGATATGTCGATGGGAGTAAATAAATAATAGATGAAAAATAAAAAGCATATACCACTCCTATCGAGATAACCAATATTAGTGTAAGGCCAACTACGGATGGTCGCTCCTATCCAGCCTTATTCTTCGTAATAATAGATAGTATTTCTTTTAATACTCTTTGTTATTATGAGCATAGAGGTGGGGCGTTACACAAAGAGTGTTTGAGTTAGATTTGTGATGATTCATATTTTGAAAATAAATTTTTTAGTTAATTAAGTTCTATTTAATAGAGGATTTTTGTTTTAATAAATTGAATTGAATTAATAAACTCTTTACGGATAAATGGTTGAAATCAAATAAAATGTTTTATTCAATATAAACAATTTTGAGGTATAAATAATTTTTATACGACTGAAATAGTTGGAAAAAAAATTATTTTGTAATAAAGTAATGAATTATTAAATAAAAATAAACGAGCATCGAATTGAATAAAATTATCTGTTATCATGATGTAATTTGTACATTGAGGCGTGAAACAATTTTATACTAGATCGAAATTTGTTCGAACATTAAAGTTCAAATTTAAATACATTGAGAATTAACTAAAATTTGAATGGAATTAAATTGAAGCCTACACTATTCCAGCCTAAAACAATCAAGCCCATACCCGTTCTTTCTCTCCTTGGATCTAGGAAATTCTCCTAAATCGAGCCTAAGCTCGAAACCCCCTTAATCAATTTAACCACAATCATTTCCGTCAAATGAGAAAATCACATTAAAAAAAAGAATCACATGAGGCATATCCTCTTCGTCCCTCATTTCAAGACAAGGGAGGTAGGCCGACTGCATTCAAACATCTAGAAGCAGAAGTCGCGACTGGGTATTGCAGCAACCCAATAGA
This sequence comes from Allium fistulosum, assembly GCA_030737815.1. Classification (NCBI taxonomy): domain Eukaryota; kingdom Viridiplantae; phylum Streptophyta; class Magnoliopsida; order Asparagales; family Amaryllidaceae; genus Allium; species Allium fistulosum. The sequence continues at coordinate 964,887,236 of CM060902.1, read as the reverse complement.
GGCCAATTTGGTTTCGAGTGATGGTGATTAGTGATGGCATGCATGATGGTAGGTGGCTGAGAATTGGTCATGGGTTGGTGAAGGCGGAGGCAACATGTATAGCGAGCGCGTCTAGGGTGCATGCATAGAGGAGAAGCAGGCAACACAAGTGATGGTGATAGGGTACGAATGTGGGGTATTGATGAATTAGTGGCTTGTGATAAAGGACTGGCACTAGCTGAGGCGGGTAGAATGAGTGGCTGTGTAGTTGAAAATCAGAGGAGATGGCGGGGTTGTGGTTGTGTCAAGATGGCGATGGTTGTTGCTTAATGACAATAGAATTGGCAGAGGTTGTAAGCTTCGTTCAGCTAATTCGGTGAGTTAATCTCACTCACAGCTATATCTAGTTCTTTTTCTTTAACACGTATTCACCAATATGTTTGCTCGATTAGTTATTGGATGCGATTGGTTGAGTTGGTGATGAGTTTGATTGTTTGATGGTTATTGATGGTTGATGTTGCATATTATGATTTACTAGATGTTGTGATTATTATTGCTAGATTGTTGATGTGTGATTATTGAGTAATAATTAAATGTTCAAAAATAATTGAATGGAATTTGAAATTATTGAGGAAGGAGATAAATAAATTTAAAAGATGTAAATTTGAAATAAATATATTAATTTGGAGATAAATAGTGAATTTTAAATGATTTCTTATTTAATAAAAGATGAGAAATAATTTGAAAGTAAATAGTAAATTTTGGAATGATGTTTTATTTAATATTGATATTTTGGATTAATGGAGATTTTGAAAGAGGAATAATTTTGAATAAAATATATAGGTGTAATACTTTTGAGGATTTTGAAATTGAGAAATTATTTTGGGAAAAAGATGAATTTTGGGATTTTGGATAAAATAAGGAAATTTTGGGGATTTGTATTTTTATATATCGATGATTATAAAAATATTTAGAGGATATTTGTGAAATGAAGTTTGAAATTTACATTTATAAAATAATGAATAATATGAATTAAAAGATGGAAAGTTTATAAAATGATATTTTGAATTAATGGTTAGATGAATGCAAATTATTTTATTTATTAAATGGAAAGTAACATTTGTTATAAAATGTAAAGCGGATTTTGAAAATAATATATATATATTATTATGGATTAATAGCTTAAAAGAAGTGTTTGAAATAAAGAAGGATTTTAATTAATGATTTCTTGGGTTTGCCAATGTTTTGAATCGAGAATATTTTTCAATGTGATTTTAAAAGTGATTGGAAAATATAAATCCCTTCGAAGTGTTTCTATATTATTAAAAAGGACATTTGAAGTGCAAGTGATTTTGAGGTTTTAAAATTTATTTACGAGTTTAAATAAAAGGTTTCTTTGAAACCAAATAAATTATTTTAAAATATGGATTTTTGAAAATAGATGCGAGAACTAATAATTTTAAGATGGAAATAAATAAAAGAGAATTATTATGTTATGTTAAATTGAAGTGTTTTATAAAAGAAAGAGAATGAAGTGAAATATATATAAATAAACCCTTCATCTCGATAAATATTAATTGAGTAGTTTATTGATGTGTGAATGGATGATTGACGATTGCTTGTTACGAACAAGATGAAGTTATAATTGCCCATTGTGTTAAATAATAAAATAATAAAATTGAAGAATAATGAATATAAAGCAATTTAAACTAGACTGGTTTAATAAGCGAAGCGGAAATTTGTTTAGTGTTGATTAATTGAGGGTGTTGTGTATAAATTATGTTTCATCGGGGCGTTATTGGACGTCCATGTGGGATGTATTTATTTATTCAATACAAGTATAATGTCGAATAATTCATTGAGGACCGAATATTTGATATTTTGATGTCGGTGGATTATTCTATATTATACACCCATATTGACCGATATAATTAGGATTTCTGACTTTACATGTGAGGTAAATTATATTGTTACTTATTTTAATTTAAAGCGGGAATATGATTGTCTCCGTTTTTGAGTGGAATGAGAAGTACGAAGTCCTAATGAGGATGTGACGACCGAAAGTATTTTGATAGACCTATCCTAGCTTGGCCGAAATTGAGGTTGCTTCCTGATGGTTACGGTGACATATTCCCCTCGTCGCATGATCACAGTCTGCTGTACGGGCGAACTAGACGAATTCAGAATGAGCGAGGAGGTTGACGATGTGAGTGTGGAACGAGGAGGCGAGGAAACGAGGAAGCGACGTGCGATGTATTGTGCAGCTTAAGACTGGTAAAGACGCTCACAAAAATATTATGAGTTGGGTCTCCCTTTGTGTAACATCCCGAAATTTTTGACTTTCGAAAATTCAACATCGATACTCACTTTATCGACTGCTGAGCCATCGAATGCCGGAAACCCGGAAAGTTATGGTTTTAAGAAAGAAGAAAAAGGTAGAAGAAGAAGATAGAAGAACAACAACAGAACAAGAGCAGAAACCGAAACAGAAAACATTATCAGAATCTCACATATCGCAGCGGAACAATATATAATAGATAAATGAATATCATTTAAAAACAAAAGAATTATATCTGTTATTACATTACATCACATCATATCATCAGAGTCAATAAACAACAATGGACAGTTATACAACTTGTCCTCATACAGAATACACAGCGGAATAAATAATATCAGATACAAATACTACGTCTCGTCATCCAGCTTGCTTCCAAAGCTCCAGAATATCCAGAATATCCTGATAATCTAACTCTAGACTGCCCGTGTGGAAATTGGTGGGCACCCAGAGTTTAGAAGGGAACAATAAACTCCGAGTCAGTCATGGAGACTGGTGTGAGATCGTAAAACAGTTATTCTTTATAACAACAAAATAATTTTTAAAGTCAATTCGCAATGCTTTTGGAAAATGAAACTACCATAAGACCTCCCACCACACACACAATGCAAACGCAGAATTGGAGGAGATTTCTTCTTATGATAGTCAAAGATGCTTACTACGCAAAATCAAATCATTTTTGATATTATTATTAGTGCATCGTGTAGAAAACTTTTCGAAAGTATAATATTAATCTTAGCCAACATACGACCAGTATCGTATGCCTACTATAGCTACCATCTAAACAGTGGTGACCACCGTACGTAAATGGCAGGTTCTACAACTAATACCGTACAAAGTTCGTATTTGAGTTTGGATTTCCAACAAATGGTCAGGCTAAGGAACTTCCTATCCACGATGGGTACGTCCCTGGAATAGACGACCCGAGAAATAACCTAACATTACGGTTAGATCTCTGCCAACACAAGGCCGGGTTACCTCTGCAAAAGTAGGTAACTACTGACACGCATATGCCATCCCCCGATCGTAACCGATCTTCCCGAGGATCCCCGATTTCCAACAAACCACATAGATAATAATGCAGCAACCACATAGGTTAAGTATCTGGGCTCCATACCATGATACCACCTCTATCCAGAAGGAATGACATACACTAAGGGGCGCTACTCCCTAGAACCTTGCTGCATCTTCCTGTTTCGACCATTTCCGGGGTGTGAGGCTCGATGAAGTCTCGTCCACAAAGCTACGCTTTCTCAAAAAGCCCTGCTTCGGGTCAAACAAAATGATCAACCTATGATCACAAAGATATAAGATCAAACAAATGATCATATCACAAATGATCAAACACTGACCATTTCACAGCAACACTCAGTATGCCACGTTACCAAATTGGGATATATCGCTGATAAATTTCAACTACATAACCTCTGAGCTCGTACGTCTCAGAGAAGGGTGTTAAGCTAAGAGAATAAATTCTCCGCCACCAACAGATATGTATTTGAAAGAAATCAGCTTTATATCTCAAATTGTAACGTCAGACACACAATCCATACAAGTCTGTTCCGGGATCGAACAGAACCGAAGGCACTTCTCACGAAGCCCTTGCATATCCGGATAATTTTCAATCACGTCAGGACTTCCCGTCACTAAGGGGGATAAAAACCTCTAAATTGGAGATCAGCCGATGTAGAGTAACTCGACGGTAATCCTTCCGTTTTCAAAAATATCCGGTCTTCAACACCGGTCTTCGAATGCAATTCATAACGACATATCACATATTCGGAATGGGTTATACGACCCCATGGTCCTTTCCCGGCTAACCCGAATAGTGAGCGATTATTCAAAAATAAGTGTGGCATTCAAATTCATCCAATTCACAACAAATACCTATCTAAAGGTAATTATTGATAGTCGGTTATTTAACTATCAATAAAGATGCGCAACATCATCAGATTCCAAATAATTTTCCAAATTATTTATCTTTCAAAAATATCTTTACTAGATATATAATTTCCACACTTCAAAAATAAATCAACGTTTATTTTTCTAAACAGTTTCCCTTTCCTTTATAAATTCCATAGTGAATTTATATTCTCAAAATATCTACTGATATACGATTCTCAAATCGATTTCAAATATATTCAATTTCAATTTACCTTTACAAAGATAAATTCTCAAACGTTCACTTCATATTGGAAAAGCAATTCCATACTTATTTAAAAATAAGTGTTTCACAAATCTATTTATTTTCAACATTTGAAAATATTCGATATACTTAAATCAAATTAAGTATAAATTCATTCTTTAAGGAAATCATTCTTTTTAACAACATCTATTTGAGTCAAAACGAATGTTGCGTAAAACATCGTTACGACGACTCGAAATCACTAGTATAGGGATTCGGATTTTAGATAGATATATAAATCCCAATACTACATAAAACATTTCCTTTCGGAAATCATTTACTATAACAACAGTGTTATAGTCCACCATTTCCTTAAGTTTCTCGAAAACGTCTATTTCAACAATAAATGTTGAAATCTATGGTTTCGATTCGTACTACATTTTAAAACATCTTTAAAATGTTTAACTTCATTTTTAAATATCACTTCTTCAAAAATGAATCCATTTTACTTAACAATATATTCACTGTCCAAAATCGTGAATATAATTCACTTAACCCAATTTCAATCATTTCTACATATTTTGATTTCACAGAGATTCGCTATCCAAAATCGCGAATATATCTTCTTTAAAAATCTTCTATATTTAATTTATCAAATCCAATCTATTTCGAATTTATAAACACGTTTATAAATTCTATTTCCATTTTTATAACAACTTCGACTTATAAATCTTCTTTTATCAACTTCTATATTTTTACTTATCAAAATAAGTGATTTCGGATTTATAAACAACTTTTATAAATTCCAATTCTATTTATAAAACTTCAATCCCAAATCAATTTCGATATTGATTTCTAAATTTATTTTCAACTTTAAATAAACTTCCCATACTGATTTCTCAAATTTTCATTTCCAAATATTAAATCAATTATAGATTGATTTCTAATTTTATTCATCCCTACTAAAATAAATTCCTTATTTTCCTTCAAATTATTCAATATCCTGTTTTTAAATGGATTCTTTAAATTGAACTCATTTTACATTGATTTCCCAAATCATTTCAATTTACCAATTAAATTTCTAATTGGGTTTCCAACTTATCTCCTTTTAAATAAATTCCTTTTAAAGAAAATAAATTTCTATTGTCTTCTTTCAATCTATTTAGAAATCCAGATTTTAAATTAATTTCCTCAATTTAAAATCACTATTATACGAAATTCATTTATTTAACATTTTCACTTTATTCTGGAAATAAATTCGATAAGATTATAAAAATTAACTTTTTATACTTTAAAATTCCTTTCTTCGAATTTATTAAATTTCTAAAATTAAATTCACTTAGAAATTTCTATTTTGATTTCCAAAAATTCAATTTCGTTTATTTTTGGAATCCAATGATGTCAAAACATCCATTCAGCTAAATCTTAGCATTCAAACAATTTCCAGACATCAATATGATCAATAACATCAATATAATCATTCACAGATTCATATCACAGTATAAATAAATTCAATCAATGTGAGGGGTCCAGTTGGATCCCTCCAACCTGTTTCCCTGCATCCAAAGATGTCAGCACAATACCAATTCCGCTCCAGTACGGAATTATCGCGGTATATAGGTTTTTATAAATCCGCTTACTAACGGCGCAATAGGGTCTCATCCGCTATACGAGGCGGGAAATCATCAATCCAATATATACATATGCCAATATGTATATACTGCTATATATATAGATATATCCTATCATATCTAATAGCACATTCAAACAAATCAAACAATCAAATCAATAACTGCGAAAATTAAATTTTCCTTCGAGTGAGAAAATATCACCTTAGCATTTTATTTGGCAATCCAATCCAATTCTTCTTTCGTTTCCTCGACTTTAACCTTGTATAATTAATTTATACCATCTATTAATATTTGAATAAATTGGCAATAAATTATCACCTGTTAATTTATTTAAACCAAAAACTTAATTTTTTATCGAATAATTTATTCTAAACCAATTTCTTTATAAATAAATTTATTTAACCAACATTTCAGTTTTCAAACTAATATTCTCTAACCATTTCTAAAATAATTAAATTAACAAATTTTCTTTTGACAAATTTAATACAATTGATTTTAAATTAATAAAAGAAGACAGTCACCTCACTGCTTCCAGCACTCGTGAGTCGAACGCAACCCCAATTTGATCGAAGTCGAACTCGACTATGTTGCTGCCTTCGAGTTGCCCAAAATCAACCGCGACCTAACCCATGCGTATTGACCCACAGCCACGCCGTCGACGAACATCATCTCCAGAGCCCAACGTCGCCACTGCCAATCTTGCGAATGCCTCCACCCTCACGTTCGCGAATCGCCTAGTCGATCTCGACTTCGACTTCGTCGCCACTTCCCAAACTCGCGAACCTCGTACGAACCCTAATCCCCTTGCGAGCTTCCACGAACCACCATCGCGAAGCCCATCGATTTGCATCCCCTACCGCTCGATCGCCAGCTCCGTCGTCGCCGACCCAAGTCGCGACTAGTCGCCGCCATTCCCTCAACGCTCACGCGCGCGCGCATTCGTCCAAATCGCCCCACTCGACTTCAATTTCATCTGAAGTTTTGAAGGGGAAAAATCTCGGATTTTAGAAACGAGGAGAGGAGAACGTTGTTTTGTGAATTCCTGAGCATTAGAAAATGAATACGAGAGTAGAAGAAAAGGGAACGATATCTGTTTTCGATTTCGAATGGAGAGCGGCCATTGTTTCGTTTTCTTTTGTTTTGATTTAGAACTGAGGAGGGAACGTATTTTATCAGAGAAGATCGTGCTTGCACGATTTTTCTTCGTGATTCTCGGCGTAAATTTAGGCGTGGACGAGGGAAGAACGTGGCTGATATTTACAAATTTTAAATTTAAATTGAATCCCATTTAAATCCCAACGCGTTTAACTATCGTATTCTCACGTATCAATTCCAAATGCCACGAAATTTGAAATCCGGTAATAATACAATATTACGGACCCAATGGAACTGGTTTCGTCGAATTCCGAGACTGCGCCTCGGACGACTATTTTTAAATATCGGTTAAACGATATAAATTTCAAAACTGATCAAATCAATTCGAAATTGGATTCTGAAGCTTTTGTTATCTTCAGTACTGTCAATACGAATTTTTAAAAGCTTTCGAAATAATTTTCTTCAACTTAAAATTGAAGATATAAATTTTTATTCAACTCTCAATATATTAAATTTTATACTTTAATCGTCAAATTCAAATGTATATCGGGGATTCAAATTAAATCATCGTTCAAATATTTAAAATTAATTAAATATTCTCAATTTAATTCGTTCAAAATTCTGGGTCGTTACAAACTTCCCCCCTTAAAAGAATTTCGTCCTCGAAATTACAAGTTAGGAAAAATGGTCCTTAACTCGTCTACTATCTTTCACAATCCAATAGTTTTATCAATTTTCAATTCATCAAAACAAATCTTTCTATTAAAGATTCGTTATCATTCAATCTTGTTTTCCAACTTCAATTATAAGTTTCAAACACATTGTTTACTTCAAAATTCAAATTTAAGTTTAAATTCAAATTTCAAACTTTCAAATTTTCTCAAAAATTTTCTAACACTCGAAATTTCCGAAAAATTTCGCCAGCGTCTCCTTTGCGCGGCTAATACGGTACAACTACAAAACGTCCCTACGGACTCTCAGATTTCAAAAAGAAAAAGAAAAAGCCAAGCGGCTAGAGAAATAAGTCATCAAATCTCATATTCAAATTTAAATACATACCTTTTTCAAGCAATTCAAATTATCTTCGAAATCAAAATTCCAATTCCTTTTATAACACCTGTATCTTACTAGCCATAATATCTAGTTACAGCATTCAAACTATTTTGCTAATTCTATTACAAAGTCTTCAATGTAAACTGCATATACATTTCTCTAATTCACTATTGGAGTTACATCCATTCAATTTTACATTTCAAATTCAATTCTCAACTATTTTAGATTAGTTTCAGTTACTAATTCATCACAAATCCAATTTTCTTATTTAATTTCAATGATAATAGATTAATATTATCGCCTCTAACAACCATGCAACCATATACTATAGTACTTCATAGAAAATCATTTATTTTCTATACAAAAATAGTTTTGGGCAAAATTATCTCATTTACCCCATTTTAAAACAATACTGTGCCGAATTGTTCTATTCAAGTGTTTAGAGATTCCTATCAATGATCGTTAATTACTCGTATTGACCAGAATCCATATACCACTCAATAAATCAATCATCACAATATAAAACAATTTTTATATTCACTAACAAATACGCGCTCATATCTATTATTACACTCAACTCATTCTAGAGTACTGCTGACTCTATCTATAATGAGTAACACCCAACAGAGCAGGGTTGTCGCTTAACCATATGCTCTGATACCAAATGTAACATCCCGAAATTTTTGACTTTCGAAAATTCAACATCGATACTCACTTTATCGACTGCTGAGCCATCGAATGCCGGAAACCCGGAAAGTTATGGTTTTAAGAAAGAAGAAAAAGGTAGAAGAAGAAGATAGAAGAACAACAACAGAACAAGAGCAGAAACCGAAACAGAAAACAATATCAGAATCTCACATATCGCAGCGGAACAATATATAATAGATAAATGAATATCATTTAAAAACAAAAGAATTATATCTGTTATTACATTACATCACATCATATCATCAGAGTCAATAAACAACAATGGACAGTTATACAACTTGTCCTCATACAGAATACACAGCGGAATAAATAATATCAGATACAAATACTACGTCTCGTCATCCAGCTTGCTTCCAAAGCTCCAGAATATCCAGAATATCCTGATAATCTAACTCTAGACTGCCCGTGTGGAAATTGGTGGGCACCCAGAGTTTAGAAGGGAACAATAAACTCCGAGTCAGTCATGGAGACTGGTGTGAGATCGTAAAACAGTTATTCTTTATAACAACAAAATAATTTTTAAAGTCAATTCGCAATGCTTTTGGAAAATGAAACTACCATAAGACCTCCCACCACACACACAATGCAAACGCAGAATTGGAGGAGATTTCTTCTTATGATAGTCAAAGATGCTTACTACGCAAAATCAAATCATTTTTGATATTATTATTAGTGCATCGTGTAGAAAACTTTTCGAAAGTATAATATTAATCTTAGCCAACATACGACCAATATCGTATGCCTACTATAGCTACCATCTAAACAGTGGTGACCACCGTACGTAAATGGCAGGTTCTACAACTAATACCGTACAAAGTTCGTATTTGAGTTTGGATTTCCAACAAATGGTCAGGCTAAGGAACTTCCTATCCACGATGGGTACGTCCCTGGAATAGACGACCCGAGAAATAACCTAACATTACGGTTAGATCTCTGCCAACACAAGGCCGGGTTACCTCTGCAAAAGTAGGTAACTACTGACACGCATATGCCATCCCCCGATCGTAACCGATCTTCCCGAGGATCCCCGATTTCCAACAAACCACATAGATAATAATGCAGCAACCACATAGGTTAAGTATCTGGGCTCCATACCATGATACCACCTCTATCCAGAAGGAATGACATACACTAAGGGGCGCTACTCCCTAGAACCTTGCTACATCTTCCTGTTTCGACCATTTCCGGGGTGTGAGGCTCGATGAAGTCTCGTCCACAAAGCTACGCTTTCTCAAAAAGCCCTGCTTCGGGTCAAACAAAATGATCAACCTATGATCACAAAGATATAAGATCAAACAAATGATCATATCACAAATGATCAAACACTGACCATTTCACAGCAACACTCAGTATGCCACGTTACCAAATTGGGATATATCGCTGATAAATTTCAACTACATAACCTCTGAGCTCGTACGTCTCAGAGAAGGGTGTTAAGCTAAGAGAATAAATTCTCCGCCACCAACAGATATGTATTTGAAAGAAATCAGCTTTATATCTCAAATTGTAACGTCAGACACACAATCCATACAAGTCTGTTTCGGGATCGAACAGAACCGAAGGCACTTCTCACGAAGCCCTTGCATATCCGGATAATTTTCAATCACGTCAGGACTTCCCGTCACTAAGGGGGATAAAAACCTCTAAATCGGAGATCAGCCGATGTAGAGTAACTCGACGGTAATCCTTCCGTTTTCAAAAATATCCGGTCTTCAACACCGGTCTTCGAATGCAATTCATAACGACGTATCACATATTCGGAATGGGTTATACGACCCCATGGTCCTTTCCCGGCTAACCCGAATAGTGAGCGATTATTCAAAAATAAGTGTGGCATTCAAATTCATCCAATTCACAACAAATACCTATCTAAAGGTAATTATTGATAGTCGGTTATTTAACTATCAATAAAGATGCGCAACATCATCAGATTCCAAATAATTTTCCAAATTATTTATCTTTCAAAAATATCTTTACTAGATATATAATTTCCACACTTCAAAAATAAATCAACGTTTATTTTTCTAAACAGTTTCCCTTTCCTTTATAAATTCCATAGTGAATTTATATTCTCAAAATATCTACTGATATACGATTCTCAAATCGATTTCAAATATATTCAATTTCAATTTACCTTTACAAAGATAAATTCTCAAACGTTCACTTCATATTGGAAAAGCAATTCCATACTTATTTAAAAATAAGTGTTTCACAAATCTATTTATTTTCAACATTTGAAAATATTCGATATACTTAAATCAAATTAAGTATAAATTCATTCTTTAAGGAAATCATTCTTTTTAACAACATCTATTTGAGTCAAAACGAATGTTGCGTAAAACATCGTTACGACGACTCGAAATCACTAGTATAGGGATTCGGATTTTAGATAGATATATAAATCCCAATACTACATAAAACATTTCCTTTCGGAAATCATTTACTATAACAACAGTGTTATAGTCCACCATTTCCTTAAGTTTCTCGAAAACGTCTATTTCAACAATAAATGTTGAAATCTATGGTTTCGATTCGTACTACATTTTAAAACATCTTTAAAATGTTTAACTTCATTTTTAAATATCACTTCTTCAAAAATGAATCCATTTTACTTAACAATATATTCACTGTCCAAAATCGTGAATATAATTCACTTAACCCAATTTCAATCATTTCTACATATTTTGATTTCACAGAGATTCGCTATCCAAAATCGCGAATATATCTTCTTTAAAAATCTTCTATATTTAATTTATCAAATCCAATCTATTTCGAATTTATAAACACGTTTATAAATTCTATTTCCATTTTTATAACAACTTCGACTTATAAATCTTCTTTTATCAACTTCTATATTTTTACTTATCAAAATAAGTGATTTCGGATTTATAAACAACTTTTATAAATTCCAATTCTATTTATAAAACTTCAATCCCAAATCAATTTCGATATTGATTTCTAAATTTATTTTCAACTTTAAATAAACTTCCCATACTGATTTCTCAAATTTTCATTTCCAAATATTAAATCAATTATAGATTGATTTCTAATTTTATTCATCCCTACTAAAATAAATTCCTTATTTTCCTTCAAATTATTCAATATCCTGTTTTTAAATGGATTCTTTAAATTGAACTCATTTTACATTGATTTCCCAAATCATTTCAATTTACCAATTAAATTTCTAATTGGGTTTCCAACTTATCTCCTTTTAAATAAATTCCTTTTAAAGAAAATAAATTTCTATTGTCTTCTTTCAATCTATTTAGAAATCCAGATTTTAAATTAATTTCCTCAATTTAAAATCACTATTATACGAAATTCATTTATTTAACATTTTCACTTTATTCTGGAAATAAATTCGATAAGATTATAAAAATTAACTTTTTATACTTTAAAATTCCTTTCTTCGAATTTATTAAATTTCTAAAATTAAATTCACTTAGAAATTTCTATTTTGATTTCCAAAAATTCAATTTCGTTTATTTTTGGAATCCAATGATGTCAAAACATCCATTCAGCTAAATCTTAGCATTCAAACAATTTCCAGACATCAATATGATCAATAACATCAATATAATCATTCACAGATTCATATCACAGTATAAATAAATTCAATCAATGTGAGGGGTCCAGTTGGATCCCTCCAACCTGTTTCCCTGCATCCAAAGATGTCAGAACAATACCAATTCCGCTCCAGTACGGAATTATCGCGGTATATAGGTTTTTATAAATCCGCTTACTAACGGCGCAATAGGGTCTCATCCGCTATACGAGGCGGGAAATCATCAATCCAATATATACATATGCCAATATGTATATATTGCTATATATATAGATATATCCTATCATATCTAATAGCACATTCAAACAAATCAAACAATCAAATCAATAACTGCGAAAATTAAATTTTCCTTCGAGTGAGAAAATCTCACCTTAGCATTTTATTTGGCAATCCAATCCAATTCTTCTTTCGTTTCCTCGACTTTAACCTTGTATAATTAATTTATACCATCTATTAATATTTGAATAAATTGGCAATAAATTATCACCTGTTAATTTATTTAAACCAAAAACTTAATTTTTTATCGAATAATTTATTCTAAACCAATTTCTTTATAAATAAATTTATTTAACCAACATTTCAGTTTTCAAACTAATATTCTCTAACCATTTCTAAAATAATTAAATTAACAAATTTTCTTTTGACAAATTTAATACAATTGATTTTAAATTAATAAAAGAAGACAGTCACCTCACTGCTTCCAGCACTCGTGAGTCGAACGCAACCCCAATTTGATCGAAGTCGAACTCGACTATGTTGCTGCCTTCGAGTTGCCCAAAATCAACCGCGACCTAACCCATGCGTATTGACCCACAGCCACGCCGTCGACGAACATCATCTCCAGAGCCCAACGTCGCCACTGCCAATCTTGCGAATGCCTCCACCCTCACGTTCGCGAATCGCCTAGTCGATCTCGACTTCGACTTCGTCGCCACTTCCCAAACTCGCGAACCTCGTACGAACCCTAATCCCCTTGCGAGCTTCCACGAACCACCATCGCGAAGCCCATCGATTTGCATCCCCTACCGCTCGATCGCCAGCTCCGTCGTCGCCGACCCAAGTCGCGACTAGTCGCCGCCATTCCCTCAACGCTCACGCGCGCGCGCATTCGTCCAAATCGCCCCACTCGACTTCAATTTCATCTGAAGTTTTGAAGGGGAAAAATCTCGGATTTTAGAAACGAGTAGAGGAGAACGTTGTTTTGTGAATTCCTGAGCATTAGAAAATGAATACGAGAGTAGAAGAAAAGGGAACGATATCTGTTTTCGATTTCGAATGGAGAGCGGCCATTGTTTCGTTTCCTTTTGTTTTGATTTAGAACTGAGGAGGGAACGTATTTTATCAGAGAAGATCGTGCTTGCACGATTTTTCTTCGTGATTCTCGGCGTAAATTTAGGCGTGGACGAGGGAAGAACGTGGCTGATATTTACAAATTTTAAATTTAAATTGAATCCCATTTAAATCCCAACGCGTTTAACTATCATATTCTCACGTATCAATTCCAAATGCCACGAAATTTGAAATCTGGTAATAATACAATATTACGGACCCAATGGAACTGGTTTCGTCGAATTCCGAGACTGCGCCTCGGACGACTATTTTTAAATATCGGTTAAACGATATAAATTTCAAAACTGATCAAATCAATTCGAAATTGGATTCTGAAGCTTCTGTTATCTTCAGTATTGTCAATACGAATTTTTAAAAGCTTTCGAAATAATTTTCTTCAACTTAAAATTGAAGATATAAATTTTTATTCAACTCTCAATATATTAAATTTTATACTTTAATCGTCAAATTCAAATGTATATCGGGGATTCAAATTAAATCATCGTTCAAATATTTAAAATTAATTAAATATTCTCAATTTAATTCGTTCAAAATTCTGGGTCGTTACACTTTGCACTTGAGAAGCATCGAGGCTCGGGTGTAAACTCGGCTTCTGGCAGTAGCAATAAACAACACATATATAGTAGTAGCAGTAATGAAATTAAAAATGAAGAATAAAATAAACAAGTTTAATACCGCTAAATGAATATGAAAAATATATGTTTATGGTGTGTTGTTTGCAATGTATGCAATGTGTGATGTGTGAGGAGTGAGATGTGTGATGTGTGCGACGAATCTTTGGTGGATGATGGATGTTTTGATGGGTTAAGGATGTTTTTGGATCTCTTGTAGATGTTTAATTATTCCTTTGATGATTAGATCACTTTATTATGCCACGTATATGTTATTACTTGAGATAGCACTTATATTCTCACGTTGAATATAGATAGTCCGATCCGTTTATTATTTATATAATACTCTAGATTTCAAGTTCATATACTTATAATTCTCTAGATTTCAGTTTTATTACTTATATTCTAACATTGAATTGGACTTAATTGGAGATTAGATTATTTACTGTATCATATATCATGTATGAGGACTCGTGTATGTATATAATGTTGGATCAAACGAACTGGATCGATTTGTTGTATACATTTAAGGGTTAGTGGGAATTAGACTTATTTTTGTATTCTGCCCAGAATTATATATTGCGTTATATTTTCATCGCTGATTTGATGACTCTGTGTTCTCTGCGATTTATGTTACATTGTGTATTTTTCTATCCTCAGGCATGACATGTGTGTATTGCTTTATACCGAGACTGTTTACATTTGGGTGAGTGGTTTTTATATTATGAGACATATTTCATGTAAGTCCCAAGGGAATATTCACATGTGCTTCACCCACATCGCCTAATTCTCCATGTACTCGACAGTATTATTTAGTAATACCCTTGAGTAATATGGGTATAGCGGTAGGGTGTTACATTGTCGGCATCAAAGCAGGTTTAGAACAATACAGAGTATATGAGACACCAATCCTGGCCTTAGATGAGACTTAGAGTCCCTGTCCCCATGGATGTGAGGTAGATGATTATTTATACTTTATTGATAGAAGGAGTATTCGATGATTACGGGGGATAATCATCTGGGACGTATTTGTATATTTCTTAGTATATAATAATAATATATATTTTTTCTACCTTTTATCGAGTGTAAATCTTTGTATTAGATGTAGATGAATAGAAGGAGGTTGAAGAGGTAGAAGAAATTGGCCCGACCAGTAGTGTCGGTATTGAAGATGATTGTTAGAACTCTATGTGGCTCTAAAGTGAGAATGAAGTTGTTCGGTAAGAGAAGCTATAAAAGACTCTAATTTGAATTTTGTATCGAATACTTTATGCTTATAAATTATGTTGAGGTAAGATGAGTGGTAAGATCCAGTAGTGATTAGAGTGATGCAGCAGAAGTATATAGATTGTTTTCCACTAAATATTTTGATTATTTGGTTGTTCTGATTGGACGACTGATGTTTTGATTTCTTTGCTTAGTTGTATTGATTAAACAATAATTTTTTGTAACATTAGATGTGATTAAAATAAATATGAAGATGAGAGCTTGCTTATTTATTTTTATGAATGGTTATTTGATGATGATCGAGGTTTTGGAAGTTGGATATTTTTAATTATATTAGTATAGATTATCCATAAACATTTTTATATAAGCAAGAATATTTCGAAAAAAAATCATTTTTGAAATAGTATATATATGATTCGGAATGATGATTTATTAGAAGTTAGTAAATGTTATTATAAAAGAATTTTTGAAGTAAAATTTTGTGTTTATCTATCCATTGTGCGTTTAAACATTCTAATTGATGTGTCTGACCAACGTTATAGATAGGGATTGCTTAACGCAAGAACGAGACTTATGGACACAAGATTTTGAGGATTGATAAATTATTTTAAAGAGAGGAATATGTTTTGAGTTATATTATAAACCAATATTTGAAATAATATTTTCAAGAAAGATATATTAATTATTTTGAAGGGATTACAAGAATTTAAAGAATATTCTAAGCAAACAAAATGCTTTAATAAATGAAGAGTTATTGTTTTGAAAGAAGTATATAATTTGAGGAAAAATGTAGTTGATATTTTGAAGCAGATGTTTTGAATGGAAAGTAATATTATAAAGAAGTATTTTGTGCTATATTTTGAAAAGGAAGTTATTAAAAAGAATAGCTTTTTTAATTAATCAAAATAGCTAAGAGAGCCTTAAAAATATGTACTTACTGATTATAGCATAAAAGTACTTTTTGGCGATTGAGCTAATGATTGAGCTCACATGTTATAAAGAGCAATCATCATATAACTATAGTGATTTTGAGTGGTAAATGGTAAGAACGAAATATATAATTGTTAAACAGCGACAAGAGTATTTAAACCAATCATTTGACCAGCAAGCATAAGAATACTAACAACTCGGGTATTGATATGAATTTCACAGGTTTATTTCAAATATTATGAAATTGAATTTCTCCTACTAAAGCGAACGAGATGAAATTGAAAATGAATTGTTTTGAAATATTATAAATTTATTTTTCTATATTTAGATGTTTGATGTGATAATTGCAGCTATTGAGCACTAGTAGACAACTATAGTCGATGGCGATGCAATGTTGATCACATGATCAATATTACAGCCAATTGGCAAAGTAAACCACTAGAAATTCATGGCATGTCACTATCACTAAATTTTGTATATACATTTAAATTTTGAATTTGTATAATTGTGATTTTTTTACAGTTGCATGCCTATCTTATTACATGATTATTTAAAAATTTAATGAGTGTTGTGGAAATGCTTAGGAAGTGATGCATTGTAGAGAAAATGATATGAAATTGGAAAATAATAACAATAACAATAATAATAATAATTTGGATTGAAATCGAGTATAGTAAAGATGTTCTGAAATCTCTTTTGAAATGAAATTGAAAAAAAAATTGACAAAAGAAATATTATATCGAGATGGTGATTTGGTGTAAAATATGTGATATGAAACTTATAATATATTGGAAAGACTAGAAATTATTTTGATTTTTGACTTGAGTATAGCAAACTGGTTTTATATTTTTAAAATCATATGATGGATTTGTTTGTTCTTAAGATGTGAATAAATGATTAAAACTTGGTTGAGGTAGTTAAATGAATCTATTTGTTGCTTAAAATTATTTTATTTTATTTCAAGACCCTTATGTTAGTATTAGAAACCATTATTTTTCAAAATGGATAATGTATTTGATTTTGATGGAGATAGATGCAACACTGGTTTTGGTATGTGACTAAGCTAAAACTTAAAAAAAGTCTATTCTACATAAGTAATTATCAAGATAAAATATCTATTAAATGATATATGTGAAAAAGTATGAAAATATGATATGCAAACAAGCAAGTTTTAAGAAATGGGGTGTGACAATTTGAAATGAAAAGAAAGAGCTTATAGTCCTTACTAATATGATCATAATTTGAGTTGGTGTAATCCGATTTTAGCAATTCTTCTTTCGTCCGTTAGATAATTACATAAACCACAACTTTCTTATTTATCACTTTCCAAATTTTGAAGCTTGTGAAGGTTTAAACAAGAATTACTGAATATATTGTTCGTTGTCCCAATTTGCAAGTAACCTAAAACTGAGCTAAACACAATTGCTCATAACTTTTCAACGGCTTATTCGATTTTGATGATTTTACCTATTTTGGAAAGCTTAGAACTTATGTAACAACTTATGTTTTGCAAAATTTTGACGTATACTAAGCTAAAAAAGTGGTTTACAGTGGTGGGCCTGCACTTACATAGACGTCTTAGATTTTAATGTTTTGTGAATTATCACCTTATTCTTTGGATGTTTGATGTTTTAATGATCCTGAAGATGTTTTGAAAGCAAAATTCAAGATTCTACAACTTTACTTTTGGAAATATTAAGTAGATTAGCATTTTTGATACTTAAATCTTTGATGCAAGATCGACAAAAGTGAAGATGCAACTTGATTACATAATCATATGAGTATAATATTACTTTATCCTTTTAAATGTGATCTTATATGAGTTGTTTGAGTTCAGATAAGTACATATCAAGCATGCTTGGACAATAAGGTGATGATGGTATAATTCTGCTTGCTTAGTAATAAACAAAATATTGCTTGAAAATGCTAAATAAAGGTACATTTTTACATTATAGCAAAATATATAGTGATATTATATTGTTTTCCCATGTTTTGGGATGCCCCTTGATGGGATGCCTCTTCAGAGATGTGTAGTTATATCGTGTTTTGATTTTCAGAACGCTCTCGATACAAATGAGACTCCACCAAAATTTTCTGAAAAATCCAACACTTAGAATATTTTTACAAAGATTTGTCGTTTGCGAAGAATAGAGAGTCATTATTTGAATCTATTTAAAATTGTAGCGTACGATAAGAGAAGTTGAAGTGTATAAGCCACATAAAGGATTGAGTAGTTGAGTTTGATAGTAGTGCATTGGAAATGAAGAAAGTCTGGGCATGAGTTGAGCATATCGACTTTTCTACTAGAAATTGCGAGGATACAGTTTTTTAAGGGGGAAGTCTGTAACAGCGGGACTTTCTATGCCATATAAATTAATGAATTCATTAAAATAAAGAGTGTTTGAATTTGATTTGTGATGATTTATATTTTTGAAATAAAAGTTTTAGTTAATTAAATTCTATTTAATAGTGGATTTTTGTTTTAATAAATTGAGTTGAATTAATAAACTCTTTTCGCATAAATTGTTGAAATAAATAAGATGTTTTAATCAATATAAACTATTTTGAGGAGAAATAGTTGGAAAACAAATTTATTTTTTAGTAAAGCGATGAATTATTAAATAAAAATATGCGAGCGTCGAATCAAAAAAATCGTCAATTATCAAGATGTAATTTATAAATTGAGGTGTGAACCATTTTATGCTAGACCGAAATTTATTCAAACATTAAAATTCAAATTCAAATACATTGAGAATTAAGTAAAATTTAAATTGATGTAAATTGAAGCCTACACTATTCCAGCCCAAAACAATCAAACCCATACCCATTTTTTCTCTCCTTGGATCTAGAAAACTCTCTGAACATCGAGCCTAAGCCCGAAACCGCTTTAATCAATTTAATCTTAATCATTTTCCTTAAATGGGAAAATCATGTTCAAAAAAAATATAACGTGAGGCGAATTTTCTTTTGTCATTGTTGATCGTCGCGAGATAAGGGAGGGATGCCGATTGTGTTCAAACGTTTCAAAGCAGAAGTCGTGATTGGGTATTATCGTAACCTGATGAAGGCCGATTTAGTTTCCAGCTATGGTGATTAGTGATGGCATGTGTGATGGTAGGTGGCTGACATTGGTCGTGAGTGGGTGAGGACAGAGGCGGCATATGTGGAGAACGTGATTAGGGTGCATGCGTAGAGGAGAAGTAGGTGAAATAGGTGATGGTGATAGGGTACGAGCATAGGGTATTGACGAATTAGTGGCTTGTGATGGAAGGCTGGTGTCGGCTGAGGTGGGTGGAATTGGTGGCTGTGTAGTTGCAAATCGGAGGAGATGGCAGGGCTATGGTTGTGTCAAGACAGCGATGGTTGTTGCTTTATGACGATAGGATTGGCGGAGGCTATATATCTTCGTTCAGCTAATTCAGTGAGTAAATCTCACTCACAGCTATGTCTATTTTTTCTATTTAATGCATTTTCCCCAATATGTTTTCTTGATTAGTTATTGGATGGATTATTGCATATGATTGGTTGAGTTGGTGATGAATTTGATTGTTTGGTGTTTGTTGATGGTTAATATTGCATATTATGATTTACTTGATTTTGTGATGATTATTGCTAGATTGTTGATGCGTGATTATTGAGTAATAATTAGATGTTTGAAAATAATTGAATGAAATTTGAAATTATTTAGAAAGGAGATAAACAAATTTGAAATATGTAAATTTAAAATAAATATATTAATTTAAAGATAAATAGTGAATTTTAAATGATTTCTTACTTAACAAAAGATGAGAAATAATTTGAAAGTAAACAGTGAATTGTGGAATGATGTATTATTTAATATTGAGATTTTGAATTAATGGAGAATTTAAAAGAGGAATAATTTTGAATAAAATATATAGGTGTAATAATTTTGATGATTTTGAAATTGAGAAATTATTTTTGGGGAAAAGATGAATTTTAGGATTTTGGATAAAATAAGGAAATTTTGAAGATTTGTATTATTATATACCGATGATTATAAAAGTATTTAGAAGATATTTGTGAAATGAAGTTCGAAATTTATATTTATAAATTGATGAATAATATGAATTAAAGTATGGAAAGTTTATAAAGGTAATGGTTAGATGAATGCAAATTATTTTATTCACTAAATGGAAAGTAACATTTGTTATAAAATGTAAATTGAATTTTGAAAGTAATATATATTATATGGATTAATAGCTTAAAAAGAAGTTTTTGAAATAAAGAAGAATTTTAATTAATGATTTTGAAGTGATATATTTCGGTTTGCAAATATTTTGAATGGAGAATATTTTTTGATGTGATTTTAAAAGTGGTTGAAAAATATAAATCCCTTTAAAGTATTTCTATATTATTAAAATGGACATTTGAAGTGCAAGTAATTTTGAGGTTTTAAAATTTATTTAGGGTTTAAATAAAAGGTTTTTTAAAACCAAATAAATTATTTTGAAACATGGATTTTTGAAATTAACGTGAGAACCAATGTAACGACCCGTAAAATTTCAACTGTTTTAATAACGTAATTGGTTGAAATTTTGTGAAATTTTAAACGATAAAATTTTGAGATATAAATTTGATATTTGGAATGCGTCTAGTTAAACATAGCAACTGGTAAATTTTCGTCCGATAATATGAAAGTTTATTTCGCGCGTAAATTCACTTCAATTTAATCAGTTAAAAAGTGATGAAAATAAAATGTTTCTGAAACCTAAATATTTTTTACATAGAAAAATTCTAAACCATCTTCTGAGCAAGATGTCAGTTTGTCGTTTTTCCAAATTCGGACATCTTTGGCTCCGTCGATCTTATTTTTCAGCGTTTTTCTTGCATTTTCCGCAGTAGAAAATTTCGAATTTTTATAATTCAATCATACCACTGATATTTGTATACCTTCTTGATCGTATCGTCGTGCTGGTCTCTACGATATATTCATTCTGTGTTTTGAAGCTCGGTACGAAACGGAACCCGTGTAAATGTTATCCGTACCGGTAACCAGTTGTGTCTATTGGTCTCTCACGTCATTTCAAATTCCACTGTTCAAACCAATTGTCATTTACATTTCGTATTCCCAAATATTAATATCAAGCCATTTCATATTCCACCTTTACAATTATTATTCACGTTCATTTTTTTATGCGTTCATTTTTTCTACTGAAATCTTCTTGTCTTCTATTCTCATTTGCTATCCATCTTCTTTTGCCTGCTCCCTTCATTTTCTCGTTCCCCTTTGTTTCATTTCTCTGAAAAAAAAAGAAAAAAAAATTCGTATAAAATTGAATCCACTTCCTCACAGACCAGCCTCCGCCTCCATTTGCCTGTCACCCACTCTTGTCTTCACAGCCGGCCTCATCTTCCCTCCGCCCAGACCCTCTAACCAAACCCGAAGTCCCCTACCATCCGGTCCCGCGACCACCTACCAATCACAGCACCTTTCCCTCACCTCTTCCATTGCATAACCGAGCCTCATCCGCACCCATGGCCTTCGGCCTGTCACCACCAACACCTCACGGCCATCGCCCACAGCCTCCGCCTACAACTCCGGCCCGACCCTGTGCCTCGACAGCAGATCTCCCCTTGCCGAAGCCTCTGCTCCACCCAGCAGCCTCCTTGGCAAGTGTACACCCACCACCGAAGCTTCTACCCCATCCACGTCATCTGCCGTGCACCAGCAATAGCCGATCTTCCATACACTCCACTGCCGTGAGCATCTCGTCACCATCCCAGCCTTGCGTACATCTCCTTGGTGTTTGTTATGAAAATATAGCAGGTTATACATATTAGTTATACAATTTTAGTTCGTTAATATATGTATATCTCATTTATTTTATAGTTTTCTATTTTCATAGTTTATATGTTTTTTTAGCATGCTACGTGCTGTCACTTTGCATAGGTTAGCTTATATCTTTTAAAGCATTATATAGTTTATACGTTTTTAAAGTTTGCTTTGAGAAGTTGTAGAGGTATTATATATGAATATATATGCTGATTTTTATGTAGATGTGTCGAGGGTTAAATGTGAGTATCTACGTTGATTTGAAAATGCATACAATATACGTTGCTTTTAAATATAAGTACTGATTTAGAGAATGGATACCAACATATATATACATGTATAGATTTTTATATTTAAAGTTAAACGTTGATTTGAAAATAAATATGTGTTGGAATTTACAATATGATTTTATTTATTTTATTTTTATTTGCACATAAATAATTATTTATATCTATACCAGTTCACTTATTTATTTATCCTCATCGATCCCGTTTTGATTTGATTTCGTCAATTTCTATCCATCAACTTTGTTCGTCGAATCATGTCCATCTAGCGTTGCTTTGGAATTCATAGCTCATCCCTTCGTCAAGTCTATCTAGCCTCGAAAGCTTTGTTTGTCGAATCGTGTCCATCTAGCGTTGCTCTGGAATTCATAGCTCATCTCTTCGTCAAATTTATCTGGCCTCGAAAGGTGAGCACTCACTCACGATTAACGTTCTTTTATTTATTAAATTTGATTTCAATTGAAACGACAATTGAAATATGCTGCTTACACTGTTATATATGCTATTGCCTGTATCAGTTCACCTGTGACATCTGACACCATTATCTGTTAATTATTTATGCGATGATAATACAGTTTGACTGATAATTGATTGATTGTTGATGTTTATATTGGACGTTAAATTGTTAGTGTTAAATGGTAAATAGTATGCCAAATTGAAATGGATATAGGATAGTTAACGATTTTAAAACTGATTTATATGTTAAATTTGATTAGTTGAATATGACCCCTTTTAATTGTTAAATTAATTGACATGTAGAATAGTGATAATTACACTTTGAACCATTGAACGTATATTTGATTAATTGTTGTAGTGTTAAAATATTGAATCGAATGACAATTGAAAAACCGTAATGCAATAATCTTTAATCTACATGAAATGATAGTGTAGATTCTAGAGATAATTATATTAATTCGTACAAATAACAATGCGAATTAATACGATTATTTCGGGATTATTTAAATTGATTATTGGATTGTTATTTTTTATTGTTATTGCTTGTTTATTTACTTTGACACCATCCCAGTTATCACACTGCAAGTTCCCTTTGTTATGCTTTGATTTTGAATTGAATTGGAATCGGGATGAAATGATAAATACCCAAATTGAACTTTGACTTAGGGTAGAGAATTAAATAAAAACCTGATTGGTCAATAATTTGATTTAAAAATTAAACGAAGATTTTATTTGAATGAATAATATAGTTTTGAAATGAAGTTGAAATTTGAATTTTTATTGAAAGGAAAATGTTAGTATTTAATAAATCTGAAACAAAATATTAACAGTGTAATTGTTGAAAGAATGTTGTTTAATTTGAGAAATGATTGAATTAAGTTTGAAATTATAAAACTTTGAAATTATTTAATAATTAAACTTTGAAATTATTTAATAATTAAGTTTTGAATTATTTAATAATTAATTAAGATTGA
This sequence comes from Allium fistulosum, assembly GCA_030737815.1. NCBI lineage: Eukaryota > Viridiplantae > Streptophyta > Magnoliopsida > Asparagales > Amaryllidaceae > Allium > Allium fistulosum. Next base: position 964,863,116 of record CM060902.1, on the reverse strand, counting down.
ATTATTTAATGATTAAATTAAATTGAATTTTTGAATAAGTGAATTTTACTTCGTAATAACTGAAATTGAGTTTCTTTATTAATTAAGTTTTTGGAAAATTATTTAAGTAAGTAAATAAGTGAAATGGAATTTCTTTAACAAGAAATGAAAATGTGATATTTTTGGAATTAATGTAAGACTTGTAATTGAAAGAACTGATTTGACGAATTTAATTTAATTCAAATTGTAAGTTTTGATTTAATGAAGTTGAACTTAAGAAATTGATGTAATGATTTGGAAATTTAATAAAAATTGTTTTGAATGATAAATTTACTTAACGAATATTGAATAAAATCGATAAATGAAGTTAAACTGATTTGAATGTTAAATTAAATTAATTTAAATGATTTCGGAATGAAACTTTTGTGCGAACTTGAATCAATATTTGAATTGTTTTCAATATAAAGATTGAAATTGAATTATAAGATTTTGAAATGGTAAATTGGAAGTTTTGAAACGTAAATTATTGGAAATTGGTTTTGAAAGACAAATGAAATGTTGATTTACGAATTCTAATTGAATTGAAATTGATTTGGTTTTTGAAATATGTAAACGACCAATCGGTGTAATAATTACGAAAGTTATTAAAGAGACCGGGATCGGTAATGGATATACTCTCTATCTGAACCACAACCACTTTAATAACTATACACGGAGTGATGATCCAGAATGAAGTGGTTGGAATGATGTACGTGATGACTGAAGAAAGAGAACGATAATGGATAGCCTTGACACTTGTGTCAAATTGGAAATGACTAAAACAGGAGCTGTGCCGGGCCAATGGAGGATTAGCTACCTCAAGTGGACACACTTCTTCGAACTACTTATTACTTGTTGTCGATTGGTGCACCCTTGATTTTGGGAGTGTTGTTTCACGGTGTTGCGGGCGCTGCGGCGTTGCGTTCTCACCAGTCCGGATCAGGCGAACGGTAGTATCACTACCTTGGGTATTGCCTCATGTGCCTTGTCATACTTGTATTCCATTTATGCGCGACCACTACAATTTTGATTTGTACCTTTAGTATATGGATTGCCCTCTGGTGACTTCCGGTTTTGGGGAAACTACGGTCTTGTATATGCTTTTGGGAATAAAAATGTGTTAAGGGTGGAATGGGCCATGTCTTAACGCTATTTTGATATCTTCTTATATTACTGATAGACATTATCTACTTATCGTACACTACTACATAGTAGATAGTTTAACGGATCCTTAAAGGATGGTTATTCCAAACATCCTTTGAGTTACTTGTATTTCAATTGCTATTTCACTTGAGTTGGATTTATTTATATAAGAATGTTAATCCTGACTCGAGTGTCTTGTGTTTTTGCTTTACGCTCGGGTCAGACTGAGTGTACCAGTATTCGAGACTCACCTTTGGAGTTGGAGCTTTTCTTGAAGATCCAGCCATCTAATCTGCTTTCAGTATTCGATGATTCCAGTGATGCATCCTGATTTGTATCTGATGTATCGTGTTACTCTTCCGTTATATCTGGTTTAACTCTGATATGTCGTATTTCTCTTCTATTGTAAACTCTGATGTATTTTATATATTCATATAGTAGCTTCATGAACTACTATCTCTTTTATTTCCGCTGCACTTATTACTCTGTGTCTGTGATCTGTGATTATTTTATTTACTGTATATGTTCAGTTTTGCCAAATTTAAATTAACAACGCGGTATTTTGAGCAATTCAACTCCGGCATGAGTGTCTACCTATACACTTATAATGGATGCGAATGGTCCAAAATTCTGGGTCGTTACAACCAATTATTTTAAGATGGAAATAAATAAAAGAGAATTATGATGTTAAGTTAAACTGAAGTATTTCTGTAAAAGAAAGAGAACGAAGTGAAATATATATAAATAAACACTTCAGCTCTATAAATATTAATTGAGTAGTTTATTGATGTGTGAATGGATGATTGATGATTACTTGTTACAAACGAGATGAAGTTATAATTACCCGCTATGTTGAATAATAAAACAAAGAATAATTAACATAAAGCATTTACACGAGAGTGATTTAAAGCAAAGCGGAAGTTTAATGTTGATTAATTGAGGGAGTTGTGTATATAATTATATTTCACTAGGTGCTATAGGACTTCTATGTGGGGTGTATTTATTTATTCAACAAAAGTATAACGTCAAATAATTCATTGAGAACAGAGTATTTTATATTTGGATGTCGGTGGATTATTCTATATTATATACCCATATTGATCAATATTATTTGGATTTTTGACTTGACATGTGAGGTAAATTATATTATTACTTATTTTAATTTAAAGCTGGAATATGATTATCTCTCCTTTTGAGTGGAAGGAGGAGTACGAAGTCCCAACGAGGATGTGATGGTCAGAAGTATTTTGCTAGCCCCATCCTAGCTTGACCGAAAGTGAGGTCGCTTCCTGATGGTTGCAACGACATGGCCCCCTCATCGCTTGGTTACGGTCTACTACACGGGCCAATGGGACGAATTTAGAACGAGAGAGGAGGTTAATGATGAGAGTGAGGAGCGAGGAGGCGAAGAAATGAGGAAGCGACGTGTGATGTATTGTGAAGCTAAAGATTAGTGAGGATGCTCACAAAAATATTACAAGTTGGGTCTCCCTTTGCACCTAAGAGGCATCGAGGCTCAAATGCAAACTCGGCTTCTAGCAGTAGCAATAAAACAGCACATATATATAGCAGTAGTAGTAGTGAAATAAAAATGACGAATAAAATGAATAAATTTAATACTTTTAAAGAAATATGAAAAATAGATGTTTATGGTGTGCTGTTTTGCAATATATGCGGTGTGCGATGCATGATGTGTGATGTGACATCCCGGAATTTCTAGCAATATCAATTTAATAATCTGCACTTAAAAATTAAATTGATTTGATAATATTGGTTAATAAGATTTGAATTGCTTTAATAATCTTCTTTAAAATAAATATTTAACTGATAATTTATCTTTTAAAAGGCTAATGAACTGCTTCTGTTTATAATGTGTATATAGTTGTATATATATATTGTAAATAGAAATTTTGGTTTGAATTTAATAAATAAATAAGTCTTGTTTTCAAATTCCAATATTTTGGTAATTATAATTTGATTTAATATATATATCTTTTTAAAAGCTATTTAATAAATAACTATATGGTTTAAAATACTTAAGATAAATGTTAATTGTTTTAAATTTTATTTTAGCTTAAGTTGAATTTAAATAAGATTAACAAATAGGTTTGTTTTATTTTCTTTTTAAATTTAGCTTGATAAAATAAGTAGTTTATTAATATAGAGGTAATTTCTTTTATAAAATATTTAAAATAAAATCAATCTTATCAATGCAAACATAAGTATAAATCAAATATATGGTTATAAACATAAGTATAAATACATAAACATAAGAACTATGATATTAACATAAGTTAAAATTTATAACCAATAACTAAAACAAAACAAAAAAAATATTTGTACATAGGGTAATAGAGTAGTGCATAACCAGGCAAACAAAGTAAAGAAATGTTGCCTGTAAGGTAGTATGCAGGCAAGAATAGAAAAGAAGACAAGTATGAAAACATAAAGTAAAAGCAAACCAGGCTTTGTATATTTGTATGTTGACTGTAAAGCTTAGAAATGAAGGCAAGATCAAAGTAAATAAAATATCTATGTACATGCTAGACATATAAGGTAAGGCTGTAGACATAAGGGAAAATGTATTCAGGTTGTACAGGAAGAATTAAATGAGCATGTACACTTGAAAATAAGCATATCTTCATGTTTGTACACTTGAAAGGAAAGGTATATATATATATACAATCATAAGTACATACGAATTAATATAAGATAAGTATTAGTAGACATATAGAGGACAACTTCATTTAATGCTCATATCTATAGCACACTCTAACATATCAATTCAGCCTCTTTATTTTCTAACATATCAATTCAGCCTCTTTATTTAAAAAAAAGGGAAAAAATCTCTGATCAAATCTGGTGCAAGTGCAAATATCAGCCCTGTGTACTTGTTTTCGTTATATCAAGCTTCTTTTTTTTCTTTTTCGTTCATCAAACAATGTATACCAGAAAACAACCCGCAATCATCTCCTTAAAAATATTTTTCAAGCCCTGTGACCATTTCCAAATCAGAGAAAATCAAAACTAAGTCCTATAATCTTTTTATCAAGCCTGGAATCAAGTCTTGAATCATCTCATCATCAAGTGTCAGTTCAGCTAGGCATTCCAGTTTCAAGCTTTTTCAAAACCAAGATAAAAAGGCTCTGTCTTTGTTTGCAAATTTTCAGGTGAGTAACACTTTTTTAAAAAACTAAAGAATCTGGATTTGGTTGCATGTTTATATCTGGAAGATGTGAGTAAACAAACCTTTAAAAACAGTGATATGGTTGTTAGCTTTATTTCATGTGATGACCCTATATGAAGAAGTTGTTTTCATGATTGATTTTGTTTGAATATACATGAATTGCTTTGTTTATATGTGGATATATATGTTGCCCCTCTGTTCTCTGTTATTTAGCAAGTAAGCAACTTTTGTTTTAAACTTAAAAGAATGAATCTATTGGATACTTATCTGTAAGTAAGTATGTATATGACTCCTCTGGGCATATTTAAAGATGGATGTATGGTTGCAGGCTATTGTTATATATGTCCTCTGTTTAAAACTGTAAATACAAGATTTTAGTCAAAAATCATTTTCCCTTGATCTGCTTGCTATTTGAACTTTGTGTTAAAACAAAAATTGTTCGTTTTAGCCTATATGTAAGATTAAAATTTATTTGAGTCGAAACAAATTTGTTAATAGCTCAGGAAATCAAGAAAACTGTCATATCTTCCATATGTTAAAAATTCGAACTTTACAATTCACAAATTCAAATATGTAAATGAAACTTTTATACTTTAACATGATTTTTAAGGTAAAAATCATAAATTTTAGAATTATAATCAGAGATCAGTTTGGGTTTGTTTAAGTTGAGCATTTCGAGTTGTCTTGGTCGATCTAAAGGGTCGGAGGGATCGAGCTTCCTCCTGGAGGTGGTGGAGTGACCGGTGTCGATGGGAAAATTTTCTGATGGCAGTGAATATCAGTGTGGAGGTGGAAAGTTTGATTTGAAATCTGGTAACCTAGTTTTTGTCGAAGGTTTGTATTTTGTTCGTTCGACCTTCCCAGTTGATCGAGTGTAGTAAGACTTTGGAGATTGGAAGAGGAGGGGTTGACGATGGTGTGACTGGAAGCGCTTGCGTTCAGATGATTGGAGACGAGAGTGTGAGGCGATCTTGTCGCGTTCGCCTGATTCCAGTTTCGACTGTAAGGGTCGATTTTCGTTCGTGCTTAGTGAGGTCGATTTGAGAGTGAGAATCGAGTCTGGAAACGATTGCCGATGCGTGGAGCAAGTCGCCGGAGGTGGCGATGCCACCGATGCTATGTGCACGTGCACGTGCACGTTTTGAGTTGTTGGAGTTTGGCTGTGGGTTGCGTTTTTGGGGAAGAAGAAGAACTCGGGGTGTTGCTCGTGTTTTAGTGTGAGTGACTCGAAGGAGCTGGTATGAGAGTGTTTGTGAATGACTCGAGTGTTAGATCGAGTTGCCTAAGGGTTAGACTCCAGTAAGTGAGTGTGTTGTCTGGGTTTTTTAAAAAGGGAAAAGCTATTACAGTTTTAAAGCAAGTAAACCCAGTTTTAAGGGGCTTTGCACGAAAGGTCCCTATTTCTGATGGTGTTACAAGAAAAGTCCCTGTAGAAATAAGTATGTAAATTTAGTCCCTATTTTTTCTAATCAGAAAACGCAAATTAGCTTGCACTTTTTAAATTTTCAAAATTTTCAAAATCAGAAAGCGCAAACCAGCTTGCTTTTTACTGATAGAAAGCGCAAGTTACCTTGCGCTTTTCAAAAATTTCAAAAATTTTAAAATTTTCAAAATTAGAAAGCGCAAGTTACCTTACGCTTTTCAAAATTTTCAAAATTAGAAAGCGCAAACTAGCTTGCACTTTCGTGATAGAAAGTGCAAGTTAACTTGCGCTTTTCAAAATTTTAGAAAATTTCGAAAAATATTTCAAAATTAGAAAAGTGCAAGTTATCTTGCATTTTCTGTCCGAAAAGTGCAAGACGCTTTGCTTTTTTTTATTTTTGAAAAATAGGGACCAAATTTACAAATTCATTTCTACAGGGACTTTTTGTATAACAACATCAAAAACATGGACCTATGACTCTTTTCTTGCAGTTTTAAAGTATTTGAATAATTTGTTTCCAAAGGGAAAACGTTTAACAAGTTTAAATGTGTATTTAAAGTAATCTAGTTTTAACAATAAATGTTTAAATTGTTTTGCTTTGAAGAAATTATATATTTTCAATTTTATTTTTGATTTGGAAAATGTTTCCAAATGAAAGTAAAATGATATAACTAAGTATATAATAAAGATGAATAAATTATCTTTTAAATTATTTAAGTTGAGATTAATTAAGGGTAATTAATGAGTAAAATTAATTAAGAGTTAATCACTTAATAAACATTAATTGGTGTAATTGATTAATGTTAATAATCAAAGGGTAATTACTGAAGGTAATTTAATTAAGAACAATTAATTAATGATAGTAATTAGAGATTTATTAATTAATTAAAGACTAATTAATGCAAGTAATTAGTAGTTGATTAATAGAAGAATTTGAGGGTAATAACTTAATGAGATTGATTTGAAGTTAATTAATGGAAGAAATTAAGGAATTTATTACTTAATATAATTAATTGAGTTTAATTTGATTTGTTTAAGTTAATTAATTTAGTTTAATTAATTTAAATTAATCATTGGATAATTTGATAAGTATAATTACTTAAATGTAATTAATGAAGTGTAATTACTTAATGAAGTAATTAATGGTAATTACTGTATGTAATTAATGGAAGATGATTTAATATGGAAGTAATTTAGATTAAATTACTTTGTATAATTAATCAAGGGATTGATTGAGATAATTTGTGACGCCCCACCTCTATACCCACACTAGCCAAGAACACTACGGTGTAGTGCTGTCAACTAGCACGGAGAATAAGGCTGTTGAGGAGCAACCATCTATGTAATTGCCTTGTGCGAGCACCGATATGTCAGATAATAAAACATTGCATTTCATTTTTAGAGGAATACCGACATACCGATACAAACTCAAAGCTACTACACAGTGGCTATAATAGTTTAGGACAATAGATATAAAAATAACACAGATAACATAAATGCGGAATAAAGATGGAACGAAAAGTCTCATATATACAATAACTGATATCAGTTACAATACATTTGACACAATACAAATGATACAACTACAACTGTCGACTCAAGAAGTTATATATATACAAGTACATTATCGACTAATATACATGAATACATTATCATCTTAAAACAGACACACTGACTACTACAACAGTACGAAGACCACTTCAACTGATATAAAAAGTCTTCATAGCTCTAGCAGCAACCCAAAGCTAAAGATCTACAACCTGTAAATACTCGGTCTGACCCGAGTATTACATTCAAAAGAAAATAATACTCGGATCAGTCTAATTCAAAATCAGTTATTAGAGCATAGAAGCAATAATAATCAATCTCAATATAGATGACAGTCACAGAAATCTCGTATATCCAACTCTCGATACGAGAATTGGATAACGGCAGATATACACTAAACAGTGTTAATCCACAAAACAGAAATCCAAAGCAGTTTAAGCAATTGAAATGTCAATTTAAAAATATCAATGCTAATTGGCTGCAGTACACGCTAACGTGTGCTGCCTCGCCAATACAGCCTACGAATTACGCAACAGGTCGATGAATTAAGGATAAAAGAAATATCGATTAAAATCTGTCAATTCTGGGTGGCTGCAGTGCACGCACGCGTGCACTGCCTCGCCACTATCGCAAGAGATACGCAAAGGCTCAGTGAAAGTCACAAATGATCACCAGGTCAAACCCCAAAATCGGGTTCAACTCAAGTGATTCAAAAAGCAAATCCCAACAGGGGGAAAAACTGCAAAACACGAGCAACTGCAGACGTAAGAGAATACGAAGCAACCACCACGATGAAGCTACAGTAGCAAACAGTTGCAAAGACAAGGGAAGAATGCAACTAAACAAAACATAGGTGGACATGCCAAGGCAAGGACGCATGCATTTAATGCTAAAGCAAATATATATGACAACTTCCAAGCTAGGCTAGGACGTATCAATGTTAAAAGCAATAAAAGTTGCTACTATTCACAAAAGAAAGCTTTGCACTTAAACCCAAATTAATGTGTTCAATTGCAAGACTACAAAGCAAAGGCAACTAGGAAGCAACAACCTGATCAAAGACCAGTAAACTGCACAAGTTACCAAACCAAACTGAAACAAATGCCAGGCTAAGATGGCAACAATGACCAGAATGTGTACCAGTACACAAATACAAAGGCCACAACAAAGACAACAGTGACCAAGTATTATGCAGACTCAAGTTTATATCAAGCAACAATATATACAGGTGATGTTAAATGATCTAGCCGAAGCAGTTCTAAAATAGTCGACGTACAGGAACCAAAGAATGAAGCAACAGAATGCTCCAAGTTAGACTCAAGAAAAGGAACAATCACAAACCAACATAAATGAAACTGCAAAATAATAATCCAGTCCACTTACACAATGCAAGTGCAAACTCGAAACTGCAAATATACATGATGAATCAAGCTATAGATCAATGAAGACTACAAAGCAATGCAAAAAGCATTATGACATCAAGATCAAAACCAGAAACAACATTAGTGCATTCACTGCCAGGCTATCAGATACCACTTATAGTACTATGTGTTTTTAAGAAATGTCAGGCTATAAACGAAAGCATGAAAATTTCCAAACTTATGTATACTTTTTATTAGAAGACCTGATCATCTAAAATGTAAGCATTCTTATCAAACTATGTTAAGCTCAAGCTCTGAAACAACTAAGTTAAGCTCAAGCTCTAGAACAAAATATGAAATAGATGTGCTGCTGTACCAACTAGATTAGTTGAACATAAATATAGTTTGTACGTTATGTGTGTGTATTAATCTATACATGTTATTACTTCAAAAGACTCTCATCTAGAATCAGTTTCTAACAAATAAGTTTGGACTTCAGACCTGAAATAAACAAAGTGTACTAGAAACTATATCAGGTCATATAAGCACTCTGAAATCGTCTAATATCCAATCGTATGCAATAATTGGATGATCATGTTCTAAAGCATGAAAATTTAGTTTATAAAATTGCTATTTTGTTCATCCAGCAAGAAACAATCATTCACAACAATTACCATAGGTAATTTACATAGCAACACATTTATAGGGTTTTTAGAGGTAGATTCGTGAGGGATTAACTCAGATAAACGAAATCCAGACTTTCGTATGAATTAGATGTGAGTGATGAACACTCACCTTGTTCGAAGTGAAGAGCACGCTTGATCGGAGGAGCACGCAACAATTAATAATTTTGACTGAACGACGCGTTCGAATTTTCGCAAATCCCTAATCTTCAGAGAGCAAAGAGGAAGACAACTGATCGATAATTCAAACACGCAAACATCCAAACACGATCGATCACAAAGGGCTGAGAGCAACACAGTGAAACGAGCAAACGTGATTCAGTCGACATCAAAGCCCTAATTTTTGAAAAGAACCGAAGCCCTAATTCTCCGCAGCAAAGAAGAAAGAAGCGGCCACCATTTATTTTTTTCAGAGCAAAGAAAAGGGTCGATAATTTTTCTCAGAGGATCGGGCTAATACCTTTATCACGGTATCAAAAGAAAAAGGTATGGGCCTAAATTTTAAAGCCCATCAACAATTTCTCAACCATTTTTCAAAAGAATTTCAACTCGATAAAATTCCAATAAGAATTGGCGAACGATTTAATAACCCAGTGTCGATAATTAATTGCTACGAATTTGCGGGTTGTTACAGACTCCCCTCCTTAGAGATATTGCGTCCACGCAATCATAGGGAATAAATGAATAAAAGGTAACAACCATAAGAACATAACAATGTCGAATGCATAAGCAAAGCAAAGGTCAACAGGGAAGTATAGGAATTATGGAAGTATCAGATATAGAATCAAAAGGTTCGACTGATTCAAATCAAAAGAATCAACAACCGTGGGGATCAAGGAATCAAAATCAGACGACTATCAGAAGCAAGAATCAATCGAGTTCCAGTATTTAAAAGAAAAAGGAAAAACAGAGCAGAAATCACGTACTGCACGAATTGAATGTGAGTAAATCAAATTACTCACCTGAATCGTCAAAGAAAAGACGAAGCTAAAATCTCAAAATCGCAAACATTCAATCATCAAAAACGATAATTGAATTTTCAAAAATATCTGATTATCAAAAACGAAAATCAGAAATCACAAAGATTCGATTATAAAATCGAAAAATATTTAATTATCTCAAACAATAATCAAATTTCACAAATATCTGATTATCAAAAACGATAATCAGAAATCACAAATATTCGATTATCAAATCGAAAAATATTTAATTATCTCAAACGATAATCAAATTTCACAAATATCTGATTATCAAAAATGATAATCAGAAACACCAATATTCGATTAATCAAATCGAAAAAAATATTTAATTATCTCAGACGATAATTAAATTTCACAAATATCTGATTATCAAAAACGATAATCAGAAATCACAAATATTCGATCAATCAAATCGAAAAATATTTAATTATCTCAGACGATAATTAAATTTCACAAATATCTGATTATCAAAAACGATAATCAGAAATCACAAATATTCGATTATCAAATCGAAAAATATTTAATTACCTCAAACGATAATCAAATTTCACAAATATCTGATTATCAAAAACGATAATCAGAAATCACAAAGATTCGATTATCAAATCGAAAAATATTTAATTATCTCAAACGATAATCAAATTCCACAAAGATCTGATTATCAAAAACGATAATCAGAAACACAAATATTCGATTATCAAATCGAAAAATATTTAATTATCTTAAATGATAATCAAATTTCACAAATATCTGATTATCAAAAACGATAATCAGAAATCACAAAGATTCGATTATCAAATCGAAAAATATTTAATTATCTCAAACGATAATCAAATTCCACAAAGATCTGATTATCAAAAACGATAATCAGAAACACAAATATTCGATTATCAAATCGAAAAATATTTAATTATCTTAAATGATAATCAAATTTCACAAATATCTGATTATCAAAAACGATAATCAGAAATCACAAACATCTGATTATCAAAAACGATAATCAGAAGTCATAAATATTCAATTAACGAGTCCGGAATTAACCGAAGTAGTAAAAGTATGGTTTCATAGTCCGTACTTTTGCTAAATCGTTTAAATCTCTTTATCGTTTCCTTGAAAGTGCAGAATTGTGTATTTTAAAAATAACATTTCACATTCTCAAACGGACAAGTCCGGAATTAAGCGAATCAGTAAAAGAAAGGGGTCATAGTCCTCGATTTTTCTGAAATGTTTAAATCGCTTCCTCGTTCTTTTGAAAATGTAAGCTGTAAAAATTTGAAAACAATTTTAATTTATATTTTTGAAACAACTTTTAAAAATAAAGAATTTTGAAAACGCGTGATTAAATTAGCAATATCAGTGTTGCGGGAGAACCGCTTGTAAATCCATTTCAAAATTGACGGTTACCGAAGTTAACACGTCAAAGTCTCATTAAAATAACTGGCATCAAAATATAATACCAAATGAATTTTCATTCATCAAAATGTCACAAGAATCTTCTCAAAGATAGAAAGGGATATCATACCCTAAACTTGTATTCATAACAAGTTAATAACACATGAATTCACCAATACACATAAATTGACGAAACTTGTCAATAGAAATCACGAAAATTGGTGAAGCACAAATTCTAGAAATCATCACAAGAAATCCAGAAAACACATGAAAAGGATGGCCAATCCCAAACAGGAGCATGAAAGCCGGTACATTGACGCAGTGCAAACGGTACGTCCAATGAACCAGAAAGCCAAGACATCGATGTAGTACAAACGGTACATCAGATGAATCAAACATTGACGCAGTGCAAACGGTACGTCCAATGAATCGGAAAGACAGAGACATCGATGTAGTACAAACGGTACATCAGATGAATCGAACATTGACGCAGTGCAAACGGTACGTCCAATGAATCAGAAAGCTAAGACATCGATGTAGTACAAACGGTACATCAGATGAATCAAACATTGACGCAGTGCAAACGGTACGTCCAATGAATCAGAAAGACAGAGACATCGATGTAGTACAAACGGTACATCAGATGAATCGAACATTGACGCAGTGCAAACGGTACGTCCAATGAATCAGAAAGACAGAGACATCGATGTAGTACAAACGGTACATCAGATGAATCGAACATTGACGCAGTGCAAACGGTACGTCCAATGAATCAGAAAGACAGAGACATCGATGTAGTACAAACGGTACATCAGATGAATCGAAACACATTAAAAGTACTTGGGTTGCCAGCCCACAAAGAAATGAGACGAAGCTCAATAAAATGAAGTACAGTCCTTCATATGGACAAAGAGACATCGCACAATTGCTAGTCTAAATCATAAAATGATCATCATGATCAGCGAGAAGTGTCAATCACACCAAGCTAGTAAATATATGAGTTTAGCTTCATGTCCCATAACCACTTGCTTAACTTAAATATTTACGAACAAGCTGTAAATCTTCACTAGGAAATTGTCACAAAAAGGGTTCAATCGAACAAGTCCAAGAGTTAACCGACGAAGTGAACGCAAGCGTTTCATACCACCCGTTTTACTAAGTCGTTTAAGTCGATTTCTCATTCGAGTGAAGTAAAGGCTTGTATATACTAATAGATTGGAAAACGGTTTAGAAAAAAAAAGAGCTTTGTAGTAAAATAGTTTTGAAATCGTTTGGAAAAAGGATTTTAATATTTACTACTAGTATAGAAAACCCTTATATTTTCAAAGTGACAAATCACAAAAATGATTGTAGAAACAATCAATCACAAGAATTCACATACGAAGATGTGAATGGAATTCAAAGAAATCGATACTGAATCCATCAGAAAGTATGTTCACAAAAATCCCGAAGAAAATGTCATCAAAGTTGCTAATAAATGATAGCAACAAATCGGGGAAATGATCAAGAATCGATTAAATTAGGAAACCAAGTCAGTTCACTAAAATTTCACGTTCGAAGACGTGAATAAAATCCAAAGAATTCGATTCCAAATTCATCAAAGTAGGAATACCCAAAAATTCCAGAGATAGAAGTTATCAAAATCGACAAAGGTGATAACAACTAATTAGAAAAGAAGAATCGATTATCAATTGGAAAAACAAAGCAAATCGAGCAGAAATGCATAAATGACTTCAACAAAAGTAAGAATCAAGTCAATGTCGAAGTCAACAATTAATAGCCGCCGTCGAGTACAAAATGAATCAATCATCATTATCAAAGAAACCAACGGCAAACAAAATCAGAGTCTTGAAAATCAAGAAATTAGCAATTTCCCAAAAACAGAGTGACCAAAGTCGAAGGGAAATCCAGATTAGGAAAACACAAAAATAAGCGTTAGGAATTCATACCTAACAGTCAAAAATAATCATGTGTAAAGATGAGAGATAAAACATCGACAAATAGTTGTAACACATGCTCCATCTAAGTTATGTTTTATAATTGTCCTAAACCCCAGGCTCTGATACCAAGCTGTGACGCCCCACCTCTATACCCACACTAGCCAAGAACACTACGGTGTAGTGCTGTCAACTAGCACGGAGAATAAGGCTGTTGAGGAGCAACCATCTATGTAATTGCCTTGTGCGAGCACCGATATGTCAGATAATAAAACATTGCATTTCATTTTTAGAGGAATACCGACATACCGATACAAACTCAAAGCTACTACACAGTGGCTATAATAGTTTAGGACAATAGATATAAAAATAACACAGATAACATAAATGCGGAATAAAGATGGAACGAAAAGTCTCATATATACAATAACTGATATCAGTTACAATACATTTGACACAATACAAATGATACAACTACAACTGTCGACTCAAGAAGTTATATATATACAAGTACATTATCGACTAATATACATGAATACATTATCATCTTAAAACAGACACACTGACTACTACAACAGTACGAAGACCACTTCAACTGATATAAAAAGTCTTCATAGCTCTAGCAGCAACCCAAAGCTAAAGATCTACAACTTGTAAATACTCGGTCTGACCCGAGTATTACATTCAAAAGAAAATAATACTCGGATCAGTCTAATTCAAAATCAGTTATTAGAGCATAGAAGCAATAATAATCAATCTCAATATAGATGACAGTCACAGAAATCTCGTATATCCAACTCTCGATACGAGAATTGGATAACGGCAGATATACACTAAACAGTGTTAATCCACAAAACAGAAATCCAAAGCAGTTTAAGCAATTGAAATGTCAATTTAAAAATATCAATGCTAATTGGCTGCAGTACACGCTAACGTGTGCTGCCTCGCCAATACAGCCTACGAATTACGCAACAGGTCGATGAATTAAGGATAAAAGAAATATCGATTAAAATCTGTCAATTCTGGGTGGCTGCAGTGCACGCACGCGTGCACTGCCTCGCCACTATCGCAAGAGATACGCAAAGGCTCAGTGAAAGTCACAAATGATCACCAGGTCAAACCCCAAAATCGGGTTCAACTCAAGTGATTCAAAAAGCAAATCCCAACAGGGGGAAAAACTGCAAAACACGAGCAACTGCAGACGTAAGAGAATACGAAGCAACCACCACGATGAAGCTACAGTAGCAAACAGTTGCAAAGACAAGGGAAGAATGCAACTAAACAAAACATAGGTGGACATGCCAAGGCAAGGACGCATGCATTTAATGCTAAAGCAAATATATATGACAACTTCCAAGCTAGGCTAGGACGTATCAATGTTAAAAGCAATAAAAGTTGCTACTATTCACAAAAGAAAGCTTTGCACTTAAACCCAAATTAATGTGTTCAATTGCAAGACTACAAAGCAAAGGCAACTAGGAAGCAACAACCTGATCAAAGACCAGTAAACTGCACAAGTTACCAAACCAAACTGAAACAAATGCCAGGCTAAGATGGCAACAATGACCAGAATGTGTACCAGTACACAAATACAAAGGCCACAACAAAGACAACAGTGACCAAGTATTATGCAGACTCAAGTTTATATCAAGCAACAATATATACAGGTGATGTTAAATGATCTAGCCGAAGCAGTTCTAAAATAGTCGACGTACAGGAACCAAAGAATGAAGCAACAGAATGCTCCAAGTTAGACTCAAGAAAAGGAACAATCACAAACCAACATAAATGAAACTGCAAAATAATAATCCAGTCCACTTACACAATGCAAGTGCAAACTCGAAACTGCAAATATACATGATGAATCAAGCTACAGATCAATGAAGACTACAAAGCAATGCAAAAAGCATTATGACATCAAGATCAAAACCAGAAACAACATTAGTGCATTCACTGCCAGGCTATCAGATACCACTTATAGTACTATGTGTTTTTAAGAAATGTCAGGCTATAAACGAAAGCATGAAAATTTCCAAACTTATGTATACTTTTTATTAGAAGACCTGATCATCTAAAATGTAAGCATTCTTATCAAACTATGTTAAGCTCAAGCTCTGAAACAACTAAGTTAAGCTCAAGCTCTAGAACAAAATATGAAATAGATGTGCTGCTGTACCAACTAGATTAGTTGAACATAAATATAGTTTGTACGTTATGTGTGTGTATTAATCTATACATGTTATTACTTCAAAAGACTCTCATCTAGAATCAGTTTCTAACAAATAAGTTTGGACTTCAGACCTGAAATAAACAAAGTGTACTAGAAACTATATCAGGTCATATAAGCACTCTGAAATCGTCTAATATCCAATCGTATGCAATAATTGGATGATCATGTTCTAAAGCATGAAAATTTAGTTTATAAAATTGCTATTTTGTTCATCCAGCAAGAAACAATCATTCACAACAATTACCATAGGTAATTTACATAGCAACACATTTATAGGGTTTTTAGAGGTAGATTCGTGAGGGATTAACTCAGATAAACGAAATCCAGACTTTCGTATGAATTAGATGTGAGTGATGAACACTCACCTTGTTCGAAGTGAAGAGCACGCTTGATCGGAGGAGCACGCAACAATTAATAATTTTGACTGAACGACGCGTTCGAATTTTCGCAAATCCCTAATCTTCAGAGAGCAAAGAGGAAGACAACTGATCGATAATTCAAACAAGCAAACATCCAAACACGATCGATCACAAAGGGCTGAGAGCAACACAGTGAAACGAGCAAACGTGATTCAGTCGACATCAAAGCCCTAATTTTTGAAAAGAACCGAAGCCCTAATTCTCCGCAGCAAAGAAGAAAGAAGCGGCCACCATTTATTTTTTTCAGAGCAAAGAAAAGGGTCGATAATTTTTCTCAGAGGATCGGGCTAATACCTTTATCACGGTATCAAAAGAAAAAGGTATGGGCCTAAATTTTAAAGCCCATCAACAATTTCTCAACCATTTTTCAAAAGAATTTCAACTCGATAAAATTCCAATAAGAATTGGCGAACGATTTAATAACCTAGTGTCGATAATTAATTGCTACGAATTTGCGGGTTGTTACATAATTAATTAAGGAGTAATTAATTTATTGATGAAGTAATTATGGGTAGTTAATTACTGAAATGTGATTAATCAAGATTGATTAATAAATGTGGTTTAAGTAAAGATTAATTACTTAATATAATTAATTTAAATGGCATAATTAATTAAAATGTAATTAGGGATCATTAAATTATATAATTAATGATGTAAGTAAGGATTGATTCATTTAGATTAATTAATCAATAATAAGTAATTTTGAGTAATTAATTAATGCAATTAATTAAGGATTAATGTAATTAATTATAGTTAATTAATAAATGAAGTAATTAAAGATTAATTACTGTATTTGGTTAAGGGTAATTAATTTGTGAAATTAATTGAAAGCTAATTACTTGAATGTAATTAAAAGTTAATTAATCAATGATGATTAATTAAGATGGAAATTAAAGAATGATTAATTAATTGATTAGTAATTAATAAATGGTTATGAAAGCAAGATTTATAATGATGAAGTAATTAATTTAATTTACTTTAAATTAATTAGAGATAGAAGTAATTAATTTAATTCATTTTAAATTGATTATAGATTGTGGTTAATAAATCATTGCTTATGGTTGAACGATATTGATATCCCATTGATTTATTGTGATCTCAGATATGAGTTGAATAATATCTATTGTGATATGGATGCTTGGTTTAAGTATGATAATATTGATTATCTGTTTGAGTTGATAGTATGGATTATTTGTTTATGATGATAATGTGGTTATCCATTGTTATATTGTGATTTATCTATCTGTATGTATATAGATAATTAAATTGAATTGTTTTAAACTCTAAAACAACTTGGACCTAAAAGATGGCGATTTGGATTTCGATGAGACTGGGATCGGGTTTCCAGATTTGGATATCCGAAAACCACATCGATCCGAATTAACGATAGGTCGTGAATCTCAAGTGAAGGTGAAGATTCAGAGTGCAAGGGTTATAGTCGTTAACTCTGAGGGTGATTCCAAAATGAGTGTAACGAGATAATGCCTTCGGTTTCGTTCGAACCCGGAACGAACTTGTATGGATTGAATGCTTTCAGAACATCGTCAGGTGAACGATGAGCATTCTAAGAGATGTGTTCTCTAAAGGTAATCGTAGCCTCAAGCCTCATCAACCGGGAATGGCTAAAACAGGGGAGGTGCAGCAAGGTTAGTGGGTAGCACCCAAGTAGGACTAGATTACCCCTGTCTAGAGTCCCTTTTTATTCGGCTTAGTGAGCAGTTGGCGACGGCCATCTGTGGGGTGTCTTGTGCGGGAATTATCCAGTAAGGGATGTTCCGACCTTGTGTTGCAGGGGACTTAGGGTGGGTCCTCGGTACGCTGATCTAGGCCAGGTACTGTGACGGGCGGTACCCCAGTAGCCCTGCCATTGTATGGAATCCAATCTCCAATAAGTGCCGTACGTATTAGTTGTGCCCAACTACGTTGGAACGTGAGATGTAAGCATTCCAGCTATTTCCGTATTTTACTTGAAAACCCTAGACACTATTATAATATCACTGGATTTCCTATCAAATGTTTGGTTAGCGTAAGGTAAAAACTTTTCCATGTTTATGTGTGGAAAGTCTTACGTGATACCTTTTGTTTTCAAAGAATTTTCAAAGTTAAGCAACTTTAACCTGTTACTCATACCAGACCCATGTCTGACCCGGAGTTTATTTCTGTTTTTCTTAAACTCTCGGGTACTCAAATTTTTACGACTAGCCAAGGGATTCAGGTTAGCTTTGACGAATTGTGGAGGAGCAATGGAGCAGGAGGCTTCAGCGATTATAGATATATAGTTTTCCGCTGTGTTGGTATCTTTGTGATGTATTTGAGTTGTATCGAGTTGTATTAACTAGACAGGTGTTTATAACTGTCTAGTATGTGATGTATTATCTGTGTAACTCTGATTGATGTTGTATATTATGTAATATTTATGTGATATATTATATTTCATTCGTTCCGCTGTTGAGATTCTGACGTTGTTTCTTCTTTCTTCTCTATCTTTTCTATTTCTCACCCCTTTCTTTCTTAAAGATGATGCAACTTTCGGGTAGTAGAAAGTTAGGTCGTTTCATGTGAGGTGTGCGATGTGTGCGATAGATGATGGATGTTTATGTGTTTGATGGATGTTTTGATGGGTTATGAATGTTGTTGGATGTGTTGTGGATGTTTGATTGTTCTCACTTTATTATGATGTGTATATGTTATTATTTGAGATATCACTTATATTCTCACCATTGAATATAGATATAGTTTGACCTATTTATTATTTATATAATATTCGGGTCAGTCCGAGACATTTCAGATTCAGAGACGATGAGTCCAGATGTGCTTATTGGACTTAGTTGGAGATTAGATTATTTACTGTATCATTTGTCATGTATCGCGACTCATGTATGTATATAATGTTGGATTAAATGAATTGGATCTATTTGTTATATATATTTGAGAGTTAGTGGGAATAAAACTAATTTTTATATTTCATTCAGACTTATATGTTGTATTATATTTTCATTGCTGAGTTGATGACTCTATTTTCTCTGTGATTTATTTTATATTATGTATTTTTATCCTTGGGCATCACATGTGTTTATTGCTTTGTCCCGAGACTGTTTACGTCGAGGTGGGTGATTTTTATATTATGAGACGTATTCGGTGTTAGTCCAAGGGAATATTCACGTATGCTTCACCCACATCACCTCATTCTCCATGTTACTCGACAGTATTATTCAGCAATACTCTTGAGTAATATGGGTATAAAGATAGGGTGTTACAGTCTCTATCATTAATCACTATCTCAAGTCTCTTCCAATTATTTACAGCTTCTATCTTAGCTGGATCCACAGACAACCCTTTTTCTGAGACTATATGATCATTAAACTTCACCTCCTTCTTCCAAAAATGACATTTCAAAAAATCCTTTTTTAATTATTGCTACCTCAGTGTCTTAAGAACTATCCTAAGATGAACTTCATGATCTCTTTCATCCTTGGAATATATCAAAATGTCGTCTATGAATACTAATATGAATCTATCTAAATTCTCTCAGAAGATTCATTTCATTAAATCTACGAAGAAAGCAGATGCATTAATCGATCCAAATAGCATTACTAACCACTTGTATGAACCATATCTTGTTTTAAACACCGTCAATGGAATACTGTCTTTCGCTACCCTTAGTTGATGGAACCCTATCATCAAATCTAACGGAGAAAATACATGGGCTCCACTCAACTGATCAAATAAGTCATCGATTCTCAGCAAAGAATATCGGCTATTTATCATCTTTTCGTTCAACTTATGATAATCGATACACAATATCAAGGACCAGTTCGGTTTTTGTACGAACACCGCGGCCGCTATCCAAGGTGAACTGCTTGGTCTACCAAAACATATTCATTCTAAGTCCACCAATTGCACCTTTAACTCCATCTCGATAGGTGTCATTTTGCTAGGCGGTCTACTTACGGGTTTAGCTCCCGGTAAAGATCTATTCAAAACTCAATAGCTCGTTTCGGTGGTAGTCCTGTAAAAGGCTCAAAGATATCTACAAATTCTCTAACTACGAGAATTCAATTCAACTCATCTTCCTTCTTTATTACACCCAACAAAGCACAAACATCAAAACCTGGATTCTCTACCGAGTATATAATTCGATCATTACTATTAGGGTGTCTTAGTGATATTTTCCTATCTTGATAAAATATCCTAGCATCATATTTACTTAACCAATCCAGACCAAAATAATCCCAAAGCCTAAGAAATCAAACACATGCAAACTGCAAGCAAATATATGACCTACTAATTCAAATTCTAACCGGTCACCTTTCATCCCAAGAATAGCATATCCTCCTATAGAATTTTCAACCCTTAAGGAAGCAACTAGGTATGGGGGTTCTAGGTTAAGTTTATCTACCAAACAACGAGATATAAAAGAATGTGATGCACATATATCAAATAGTACTCTAACATGTATACCATAAATCAAAAGCGTACCTTCCATCGAAGATTTTCCTTCTACTCAGTTGTTAGTTTCGAGGTAGCCGGTTCCAAAGTAAATACTTTTCCTTTTTCTGCCTTGGCCACTTCTGGACATTTGTTCTTGTAATGTCCTACTTGGTCGCAGTTAAAGCACTTAATTTGCTTCTTCCAAAGAATTCCTTTCCCTTATCAGATCGGCACTCATGAACATAATGCCCCTTCTTGTCACACTTATAACACACAATCTCAGACTTCCCTTTCTTGGTAGCTCCACCCTTTTGAGCTCTCTTCTTCTGGTAAAACTTTCTCTTTAGATTTTGTAAATTCCGAGCTTCTACTGGCTTGTTATTACCGATCAAAGCAAGCATCTCTTCATTTCTCAAAGCCATCTCCCCGACTACATCACATGGATCCCTAAGATGTGGTAAAGTTTCCCTAGCAAGCTCAAGTCTCAGTCCACGAATGAACTTCTTGTTTCTCTTAATCACAGTATCCACCATAGCATACCCATGTCGGGACAGCTCCTCAAATCTGTTTGCATACTCGAGCACTATCGTATCACCTTATACCAACTCAGCAAACTTCCTCAGCAAAGTTGACTTAGCATTCGCAGACATAAATCTTTCTTTAAACCTCCTTCTGAACTCCCCAAGTCAAAGTTTCCTCTGCTACTCCAACACTAACACTATTCCACCAGTAAAATGTAGCTCCTTGCAATTTCCTGGATGCCAATCTCCTCTTTTGTTCTTCATTCAAACCAAGATCAATGAAAACCCTCTCATAATGAAGCAACCAATTCTCTACTTCAGTTGCATCCTCCATTCCAATAAATGGCTTCCCTCCAAGCCTTGGATAGTCTCTACTCAAATAGTATAATTGTTGACAACTGGAACTTCCTGATAAGCTCCTCCAGCATTTCCTCCAACTAATCCAGCAGTAGCTCCTACTTGCATCATGTTTACAAAGAACTGATACATTGCTCTCATATCAACCGGTGGTGTTCCTGCACCTACATTAGCAACTGTTTGTCGACCTGGATTCCTTCTAGTATTGGGCCTGACATTTCCATTGGTAGTGGTGCTTCCTCCATCGAGATTCACTCTTCTATTTCCAACCTCCGTATTTTAATTCCTTAAATCTGCATTCGAACCTTACTAAGATATGGAAGAATGGTCTAAGAGAGAGGGATAATAGTGATAAATCGTGTGCTTATATTTAGCAAATACAAATACGTTACTATAGTGTTATCCCAGTGATTCATTCCCACTGATTCATTTATGTTTTTGAAATATCTTTTGAGTTCAAAGATTCTTTAGTTTTACATAAACCTACGCTTTGATACCAAGTTGTAACATCCCCCATTTTGAGGCTCGAACTAAGCACTATAGATGCTACAGTTGTAACGACCCGTAAATTTTAACTGTTTTAATAACGTAATTAATTGAAATTTTGCGAAATTTTAAACGATAAAATTTTGAAATACAAATTTGATATTTGGAATGCGTCTAGTTAAACATAGCAACTGTTAAATTTTCGTCCGAAAATACGAAAGTTTATTTCGCGCGTAAATTTACTTCAATTTAATCAGTTAAAAAGTGATGAAAATAAAATGTTTTCGGAACCTAAATATTTTACATAGAAAATATCTAAACCATCTTTTGAGCAAACGTCATTTTTCGTTTTTCCAAATTCGGGCTTCTTTGGCTCCGTCGATCTTATTTTTCTACGATTTTGCTGCATTTTTCCACCAGTAGAAAATTCGAATTTTTATAATTCAATCGTACCACTGATATCTTTATGCCGCTTTGATCGTCTCGTCGTGCTGATCTCTGCGGTATATTTATTTCCGTGTTTTGAGGTCCGGTACACGACGAAACGATGTAATCGTACGTCGTATCGTTACCGAAATTAGTGACTTTTGGAATTTCTTGCTTTTCAAAAATTTAAATCGCTGGCCCCAACAATAAACTGCTTTAAATATTTCAGCTAATCGATGTGAGATTTTTGTCATTTCCTATGCTTTCCAGTTGCCTCTTTATTTATTTCTTACGTTATTACTTTTGCCTACTCTAATTCATTTCTTTTTACTTCAACTGCCATCTCCTCCACTCCTCTTTGTTTCCTTTCAGTTCTTAAAAAAGTTGCTTCCATTTTATAACCTGCTTTGCTTTTCACGGCCATTCCCTCCAAGCTCTCTCACCTCTCCACAAACTCACTTGCCTGCTTCCCTCTCTCCCTCACCTTATCCCTCACGCATTTTCCCCATCACCGATTTCCTCCTCTGCCTCTGTCATAGGCGAGCAACCAGCACGCATGTTCCAGCCATGGCCATCGGCCTAACAACCACTTCCTCTACACGACATACCAGGCCCGCATCACCCATAGTTTTCACCACAACGGAACCAAGGCACAGCACTGCCCACGCCAAAGTTTTTGCCTTAGCCTCACTCGCACCCCACGCCGCCTGCCACAATGGCCGCCTATCCCACTCCACATGCGACCTTGAACCCAAGCAGTCTTCTTTTAATGTGAGTCAGTATATCTCTATATATTGATGAGCATCAAATTGTTAATTGTTGTTTTAAAAATGCTTGTTGTATATGTATTGCATATACATGTTGCTTATATAGTTTCTATTTTGTTTGTATAGTATATTGTAAATATATATTATATTAGTACATGAGTACTGTCTTTGTATATAAAGTTAAGAGTTTTATTTTATTTTATTTTGCTTCATAAAGATGATGAATCTGCTTTTGTTCTATATATGTATATAGTATATCAGGTGTTAGTATGTTGTTAGTATACTTATATATAGTGCGTATGTGTGTGTTTATATATGAATTCACTTTTTAAAAGTAGTGCCTGTCCTTGTTTTACATATATATTTTGATATGCAGTTTTATACGTATATTTATATATATAGTTAATGAAAGTTATATAATATAGGATGTACAGGTTAGTTATATAATTCACATTAGTATAATACGCTTGTTTATATGTATGTGATACAGTTATAAAGCTAAAAAGTTTATATTTATTTTATGAGTAAATTATATATGGTCTGTGTGTAGGTTGGGCTTACAGATTTATATAAACTATATAACGGTTGTTTACATATCTTCCATTTTATGTGTATTGAATATATCTGTCTGCATAAGTTAACATTAGTGTATAATATAAGTATTATTTCAAATATTTATTTTGTATATGTTATGTTATAAGCTAGTTTCGATTTCTAATTATGTATTATATATTTACAGTACACTTTGGACTCTCTTGATTTATAAAGTATTACAGGATAAAAGTAATATGTACACTTTATTTTTTTTATTTTTATTTTAAAAGGCCTAGTCTGCACATGTAATATAGGGTCTGCATATTTTTGTAGAGTCTAGATTGAACATGTATAGTAGTTTTAAAGTTAAGTTTAAAACATTGTATAATTATAATAGGTTCAATGCATTGTAAAATATGAGATGTTAAAATCTGGGCTTTGTGGATGGGCTAGTTTAAATAATATGATAGTTTATATATATGAAATTATTTACTTCAATTTCATTATGAAGATTTGTTTGTTTTATTCTATGTGCTTACATATACAAGCTTGTTTCCGTATTAAGTATCGATTTAAATATATGGTGTGTGGGTGTGTGTGTATATATTTTTATTAAATGTGTTGAAATCAAAATATGATTTGTATATATTAAATTGTATATGTTATATTTATAATAGTTCACTTATACCATTTCATCTTCATTGACCCCGTTCTGATTTGTTCCATCAATTTCTGTTATCAGCTTTGTTCGTTGTACTCGTGCCGATTTGCTTTGCTTGGACTCGTAACTTAATTTCCACGCCCATATCACTGTGTGTATCTGTGCCATCTTCTCGCGAATCTCTAGCCTCGAAAGGTGAGCACTCACTCACGATTAACGTTCTTTTATTTATTAAATTTGATTTCAATTGAAACGACAATTGAAATATGCTGCTGTTAGTTAAATACACTGTTATATATGTTATTGCCTGTATCAGTTCACCTGTGACATCTAACACCATTATCTGTTAATTATTTATGCGATGATAATACAGTTTGGCTGATAATTGATTGATTGTTGATGTTTATATTGGACGTTAAATTATAAATGTTAAAATGATAAATAGTATGATATTGAACTTGATATAGGATAATTAAATGTTAAATTTGATTAACTGACATTTGTATAATATGACCCCTTTAACTGTTGAATTTATTGACACGTAGGATTTGTTTAATTACATTTTGAACCACTGAATGTATGTTGTTAAATTGATGATGTATGAAATTGTAAATAGATGACAAGTGGAAACCGTAATGTAATAATCTTTAATTTACACGAAATGATAGTGTAGATTCTAGAAATAATTATATTAATTCGTACAAATAACAATGCGAATTAATACGATTATTTCGGGATTATTTGAATTGATTATTGGATTGTTATTGTTGGTTGTTATTGCTTGTTTATTTACTTTGACACCATCCCAGTTATCACACTGCAAGTTCCCTTTGTTATGTTTTGATTTTGAATTGAATTGGAATCGGGTTGAAATGATAAATACCCAAATTGAACTTTGATCTAGGATAGAGAATTAAATAAAAACCCGATTGGTCAATAATTTGATTTGAAAATAAATTGAAGATTTTATTTGAATTAATAATATGGTTTTGAAACGAAGTTGGAAATTGAATTTTGATGAAATTTAAATGTGAATATTTAATAATCTGAAACAAAATATTAATAAAGGAATTGATGAAAGAATGTTGTTTAATTTAAGAAATGATTGAATTAAGTTTTGAAATTATTTAATAGTTTAATAAGATTGAATTATTTAATAATTAAATTAAATTGAATCCTTTGATAATTAAAATTGAACTTTTAAATAGGTGAATTTTACTTCGTAAATAATTGAAATTGAGTTTCTTTATTAATTAAGTTTGGAAAATCATTTAAGTAAGTGAATAAGTGAAATTGAATTTCTTTAACAAGAAATAAAAATGCAATTTATTGAAATTAATGTAAGACTTGAAATTTAAAGAATTTGATTTGACGAATTTAATTTAATTCAAAATTGTAAGTTTTGATTTAATGAAGTTGAACTTAAGAATTGATTTAATGAATTGGAAATTTAATAAAATTGTTTGAGTGCTAAAGTAAC
Source organism: Allium fistulosum (assembly GCA_030737815.1). Taxonomy (NCBI): domain Eukaryota; kingdom Viridiplantae; phylum Streptophyta; class Magnoliopsida; order Asparagales; family Amaryllidaceae; genus Allium; species Allium fistulosum. Next base: position 964,837,132 of record CM060902.1, on the reverse strand, counting down.
TTAACGAATATTGAATGAAATCGATAAATGAATTTAAATTTATTTAAATGTTAAATTAAATTAATTTAAATGATTTCGGAATGGAATTTATATACGAGCTTGAATCAATATTGAAATTGTTTAAATAGAAGTTGAAATTGAATTATAAGATTTTGAAATGGTGATTTGGAAGTTTTGAAACGTAAATTTTGGAAATTGTTTTAGAAAGACAAATGAAATGTTGATTTACAAACTCTGATTTAAATTGAATTTGATTTGGTTTTTGAAATATATAAACGACCAATCGGTGTAATAATTACGAAAGTTATTTAAGAGACCGGAATTCGGTTATGGATATACTCTCTATCTAAACCGAAAACCACTTTAATAACTATACGCGGAGTGATGATCCAGAATGAAGTGGTTGGAATGATGTGCGTGATGACTGAAGAAAGTGAACGATAATGGATAGCCTTGACACTTGTGTCAAATTGGAAATGACTAAAACAGGAGCTGTGCCGGGCCAATGGAGGATTTGCTACCTCAAGTGGACACACTTCTTCGAACTATACATTAAATGTTGTTGATTGGTGCACCCTTGATTTTGGGAGTGTTGTTTCACGGTGTTGCGGGCGCTGCGGCGTTGCGTTCTCACCAGTCCGGATCAGGCGAACGGTAGTATCACTATCTTGGGTATAGCCTCATGTGCCTTGTCATACTTGTATTCCATTTATGCACGACCACTACGATTTTGATTTGTACCTTTAGTATATGGATTGCCCTCTGGTGACTTCCGGTTTTGGGGAAACTACGGTCTTGTATATGCTTTTGGGAATAAAAATGTGTTAAGGGTGGAATGGGCCATGACTTAACGCTATTTTGATATCTTTATTATTACTGATAGACATTATCTACTTAGCGTATATTACTACCTAGTAGATAGTTTAACGGATCCTTAAAGGATGGTTATTCCAAACATCCTTTGAGTTACTTGTATTTCAATTGCTATTTCACTTGAGTTGGATTTATTAATATAATAATGTTAATCCTGACTCGAGTGTCTTGTGTTTTTGCTTTACGCTCGGGTCAGACTGAGTGTACCAGTATTCGAGACTCACCTTTGGAGTTGGAGCTTTGCTTGAAGATCCAGCCATCTATTCTGCTTTCAGTATTCGATGATTCCAGTGATGTATTCTGATTTGTATCTGATGTATCGTATTACTCTTCTGTTGTAAACTCTGATGCATTTTATATATTCATATAGTAGCTTCATGAACTACTATCTCTTTTAATTCCGCTGCAATTATTACTCTGTGTCTGTGATCTGTGATTATATTTATTTACTGTATATGTTCAGTTTTGCCAAATTTAAATTAACAACGCGGTATTTTGAGCAATTCAACTCCGGCATGAGTGTCTACCTATACACTTATAATGGATGCGAATGGTCCAAAATTTTGGGTCGTTACAACAGTCATCTATAGTATTAATTTCAGTGACAAAATGTAGTCATGTTAATGGTATCCATATTATCAAAAGCACAAGAATATGAAATAATTTTAAATATAATTTCAAAGCAACTTTCACATTTCATTTCAAAGATATATTTCATATTTGTTACGTAATCCCACATGTTGCCCAAGTTCAGATAAAATATAATTATTATAAAATACTCCAAGAGTGACATTTGAAGATGCTTCCTTGGTTGTTCAGAGTTACTAAATAGATAGATACATCTACGGTCAATACATACATACAAAAACTGGCATAACACAACAAATAATAGTAATAAATAGACTCCTGCATAGCTAGTTTGGCCTCTTGCACGTGTCCAAAAGCTTTATTCGCCAAAACCAACTTAACTTGCAAAGTCCTCTCTCTCGACCTACTTAAATCAAATTTTGGGCACCCGAGAGTTTAAGGGGAAACATATACTATGAGTCAGAAAAAAATTTGAGCGAAGCGGGTTTTCCCCTTACTAATATCCCTTTTTAAAATATAAATTTTGCTAATCAAAGTCCTACAACAAAACTGGTTAAAATAAACCATATAAACAATAATGTGCATGCATGCTACATAGGTAGTCATGACTATCCGTTAAATCAGTGAACTATATGTCCCGGTGATAAATTTTCATAAGGTAACTACCAACCTACATAGATGACTCGGGCCTACTAGATATACTAAATTTTCTAACTGGCTGTTAGAAGAAAACCGGACGATCTGTCCAAATACACTTATCTTAGTGTTTGCCTGACTATCTGTCAATCTCATAGTTTTGTTAGACTTACTATGAACCTAAAGGTTTTGCAGGCTAACCGAAAACCTATCTATCTTTATGTATTCCTTTCTGTGCGTGTCTTTTAGTCTTACTTTTGACAATGCCCTATGCATTGGAATTTTAGACTTACATTAACTAGGTGCTAAAAGCAGAAGTTTAGGGTGCTACCCTAAACCAGTCCTATTTGGTTTTCTAATGTCTAATTAGTCAATTAATCATATCATAATCTATCGAAAAGCGATAAGAGTAATAATCTTTTAGTAAAATTCTATGCTAAATACCCATTTCTATTTCCTTGAAAACACTTCCTTATAAATGATTTAACCCTTTAAATCATACTTTCAAAATAAGAAAAATATAGCCCTTTCTTTATCTAAAACAACTATGCCATGATATATGCTTTTATAAAACTTTATTGATAAATCTCGAAATCACTTTGAAGTTATCCCACTTCAAAACCATAGGCTATAGATCCAAAACAATATAAAGTCTTTATATTGATAAAACGCGGCAACAGCATAGTCGACGAGGGTCTTCGCCCCTCAAAACAATAAAACCTTATATATTGATAAAACTTGGTGTCATTATCGCCATTGGGGTTATCGCCCTTCTTCAAAATAAAATATGTTAAAGTTTTTGATTTATATATATAAAGGTATATAGTTGAAGTCAACCACTTCGTAGAGCATACTATAAAACCCTAAAAGAATAGGATTTACATAGATAAATATCGGCATCACTACCTTAAGGAAAATAAGCTGCTTCATTAGAGCCGAAGTTAAGATGAGCGGCATCATAGCCCTCTTCGAAAATAGGAAATATGGAATTAAGACGACAAGGGATCAAGCCGAAGTGATAAAATGTAGAATCATTACCTAAGTTTAGAAACGTAGCTTCCTTGCCTTTTGACATCATCTAAAAATGTGTTGCATCAGCATCACTGCTTTAAGTCTCTTCGAAGACATCGGTATCGGCGACGTTATACATAAGCGGCAGCTTGCCTACTTATACAAAATGTAGTACTTAAGCTATGCGACAATGCTATCTTCGAAGAGCATGACATCGACTATGATGCTTGACTTCGCACTTTAACCCAGACCGATCAATTCCATGGCAACTACATTTTGTGTCATATGTATCATACTAGATTGACAACGAAGTTTATAGAGGCGGAGAGATGAAGTGCGACATCGTGACTATCAGCGTGGCACAACCGTAATTTATGGGAAAATTGTTTTTATACCATTAAAAGTAATTTCTTTTCACCAACCCCTATTGTATGCCCAAATCTTATTAGGTAATAATTACTTTATCAAAATCCTTTTCTAGAAAACTGCTATAGGGCAAATTTTTCATTCCCAAAACAATTTGCAAACCACACCTTTTATATTAATATTTAACTATAATAATTAAGCTTTTCTAGCTCAAATAATTCAAAATAAATCACAACATCAAAAATCATAATAAACCCAATTTATTATATCCATTAACATATAAAAAATTTAGGACCAAAAACATAATTTAATTCTTTTAAATAATTAAAGCCCAAAATATCTCATTTTCCAACCTTAGAAAATTCACCAAATATTCTCATTAAATCAAAAAATTATGAAATTAAAAATTCACTTCCAAGACAATGTTTCTAACATCATATTAAAATTTCAAATCATTTAGGCACATGTAATAGGTTTTCTAACACAAACATATCATTTAATTCCATAAATAAATTTCACAAATTCACCAACAAGCATATAATCATTCAAACAATCAAAACATGGCATAATACAAGCAAAAGATTCAGATTTATACTCAAAGTCGAAAATAGTAGTTAAAACTTGAGATGCATAACTATTATTCACCTTGAGGTATAAGAAGGTTGAGTGTAACGACCCGTAAATTTTAAATGTTTTAATAACGTTATTAATTGAAATTTTGTGGAATTTTAAACGATAAAATTTTGGAATATAAATTGATATTTGAAATGCGTCTAGTTAAACATAGAAAATGGTAAATTTTCGTCCGAAAATATGGAAGTTTATTTCGTGCATAAATTTACTTCAATTTAATCAGTTAAAAAGTAATGAAAATAAAATGTTTTCAAAACCAAAATATTTTTACATAGAAAAATTCTAAACCATCTTCTGAGCAAGATGTCAGTTTGTCATTTTTCCAAATTCGGACATCTTTGGCTCCGTCGGTCTTATTTTCTTGCGTTTTTCTTGCATTTTCCGCCAATTGAAAAATTCGAATTTTTATAATTAAATCATACCACCGATATCTGTATACCATTTTGATCGTCTTGTCATGCTGATCTCTACGGTATATTCAATTGTCAAATTCAGAGTCCGGTGGGTGGTACAATTTGCGAAACGTCTTCCGTATCGGTACCGGTTTTGTGACGTTGGTTTCTGTGACCATTTGAATTTATTGTCCATTCAACTTTTCTTCGTGAAACTCGATAGCCATTTTGCCATTATTATTTCCTAAATTCACTCACGTATTCATAGCTATTAATAAATTTAGAAATGAATGTGTATCACTTCTCAAGAATTTGTGGCATGCGTACATTTATGTTTCCCTGTTGCTTTGCTATTCATCTTCCTCTCCATTCATTTTCACCACAAACCCATTACTCTCCCTCTCTATCTTCCATAGCCGCAAGTCCTACCTCTCCCATGTCAGCTCATCATCACCACGCCAAACGCCACCATACATCGGCCAAATACACCGAACTCTCCACTTCCTCGACCTCAACAGCAGCTCGCGCACCCCACCATCATGTTCTCCCAGACAGTGGCTGCTCCACCCTCAACCAACGCCTCATGCAAACTTGTTCCCCCTGCAGCACACGTGGCTGACCCCACTCAAGCCGACCCACCTTCGACAAGCGGCCCCGACCCCACTGACCTCCGCTACATTTGCTTCCACTGCCGAAATCATGGCCTCATCAAGCAACCTTTCACCGCCATCCTCTCCCCTCCCTTGAGCAGCTACCACTCGCCAATGATTGCGCCACTTTCATCTGAGTAGCAGCGTTCATCTTCCGCCTCTAAGCACAGCCGACCCTCCCCTTAACCGCTGCTCCGCCACGTTCCTCCTCCACGTGCAGACGCAACCCGCCACTGTGCATTGCATCACTTCCGAGCTTCCTCCCATCGGCCTCCTTCCCCTCAACCGAAGACTTCCTCCACTCCTTCCGTTCGAAAATAATAATAAAATACGAAGGCTATTTCTTTCTGTTCGCCACCCCTTCCCAACTCCGCCTTCATCGTGCTTCAGCCTTTCTGCTATGGTATTCTACAATATTATTACATTATGAAAGATATATTGTTATATACGTATAGGTTATATTTATAGTCGAGTCATGTTTTAGTTTGTTCCCAGTTTAAATTTAAACTTATATAGATGATCTATTGTTATAAAATATATAAGAGTGTTATAAGAATTATGCGATCTGTTGTATATATGTTAAGCTTCTTATTTATTCGCATGAAGCCTCCATGTATCCGTGGATTTTGGGTTTTGATTGTTCCATTATGATAAAAAGTTTATATAAAGGAATATTGATATTAAAATATATATAGATTTTATAAAATAAAATAAAAAAAATATGTTACAGTATAGTTTAAATATAGGGAAACATATATGTGCTCTGTTTTAATGTGTGTTTTAAAAACCTGTAGCTTATATAAGTTATACTCTGTTGTCCATAAGAGTTATAAGCTCTGTTTTCTATATATTAATATATATATTGATTTTAGGAATACATATATACACTAGCTTATATATATTAGTCTTATACGCGTAATTATATGGCTGGGTATATATAAATAATCATTTCAGCATATATTATATATATTTGACTTTAAAATATGGGTTTAAATTAAATAAGGATTTTGAAATATATCAATATGTATGTAAATTTAAAAATGTGTTTGAATCTAAACCATGATTACATATAGTTACGTATATAAGTTCGCTTACCATCTATCTCATCGATTCCTATCTTTCAGCTTTACCATCGTCGTTAGTCGAATTCATGCCAATCCTACTTTGCATTGGAATTCATGCCTGGATTCGTAACTCATTTCATCGTCGAACATCCCTAGCCTCGAAAGGTAGGCAATCACTCACGATTAATGTTCTTTTATTTATTAAATCTGATTTCAATTGAAACGACAATTGAAATATGCTACTGTTATTTATGCTATTAACTGTATCAGTTCACATGTGACATCTGACACCGTTATCTGTTAATTATTTATGCGATGATAATACAGTTTGACTGATAATTGATTGATTGTTGATGTTTATATTGGACGTTTAATTTGTTAGTGTTAAATAATAAATAGTATGCAAAATTGAAATGGATATAGGATAGTTAACGACTTTAAAACTGATTTATATGTTAAATTTGATTAGTGGAATATGACCCCTTTTAATTGTTAAATTTATTGACATGTAGAATAGTGATAATTACACTTTGAACCATCGACGTATATTGGATTAATTGTTGTAGTATAAGATTGTAATTAATGACAAGTGAAAACCGTAATGTAATAATCTTTAATCTACATGAAATGATAGTGTAGATTCTAGAAATAATTATATTAAGTCGTACAAATAACAATGCGAATTAATACGATTATTTCAGGATTATTTAAATTGATTATTGGATTGATATTGGTTGTTGTTATTGCTTGTTTATTTACTTTGACACCATCCCAGTTATCACACTACAAGTTCCCTTTGTTATGCTTTGATTTTTTTGAATTGGAATGGAATCGGGTTGAAATGATAAATACCCAAATTGAACTTTGACCTAGGATAGAAAATTAAATAAAACCCGATTGGTCAATAATTTGATTTAAAAATAAAACGAAGATTTTATTTGAATAAATAATATGGTTTTGAAATGAAGTGAAATTTGAATTTTTAATGAAAGAAAAATGTAAATATTTAATAATCTGAAACACAATATTAACGATGTAATTGATGAAAGAATGCTGTTTAATTTGAGAAATGATATAATTAAGTTTGAAATTATTAAACTTTGAAATGATTTAATAATTAAGTTTGAAATTATAATTAAGTTTGAAATTATTAAACTTTGAAATTATTTAATAATTAAGTTTTGAATTATTTAATAATTAAATAAGATTGAATTATTTAATGATTAAATTGAATTGGATTCTTTAATAAGAGAAATTGAACTTTTGAATAAGTGAATTTTACTTCGTAAATAATTGAAATTGAGTTTCTTTATTAATTAAGTTTTGGAAAATTATTTAAGTAAGTAAATAAGTGAAATTTAATTTCTTTATCAAGAAATAAAATGTGATTTATTGGAATTAATGCAAGACTTGAAATTTAAAGAATTTGGTTTGATGAATTTAATTTAATCAAATTTGTAAGTTTTGATATAATGAAGTTGAATTTAAATAATGGGTTTAATGAATTGGAAATTTAATAGAAATTGTTTTGAATGGAAAATTTACTTAATGAATATTGAATGAAATCGATAAATGAATTTAAATTTTATTTGAATGTTAAATTAAATTAATTTAAATGTTTTCGAGATGAAACTTATATACGAACTTGAATCAATATTTGAATTGTTTTAAATAAAGATTGAAATTGAATTATAAGATTTTGAAATGATAATTTGGAAGTTTTGAAACGTAAATTATTGGAAATTGGTTTTGAAAGACAAATGAAATGTTGATTTACGAATTCTATTTGAAATTGAAATTTGATTTGGTTTTGAAATAAACAAACGACCAATCGGTGTAATAATTACGAAAGTTATTAAAGAGACCGGAATCGGTTATGGATATACTCTCTATCTAAACCGAAAACCACTTTAATAACTATACGCGGAGTGATGATCCAGAATGAAGTGGTTGGAATGATGTACGTGATGACTGAAAAAAGAGAACGCTAATGGATAGCCTTGACACCAGTGTCAAATTGGAAATGACTAAAACAGGAGCCGTGCCGGGCCAATGGAGGTCAGCTACCTCAAGTGAACACACTTCTTCGAAACTATTCATTACTTGTTGTTGATTGGTGCACCCTTGATTTTGGGAGTGTTGTTTCACGGTGTTGCGGGCGCTGCGGCGTTGCGTTCTCACCAGTCTGGATCAGGCAAACGGTAGTATCACTACCTTGGGTATTGCCTCATGTGCCTTGTCATACTTGTATTCCCTATTCGAGACCACTACGAATTTGTTTTGTACCTTTAGTATATGGATTGCCCTCTGGTGACTTCCGGTTTTGGGGAAACTACGGTCTTGTATATGCTTTTGGGAATAAAATGTGTTAAGGGTGGAATGGGCCATGACTTAACACTATTTTGATACCTTATATTACTGATAGACATTATCTACTTAGCGTACATTACTACCTAGTAGATAGTTTAACGGATCCTTAAAGGATGGTTATTCCAAACATCCTTTGAGTTACTTGTATTTCAACTGCTATTTCACTTGAGTTGGATTTATTGATATAAGAATGTTAATCCTGACTCGAGTGTCTTGTGTTTTTGCTTTATGCTCGGGTCAGACTGAATGTACCAGTATTCGAGACTCACCTTTGAAGTTGGAGCTTTGCTTGAAGATCCAGCCATCTATTCTGCTTTCAGTATTCGATGATTCCAGTGATGTATTTTGATTTGTATCTGATGTATCGTGTTACTCTTCCGTTGTATCTGGTTTAACTTTGATGTATCATATTACTCTTCTGTTGTAAACTCTGATGTATCTTATACATTTATATAGTAGCTTCATGAACTACTATCTCTTTTATTTCCGCTGCACTTATTACTCTGTGTCTGTGATCTATGATTATTTATTTACTGTATATGTTCAGTTTTGCCAAATTTAAATTAACAACGCGGTATTTTGAGCAATTCAACTCCGGTATGAGTGTCTACCTATACACTTATAATGGATGCGAATGGTCCAAAATTCCGGGTCGTTACAGTTGGTATCAGAGCTTTGGTAGCTCTAGGCAAAACTTAGCATATAGGGTAAATGTATTTACAGAATCACTCTCATTCGAGTTTCAATCTCTTCCTTTGACTCAATTCCTTTGAAATTTTGGAACGTTTCCCTCGGTTCCGAAATTCATTCGTGTCCTTCACTATTCATCTTCTTTCAATTCTGGAGCACGCCATAACTCCATTTTGAATCATATCTATAATAGATCGGCGGTCTCGCCAATCTTCAAATGATTGTAAAGGGGTGAAACTCCTTTACAATAGGTATTGATTTACCGGAGATTTCTGTATCCTCGGTTTATGATGCTATCTATCTCCTACTATACCTGAATTTTATTTCTTGAGATCGAATGTCGATTTACGTCGGAATTCTACAACGATCTTATTCTTGAAGTCACGGTCGACCCGGTTAAGGTTGCCCGCGATTTATATAAACTTATCCATCGCCTTATTTTTGTTATTTAATTATCTCGTCTTTGTTCAAACTTATTTTCGAATCAAAATTCTCTTTGATTTGAGTCAACAAAAATTTGAATCCCTATCCTTATTTTGAAAATTTATTCCTGTATCGTCGAGCAAAGAAATGTATTTGTAAACTAATATATAAATGTTTAAAATATATTGTATTGTTTGAGTTGTTGATGTTGATTTGGGTTTCCAATCGATTCGTCTGATCAACGCCATCGATAGGATCTCCAAAACACTTGAGCAGAGCAAGCTGACACAATATTTTTTTCAAATTTGGAAAATAAAATTAAGTTTGTATGATTTTACTATATATATAAGTATGAATTTTCTTTAACCAAACTGCTAATAAATTGATTGTTGGAATGATAATATTTGATTTTCATTTATTGTTTTGTAAACAATTTACTATTTCAATATAAATAAATGAATTCATAAACTTGGCTATAATTTGATTTGACATTTGAAATGTATTTAAATCAAGAATTTGAGAATTTAATTTTTCGAAAATTTCAAACCTTGGTTTTAAAGGGTTTAAAATGTATTATCTAAAGTATTTTCAAATAAAAATCATTTCATAGAAATTTTAGATGTTTAATCAAGTGCTCTTCTCTTTGTCGCTGGAAAATAATTTCGGTGATGACGGCCGCATCATCGACGTTCATTTTCGAGTTTCGAAGTGGAGAAACCATTCTGTAGCTTTGCTACGGTTTTGTTTTGGAAAATATTTGATTTGAATTTCTTAAGTATGACTTGATTTATATATATATATATGGGAATATTATTTTAAATTTAATTTGATTTAATATATACAATATATACATAACTATTCTAAAGGATTTGAAATTAAACGGAAATTTAATTCTTAAAAATCATGTTAAAAGATTTTTTCAATTATAAATAAAGCTAAATTTTGAATAAGTATTTAAACTTGAAATAATTGAATTTGAAAATTTTATTGGTATAGTATTAAATTGCATTTCAATATAACTTACCTAAATTATTCATAAGTTAAAATGTAATTGGATAATATACAATATAAAATAATTTTATAAATAAAATTTGAGTGTTTATAATAAATGTTATGCACTTAGACTTTAATTATAATAAAGATGATAGAATAATAAGTTAACTGAATGAGATAAATAAAGTAAATTTTGTTCTGAAAGAATTAACAAATTGAATTGAATCAGCTTAATGAAATACCTTGAATTAAGATCAATTATTGAATATTAATTGATTTAAAATGAAATTTATATGATTAGAATTAACAGTTGAACCAACAAATTTAATCGTATGACTATTTATTGATTTAATATAAATGGATTTAATCAAATTGGAAGAAAAAAAATATAAATTAATTTAAATTGAAATTTATATGGTTTAAATTAATTTATATGGTTTAAATATATGTAATAAGATATATTAAGTGGAACAAATTTAATAATAATTTGGAATAAAGAAGAATTAAATTTGTTGAATAAAATATGATTGTAATAAATGACTATTCAAGTTTATGATTTTGGAAATTGTTAATAAAGGATAATTGGAAAATAAAACAATGAATAAATGAGATAAATAAAATAAAATTTCGTTTTGAAGAAATCTTTTGGTATCAAATATTAATAAATTAGAATTAAATCAACTTATTGAAATACCCTGAATTTTAAATCAAATATTGAGTATTAATTTAGGTAAATTGAAATTTATACGGTTTAAACTAATTGCCATTTTGTTGTCAATCTGTTTTTCTTTTTGGTTGTTTCTATCCTCCTACCTCCTTCCTTTTCGGGGACGAAAAGTTTTGAGTGGGGGAGAGTGTAACGACCCATAAATTTTAAATGTTTTAATATCGCTATTAATTGAAATTTTCCGGAATTTTAAACGATAAAATTTTGAAATATAAATTGATATTTGAAATGCGTCTAGTTAAACATAGCAAATGGTAAATTTTCGTCCGAAAATATGGAAGTTTATTTCGTGCATAAATTTACTTCAATTTAATCAGTTAAAAAGTAATGAAAATAAAATGTTTTCAAAACCAAAATATTTTTACATAGAAAAATTCTAAATCATCTTCTGAGCAAGATGTCAGTTTGTCGTTTTTCCAAATTCGGACATCTTTGGCTCCGTCGGTCTTATTTTCTTGCGTTTTTCTTGCATATTCCGCCAATTGAAAAATTCGAATTTTTATAATTAAATCATACCACCGATATCTGTATACCATTTTAATCGTCTTATCATGCTGATCTCTACGGTATATTCAATTGTCAAATTCAGAGTCTAGTGGGCGGTACAATTTGCGAAACGTCTTCCGTATCGGTACCGGTTTTGTGACATTGGTTTCTGTGACCATTTGAATTTATTGTCCATTCAACTTTTCTTCGTGAAACTCAATAGCCATTTTGCCATTATTATTTCCTAAATTCACTCACGTATTCATAGCTATTAATAAATTTAGAAATGAATGTGTATCACTTCCCAAGAATTTGTGGCATGCGTACATTTATGTTTCCCTGTTGCTTTGCTATTCATCTTCCTCTCCATTCATTTTCACCACAAACCCATTACTTTCCCTCTCTATCTTCCATAGCCGCAAGTCCTACCTCTCCCATGTCAGCTCATCATCACCACGCCAAACGCCACCATACATCGGCCAAATACACCGAACTCGCCACTTCCTCGACCTCAACAGCAGCTCGCGCACCCCACCATCATGTTCTCCCAGACAGTGGCTGCTCCACCCTCAACCAACGCCTCATGCAAACTTTTTCCCCCCTGCAGCACACGTTGCTGACCCCACTCGAGCCGACCCACCTTCGACAAGCGGCCCCGACCCCACTGACCTCCGCTACATTTGCTTCCACTGCTGAAATCATGGCCTCATCAAGCAACCTTTCACCGCCATCCTCTCCCCTCCCTTGAGCAGCTACCACTCGCCAATGATTGCGCCACTTTCATCTGAGTAGCAGCGTTCATCTTCCGCCTCTAAGCACAGCCGACCCTCCCCTTAACCGCTGCTCCGCCACTTTCCTCCTCCACGTGCAGACGCAACCCGCCACTGTGCATTGCATCACTTCCGAGCTTCCTCCCATCGGCCTCCTTCCCCTCAACCGAAGACTTCCTCCACTCCTTCCGTTCGAAAATAATAATAAAATACGAAGGCTATTTCTTTCTGTTCGCCACCCCTTCCCAACTCCGCCTTCATCGTGCTTCAGCCTTTCTGCTATGGTATTCTACAATATTATTACATTATGAAAGATATATTGTTATATACATATAGGTTATATTTATAGTCGAGTCATGTTTTAGTTTGTTCCCAGTTTAAATTTAAACTTATATAGATGATCTATTGTTATAAAATATATAAGAGTGTTATAAGAATTATGCGATCTGTTGTATATATGTTAAGCTTCTTATTTATTCGCATGAAGCCTCCATGTATCCGTGGATTTTGGGTTTTGATTGTTCCATTATGATAAAAAGTTTATATAAAGGAATATTGATATTAAAATATATATAGATTTTATAAAATAAAATATAAAAAAATAAGTTACAGTATAGTTTAAATATAGGGGAACATATATATGCTCTGTTTTAATGTGTGTTTTAAAAACCTATAGCTTATATAAGTTATACTCTGTTGTCCATAAGAGTTATCAGCTCTGTTTTCTATATATTAATATATATATATTGATTTTAGGAATACATATATACACTAGCTTATATATATTAGTCTTATACGAGTAATTATATGGCTGGGTATATATAAATAATCATTTCAGCATATATTATATATATTTGACTTTAAAATATGGGTTTAAATTAAATAAGGATTTTGAAATATATCAATATGTATGTAAATTTAAAAATGTGTTTGAATCTAAACCATGATTACATATAGTTACGTATATAAGTTCGCTTACCATCTATCTCATCGATTCCTATCTTTCAGCTTTACCATCGTCGTTAGTCGAATTCATGCCAATCCTACTTTGCATTGGAATTCATGCCTGGATTCATAACTCATTTCATCGTCGAACATCCCTAGCCTCGAAAGGTGAGCAATCACTCACGATTAATGTTCTTTTATTTATTAAATCTGATTTCAATTGAAACGACAATTGAAATATGCTACTGTTATTTATGCTATTAACTGTATCAGTTCACCTGTGACATCTGACACCATTATCTGTTAATTATTTATGCGATGATAATACAGTTTGGCTGATAATTGATTGATTGTTGATGTTTATATTGGACGTTAAATTTGTTAGTGTTAAATAATAAATAGTATGCAAAATTGAAATGGATATAGGATAGTTAACGACTTTAAAACTGATTTATATGTTAAATTTGATTAGTGGAATATGACCCCTTTTAATTGTTAAATTTATTGACATGTCGAATAGTGATAATTACACTTTGAACCAGAGACGTATATTGGATTAATTGTTGTAGTATAAGATTGTAATTAATGACAAGTGAAAACCGTAATGTAATAATCTTTAATCTACATGAAATGATAGTGTAGATTCTAGAAATAATTATATTAAGTCGTACAAATAACAATGCGAATTAATACGATTATTTCGGGATTATTTAAATTGATTATTGGATTGATATTGGTTGTTGTTATTGCTTGTTTATTTACTTTGACACCATCCCAGTTATCACACTGCAAGTTCCCTTTGTTATGCTTTGATTTTTTTGAATTGGAATGGAATCGGGTTGAAATGATAAATACCCAAATTGAACTTTGACCTATGATAGAAAATTAAATAAAACCCGATTGGTCAATAATTTGATTTAAAAATAAAACGAAGATTTTATTTGAATAAATAATATGGTTTTGAAATGAAGTGAAATTTGAATTTTTAATGAAAGAAAAATGTAAATATTTAATAATATGAAACACAATATTAACGATGTAATTGATGAAAGAATGCTGTTTAATTTGAGAAATGATATAATTAAGTTTGAAATTATTAAACTTTGAAATGATTTAATAATTAAGTTTGAAATTATAATTAAGTTTGAAATTATTAAACTTTGAAATTATTTAATAATTAAGTTTTGAATTATTTAATAATTAAATAAGATTGAATTATTTAATGATTAAATTGAATTGGATTCTTTAATAAGAGAAATTGAACTTTTGAATAAGTGAATTTTACTTCGTAAATAATTGCAATTGAGTTTCTTTATTAATTAAGTTTTGGAAAATTATTTAAGTAAGTAAATAAGTGAAATTGAATTTCTTTATCAAGAAATAAAATGTGATTTATTGGAATTAATGCAAGACTTGAAATTTAAAGAATTTGGTTTGATGAATTTAATTTAATCAAATTTGTAAGTTTTGATATAATGAAGTTGAATTTAAATAATGGGTTTAATGAATTGGAAATTTAACATAAATTGTTTTGAATGGAAAATTTACTTAATGAATATTGAATGAAATCGATAAATGAATTTAAATTTGATTTGAATGTTAAATTAAATTAATTTAAATGTTTTCGAAATGAAACTTATATACGAACTTGAATCAATATTTGAATTGTTTTAAATAAAGTTTGAAATTGAATTATAAGATTTTGAAATGATAATTTGGAAGTTTTGAAACGTAAATTATTGGAAATTGGTTTTGAAAGACAAATGAAATGTTGATTTACGAATTCTATTTGAAATTGAAATTTGATTTGGTTTTGAAATAAACAAACGACCAATCGGTGTAATAATTACGAAAGTTATTAAAGAGACCGGAATCGGTTATGGATATACTCTCTATCTAAACCGAAAACCACTTTAATAACTATACGCGGAGTGATGAACCAGAATGAAGTGGTTGGAATGATGTACGTGATGACTGAAGAAAGAGAACGATAATGGATAGCCTTGACACCAGTGTCAAATTGGAAATGACTAAAACACGAGCCGTGCCGGGCCAATGGAGGACAGCTGCCTCAAGTGAACACACTTCTTCGAAACTATTCATTACTTGTTGTTGATTGGTGCACCCTTGATTTTGAGAGTGTTGTTTCACGGTGTTGCGGGCGCTGCGGCGTTGCGTTCTCACCAGTCCGGATCAGGCAAACGGTAGTATCACTACCTTGGGTATTGCCTCATGTGCCTTGTCATACTTGTATTCCCTATTCGCGACCACTACGAATTTGTTTTGTACCTTTAGTATATGGATTGCCCTCTGGTGACTTCCTGTTTTGGGGAAACTACGGTCTTGTATATGCTTTTGGGAATAAAATGTGTTAAGGGTGGAATGGGCCATGACTTAACACTATTTTGATACCTTATATTACTGATAGACATTATCTACTTAGCGTACATTACTACCTAGTAGATAGTTTAACGGATCCTTAAAGGATGGTTATTCCAAACATCCTTTGAGTTACTTGTATTTCAACTGCTATTTCACTTGAGTTGGATTTATTGATATAAGAATGTTAATCCTGACTCGAGTGTCTTGTGTTTTTGCTTTACGGTCGGGTCAGACTGAGTGTACCAGTATTCGAGACTCACCTTTGAAGTTGGAGCTTTGCTTGAAGATCCAGCCATCTATTCTACTTTCAGTATTCGATGATTCCAGTGATGTATTCTGATTTGTATCTGATGTATCGTGTTACTCTTCCATTGTATCTGGTTTAACTCTGATTTATCATATTACTCTTCTGTTGTAAACTCTGATGTATCTTATACATTTATATAGTAGCTTCATGAACTACTATCTCTTTTATTTTCGCTGCACTTATTACTCTGTGTCTGTGATATGTGATTATTTATTTACTGTATATGTTCAGTTTTGCCAAATTTAAATTAACAACGCGGTATTTTGAGCAATTCAACTCCGACATGAGTGTCTACCTATACACTTATAATGGATGCGAATGGTCCAAAATTACGGGTCGTTACATTGAGATTTGGATTTGACTTGATTCTCCTAAGCTTTCTTGTAACATCCCCCTATTTGAAGGACCAAAACTAACAGCTACGAATGCTGCAGTCATCCATAGTTATTAATCCTCGACGACTAAACACGGCAATATTAGATACGTTGATACATAGAAACACAAGAATATGGAAAAAAATTAAACATCGGAACAAATTCCACATTCCATTTCAAAATGTTCCAAATTGATTACATAATCCCAATTCACAGACCACGTTCACATAACATATAATTATTACAAAATACGCTAAGAGTGACATATGAAGATGCCCCCTTGGTGGATCAGAGTATATAGATAGGCAAGAAAACAATTTGCCTTTACAAACAAACACACAATGGAAATAAAAGAACTCAATAACAATATTGCCTCCTGCACGTCCACGGAAGCTTTATTCGTCTAAAGGAACACCTAGAAACCTTAACTCTCAACCTACTCAAAATCAATTGAGTACCCGAGAGTTTAAGGGGAAAACAAAAACTTCGAGTCAGACATAAAGCCCAGTATGAATAATAATTAACCATCTCAAACCATTTAGATATCTAGTGAGACCTTGCCGCTTGTGGGAATGGGTTTTCCCCACACTAGAATCCTAAAGCATTTATAAAACCATATATTGTGCTCCTGCATCCACAATGGTTCAAACATAGTATTTCAAAACGCTATGATGACATGCAAACAAATAATAAATTCTAGATTACCCATCCCCATTCATTCTGACTGTCTTAATTATAGTTTTTAGGATTACTATTAACCTGTTAAAATGTTAAGGACTATTTGTCCAATTACTTAGTTTTCATGGGATCACTAAGAACTTATTGGTAACTCCAATATCTTATTTCTTATCCTAGTTTTCATGGGCTAACTAGGAACCTATTGACTGACTGCCAATATCTTAATCCGGATATAGTTTTTATGGGCTAACTACAAACCTACTAGCCCCTGATGGTATCAAATCATAGTTTTCATGGGCTAACTATGAACCTATTGGCCACTGCCAGTATCATACATTTTTCATGGGCTTACCGTAAACCTATTGGCCCCTGCCAAAATCTTTAATTAAAATTTTAACATCAATTAAGTTATATTTACTACTGGGTCAACCTAACTGGTTATTCCACCCTTCCCCAAAATACTGTTATGGGTTAATAACAATGTGAATAATATTTCCAAATCTTTATTTATGCCATGGTTGTTACTTTAAATTGAGATTGGGCTTATGTTTTGAAACCAAAAACATCTCTTTCGAAACCTCTGGATAGCCTCCTTTCGAAAGCAAAGATCTCTTTTCAAAACATTGAATACATATCTTTCGAAGCCCTTAATAAACATTCTCTTTCGAAACCTATTATACCCTTCGATGGTATCAAATCATCTTTTAAAAATATAGAGCTTCGAAACAAATGTAAGCAACCCTTTCGAAAGCATTTGGGTTTACTTAAAAATCATTTGGGTCAAAATGGTTATATACGGAAGTATCTCATTCAAAACCAACAAAAATTTGTTTTGGGGAAAAATTGATGGTGTATGAAACATCTTAGTCGAAAGCAAAATACTTTAGAAAAATCAAAACATCGAAGGACAGAGTCGAAACCTCCTTTCTACTTCATCACTTTCGAAACCCTCAACCCCTTCGAAAGAATTCAGGAAAAAGGCTTAGGTTAAAACAGAAGTAACCCCTATGACAGCATAGATGACTTCAATGTAGTTGAAAGGGAGATTAGCGTCTTGGTTTCGACTGAGGTGAAACCTTCCCTTTCGGAAGCAATTATTTAAAAGAAAAAGGTACTCCTTCGAAAGCAAATACTTTAACACAACATGACAACCTTCTTCAAAGCAGAGTTTCGACCCCATTTGGAAGCTACCCCCTTGACACCATGGCTCCCGCCTTCCTTCCAATCCACCGCATACCATCTAAGTGGTATCTTGTGTATTGGTATCGACTTCATGGGTTTCGACTGGGATGAGGCGGAATCAAAGGAGGCGAAAGGTCCTTACTAATAGGGGCGGAATACCTTTTTCTGGTTTAAAGGCTGAATTATAGCACTTTTAGTAATTACTTTCTAACAACTTGCCTATTTGTAAACTATTGATTAGTTGTCATAAAATCTTTTCAAATACTTTACTTTTAAAATTGCCTCATTAATCCCGATCCAAATTAAAGGAAATTAACGTTAAAACTTTTCTATATATCCAAAAACCGACATTTGCTAAAAGGCCCTTCTTTCAAAATAATTTATTTCCCCTAGTAAATAAATTTAGAAAAATCCCCAAAAATCACAGAAAATCGATTTCATCATGTAATCAAACATATTAAAATTTTAGACCTAATTTCTTCCTAAAATTCTCGAAATAAATTTTAAACCTAATTATATCATATCTTTCATCAAAAGTTCATGATAAAATTTCCATAGCTTGAAAAATTCTAAAAATTAAAACTCATCTCCAAAATCATGTTTTACTTGACAAATTTTTTTTCCATAGCAATCAAAAATCATATAATCTCGGTTTTATACTATAACCGTACAAAATTCATGTGCCTATGAATTAAAATAAATCATCATAATATAACTCAAGCATATCATCATCCATTTTATCACAAAAATGAATTTAAAACATAAATCTGAAACCATATAATCATAGAATAAAATTGAGATGGTGGAAGATTATTATTCACCTTAAACTTGATAAGGAATTTGAGATTTATTGTTGATTAATCCTCCCTAGCTTTTGATCCTTAGCTTTAGATTAAAATTCCTCTTTTCTTCTTTGATAATGGCCGGCTTTTGCTTAGGGTTTAGAATTTTTGTTTGTGAAAGTGGAAATGAAACGTGAAATGTAAATGGACAATCACAAAGGTATATAGCCGTGTAAAATAAATGTCTATTTACTAATATGCACATGTGTAGTTTAATTAACCAATAAACTATTTTAAAGCCCATTTACTTTGTTAATAAGCACAACCCTATTATGTAATTTAATCAAATCTCAATCTCCTTATCATCATTATTCTATTTAATTTATCTAATTAAATCTTCTGAATAATGTTATCAAAAATTAGGGATGCTACATTTCTACTTGTTTTCGTAGTTTTTCTTCCTCTTTAATCCTCTAGCAATGGTCAACCTAAGCTTTAATTTGTTTTGTATATGTGTAAATTGAATGAATGGGAAAGGAGGTCGGGCTTATATTAGGAAATGCAACCCTTTTCCTATTTTACCCTTCTCATGAATTCCTCCTTCCTATTAATGTTCTAATTATTTCGTAAATTCATTAGTTAAGGCTCGACCTATACTAATTATCAAATCTCAATCACCTTTCATTTTACATTATTTTGTTTTATTTATCTACTTTAAATATCATAAATAACGTTAATCAAATTTAGGGTCGTTACAATGCACCTTATCCCAATCACTTCACCTACTGCCTTATCCTCTTGGAATAGATATAAAGAGGGATAAGTGGAGGAAATCAGACAAGGTCTATATCATTCAACTTGTAGCAACAAAGGTCAGTTAACTGATTTGGCTCCTATGTAATATTAACTTATCTTACTATTATTGTATCTGGGCTAGCACACAGTAGGTTAAATATGTGAATTTCAATTTTTTTTTACCATTTTGGATCTTATTAGGCCTATGAAGTCTAAATTAATTTATATCTAATCTAAATAAATTTTCAATAAAATCATCATTTTATTTAATTGATTAATAAAAAATTTATTTGATTATATATTATATAATATACATTTGTGTATCATATACAGATGTGCATGTATGTGCACGTACCACATATAGTTTCTATGGTTAAACATGCATGTATCTAAATGTTGATATTTAAAATACAACGGACATGTTTGCTTCTCTATATACATATTTGTTGTCTGCTACAAAATATTAATATGATATATAACATGTTTATATTTGATTAAATATATTTACTCATAATAATATAAAAGTTATCTTGTATATATATATATATACATAATAATATTTTCAAAAATATAAATACATAATAATTTAAAATTCAAATTTAAAATTCAAATTTAAAATTTAAAATTTAGATTTGAAATTAGATCTTTATTTGACGCTATCTTTTAAATTCAAGTTCAAATTTTATTTTTTTATAAATAAGTTATAAAACATATTTTATTAATAAATATATATTTGTATTTTTTTGAAATATACAAAATAATATGTATATAAATGTGTGTATGTGTATTAAAATTGTTATTTAAAATCATATATAATATTAAATAATGTTACATTAATAAATATCTATATTTAAATATACGTATATGAATTATTTAATTTTCGGCCATATTTAAGTTTTGAAAAATTCAGTTTTTTTATTATGTAGTAAATTATGCGGATTTACTTGTTTTTATTATTTTAAAATAAACTTCTATATGGAATTATTTATTTATTTCCATGTAATGAAATATTTTATTAAATATTTGCAAATTTATTTGTATATATATATATATATGTATGTATGTATGTATATGTACTTATGTATTAGTAAATTACAATTCAATACTATAAGTTATATATGTATATTGAATTAAATATATACATAAAAAATGTTCTTTATATTCGAAAATACTATATATAAATTTATCAGTATAATTTATAAATATATGTATGCATGTGTGTGAATCGTTAATCGTTAATAGATGTATATATGAATTCGATATGAATATAAACTATTCGAACACAAAAGACTAAACTGACTATATTATACATATATATAAATTTGAAATATATAGAATGTTACCTTAGCTATAGCGTGGTTATAAAACTTCAACTGTTGAATCGGTGGAACTCCAAGAATCGAATCCATTCTTTTCCAGAAAGTGCTACCAATCAAAGAGATCTACATACCTTTTAATATATTTAATTTGATTTTTCATTTGGCTTGAAAAGAGAGAGGAGCAATGGCGAAAAGGGCTTGTGGCCTATAGTGTTAAGGAAGAGTATAGTGATTAAAAAATGAAAATGATAAGGGGTAGCAGAGGTGGGCATTTAACCGACTTAACCGATTTAATCGACGTCGACCGAACTGCTTTAACCGATTTTATTGGTTAATCGAACTTTCGGTTAACCGACCGATCTTAACCGTTGATTTTCGGTTCGGTTAACGGTTAACGCAGCGGTTAACCGTGGTTAACCGTTTAACCGACCAAGTTTTCATCATTATTAGTATTCGATTTCTAATAAAACGTAACCCTACCCGGTTAACAAAACCCTAAAGTAAATAAAATGCTAAAATAGTAAAATATATGCATTATAGAAATAGGAATCCCGCAGCCGCTTCTTGCCTTCTTTCATTTTCGCATTTCCTAAATCAATTCTCCAGTTCAATTAAAAAAACTAGATCCACTAATTTGTTATCATCAATCGATTTTGATTTGCAGATCCACTATAGATTTCGATGTGCAGATCCACTATCAATATCCAAAATCTCCTATCGATTTTGAAAAAATATCCAGAAACCCTAATCAATCTTTGTGCTGCAACTTGCTAATCGCATCAATTTGGCATTTTAGGCTTTGAAATATGGTGATTACTGGCGGAAAGAGGAAGAATGTGAGTTTGTTTTCACTTTACCTATTTTATTTAATTATGTAGGTTTAGTATTATTATGCTGCTCTTGTACTAAAAACTGCAGCTGCCTGCTAACTGAAAGTGGATTTTCCAATGCTTTCCATGCCATATACTAACCAAATTATACCAATAATATTCAGTTATTCTTCAGTTTATTTGCATAATATAAATATATATGAACTACAACTTTAATATGAACTTTTTTAATATGAACGGTTTTAATAGATCAATTATGAATTGTTTTAATATAAATATATATGAACTGTTTGATTTTTATTTATTAGTTAACTGAATTGTTTGATTATTTGTTTTTAGGTGATAGGTGTTTGAAAGTAGATAGTTGATTAAATTTATTTGTAATAGTTAAATTTTACAGTAATATCCTTTTAAGTAGTAATATTATTAATAGTTTACTAAATAGTATAATTTACAGTAATATCCAGTTAAAATTAACAGTAAATTTATATTATTAATATCCAGAATTAACAGTAAAATTTACAGTAAAATCTATAATAATATTTATAGTTTACCGATTTACAGTATTAAATCTGTAACATTATTTATAACCTTATAGTAATATTACCTTTGGAAACTTATGGATTTCAAGTATACAAATTTTCAATATGCAAAGTTTTAAATAAGCAAAAGTTTCAGATGCATACCCAAGGTATAAATATGCATAACCTTATATATATTGCTTCAAATTTATACGGTTTCTAACATATATAAGCTTTGAATATATGTTAGTTATAAGAATACTAATTTCATATACATAAGTTTTTGAGGATGTATATACTATATAGTTTCAAATGTGGCAGTGATTTTAAAAGTTGAAAGGTTTCAAAGTATGTATCAGTTTTTGCAAAGAAATCTGGGCATTGGTTTTGAAATGCATATTAGCTCCATATGTAAATATATATGCATTGGTTTTTGAAAATATAACAATCTATTCTGATTTTTTATAGTAAATTTACTGTATTTAATATTTATAAATTTTTTAAATAGTTAGAACTGAAATAGTTTATAAATTTATAGTTAAGTATGAACATGTAGATAGTTTAATTTTTTATGAACTTAAATTACTTACGGTAGCAAATAGTATGAACTATTTTAAAGTAGATAGTTTAATTTTCTTATACTCGGTATTTTTTATAAATACTTAAGTATGAACATGTAAATAGTATGAACTATTTTTATAGTATAATTACTTACATGTAGATAGCTTAATAGTATGAACTTAACTGTATATTAACTTAATAGTATGAACTTAACTGTTTATTAATTTTTGTTTTTCATGCACTATAACATTTACAAATAGGTAGTTCTAGAGAAACAAGAGATGTCGATGAGTTTGTGGAAGAAGCGGATGATGAGGAAACCGGCGAAGCAGACATCAATATTAGAAAACCTCATCCACATCCGGTGCGCAAGCCTTCTTCTAGAAAGCCTTCTCCGGTATGGGAACATTTTACTAAAGACGCTAATTTCAATTTTCAAAAATGTGTGCAACTATTGTGGTCAACAATTTGCATGTGATTCTAAATCAAATGGCACTATACATTTAAATTACCATATAAAACATTCGTGTAAGTCCATTTCATGTGATATGATAAGAGACAAAAAACTTTAGCTTTTGGAACAACTAGCGATAGTGAAGGTAGTTGCAATCTTATCGCATGGTCATTCAATAAAGAGGAATGTAGAAAAGCATTAGCTCGAATGCTAGTTATTGATGAACTCCCTTTTAGTTTTGTGGAGGGTGAAGGTTTTCTTCAATTTTGTCGAGAATTGTGTCCTAGTTTTGAAGATCCTTCACGTAGAACAATTTGTAGGGATGTGCTTCAATTATATTGGGACTCGATAGAATCTCTAAAAAAAATGTTCTCAAAATCATTGCATGGTATTTGTCTAACTAATGATACATGGACATCTATTAAAAATGTGAATTATATGGTTTTAACTGCACACTTTATTGACGGAGATTGGAAGTTACATAAAAGGATTATAAATTTTTGTGTGATTCCTAGTCATAAAGGAGAAAATATTGGAAAAGTTATTGTCCATTGTATCAAAAAATGGGAACTCAAAAGAATAGTGTCTATGATGGTCGATAATGCTAGTGGAAATGAAGTGGGAATTAATTATGTGAAAAGCAAATTAAATGATTATAATGGTGGTTGTGTTTTGAATGGTGATTTCATGCGTATTCGTTGTTGTGCTCATATAACCAATTTAATCGTCAATGATGGGCTAAAAGAAATTAGTAGTACTATAGATGGAATTCGTACCGCAGTCAGATTTGTGAGATCATCTCCATCGCGATTGAATAAATTTAGAGAGATGTGTTTAAGTTTGGGAATTGAGAATAAATCTATGCTTATTTTGGATGTACCGACTAGGTGGAATTCAACATATTTGATGTTGGAAGCGGCTTTAAAATACAAAAAGGTTTTTGATGATATGAAAGAAAATAATGATATTTTGTTGCTTACTTTGATGATGAAATTCATCCTCCGAGTTCTATCGATTGGAATGCTGAATTATTTGTTAAATACTTAAAGTAATTTTATGATTTTACTTTAAAATTTAGCAAAGCTTAGTGGAATTCAAGAAGAACTTAAAGGATTGGTTGATAAAATGAATCCTTATCTTGGTAAAATGGCAATTAGTATGAAAATGAAGTTTGATAAATATTGGGGAAGCGAAGGTAATATGAACAAAGTTTATTTGTTACGTGTGTGCTTGACCCAAGGTATAAATTCCAAATTTTGAAGTTATGTGTTGAAGACATGTATGAAACAAATATTGCGGAAGACATATTAAAAAGTGTGAAGCATATTTTGATAAGGTTGTTTGACTTTTATGTGAACGATTCTACATTTGGAACACAAACGTGTGAGGAACCACAACTTAGTACGCTCGTTGCTAGTGAACGCGTTGAGGATGTTAGTGATGTTCTTTCTAGAAGAATGAATACTTTTCTAAGACAGGTTCAACAACACGATAACGAAGGTAATGAACTAGAAAAGTATTTAAATGCACCGATTGAGGGTACACCAAATAATTTTGATGTTTTACTATGGTGGAAGGTAAATAGTTCCAAATATCGTGTTTTATCTTTAGTTGCACGAGATCTACTTGCTATTCCGGTATCCACGGTTGCTTCTGAATCTGCTTTTAGCACCGGAGGAAGAATTATAGATCCTTTTCGTAGTACTTTGAGTCCACGGATGGTTGAGGCATTAGTTTGTACTCAAAATTGGTTAAGGTCCAAACCAATTTTTGTTGATCATCGGATTGAAGTTACTATCGATGATGTTTCTTATTATGATGAGCAAATATCAGGTGATATTTGCATTTGTAAAATAATATTGTAATATCCCGGAAATTTGGGGCAATATCAATTTAATAATCTGTTTAAATAATTAAATTGATTGATGATCTTTGATAAATAAATTTGAATTGGTTTAATAATCTAATTAAATGAATATTTAATTAGTAAATTTATTCTTTAAAACCTAATAAATTGATTTCTATTTATAATATATATATATTTGTATATATTGTAAATAGAAAAGCTTTGGTTTGTATTAAATAAACAAATGATATATTAATTCATTTAGTAATAGTAGAAATTTATAATCTCTTTATAAATTATTTAAATTTGACAAATTGCTATTTTCAAACAATATTAATAATGTATTGTTTTATATATAGATAAATAGATTTTAAAGAAATTGAATGTGTTGTTATAAATATTTGGATTTTTATAGATATTTGGATAAGCTCTTATTTATAAGTATGATTGGTTTATTTCTTTAAAAATTATCTATATATATATAAGAAATTGTAAATTTATAAATTAAGAAAAAGGCTTTATTTACATTTAAAATAAATAAGTGTTACTTAAAAGACATATGTAATTCTCTAAAGACTATATAGTAACAAGTGTTAATTTATTAACAACTCTATGTGACAAATGTCAAGTTTTTAAATTTTTGGTTTTCTTTTATTTTAATAAACTTCATATTAACTTATAAAAACATATACCTATCATCTCATTTCTTTTTCTATCCTCTTAATTCAAAGAAAGAAACTTCAGCCTATTTTCTCATAACAAAATCTGTAGCAAATCCTCATTTCTTAAATCTGTAATCAAACCCCTCAAAGCAAAAATCAAAACAAAGCCTGTAACTATTCTTCAAACCAGAAATACATTTCCAAACCAAGTCTTTTAGCCTGCAATTTCTTCTTCAAATCTGGAATCTGTTAAAAGCAAGTAAACTGGAATCTAAAACAACATCTTAACAAACAAGATTTTATCATGCATGCAAGATTCAATAGCCAACATTCAGTTTAAAGGTTTCAAAATCAAATTCCTGTTTCAAGCTCTGTTTATCTTCTTCTCAAATTGGTGAGTAACACTTTTCTAAAAGCTTAAGTATTCTTTAAATCTGGTTGCATGTTGAAATTATGGAAATGTCATGTGTGATTTTAGATAAGTAGACTTATCTGTATATATAGATTTATATATATGCTATGCTGATGTATTGGTATATCACCTGTTCTTCACTTTCAAATCAGATGAGTAAACTCCCCTTCATAAAGTTTTAAATCTATTATAATTTGTTTGCATGGGATGAATATTTGAAAGTATGTGTGAAATTGTTGTATGAACGTAGATATTGCCTGTATATATATATATATATGTAAGAAATTGGATGCATGTCTGTGTTCTAGTATATCTATGCCTCTGTTCAAAAATTTATAGGCATGATTAAATTCAAAATTCAAAACCTCCTCCCCTGATCTCTTTGAACACATGATGTTAAAAAGGAATTTGTTTGTGTTGATGTAATACAAATTCTAAAAATAAAAATATGAAGAACTATTAGGCAATTTATCTGGAAATTGGTAATTTACAGTAGAAATCATTATAAGTCAGAAAATCAAGTTTCCAAATTCTAAGTTTTAATTACATGATCTGTTTCGAAATTTAAAATGATGAATTTTGATCATATTATTAAAAAAATTAAGTTTGTTTGGGTCGAGATATATTGAGATGAACGGAAATTGGAATTTTACCAATTTCTGGCGATCGCGAAGATCTGTTGTCTCTGGTTCGTGAGTGAAGTTTGCTGGGAGATCGGAGATTATGGGAAAAATAGTGGATGGCCATATAGATGATCGTGGCGATGGTGGTTGGTCGATTGATTTTCTAAACCTAGTTTTACTGGGTTACAACTTTTGCGTGAGTTCGACTTCCTCTAGTGATCGAGTTGGCTAGGGTTTTGGGCACTGGAAGATGGTGGGTTGACGAGGTCTTCACCGAAGTTTCAACGACGATGATGATCGGAGAAGTTGGGTTCGAGCATTTTTCCAGGTTGGGTTCTGTTCCAGGTGGTGATCGAATAACTCGAATTCGAATTTCGTGTTTGAACGAAGCTCAGGTAGTCGGAATCGTGTGAGATGGTCGGGGTCAATATGATGGCGATGGAATTGATGGTCGGAGACGATCATCTCGACTGTGCACGTGAACATGTGTTAGGTGTATCAGTGTTTAGTTTGTTTTTTTTTTAAAAACAGAGTCTTCTCGAGTTTATAAGCGAGTGACTCGAAGTCATGTTCGGGAAGAAGGGGTTCTGGTTCGAGTTGTTTAGAGGGAAACTCGTGTGGGTTATAGCAGTTTTAAAATTTTAATATGTCAAGTTTTAATAAAAAGGGGAAGGGAAACTCGAAGTGGGTCTCGGGGGTTTCCAGTTTTTACTCGGGTATTTTAATGTTGGGCTCGGGTAGATTTGATGATAACAGTTTTAAAAACCTGACATTGTTTTCAAATTTAAAATAAGTTTAAATGTGGAGTAGGATTTTAAATAAAATTTAAAATCAAATTTAAAGAATGGATTCAAGTTAATTTGTATCTTAGTTGGAAATAAATAAGTTTATAAATTTATAATGTTTTTATCAAATTTAAAGCATTTAAAGTATATTTTAAAAAGGGTTTGAATTTAAATAAATTGGTTTAAAAATCTTTTAAATGTTAAGTGTTTCTTTAACATTTGGATTTAAAAGGGTTTGTAAATTTAATTTAAATTTGGTTAAAGTTAAATTTGTAATTCAAATTTAAAATCTTTAATTTAAAATGAATTAAAAGAAAGATTTTAAGGTAAAATGTTTTAAAGTTTTTGTTAATAATAATTAAAGTAGTTATAAAGGTTAATACTTTATTTTAAAGATTAATTAAGGTTTAATGATTTAGGATCCATTAAATTAATAAGGAAATTAAAAAGTAATTTAATAATTTAATTAATTAATGATTTAGTGTTAATTAATTAAAATAATTAAGATTTTAAGTAAATTAATTAAGGGTTAATTAATTTGAAAGTAAGGATCATTTAATTAGATAAGTATAGATTATTAATAAATAATTAGGTATTAATTAATCAAGGGATTAAAGATTAATTAAATAATAAATTAAGTAATTAGAGATTTATTAATTGAGAATTAATTTATTTGTAATGAATAATGTTTGATTTAAGTTTAATTACTTAAATAAAGAATTGTTAATAATTAATGAGAGATCATTAATTAGGGATTATTAAATAATTAATAAATGGGATTAATTTTAATAATCAATTAGATTAATTAACTAATGATAATTATTTGTGAATTGGTTAAGTAATTACTTAATAAAAGTAATTAAGGGAATTAATTACTTAAGTAATTAATTAAATAAATTTGATAAGTTTAAATTAATTAGTTAAATTAATTTAAGAAAATGACTTGGTGATTTGTTAAGTATAATTACTTAAATGTAATTAATGATGTAATTAAGAGTTGATTAAATCAAATTAATTAATAAATAATAAGTGATTAAAGTAATTAATTAATTGTAATTAATTAAGGATTAATGTAATTAAGTATAGTTAATTAATTAATGAAGTAATTAAAGGTTAATTACTGTAATGATTTAAGATAATTAATTTGTGAAATTAATTAAGGATTAATTACTTAAAGTAATTAAAGGATAATTAATCAGGAATGATTAATTAAGATGTATACGTAGAATATGATTAATTAATTGGTTTAATTAATGGTTAAGTAAGATGGATTTATAAAATGAAGTAATTAATTTAATTCAATTTAAATTAATTTAAGATGATATAAATCATTACTTATGAATGGGTGTTAGAATTGGATACTTGACATTGATTGATATCTCTGATGAGATATATGCTGTATGATATGGATGTTAGTTGAATTGAATGAATTATCTGATAATGTTGATTATCTGTGTGAATTATCTTCCTTTGTGAATAAAGATAATGAATTGAATTGTTTTACCCTTAAAACAACTTGGCCTTAAAAGATACGCTTTGGATTTCGATGAGACCGGGATCGGGTTTCCGTATACCGGATTTCCAGGTCTGGAGACCCGAATACCACATCGATCCAAAATAACGATAGGTCGTGAATCTCAAGTGAAGATGAAGATTCAGAGTGCAAGGGTTATTGTCGTTAACTCTGAGGGTGATTCCAAAACGAGTGTAACGAGATAATGCCTTCGGTTTCGTTCGAACCCGGAACGAACTTGTATGGATTGAATGCTTTCAGCACATCGTCAGGCGGACGATGAGCATTCTAAGTGATATGTTATGATTAAAGGTAATCGTAACCTCAAGCCTCATCAACCGGGAATGGCTAAAACAGGGGAGGTGCAGCAAGGTTTCGTGGGTAGCACCCACTGAGAGCAAGATAGATCCCTGTCTAGAGGTCCCTTTTCTTTTATTCGGCTTAGTGTGTGGTTGGTCGCGCCAACTACGGGATTGTCTTGTTCGGGATTATCCAGTAAGGGATGGTTCCGGCTTTGTGTTGCAGGGGAGCGGGCGTACTCCTCGGTACGGTGATCTAGGCCACGTACTGTGACAGGCGGTACCCCAGTAGCCCTGCCATTGTATGGAATCCAAACTCCAATAAGTGCCGTACGTATTAGTTGTGCCCAACTATGTTGGAATGTGAGATGTAAGCATTTCAGCTATTTCTATATTTTACTTGAAAACCCTAGACCCTATTATAATAAAATCAGATTTCCTATCAAATGTTTTGGTTAGCGTAAGGTAAAAACTTACCCATGTTTATTTGTGGGGAGTCTTACGTGATACCTTTTCTTTCTAAAGGTTTTGAAGTTAAGCAAGTTTAACCTGTTACTCACACCAGACCCATGTCTGACCCAAGTGTTTATTTCTGTTTTATAAACTCTTGGGTACTCAAATTTTTACGAGTAGCCAAGGGATTCGGGTTTAGCTTTGACGAATATTCTGGAGGAGCAATGGAGCAGGAGGCTTCGGCGTTCGTAGATATAGTATTCCGCTGTGTTGATATCTGTGATAGTGTCTTGTCTTGTATTTGAGTTGTAATGTCTAGACAGATGTTTATAACTGTCTAGTAAGTGATGTATATGCTGTGTAACTCTGTAAATTGTTGTATACTATATAATAGTTTATGTTATTAATATAATTTATTCGTTCCGCTGTGAGATCGTTGTTGTTGTTTCTTTCTTTCTTCTCTTCTTTTCTCTTTCTATCCCTTTCTTTCTTATTAACGATGCGACTTTCTGTGGAGAGAAAGTCTTGGTCGTTACAGTGGTATCAGAGCATAGGTTGAGCGAATGCCTAAGCTTTTGGTTAAGTGAATATCAGAACACTAGGTTGAGTGAATACCTAGGTTCGGAAGGATTGTTCATTAGAGACAGGATCTGTAACAACCTGTTTGAGTCTGAGTATATATATATACGAGAGCGCGTATTTGTTAGTTATATAAAATGGTTTTATATTGTGTTAATTGATCGGTTGAGTGGTATATGGATTCTGGTCAATACGAGTAGCTAACGTTATTGATAGGGATCTCTAAACACTTGACCAGGCCAACGGACACAATATTGTTTTAAAAAGGTAGATGAAATAATTTTACCCAGATATAATTTCTATATAAAAAAGGTATCATTTTAAATGTATATGGTATTTGTAATGATTGGTTGAGATGATAACAATTTATCATCTAGGATTAGGAGTCTGAGTGTTGAGGTTGGAAGTGTATTTGTCGAGACTGTAGACCTAATACCGTCTCGAGTGAACTTTACAGTTGTGTAAGGATTTCACAATCTCTGAAGGAAACCTGTTAAGGTTCGGAGTTTATCTTTGAAGTTGGATGAGTAGAGTTGGATCTGTCGGTTGGGCAGAAGCGAGTGATAGTATCTTGGTATCTTCTGGAAGAAGTAGCTGTGTGATGAGATGCAGTGACTATGGATGTTCCCGAAGATGTTTTCTTTGGAACAAGTTAATGAAGTGTGTCTGCTTCGGTGTTGTGGTTGAGTTCAGCATGGTGTTTCTATTTGGTTTGGGTTCGAGTTTCTCGAAGAGCTTTGGAAAAAGGAAGTCTTTGGCACCTGTGGCAGTAGTGCAGCTCGGAGTATTCTGTGCATTGGCAGGAAGTTTTCTGGCTGAGCAGTTTTTCTGAAGGTAGAGTTCAGAAGCAGTAGAGTGGATCCATTTCTTCGATAGATAGGATAGATAAGTATAAGCTGTTCTGATTGGTAAAGAGAGAACAGTTTTCTTTGCAGTTAGGCTGGATTGATCGCAAAAGTGACTTGCGATAGTTTGAGTATTCTCTTGAGTTATCTGAGATTTTCTGGGATGTGTTGTCCAGTTTGTGCTTGTGTTCTTCATCAGCATTTTCATTCTACTCCAGATTAGAGTGGTGCGGCGGAAGCAGTTTGGCAAGTGCTCCTGTTTGTCTTTTCCAGATAGGAGAAGTTTGTTAGATCTTCTGATGTTTGTGAGTAGGATTGTGTTCTGGATTATGGGTAGATCTTGAGAGGATCATTTGTTGAGTTATTTTTGGCCCTGTTTATTTCTAGAAGCATCAGCAAAGGTTGAGCTGATCAGGAAGGATCTGTAGTCAGCCCAGGATCGTCTGAAGGATTTTGTTGATAAGAGACGGAGGAATTTGAAATTCGAAATTGGATACTTCGTTGTTGTGAAGTTTTTCTCTGGTTAAAGGGAGCTATAAGATTGGGTAAGTCTGGGAAGTCAGCTCCGAGTTGTTTTGGATCTTTTCTATGTTCTGATTTGGATAAGAGTTTGATCTACTGGATTGAATTGTCAGTTTGGATAACTGGAATTCAATGTATTTTACGTATCTCTGAGGGAGTACGTGTTTGATCTATCTCTGGTTTAGGAATCAGCAGTTCTGGAGGATTTGATTGTTGAGTCAGACTCGTCTGTAGTCTGATATTCTGTTTAGTTTTGTAAATCTAGATAAGTAGGAGCTCTATAGCTTAGTATTGTTTGTTTGGATTGTTTGTAGAGCGAGTATCCCGGTATATATACTTGGGGAAACTCGAGGAAATTCTATTCATATTTTTTTTTCTTTTCGCTAGATAGTTAGAATTGTTTGTTTGGACGATTGGTTGCTATGATTGTTAGCATATGGATGATAATACATCCTTGTAATTTAAAAAGATTATTAAATTACCTTTGTTTTAAATTTCGGGGACGAAATTATTTTAAGGGGGGAGGAATGTAATATCCCGGAAATTTGGGGCAATATCAATTTAATAATCTGTTTAAATAATTAAATTGATTGATGATCTTTGATAAATAAATTTGAATTGGTTTAATAATCTAATTAAATGAATATTTAATTAGTAAATTTATTCTTTAAAACCTAATAAATTGATTTCTATTTATAATATATATATATATTTGTATATATTGTAAATAGAAAAGCTTTGGTTTGTATTTAATAAACAAATGATATATTAATTCATTTAGTAATAGTAGAAATTTATAATCTCTTTATAAATTATTTAAATTTGACAAATTGCTATTTTCAAACAATATTAATAATGTATTGTTTTATATATAGATAAATAGATTTTAAAGAAATTGAATGTGTTGTTATAAATATTTGGATTTTTATAGATATTTGGATAAGCTCTTATTTATAAGTATGATTGGTTTATTTCTTTAAAAATTATCTATATATATATATATAAGAAATTGTAAATTTATAAATTAAGAAAAAGGCTTTATTTACATTTAAAATAAATAAGTGTTACTTAAAAGACATATGTAATTCTCTAAAGACTATATAGTAACAAGTGTTAATTTATTAACAACTCTATGTGACAAATGTCAAGTTTTTAAATTTTTGGTTTTCTTTTATTTTAATAAACTTCATATTAACTTATAAAAACATATACCTATCATCTCATTTCTTTTTCTATCCTCTTAATTCAAAGAAAGAAACTTCAGCCTATTTTCTCATAACAAAATCTGTAGCAAATCCTCATTTCTTAAATCTGTAATCAAACCCCTCAAAGCAAAAATCAAAACAAAGCCTGTAACTATTCTTCAAACCAGAAATACATTTCCAAACCAAGTCTTTTAGCCTGCAATTTCTTCTTCAAATCTGGAATCTGTTAAAAGCAAGTAAACTGGAATCTAAAACAACATCTTAACAAACAAGATTTTATCATGCATGCAAGATTCAATAGCCAACATTCAGTTTAAAGGTTTCAAAATCAAATTCCTGTTTCAAGCTCTGTTTATCTTCTTCTCAAATTGGTGAGTAACACTTTTCTAAAAGCTTAAGTATTCTTTAAATCTGGTTGCATGTTGAAATTATGGAAATGTCATGTGTGATTTTAGATAAGTAGACTTATCTGTATATATAGATTTATATATATGCTATGCTGATGTATTGGTATATCACCTGTTCTTCACTTTCAAATCAGATGAGTAAACTCCCCTTCATAAAGTTTTAAATCTATTATAATTTGTTTGCATGGGATGAATATTTGAAAGTATGTGTGAAATTGTTGTATGAACGTAGATATTGCCTGTATATATATATATATGTAAGAAATTGGATGCATGTCTGTGTTCTAGTATATCTATGCCTCTGTTCAAAAATTTATAGGCATGATTAAATTCAAAATTCAAAACCTCCTCCCCTGATCTCTTTGAACACATGATGTTAAAAAGGAATTTGTTTGTGTTGATGTAATACAAATTCTAAAAATAAAAATATGAAGAACTATTAGGCAATTTATCTGGAAATTGGTAATTTACAGTAGAAATCATTATAAGTCAGAAAATCAAGTTTCCAAATTCTAAGTTTTAATTACATGATCTGTTTCGAAATTTAAAATGATGAATTTTGATCATATTATTAAAAAAATTAAGTTTGTTTGGGTCGAGATATATTGAGATGAACGGAAATTGGAATTTTACCAATTTCTGGCGATCGCGAAGATCTGTTGTCTCTGGTTCGTGAGTGAAGTTTGCTGGGAGATCGGAGATTATGGGAAAAATAGTGGATGGCCATATAGATGATCGTGGCGATGGTGGTTGGTCGATTGATTTTCTAAACCTAGTTTTACTGGGTTACAACTTTTGCGTGAGTTCGACTTCCTCTAGTGATCGAGTTGGCTAGGGTTTTGGGCACTGGAAGATGGTGGGTTGACGAGGTCTTCACCGAAGTTTCAACGACGATGATGATCGGAGAAGTTGGGTTCGAGCATTTTTCCAGGTTGGGTTCTGTTCCAGGTGGTGATCGAATAACTCGAATTCGAATTTCGTGTTTGAACGAAGCTCAGGTAGTCGGAATCGTGTGAGATGGTCGGGGTCAATATGATGGCGATGGAATTGATGGTCGGAGACGATCATCTCGACTGTGCACGTGAACATGTGTTAGGTGTATCAGTGTTTAGTTTGTTTTTTTTTAAAAAACAGAGTCTTCTCGAGTTTATAAGCGAGTGACTCGAAGTCATGTTCGGGAAGAAGGGGTTCTGGTTCGAGTTGTTTAGAGGGAAACTCGTGTGGGTTATAGCAGTTTTAAAATTTTAATATGTCAAGTTTTAATAAAAAGGGGAAGGGAAACTCGAAGTGGGTCTCGGGGGTTTCCAGTTTTTACTCGGGTATTTTAATGTTGGGCTCGGGTAGATTTGATGATAACAGTTTTAAAAACCTGACATTGTTTTCAAATTTAAAATAAGTTTAAATGTGGAGTAGGATTTTAAATAAAATTTAAAATCAAATTTAAAGAATGGATTCAAGTTAATTTGTATCTTAGTTGGAAATAAATAAGTTTATAAATTTATAATGTTTTTATCAAATTTAAAGCATTTAAAGTATATTTTAAAAAGGGTTTGAATTTAAATAAATTGGTTTAAAAATCTTTTAAATGTTAAGTGTTTCTTTAACATTTGGATTTAAAAGGGTTTGTAAATTTAATTTAAATTTGGTTAAAGTTAAATTTGTAATTCAAATTTAAAATCTTTAATTTAAAATGAATTAAAAGAAAGATTTTAAGGTAAAATGTTTTAAAGTTTTTGTTAATAATAATTAAAGTAGTTATAAAGGTTAATACTTTATTTTAAAGATTAATTAAGGTTTAATGATTTAGGATTCATTAAATTAATAAGGAAATTAAAAAGTAATTTAATAATTTAATTAATTAATGATTTAGTGTTAATTAATTAAAATAATTAAGATTTTAAGTAAATTAATTAAGGGTTAATTAATTTGAAAGTAAGGATCATTTAATTAGATAAGTATAGATTATTAATAAATAATTAGGTATTAATTAATCAAGGGATTAAAGATTAATTAAATAATAAATTAAGTAATTAGAGATTTATTAATTGAGAATTAATTTATTTGTAATGAATAATGTTTGATTTAAGTTTAATTACTTAAATAAAGAATTGTTAATAATTAATGAGAGATCATTAATTAGGGATTATTAAATAATTAATAAATGGGATTAATTTTAATAATCAATTAGATTAATTAACTAATGATAATTATTTGTGAATTGGTTAAGTAATTACTTAATAAAAGTAATTAAGGGAATTAATTACTTAAGTAATTAATTAAATAAATTTGATAAGTTTAAATTAATTAGTTAAATTAATTTAAGAAAATGACTTGGTGATTTGTTAAGTATAATTACTTAAATGTAATTAATGATGTAATTAAGAGTTGATTAAATCAAATTAATTAATAAATAATAAGTGATTAAAGTAATTAATTAATTGTAATTAATTAAGGATTAATGTAATTAAGTATAGTTAATTAATTAATGAAGTAATTAAAGGTTAATTACTGTAATGATTTAAGATAATTAATTTGTGAAATTAATTAAGGATTAATTACTTAAAGTAATTAAAGGATAATTAATCAGGAATGATTAATTAAGATGTATACGTAGAATATGATTAATTAATTGGTTTAATTAATGGTTAAGTAAGATGGATTTATAAAATGAAGTAATTAATTTAATTCAATTTAAATTAATTTAAGATGATATAAATCATTACTTATGAATGGGTGTTAGAATTGGATACTTGACATTGATTGATATCTCTGATGAGATATATGCTGTATGATATGGATGTTAGTTGAATTGAATGAATTATCTGATAATGTTGATTATCTGTGTGAATTATCTTCCTTTGTGAATAAAGATAATGAATTGAATTGTTTTACCCTTAAAACAACTTGGCCTTAAAAGATACGCTTTGGATTTCGATGAGACCGGGATCGGGTTTCCGTATACCGGATTTCCAGGTCTGGAGACCCGAATACCACATCGATCCAAAATAACGATAGGTCGTGAATCTCAAGTGAAGATGAAGATTCAGAGTGCAAGGGTTATTGTCGTTAACTCTGAGGGTGATTCCAAAACGAGTGTAACGAGATAATGCCTTCGGTTTCGTTCGAACCCGGAACGAACTTGTATGGATTGAATGCTTTCAGCACATCGTCAGGCGGACGATGAGCATTCTAAGTGATATGTTCTGATTAAAGGTAATCGTAACCTCAAGCCTCATCAACCGGGAATGGCTAAAACAGGGGAGGTGCAGCAAGGTTTCGTGGGTAGCACCCACTGAGAGCAAGATAGATCCCTGTCTAGAGGTCCCTTTCCTTTTATTCGGCTTAGTGTGTGGTTGGTCGCGCCAACTACGGGATTGTCTTGTTCGGGATTATCCAGTAAGGGATGGTTCCGGCTTTGTGTTGCAGGGGAGCGGGCGTACTCCTCGGTACGGTGATCTAGGCCACGTACTGTGACGGGCGGTACCCCAGTAGCCCTGCCATTGTATGGAATCCAAACTCCAATAAGTGTCGTACGTATTAGTTGTGCCCAACTATGTTGGAATGTGAGATGTAAGCATTTCAGCTATTTCTATATTTTACTTGAAAACCCTAGACCCTATTATAATAAAATCAGATTTCCTATCAAATGTTTTGGTTAGCGTAAGGTAAAAACTTACCCATGTTTATTTGTGGGGAGTCTTACGTGATACCTTTTCTTTCTAAAGGTTTTGAAGTTAAGCAAGTTTAACCTGTTACTCACACCAGACCCATGTCTGACCCAAGTGTTTATTTCTGTTTTATAAACTCTTGGGTACTCAAATTTTTACGAGTAGCCAAGGGATTCGGGTTTAGCTTTGACGAATATTCTGGAGGAGCAATGGAGCAGGAGGCTTCGGCGTTCGTAGATATAGTATTCCGCTGTGTTGATATCTGTGATAGTGTCTTGTCTTGTATTTGAGTTGTAATGTCTAGACAGATGTTTATAACTGTCTAGTAAGTGATGTATATGCTGTGTAACTCTGTAAATTGTTGTATACTATATAATAGTTTATGTTATTAATATAATTTATTCGTTCCGCTGTGAGATCGTTGTTGTTGTTTCTTTCTTTCTTCTCTTCTTTTCTCTTTCTATCCCTTTCTTTCTTATTAACGATGCGACTTTCTGTGGAGAGAAAGTCTTGGTCGTTACAAATATAGTTCTTCATTTGTTGGATTTTAAATACAATACTCTAATTAACTTGTTTGGCATGTAGATTTTGTACATGGATGTCAACGTGAGTCACCATCATCTTTTATGTTCACCATGGATGGTCCATGTTCTTCATCGTTGTATTCACCTTCACCACGGTTAGTTTCATGTAGTACAAATGTTCATATAGTTTATGTTTACACTTGATAAGTAACATGCAGTAACACTTCATAAGTAACATGCAATAACATGCAGTAACATGTTTACACTTCATAACTAACATGTAGTAACATGCAGTAAGTCAGTAACATGCAGTAACACTGTGCCATACGAGTTTGCAATACATGCTTGGTATACATGTAGTTTGCAGTAACATGTTGGTATACCTGTAGTTTAATATGCAATACATCATTGTTGCTGTTATGCCTTTGCTTGTGTTGGTTCATCAATTCTCAATTGTATTGAAGCACATTGAGACCACATCGCCATTTTATTTTTTAAATGCATTATAAATATATATGTCATTTATAATATATCATTTAATATATGCATTGCCGTTTTAAATGCAGTCGCTAGTGAGTGGAATATGGATTGAAAGTCAAATAGAGAGTTGATTTGAAGACCGAAGCAGATTTTAATTTTCTTTGTATTTTTCAGTGGAAAACGAATGTATTTCAGTATTTCTATTATCGTTTATGTTGAATATTTATAATGTATTTGTCAGCCTGTATGGTACAAATGCTCTGCTTTCAAATGCTTTGCTTGCAAATGTATAGACAAATGCTCTGCTTGCAAATGTATAATGTATTTGTCAGCCTGTATGGTACTATATTATATGCGGTGACATTGCAAATGTATAATGTATTTGTCAATTTGTGTATTATGCAGTCGAACGGTTAACCGAACCGGTTAATTTGACCGGTTAACCACGGTTTAGTTTAATCGGTTCGATCGGTTAAAGCAACAGGTTTTAACCGATGAACCGGTTAACCGAACCGTTATTTTTAACCAATTAACCGCTGAAATTAACCGATCAGTTCGGTTAACCGATCGTGCCCACCCCTAAGGGGTAGTGGGTTTAAATAAGGAAGGAGAGAGAAAGAGGGAAAATTGGATCTAGAACCTTTCTTTTCTCTACTCATTCAAACTCAAAATATCAACAAATAGTACCCCTGTATCCCCTTTCCTATAGCCGGCCTACCCTGAGCCATGTGGACTTGAATTATACTTCAAACCATATTAGTTATTTTCCATTTAAATGAAATTCGAATGTATATTGATATCATATATCGGTACATGTGTATATAACTTTTATCCATGCACTATTTTTAAAACTAATCAACATAAATTGAATAAAATTTTATAATTAATATTTCACAAATGTTAATTAATTTAATTAGTTTATAACAATTATAATTTAATTAAATCGGGTGGTATTCAGATCATCGACATTACGGTTGTGTGAATCTTAGGTGTAAATTCAGTGGGTAATTAATATCGAACAATTCAAATATTAATGTTCACATGTCACTTTAACTAGTAATGTGATAATTTGGCCGAATTTATCCCTTGCACAGCTTTGGTAAAATCCAATTTCACTATTTTATGCGATCCCCAGTAGTTACGATTATTTAAAAAAATTCTCTTTATTAAAACTATACTACATTAAGACTTACGGAATTTGGTATTGGTCAAAATTCTAATATCGTCCACATTCAACTTTTATAGTCCAAACACAAAATGCTTGGTTCAATAATAACAATTATTATTAACCAAACTACTCTGGCCAAATATTTTGATGTTAAGTTGACCGTGATACTAATCTCATGTAACTAAGGAGACAAATTCTCTATTGAATAGTGTTTCACTTCCAATGCTTCAACTCAACCCAGCTATAGTCATTTAATGGATGTCGTGCTATAATTTTTCTATAATCAAAGTGGAGTTTCCACATTAAAGTCCAACAGTATTCTCAGATTGAGAGAACTATGTAATATTGTCACTTCGAAATTTCTTATTTGACCTTAATTATATTAACCAACAAAAAACTATCGAGTGAGTCATGCCATAGTTATCTAAGAACTATCAATATGTAACCCCTTGGTGCCCATATCAGCCATGAGCAATATATTGCCCAATATTTGAAGAGCACTACATACAGTAATCTCAATTGATGTATCGATATCCGGTCTCGATACATCTCGATTAGGAATATTTAAATGATATGTTTATTAAGTTGTGATAAATGCTCATGATTACACCATATTGTAATTACTATCACAAACCGTATCATTTATGGATTTTCTCTTAAATATACTTAAATTAAACATAAAATTAATATAACACATTATAACAAGTATATAATAGAAAGAAAAAATATTTTATTTTGAAAGAGAATTTATTACAGAGTTAATAATTTACAATAAACTATAAAATTACCCCTAGTGCATACCCCTAACTCTATCAATCTCCTACTTCCACTTGGGACCAATCATAGAATCTTTATTCTATCCCTTTGATCAGTTTGATAAGAACTAACTGAGCTAGTCCCTTATGAATATCTACTTTGTCTTTTAAATTATCTACTCATTAATCAACTCTCTCTGATGCTAATATAGCGCCTTTATCATGTAGAATTTTTCAAAGTAGTTTCTCGACTTTTAGTGAGCTATAGGTTCATTCGTGATTTGTGTTACGACATTGTTATCATATAATAATGACATGATATTCTCAATACTTGAAATAACCCTTAACTCGATATTAAATTTGTGTATTTATACTTACATACACATTGCATTTATTCTAGTGCTATTTAAGGCGATGTACTTAGCCTTTTGGTTGAATCAGCCATGACTTTTTTATTTGGAATATTTCCAACTTAAAGCTTCTTAACAAAGGTTTGAACATGTATTTCATATTGACATATTATACTTGATACCACCTATGAAGTTCGAGTTGAGAACTCATTCGTAAGGAGTTTGTTGTTTCTATAAACAATTCACTAGTATTTCACAAATCCTCGAGAATAATCTTAACTGCCATTTAGCAATCTTAGATCGGATTTGATACTTGCTTTATGCATCAAATACATAAATGAAATAAGATATTGTAGACAATACGTCGTGTAGATAATTCTTATTGCTAATGCATAAGTAATCCACCTTACATGCTCCATATTAAATATTTTAGTATGGTGTCTGTACATATCATTTGGGACATTGCCAACATCTTTCAGATTGATTGCAAAAGGTGATTTTCAAATCCTGTATCAAGAATCTAAGAAACAAAACTAGAACTTATTTTAGCATAAGTACATTGTTAACAATCAATAGTATGTTGTTTACTTATAGTTTAGAAATATTTATGTGGCTTTTTAATGCTCTTTCTTGGAGACACACTTCGAATGCTACTTTCGTATACATTCTTATATCGTATCCAAAAACCTATAAACTCGATATAGTTCCCACTGACTTCGAGAA
This sequence comes from Allium fistulosum, assembly GCA_030737815.1. Lineage (NCBI taxonomy): Eukaryota > Viridiplantae > Streptophyta > Magnoliopsida > Asparagales > Amaryllidaceae > Allium > Allium fistulosum. Next base: position 964,795,511 of record CM060902.1, on the reverse strand, counting down.
TTTTAGTGGTTATGCATACAAAGTCTATTCTAAATCATTATTTAGAACATTCTTTTTCAATGCAATGTCATATTACGTGATAATTTTATGTGTAAAATCTAAATTAACTTGAGGACGTTGAAAGACGAATTTGTTATGCAAATTTCAACAACTGAAATTTATGACGTTATTCTTATCAACATTGATCACTATATTTCAACTACATTAGTCTTTATCTTGAGGACACATTTACGACTGATAGATCATATCCCTTCGAGTACAACTATCAAATTCATATTTTGATAATGTACTTGGAATCAATTTCAGTTTTGCGCATCAAACCATATGGCAGAGTCAATACTCCTAGTGACTTATTAACAACATAGGAAGTTCTTTTCTCAACATTGTAATGGAACTCATAGCTCCTCCTTAGTGCGCGAGAATAATTATTCAGACATTCTAATAAGTTATATCTGATTAAATTTGGTTAATTTTATCTCATCATCTACAATTAGTTTTATTTTTGGATCATATCCGAATCGATTTTACTACCACTAATTTCTAAAAGAAATTCATTTGCCATAAAGTTGGTATTTCTTGAAATAATAATTATTTCTTAGTGCAACTGAATAGGTATAAACATTTTATGAATTTCCTTACATACATACATACATATATATATGATTTGGTTTTAGTTTATGAAATTTATTTTCAAAGCATAAATTAGTCAATCGATATTGATCGATCCCAAACTCCTTTAGAGTTTTTCACACAAGATCCCCTACGATTATTATGTGCAGTCCTTTGACACACACAACTTATCAACTCCTTGACCTAGGATATGTAAGTGTTTCTTATAAACTCTTACCTTGTATGATGCTATAAACTATGTTTTAGATAAGATTAATTTTAACCTTATGTACTTACTCTTAAGTACACGACCTAACAGAAATAAGTTAACCCGACTTCACTCATCATTAATCGTACTTTGTCCAACAAATTTTGAATACTCCTTATCGATATATTATAATGTATCATAGGGAGTATTGACTTTTGAGATTGAACATTTATCATTTTTATGTACATTTGGAACTTTTTCCAATATACTTACCTATTGAATCAAATCGAATCATTTTAATTTTCTTTTGCACGTTATGTTATTTAATTTTCTTTTATTTTATGAACTTATCATAGGCATACTACATGTGTATCAAATACACATATTTGTGTTCGTGATAATTTATCGGTGAATTTAATGAAGTCTATGAAACCGTTTTGATATTATTAGACTTATGATTGCATATATTTATATATATCAATCCAAAGAGTTCACCAACTCTTCTCTTGTTCTTACTGAATTGGAGATTTTCCCATTATTGTTTGAAATATAATTTACTAATACCACATGCTTCATAATCATATAATAAAAGGATTATTTCTCAAAACTATGCCATAGTCCATAGTTCCAAAATAATTTGCATATAATTTTAGATACTTTTGTATTTTACATTGCATCACTTTTGTTATGAAAACAAATACCACTATTATAGTTTTATTTTATAATATTTATATTAAAATGAAACTATGTTTAGACTAAAATCGGTTATTATTTCACAAAAAATATTTGGTATATATACGAAAATAATTTTCCGTAACTTGATGCGACCACTAAGAAGAGTTTATTATATGCCCCCATTATTCCCGTATTACTCTAATAGCATGTGAAGTATGAAGCTCTATTTAAACACCTAATGTGGGTTATTTATTCATTTACTATGACTTGCTTACAATCGAGGCTTTCAGATCAAATGTCTTAAACTCAAAGAAATAAATCTTATAGAAAACAATTTCTATATGAAAATACGTTTTGGAATGGAAATCATATTTCTCATTCCACGTCAAGTATCTATTATCATTTTATAATTCTCGTTTCTGATATCTCTTCATGAAGCACAAGTGACCATTCACTCTCGTCGTTTCGACTGCACCTTAAGTTGCATTTACTTTAGAACATTCACTTTTCTTTTAAATGGCCAAACCATTCCAAAGGATGCCCTTACTACAATATCATAACAATTTCCTTTTAAAAGTGCATATGGTTATCCTTAACATTTAAGGATATCAAAGAAATCATACTTCATGTAAACTGATAAACTAACATTTCGGTGATCGAATTCTTAGATTTATCTTATAGCTCTTAATCTAGTGTTACATTAATCACAACAAGATCTTTATTGTAATCAACCATATTGAATACACGATCTCACACAATAGTTTACTTGCTTATTTAAAATGAACTAATTTCATCGAGGATTTGTACATTATGAATTATGACCATTCACCATATAACATTTGTATGTGATTGGATATGGTTTAAATATTCATATCCATGTATTGTTCGTAGAGTTTGAAACTTAAAGAAGACAATACATAGTCTCAAATATATAAACACATCAGTGACCAAGTTATGAACGTATTTAGTAGTATCTTATTTAGGTTTTTGCATGGATCTTGAAACAATAATATACAAAAACGTTTATTGTTAAGTATATTTTTATATTTGTATTTGTCAATCTTAATTCATTCATTTGTGTATTTTAACTGAAAAACATTTTATCAATAATATCAAATGCACAAATTTATCAAAGTAGATTAGTTTAACTTATACATAACAAATATTCTTACAATATTAGAAATGTTAAATGTTACCATTTCATTTTTCTAATTAGCTTCTACTAGATTTTTATGTTTCTCAAAACCCTAAGATGAAACATAAAAGTTTGTTGACTTCAGTAATGGGTGTTAGGACTCGTATGCCTTGCGATTCTTTCCCTGGGAAAAGCTCAACAAATCATAGTCCCGCAACAAGGGATAACTCCATATCAGCTGTATCACATACAACTCCTTTCCTTGTGATCGTTGTCCTAATCTCATCTTTACCTTGAAGAATGCTCAACAAACAAAGAGAAATTATTCACCCGTACCTACCATTTCGCAACGGCTTAAGTATAATGCACAATGCTCAACAAATATGTGTAGTTATCCTATCTCATATATTCTATATATTAATAGTATTGCACATCACATCCCTAGCTTGAGGAAAGCTCGATAACTAAGGAGTATGCATGTAATCTTTTAATATATAAATGGTAGAGGAAAATTTTATATTAAAGATTCATAATCTTTAATATATTTAGTTTTAGCGATATCGACTTATAAATAATGTATTGCTTATGAAATACTCTTGTGATTCAAGTGTTGGACACATCTTAAATCATGATATACGTACTGTACACATCTGAAACCACAATAGACAAGATTACTATTATATTGCTATATGTGTGTGCATATGTGCATTATTTAACATGCTCATATCTAGTTGTTTTTTAAAAATCAGTTGTAATATTAAATATTGCTACATAATTAAATATATATATATATAATTTAAATTTATGAATTATTTAATTTTCATCCATATATAAGTTTTGACAAATTCAAAATATATTTTTATTACGTAATAAATCCATAAAGATTTATTTGTTTTTATTTTAAAATAAAATTTTATATAGAAATTATTTATTTATTTATTTCCATGTGATAAAATATTTATAAATCTTTGCATTTTTTAAATATATATATATATATATATATGCATCTATTTATATATTATTAAATTAATATTTAATATTTTAAATTATAAATTTATATATTATATTGAAAAAATACATTTATATATACACAAAAAATGTTTTTTATATTATAAAATATCAGGTATAAATTTATCAATATAATTTACATATGTGTGTGTCTGCGTACGTATGCGTGTGCATGTGTGTTAGTTTTAAAATTCTGTTTTATTTAAAATGCATTTTAGATTAATACTAAAATTCGAAAAATATTTTTTATCAAGCTAAAAGTAAATATTTGTACTTACAATAAAAAAATTTTTCATACAACAATATATATATATATATAAACAACAAATGTGCATATGGATTCGTGGTATGAATCTAAGCTATTCAAACATAGATGACTAAACTGATTATACATATATAGATTAAATTGAAATAGGTAGAACATTACCTTAGTTATAGTCAAGTTATAACACTTTAAGTGTTGGATCAGTGGAATTCATAGAATCAAATCTGGTCTCTTCCAGAATGTGCTACCAATTGAAAAGATCTACACGCCTTTTAATATGGTGGAGTGAGCTTGCGGCCTATAGTGCTAAAGGAGGAGTGGAGTGATTAAAAAAAATGAAAATGAAAGGATGTAGTGGGTTTACATAACGAAGGTGGGGGAGAGAGGGAAAAAAGTGGATATAAAGCCTTTCTTTTCTCCACTCATTGAAACCAAAAATATCAATAACTATCGCCCCCCTTAGTCCCTTTCCAATAGTCGGCTATACCCTAGGCCATATGGGCTTACATTCTACTTCAAACCATATGACTTATTTTATACTTAAATCAAGTTCAAATATATATCGTTATCGTATATTGATATATATGTGTATAACTTTTATATATGCACTATTTTTAATATTAATCGACATAAATCAAATAATATTTTATAATTAATATTTCATATATATTAATTAGTTTTTAAAAATTATAAGTTAATTATGTCAGGTCATATTAGAAGTATTCAACATTGCAATTGTGTGACATTTAGATGTAAATTTGATCAATAATTAATATTGAACAATTCAAATATTAGTGTTCACACGTCAATTTAGCTGATGGTGTGATAGTTTGGCCAAAAAATTTGCTTACACGGTTTCAGTAAAATCCAATTTAACTATTTTAAGCGATCCCCGGTAGTGACAATTATTTTTACCAATTCTCCTCGTCAAAACTATATCACATTAGGGCTTATGGAATTAGGTATTGGTCAAAATTCCAAAATAGTCCACATTTAACATGTATAGTCCAGATACAAAGTTCTTGGTTCAATAATAACAATTATTAGTAACTGAAATGCTTCGACCCAAAACTTTAACTTTGAGTCGACTTTAGTTGACCATGATACTAGCCTTATATGACCGAGGAGACGTATTCTCTATTGAATAGTGATTCACTTCCAATACTTCAACTCAGACCCAACTATAGTATTTTGATGAACGCCATGCCACAATTTAACTATAATCAATATGGAGTGTCCATATTCAATTAGTATTCTCAAGTCGAGAGAACTGTGTAATATTTTCACTCTGATATTTACTGTTAGACCTTAGTTACATTAATTAACAGAAAACTATCAAGTGAGTCTTTACATAATCATCCAATGACTATCAGTACGCAACCCCTTGGGGCCCCTAACATCCATGACTATTATACTGCCTAACATATAGAGAGCTTATGTTCTCTAGTTTCAATGGATGTATCGATATCCAGTCTCGATACATCTCGACTAGGAATATTTAAAACGACATGTCTATTAAGTTGTGATAAATTGCTCATGATTACAACACATTGTAATTATTATCATAAAACATACCATTATGGATTTTATATTAAATATACTTAAATTAAACAATTAGTTAATATAACATATTATAATAAGTATATGATAGAAAGAAAAACACCTTTTTTTATTTTGTACGAGATTTTATTATACAGTTAATAATCTATAATAAATTACAGAGTTGCCCCTAAGACATACCCTAACTCTATTAACTATCGACTACACTTTTCCGCTTCAAAAATTGGTGACTGGAATCCAGCACTAGGTTTAGGTTCAACCTGGGCTTGCTTCAATAATTCAAATGTCTGATTTTGGTCTAGACGTGTTATCCCTTGTACAAAATTTAGGTACAGGTATTTCGACGTTTGACCATATACTCGAACATCTGACTTTAATTTCAGACGTCTGAATCTTGTCTGATTTGAACTATTATTATGTTTTATATTCTTGAAATCCAAACGTTTGATCTTGAATTCAAATGCCTAAATTTATATTTTTTTGATCTGTTGTCTTATTCATTTTTTTCGTCTTCATCGTGGACTTATGTATGGCTATATTGTTCATTTCTTTATGATTTACAAGTATTTTGGTACAATTTTCATTTTATTCATGCCCAACTTCATGTAGTTTATCTCGTCAATTGTTTAAAATATTTCGGTTATTTATACTAGTATGGCTCCGTGCTTCGCACATGGGCTGTTTGTATTATTGTAAACGGAAAGCAAGGGCATTTTTGAAATTTCAAAAAGACGCCGAGTAAATTAGTTCAACGAATTTTCTTTATTAGTAGTAGAGATACGTATTATCCGAAGGGTATAGATTCAAGATATATTCCAAAGGGTGTATTTATTCACTTTTTATCCATCTAAAACGATTCAAACTTATTATATAAAATCAGATCTATAGAGTTAGAAGTAGTTTCAACCTAATTTACCCTTCCCTCCCAAATTAATTATAATGATTATCTTATCAAATATTACCTATGGTTTTTTCAGTTATTTCAATTCATGTGTATTTTCAATTAAAAATCAATGATTTAGAGTAAAGGTCATATTTTTAACTCTATTAATGTATATAAATGGAGTTTGAATAATTATTTACATCATAATCACGCCGTAGATAAACCCACTCACCTTATATTCCCTTGTTGTGGAATCATTAGCTCCTTCTCTTAATTTGTATATTGATCATAATTCTTTATCTTATTTAATTTCAGGTTTTGATTTCGAAGAATCTGTTTATTTTTGTGGAGAAAGAGAAAATTGAGTTTTTGAGGTAGAATTCCTTTCCTTCAGGCGACAGCTAGGGTTTAGAGTGAAGACAAGTGAGGGTTAGGCTTATATTTATAGTTGAAATTAGGGTTGTTAGTGTCTAATCCCGAAATTCCCCTCAGCCCCTTAGCTGGGACATGACCTGTTCATGCTCCATAACGCATGTCACAATAAATAATTCGTATCTCTTCTATATGTTATCATTTTCGTCGTTTTATATATGAATTTGGGCTAGAAAAATCTACTTAACAAAATTGAAAAGTTAAATTTCCCAAATTCCTTTATTTGTAAAATTCCAATTTTCAGTCTTTATATAAAAATTACCAAAATGCCATTTTTAAGCAATTATTTATTTCTATTAAAATGTCGTTGGTGTTACACTATCCTTCGCTACCCTTAGTCAATGAAACCCTATTGCAAGGTCCAACTAAGAGAACACCTTCACACCATGGAGCTGATCGAACAGGTCATCAATCCATTGGAATGGATACTTGTTCTTCTTCGTCACTTTATTAGGCTCATGGTAATGAACACACAATCCTAAAGAGCCATCCGCCTTTATTGCGAACACTACAAGTCCACCCACTCAGAAATATTTCTTTAAATGAATCCTTTTCGTAACAAGTCATTCACTTACACCTCTAGTACCTTTGCTCTTTAGGCGCCATCCATCGTAAAGGCATCATAACCGATCTAGCATCCTTCACTAAATCGATATGAAACTCGATCTCCCTATATAGAGTAACCCGGTCACCTCCTCGAATATGTATGGATAGTTCTTCGCTATCGGTACTGATGAACACTCATCGTATAGGATCTCGAGTGAATATAGAAAGCTAACCTATCACCTTATCATCTGGTAGGCAGCCAACCCTTCCTTCTGCTCTCCATCCATCATAAACTTTACTAATGACATTTCACAATCCACCATAACCCTGTATCTTTGAAGGCAATCCATTCGCAAAATAATATGAAACCCTATAAAACCCAAAACAAGACAATCAAAAACAAAAATGCATCCATGACTCAATAAGACCAACCAACAACAAATCATACATAAGTTAGTTTAGCCTCTAATAGGGTTCATCACAGCCAAAGGTCTGTCAACTACCCTAGGTTTCAATCCTAATTTATACAAAAGTCATTAGATATAAAGGAATGTGAAGCCCAACTACGTGAATAGGAACATCACAAATAAAAAGCATACCTTGAATCACAATTCCTTTCCCCTTCTCCTTTACCGATGGAGCACCCGATGAAGTAGGACATCATCCACAGTATATTATTTCATACCTGCTTCCCATTCGCTACTTCTTGACAATCGTTATTAATATGCATGTATTTGTTGCAGTTAAGCACTTCTTTCCATTAGCTTTGCATTTCTTACTCAAATGGCTTTTCTCACCATAGTTAAAGCAAGTGGCTCCTATTTTCCCTTGTTTTGACCATCCTTTCCTTGAGTTTGCTTCTTTCCCCTATTGTTATTCCACTTTCGTTTCCTACCACCACTACCTTACGGCTTAGTTTCTTCCTTAAGAGCAATAACATCATCCTACAGTTTAGGGTAGACGCTCTCATGCCCTAAAACCCTCTCCACGACCTTCCAGATGATCTCATCAGTGTGGCTGATCACCTATTCACCAAGATAGTCATTCAGTTAAGTAATAATCTTCTCGTTCTTCTTCAATGGAGTCTCAATAAAATAAATCTCATACTTTGAAAGCATATCAAACTCGGCCACTTACTCCAAGAATGATAGGTCTCGTCTCCTTGCTTTAAGTCAGCAAATCTCCTGAAAAGAACCGACTTTTAAGTCGTTGGTATAAACTTTTCTTCAAAACTTGCTTTGAACTAGCCCCAAGTAAAGTGTTATTTAGGAGAAAACCACCTTCACTGCATTCCACTAGTTCATTGCCCTACCTTGGAGCTATTCGTGAAGCCAACTTCCTTTTCATGGCATCCTCTAACTCCATATCCTTAAAATCTCTCATAAGTATCAATCCAATCTCGCAATTCAGCTATTGACTCTATTCCATGCAACGGTTTGCCCTGTAGACTCATATAGTCTTTATTAAGCTTAGCAAAATTGGCCTTCGGCTCCTACACCTGATCACCACTACCCAAAACAACAGAAGCAACTCTATAGGCATTCTAAAGTTTGTTCCTCATGACATCATTGAACATCACTTGCAGTTCGGGGTTAACAGCCACCTCGTTGCCAGCTCCTCCATCTGTTACTTTATTCCTTGTATAATGACTCATTCTTTTAATCTGTAGCAGTAATAATCATTTTCACATAACAAGGATAAATGGTACCTATATGTGCAATGCGGCTTTACTATATATATATATACACACATATATATATACATATATACATATATATTGTTAACACGCCTTTTGGCAAGGCCGTAGACAGACGAATTTAACTAAATCGATTGCTCGGTTATGAAGGCTGGAATACGATAGGTTTGAGTTGACTGGATGGATAGACGATCAATCACAGATGATAAACATGATTATGAAGCCGGGATTCGACGTAGTCGATGGGCAAAAGACGCGGGATACTCGAAATATGAGTTTCGAGAAAAATCCAGTTGATTAAGGATGTTTGGAGTTTACTTTGAGTCGCACTTGGGCTTACTTCTAGTTTTCATGGTGTTTACTTCGGGTCAAATTGGGGTATACTTCGGGTTCAATCGGATCGGCATATTTCAGAGGGATCGGTGTTACTTCAGGTTGGCAGGAATTAAGGGATCCGCATATTTGCCTGGGGTCGGTGAGGATTTTGGGTCGGCACCCAGTACGCTTCGGGTCATGGAGTTATTAGCTTGGATCGGCTTCTCGTTTTGGGATCGGCATGGAAGGGAATGGATCGGGTCGGCATCGAGGAGTGCTCGGGGTCGGCAAGTATTTGGATAAAAGTTCGGCATGGAAGGGAATGGATCGAGTCAGTATCTCTGGGTTGACGTGAATGGAGGGATCAACATCATGTTAGATCAGCATGTTTTGGTTTACTTCGGGTCGGTACCTCTTCCGCTTCGGGTCGGTAACTTGGAAAGGAGTCGGCATGTTGGAGTCTTAGGATCGGCATATTGAATGGGATCAGCTGTTTTAGGTCATAGAGCCCTTAACTTCGGGTCGGTGCCTAAGTCTCGAGTTGCGATCGGCAATAGGTTAAGGGGTCGGCGTAGTGAAGACTCTGGGTCGGCTATGGTGATTCCAGCATGGGGTCGGCATTGGAGGAAGTAAGAATTACTTCGGTTCAGCGATGGCCACGCTTCGGGTCAGCCATGAGGTCAGGTCGGTGTATGGGAGATTGGATTGGTGTGTTGTATCAGGTCGGTTGCTTTGGTTTGTAGCTCACCTAACTTCGGGTCGGTGCCTAGGGCAACATCGGATTGGCATACTCTGAACTGGGGTCGGCAGTGATGATGGATTTGGGATTGACTATGGTTTTGATGGGCCCGGATCACTCAGGAAGCCCAGTAACCCAGATTTTACCTATAAATACAGTAGGCGGGGCTTTAGATAAGTGATCTTCATTCTATTTCCCTTCATCTTCTCCACTAAGGCTACTCTGCCATTATTGTTTTAAAAACTCTGGATTGTAACTGTAATTGACTTTGATATCAATAAAAATGAAATTTCTGGAGTGGACGTAAGCCAGAGTCAGTCGAACCACTATAAATCCTCTGTTATTACTGCTTTCTTTTTTATTTTGATTGTTCTTCATATTTAAACTCTCTACATAAACTCTATCTATTATCCATGACTGTGAATTGGTGCTTTCAATAGAGTTTGGGTGTTAGTGACCAATTTTGGCTCTAACATTTTGGTGCTTTCACCGAGAAAGCTAGCAATCGGGGATTTTAAAGCTTGGATTTTGGATTTAAAGGCTTAGGAACTCGGATTCAGGGAAGCAATAGTTAGGCCATCGACAAGGAGACAAGTGACAGAAAGGAGCAATGGCCTCTTCTGGAGCTGGATCAGATCAGGCATCCAGCTACATCACTAGGAATGAGATGTAGATTATGATGGATTCTATGTAGGAGTAGTTGATGAAAAGGTAAGAGGAAATGATGCAGACCCTTCTTAGGCAATTTCGGCTGGTAGGAATGGCAGGAGCTATAGGAGCTCAAATCCATGGAGCTGGATCAGAAGGACTCAACAGGCAAGCAGATGGAGTGGTTCAGCCGGGGGCAGCCCCCAATCAGCAAACAACTATCAATCTGGATGGACCTAGACTCGGGGGCACACCACCATGTAATGCTGGACCAATCCATTGAGGAGAGCCATGGTAGTTGCACAATTATATTCGTGGTAATTTTTTGGTCAATTTCCATATATAGAGCGTCAAAATCTGAGCTAGTATGTAGAAGATATGAATTAATGAAGAAACGAGAAAATAAAAAAAATAAAAATTATATTGGGAAGGTCGACCATAAGGTCGACCCTCACCATAATAGGTCGACCTTAAGGTCAACCCTAGCAAGTGATGGGTCGACAGGGAGGTCGACCCACGTGCATTTGTTTGCACGTCTTCTTCCAGTTGATTCAAACACGTCATTTTGCTATTTTCACTTCATCTCGTGCGTCCGTGCTTCCATCCGACGGTTCCTATCGAACCTATGATGTGGTTTCACTAGATTTAATCTCCAATCCAATGGTCTAAGATCCATAAGCGACACTATAAATAAGACCCTAGGCCTAGCTATTTTCTCATTCAGATTTTCTCCATCTGGGTTCATTGTCTAAGGCTGGACCCTAAACAGAATATTTTTCCAAGGAGAAGATCTTTTTAATTAAATATTTTATACCTTTCAAGTGGATCCGGGAAGGTCAAATAAAAGAGCTAAGGACCACAGGTGAGTATTTAGTAATTATTTTATATTTTTAAGTAATTTAAAATAATAGGGTTTCCAATAGTTGTAGTTTTTCTACAATTTTGGGGTAACCTTTATGCAAGTTTATTTACAGTTTTAGACTTGTTTTTCAGTCTATTTTCTTTTAGCTATTCTATTTTAGCTATTTGCAATTATTTACTGTTAATTATAGCTTTTTCAATTATTTACAGTTATTCACTGTTATTTACGTTTTATTTACGTCTATTCTACGATTAGGATTTCTTCTGTAAATGTCAGTTTCTTTTTAATTTCCTTTTTACGCGAATGGAATAAATAGAAGAATAATTCATTAATATGGACTAAAATATAAGAACACTGAATTTACAGAAAATGGGATGTAAAATAAGAAGAACTATAACAAATTGGACTTAGACTGAAATAGACAAATTTAAGATATTTGTAAGCATAGTTATAACATGTAACTATAACTAAAAGGAGAAAATAGAAGAAATGGCAAAATTAGCTTATATTTATACTTAGACCTTGGGTTAAGTTAATAAGTAGAATTATAACACACAGGTTATAATTAGAGATAATAATCAAGTAGAAAGAACAGGAAAGGCTTATTTTAAGACTTAAATTAAGTTAATAAGCAAATAAAGCAGAAATAACAAAAGAGGATTATTTTAATAAACTTAGATCTTGGATTAAGTTAATAAGCAAGATATAGAAGATCGGTATTGTAGGCCCAACGGGATAGTCCTTTACTGATATAGAAGATCTGTATTGTAGGCCCAACGGGGTAGTCCTTTACTGACATAGAAGATCTGTATTGTAGGCCCAACCGGGTAGTCCTTTACAAATATAGAAGATCGGTATTGTAGGCCCAACGAGGTAGTCCTTTACAGATATAGAGGCTTATTTTAAAAACTTACATTAAGTTAATAAGAGGTCAATAAATAGAAGTTCAAATCATGGGGATTTGGACAAGGGGCGCAACTAGATTTTGTTTGTTAGATAAGACCCGTACCAACAACATTCCCTTTTAGTCAGACACAAGTAGGCTCACAATAGCACATGTGAGGCAAGGGCATGCTTATGCTGGAGCGGTGGTAAATAAGAGGTCAATAGGAGGGAGCAACAAATAGCACGAGCCTAATGGTGGTCGAGCGTGTGGCCTTAGTGTTGACTGATAAGTCGTTATTGAGTTCCAAGTACTAAGTAGGTAACTATTGCGTAGGGACCAACATGGTCTAGTCCGCAGTAGTAGGTGTCTATTGCGTAGGGACCAACAGGGTCTAGTCCGTATCTTTTGCGTAGGGACCAACAGGGTCTAGTCCGCATCTTTTGCGTATGGGCCAATGGGTCTAGTCCGCAGTAGGCACACTAGAGATAGAAAGCCAATCAAAGGGTAGAATTAGGACTTTAGCCTAATTAAAGTAGGATTAGGGTTTCAGCCTAATCAAAGCAGTTATCTAAAAAAGGTGCAAATAATCTAATCGAACTATCTAAGCAAGGTAAACAGTTAAACCGTATTTTATCCCAGCTTTATCTTTCCTTTATTTCCTTTTATACTAAAACTGTTGCAAAGTCTATTATCTTTATCTTGCTTAAGAATACTAGTAATTACTTTCATTCACTAGACTTTTAGTCTGACCCACTCCTCTATTTCCCTTTTTCCCCCCATAGGTCGCCAGAGGCAAGGATAGTAGATTTCAGAGTTTCTTGGAGGTTCAGATGCAGAGACTTTCTTCATGTATTCTACGTCCTCTTTTTCAGTTTTTATTTCATTTGATGTACTGGTACTTTTCTTTGACAGGGATGGTTATTTTATGTACTCTGATGTTATGACTGAGATAATGTTTTTCACTGGACATGGATATTTGGTATTCAGAGACATATTTGGTTTTATGAAGAATTTATGGAGTTTGATTTTAAATAAGTTATTGTTTTAATTGTTTCCACTGTTTTATTTATTTTGTCTTATGAATCTTGGTCTCTGTAAGTTTTTAGGTATACCTACAACGCACCACATCTTTTAGTGTGCCATTTTGGGTATACTAAGGGTTGTGGGGTGTTACAGTAAACAAAAGTCCGTTTACCCGTAACATCAGGATGGCCAGGAATCCACCCGATTTCAAGCTGCCCACTCTGGAAGTATACAATGGTAAGACAGATCCCACTAACCACTTGATGAGGTACACAAGGCATATGGAAGTGCTGGGTGCATCAAAGGAGGTTATGGCCTGGTGTTACCCCCTGTACTTGATCGATATAACTGCTATGTGCTTTAGACAGCTGGAAGATGGATCTATTGGAACATGGACAGAATTGGTGGATTGGTTTTTGAAACAGTTTCGAGTTCACATCAAAAGGCCAAAGAATGTTATGACACATACGTCGGTGAAGCAAAAGACGGGAGAATCGCTCGAGACTTTTTTTAACTCGGTTTAATGCAGCAGTGGCTTTGGTGGATCGGCCAAATCCATCAATGGTTCTAATGGCGGCGGTGTCAGAAGTCAGGGATAATTCGGATTTCAAAGTATCGTTGATACAGGTCCCACCAATGGATCTTGAGGAATTCTTTCATGAAGCTGAGAGATTTCTTCGACAAGAGGATGCATGTTTGGATGTGAGGTCAAAGGAAGTAAACATGGTTAAGGATGGAGAACCGTTCGGTGAAAGCTCGGATAAAGATAAGGATAAAGGGAAGAGGAAGTGCTAGGGAGAACCAAAATTCTACACATACATAGGACTGAATGAGACATTGGAACAGATATACTTGTATACTCGGGATCACCTTCCTTATTGAAGACCGGCAAGGAGGGAACCCTCAGAATGCGAAAGGGCATCGGGAAGGCACTGCCTCTTTCATGACCTAGACGGGCATGATACTAATAGCTGCAGGCATCTAAAGGATATAATCGAGGAGCACGTAAGGAGTGGTCAGTTGCAGCAATATGTCGAAACTCGAAATGCAGCGGTGGAACAGGAGCAGCCACCGTCTACCTCAAACAACGATAGTGCGAGGCCCGGGAATGATGGTCGGTTGGTCATCAACTAATCAGGGTGGTATGGAATAAGTAGCAAACTCTAGGTAGACGGCTAAGTCACTTACTCATGTACGGGGATGGAGATAACCCCTAGGCATGCTCTAAGATAATGATAAACCGTGATGCTCTGGTTTGTGAATTCTGTTTTTTTCTTTTTGGCTTGGACACTTGCTTTTTTGGTTTGGTTTGAACTCCTGGTTTTGTTTATTTTCTGATTTGGATTCTGATTTGGACGTTTTCCTTTTAGTTTGGACTTTTGATATGGATTTCTGGTTTCCTGGTTTGAATTGGGATTTTGGATTGGATTTTGATTGACTTTTTGTCTGGTTTTTGGCTAAAAGGTCGTCGAGCATGGACTATGCTCGGCAAGGGTCCAAAGAGACCAGGATTCGGCCTAGGACTTAGGCCCCATATTATCTATCACTGGTTATTTCAGGTAATCGAGCATGGAATTTGCTCAGCAAGGGTCTGGAGAGACCAGGATTCAGCCTAGGACTTAGGTCCCATATTGTCTATCACTTGTTATTTTAGGTCGTCGAGTATGGACTATGCTCGGCAAGGGTCCGGAGCGACCATGATTCAGCTTAGGACTTAAGCTAGGGCATTACTCAACGTTTAGGGACACTGAACCATGAACACCATGGTATTACTTAACATAGGTCGTCAAGTGTGGAGTGCGATTGGCAAGAACACGGAGAGGTTACGGATTCGGATTTCAGCTTTGAATGGCTAAGGATTGGTTATGGTCTAGAGCGATCCCGGATTTGGATATCGACCTGGAGAGTTCATGGATTTGGTTATTGGTTATTGGATATGGATGGGTTATAACTCGGTTATCGGGTTCAGATGGATGTGAAATTGGATAAGGATTTGGTTACTGGATAGGGATTGGATATCTACTCGGAGCAGTCGCGGATTTGGATAAGGATACGGCAATGGCACTTGGATAAAACGGATTGGATTATGGATAAGATGATATGGCTATGGATAACATGTGGGCTTTGGATGATGGATTAAAAGCTATTCAAAACAAGCCTTCCTACCGGAAGGCATGTTTTGAGGGGCAAATGTTAACCCGCCTTTTGGCAAGGCCGTAGATAGGCGGATTTAAATAAATTGATTGCTCGGTTATCGAGGATGGAATACGATAGGTTTGAGTTGGCAAGATGGATAGACGATCAATCACGGATAATAAACATGAATATGAAGCCGGGATTCGGCATAGTCGATGGGCAAAAGACGCGGGATACTCGAAATATGAGTTTCAAGAAAAATCGAGGTGATTTAGGATGTTTGGAGTTTACTTCGAGTCACACTTGGGCTTGCTTCAAATTTTCATGGTGTTTACTTCGGGTCAAATTGGGGTCTACTTCGGGTTATATCAGATCGGAATATTTCATAGGGATCGGTGTTACTTCAGGTTGACAAGAATTAAGGGATCGACATATTTGCCTGGGGTCGGTGAGGGTTTTAGGTCGGCACCCTGTATGCTTTGGGTCATGGAGTGATTGGCTTGGATCGACATCTCGTTCTGAGATAGACAAGGAAGGGAATGGATCGGGTCGGCATCGAGGAGTGCTCGGGGTCAGCAAGTATTTGGAAATAGGTTCGGCATGGAAGGGAATGGATCGAGTCGGCATCTCTAGGTGTTTAACGATAAATTTTCAATCGGTTTAGAAAATCGCCGATAAATTTCAAATTAAATTTAACCGCAAGCGCACGGCATAAAAAAGTTAGTACGTGGCGAGTACGGATCGATCTGTAGGGAATTGTTGATTATAAATCTCTATTCAATAAAATTATACCAAACTCGAGAGAATGTTTAAACTAGAAAATGAGAAAACTAACAAAAAGAAAGTGATAAAAATATGAGAGTTAAATTACAATTTAGTGATAATTCCACTCTTTATATCATATAGTTCAACAAATTATGAAATTATGATCTCTCTTTTTTGGTCATTAGTGAATTTAAATGACGTGCTTATCATAAGTATGACATATTTGTGCTATTAATTAGCCCAACATAAGCCATCAAACTTTAACACAACCTTTAAACCACTATTCAAGTCTCATGAAAAATGACAACAAGTTGAAAATGAAATCTATTTTAAGCATGGCCTATTAACTATTAATTAGAAATATAGGCCATCAAATTTTAATTTCAACATTCACTTCATTACCATAATCATATGTAGATGAAGAGGTAATTATTGTTTGTGATTGTTTAAGCATAGCCTATTTTGTGTCAACAATATAGACTATCAAATTCAAAGCAAAAAAAACAAGTTAACCACTTCATGCATTCTCATTTAGCACAAAAAGAGAGCAATAATTATCAAAATGTTGAAGCTACATGATTAGAGAGCATCATTACCCCTAAATTGAAGGGGTTTAGCCTCTCATTTTTGTTATCATTTCAACAAATGTAGCATGCAGCACAACATAAAAAGAAGAGGAAAAAGAGAGCTAAATGTAAGAAAAACTAAGCTACTTGCATAAAAATTAAATCTAAACTACTAACATGAAATGTAAATAAGCATGTAAAAGAAAAGAGCATGTATTAAATTGCATAAAAAAGAAAGAAAATTACATAGAATAAAAATGGCTAAGTAGCCATGAAAAGAGAAAGAGAGCTTTCTTTTATTTTAGATCCTACACTAAACTAAATAGAAGAAGAGAGTAAGAGAGACTAAAGAAGAGCCTAAAAGAAGAGGAGAGGGTTACCTGAAACATAAGGGGTATTTATACAAGTTTAAAACCCTAATCACTTTTTTGGGAACTACCCAAAATACCCTCTTAGGAAGTATGGTGGCCAAGTTTTCATTAACTTAAAATAATCATCATTAAGTGTGCATGAAGATTTAATGGCCTTTTAGCATGTGCATTAGTTCCTTAGTGTACATTAAGGTAGGTGGGTAAGTGGGGTCCTCCATGATCATCACTTTGAATTATTTCCATCTCCATTCCTTTGTATTCACTCTTGTGCATGCATATCTTCATGAAGCCACTTGTAAAATTCACTAAAATTCCTACAAAACAACATAGAAAATTCCAAGTAAATTTTCACAATTTAATAAATGCACAAAAATGACCATTTTGCCCTTATACGAAGATGAATATGTGACAATTTGAAAATAATTTGAATTTTGTTTTAAACAAGTTAAAACACCCAATATGATCATTTATTTAATTTAAATAGATTAAATATGGTGGTAAAAATATGCACATTTATGTGCACATCACTAGGTCGGCGTGAATGGAGGGATCGGCATCATGTTGGATCAGCATGTTTTGGTTTACTCCGGGTCGGTACCTCTTCCGCTTCGGGTCGGTAGATTGGAAAGGAGTCGGCATGTTGGAGTCTTGGGATCGGCTGTTTTAGGTCAAAGAGCCCTTAACTTCGAGTTGGTGCCTTAGTCTCGAGTTAGGGTCGGCAATAGGTTAAGGGGTCGGCGTAGGAGCTTGGGCATCAAGTCGGCGTGCATCGGATCGACATAGTGAAGTCTCTGGGTCGGCTATGGTGATTCCAGCATAGGGTCGGCATTGGAGGAAGCAAGAATTACTTCGGGTCGGCAATAGCCATGCTTCGGGTCGGCCATGAGGTCAGGTCGGTGTATGGGAGATTGGATCAGTGTGTTGTATCAGGTCGGTTGCTTTTGTTCGTAGCTCACTTAACTTCGGGTCGGTGCCTAGGGCAACATCGGATCGGCATACTCTAAATTGGGGGTCGGCAGTGATGATGGATTTGGGATCGACTATGGTCTTGATGGGCCCGGATCACTCAGGAAACCCAATAACCCAGATTTTTCCTATAAATATAGCAGGCGGGGCTTCAGAAAAGGGATTCATTCTATTTCCCTTCATCTCCTCCACTAAGGCTACTCCACCATTATTGTTTTAAAAACTCTGGATTGTAACTGTAATTGATTCTGATATCAATAAAAAGGAAGTTTCTGGAGTGGACTTAAGCCAGAGTCAGCCGAACCACTATAAATCCTCTGTTATTACTGATTTCTTTTTAATTTTAATTGTTCTTCATATTTAAACTCTCTACATATACTCCATCTGTTATCTGTGACTGTGAATTGGTGCTTTCAACAGCATTTGGGTGTTAGTGACCAATTTTGGCTCTAACACACACACACATATATATTACTAATACATTTTTTTGTAAAACAAAATATATATTACGATTGCATAGAGCATATGCAACAAGCCGTTAAACCTCTGGGTGTCCCCAGAAGGACGAGTGTTGTCTCGTAAGGGTTTTCAGCGAATACTGCCCACAAAATCTAAATGCGATATGAAAATATTTACAAAATGCAAGATTTATTTACAAAGAGATGAATTTAAGTTCTTGAAAATGTTTACAATTGAAGTATTTACTTTTAAATTGACATAAATAAGTTAAATATAGGTTTTGGTCATTATCTTGAAATTTAAGTCATTTACTCGTCAAAATTTCCAATAAAAACGAAGTTATCGTAACAAATGGGCTATAGTTTAACTCGTTGTTTCAGTCGATAATACAGTGTAACTATGAAATGGATCCTTAGTTGATTATCAAAGTTTATCAAAGTAGCATTTTCATTTCTTTTCAATAACAAGTCAAATCAAACAAGTTAAAATAGTGCTTGGATTTCAATTGCTTACTCTCTGTAAATTTTTATTTGAAAATTTTATTGATATTAACAATATTTACATATGCCTAACTTAGATAATATATTACCCATGCATTGCCTTACGGACTGATGTGGGGGAAATACAGAGCGTGGCGAGTGAACACTTATCGACTGTATGCGTTATTAATAAAAGAATTTTTATATACATACACCTAACTCTGATAAACTGAGGCCAGATATACTGATCGTGCACTCCCTTTCGGGCTTATGTTAGAAGGGTACAGAGCATGGCGAGTGAACACACAGGTGTGAACACATGACCCTAGGTGTTAAAAAATATATATACATATATACAAATGTTTTATTTTTAAGAAGAGATAGTTTTGCAAAATCATCTTAGCACCATTTAACTTAGAAGACAAGAAAATTTTTATATCCTTTACTTTAAATCAACCACTTTTTAAAACAAAGATTTTCAATTAGAATATATTTCATAATTATCTCCATGAATCTTCCTATATACTAGTTAAACCATCGTTATTTGTAATCAAACTTTATTTTTGTTTTTGTTAAAACAAATAAATTTTCAAAAATTTTCATATTAATTAACCAAAACCATATATTTATCCTATGGTGTTTCTTCAAAAGTAACTAAAAAAGGGGAAAAAATTTGGGATTTTTTTTTGTTTTTTTGAGTTTTTTGAAAGAAAATGCAAAAAATAAACCATGAAAAATTAAAAATGAAGATGAGACTCCCCCCACACACTTGATTTTTACTGTGTCCCCACAGTCAACCCAAGTGAAAGACGAAAAATAAAAAATAAAATAAAAATGACCTATATTTACATGAAAATGAGCGGTATTTACACGAGAACAGAAAATATATCGTCAAAAAGTAAATGAAACGGTCTTCCAAAGACCGATTCATTTGTCTCGTCAAGCATATGAGACACAGCTTAAGCTCGGAAAACCAAACCATAAATGATTTCAAAGTTGAATGTGGATTTGGAAAAATGAATGTCGTTTTATTAAAAATCGTATGAGTTGTTTCCTTTTCGATGGTTTTCGGGGTTGATAAAACGATTGATTGAAATTCAAGTCTATTTTCACCAAATTGAAATTCAAGCTTATCATTGAAAACTTCTTCAGAATTGTCGATTTCAGAATCAAAATGGTGATATAAAACTTCCCCTTCGGCATTTAACAACTCATTTTCGAAAAGTCCAAAAAAATCATGATCATTGAATTCGTCTTCCTTTATTGGATTATCAAGAACTTTATTGCGTATATCGTTTTCAAAATCCAAAGTTGTTGTATTCAAATTTTTGAAATCGGAAAAAGGAAGATTGAATTTTAAATCGAGTTTCACACCCTCAAAAGAATTGAAATCCAACTCAAATACCGTGTTTTCTACAACTTCATTAAGATCATCATTTTCAATTTCAAAAGTTGTTGTTTGAAAATCATCAAATTGAAAGATGGATTATCACTTGACCCTTCACATGTTGGGATTTGATTTTATTGTTCACGTAATTTTTTGTATGTTTCAATCAACAAATTCGTGTGCTCATCTTAAATTTCGTTCATTTGTTCAACAAAATCCAATTTATAATTATTAACTTGAGGATTTTTGATTTGGACTTGTTGCAGACAAAAAATGTCAATTTCAATAGACAGTGGATTATTATTTGATTCTTCATAAGTTGGGATTTGATTTTGTTTCTCACGAAATATTTTGTAGGTTTCACGCAACAAATCCTCGTAATCTTTATCCGTTTGCTTAACCAAACCAAATTCATGGTTATTAATTTGAGAATTTTCAATTTGAATTTGTTGAGAACAAAATTTTTCACTCGCATCGTAGTCGAGATTGTTCCCATTGCCAAAATTATATGAAAAGTTGTTCACATTTTTATTTTGATTTTAAAATTCACTTTAGAGTTCGAAATTGAATCGACATGGGTTATACTCGAAATTGTTTGAATTTTGAAGTGAATTCAAATCTTGATTATTTTGAAAACTTTGACTTGAGTTATTTCACAAATCGTTCATCCTTTGATTTAGTGTGATGAGTTTGAGTAAAGACGAAATGTTATTTCCAAGTGTTGAGGGTTGTTCATCTTTTTGAAAATTTTGTGGTTCAAAATTCGAATTGTTTGTACAAAAGTTGTCGTTAAAATATCCATACGAGTTTGATGTGAAACTATATGGATTATATTGATTTTCACAACTAGTGTAAAATTCTTGTGAATATGAAAATTCAGACATTTTCAAGAATATTTTTGGTTTTTTTTAAAGGAAAAATATTTACAAATGGAATTTATTTTTCAAAAGGGAAATTGATTTTGTTTTGTTTTTGGATTTTCAAACTTTTTTTTTGAAAAGGTTTTATATTTTTTTTCTGAATTTTTGTTTTTCTAAATAAAAATAAGTAAATTTTTTTTGTATTTTTGTTTTGATAAAAAAAATTTCAAAAGAAAGGATTTAAAAACAAAATTAAAGAATATTTATAATTTTTTTAGTTTTGGATTTTGAATTTTTTTTTTGTTTTTTTTAACAAAAAAAAATGTATGAACTAATGCAACTAAATGAATGCAAGGGTTTAATTATAAATTATTTATTCTAAGTGGCTCTTAACCCAAAATTATATAATCACACTTTGTCTTAAATCTACAAGATAGTTCTCAGCCAGGTAACGGATAGGATCTACCGGTGCACCACGAATCACCGTACCAATGCAACCGAAGTTTTAAGTACCTTCAAGGGAACAACCACTATAATATTTATGAATCACCGTAATATTTATAAATTGTTATTACTCTGCCGTAGCCTAGAGACCCAGAAATAAAATTGTTCAAAGAAGACAATTGTCAAAATACAATTAAGCGTTATCGATGTCTAACCGTTGTTATTAATCAAAATTCTAGGATGAAGTGCAAAGCAGAGATTAAACATGTATTAACAATGCAACTACGATGAATTTTTTGGTTTTTTTGTTTTTGGATTTTGAATTTTTTTTATATACATGCATATGCAAGCAATCAACGGTGCAAAGCAATTAAAACAAATGATAAGGGTGCAAAATCAGCAAAAATATTTTTATAAGCAAGCAAGCAGTTATTTTTTGGCAAGCTAAGCGAAGCAATTTTCAGCAAGCTACTCTCCTCCTAGCGATTTTCTGCTTTAACAACTTGAAAGTAAAAACAAGATATATACAAGTTTTTTTTCTTCAAATTAGGATGCAACTAAAATCAAATTAAAACAAAACAAAGGCAAACAAAACAAAACAATTTCTTTTTTCTTAATTAAGTTTGAGCTAAAAACAAACTAAATAAAACAAATTAAAACTAAACAAAATTAATTCACAAATGAAATTTCAAAATGAAATTCACTAAACCTAACAAACCCAGACCAAAATAAGTCGAATGTACTCGGGCCAACTTTTTTATTTTTGCCTTTTTGTTTTGATTTTTTTTTTTATTTTGTGTGAGAAAAACTTAAAAAGAAAGATGAAGCTTTATCACAAATTTTTTTTGTAAGAGAAACACATGGGCTCGGCCCAGACTAAACCCAAACCCGCAAAAAACTCATCTAATAACATTCAACAATCTTTCTTCCTCTGTTAAAAACATCAAATCCTCTTCTTTCTTTAAAAACAAAAATAAATCGAAACCAAACAAAATTCAGAGGCGAATATGGTGTTGCGAGAAGGCGGCAAGTGCTTCAATGTTCGATGTTCAGTGGGGGATTTCGTGAGGCAATCTTGGGTTGATCTGGGTATTGGCTGCTGGTGTTCGATGATGTGGTGCAGTCGATAGGTGATTGGAATTGTCGCGATTTGGGTATTGGGTATTCAGGAGTGGTCGCGGCTGGAGCTTGCAATTGGTCGAGGATTTTGGATAAAGGTAGGATTTTTGGGCTGAGGAGGGTTGCAGGAGAAGGCGTAGGAGGTGTCAGGTCCGAGGCGGTTGGTGATTTTGTAATTCGATTTGGGTTTTTTTTGGCTTTTGGTGGTTCGACTTCGATTCTCGAGTCGATTGGTTGATGGCAGGAGTTCGATTCGAGATTGTGGTGATGAGTAAGGTGATGCCATGGTTGCAGATGGCGATTGAAGTTTAGCAGATATGCAATGTATGATGGTTGCTGTAGTATTCGATGGTTGCAGTATTCGATGTTGAAGAAGATGGTTCAGGGGATAAGCAGTCAGTGTGGAATGGTTGTATGGAAGTTATTGGAAGAGGTAAGGGTTGAAGGAGATAAGTGATGGTTTATAACAGTGGATGAAAGATGACTGATTTGTCAATATAACAGTGGATTTTTGCACTATGCAACGGTGTGGAAGAACTGTACAGGTTGTCTTGGCAGTGAATGAATGGTGGATTCAAAGCTGATGATTGAAGAAAGGAACGTGTAGTGGTGTTCTGTGGGTTGGTTTGCTTGTTAGTAGTGAACTGTTATCGTAGGTGAATGAGGAGGCTGGTGAGGCAGTAAGGAGAAAATGGAGTTGTTGGTGGTCGAGGCAGCTTGAGTTGTCAGGGAAGCTTGTAACAGAGGTGGAGTTTGTAGTGAATGTGAAGTGGTGAGATGGTGGGGCTACAGTAGTAGTCGTTGCTTAGAAGTATGGAAAATGGCTTATATGTGGTAGAACTGTGGTTGATCGGCAGTATGATATGTAGCTAGTGATGATGGAGTAATGATATGTACATTTTTGTATTTTTGTGCACAGTGGTAGGTTGAAGTTTGAGATATGTAAGAGGCGGATGATTGTGAACTGCAGTTATATTGATGTTGTATGGTAGAAGTGTGGTTTCGAATAGTGGAGGATGCTGCTGTGGGTTGCAGTGGTGTGGACTTGTAGTGCAGTGTTGTGGTGTGGTTTGTTTGAGCTTGTATGGTGATGAAGGGAGACAGACAGAGGGTGTTTGCAAAATAACAGTTGTATGAAACAGCAATGTGTAGTTATGACAGTGGTTGAGAAGTGTATGGATGATGTTGAAGTAATTGTAGTTGCACTGATGTGTCCGAGACAGAGGGAAGAGGAGATATATGGGTGATTGAAGATGACAGATGGTGGTGGACAAAGATGGTTGCTGTTGACCTGTAAATGCAAGAAGAGGGGGTGGGGCTGATATGTTGCAGAAGTGAATGTTTGTGAATGCATGGTGGTTTTGTATTTGTAAATGAAAGAGGAAAAGAAAAAAAATGTAATTGTAAATTGTAAAAAAATGGAAAATGTAACTGAAATGCAATGGAATAATTTTTTTTTAATATGAAATTGTGTATTTTTTTATATACAAATGCCAATGCAACTAGACAAACAACAAACACACAAACAAAAATGAAAACAAAATTACACACAAACACACAATGTTTTTTTTAAATGCAAATACACAGAAAACAAGCACAGACTAAAATCAAACAACAATAATTCGAAGAATAGAAAATAAAATCAAAGCAATTCCACAGCAACGGCGCCAAAAACTTGTTTAATGACAAATTTTCTATCGGTTTAGAAAATCGCCGATAAATTTCAAATTAAATTTAACCGCAAGCGCACGGCGTACAAAAGTTAGTACGTGGCGAGTACGGGTCGATCAACAGGGAATTGTTGATTCTAAATCTCTATTTAATCAAATTATACCAAACTCGAGAGAATGTTTAAATTAGAAAATGAGAAAACTAACAAAAAGAAAGTGATAAAAATATGAGAGTTAAATGACAATTTAGAGATAATTCCACTCTTTAGATCATATAGTTCAACAAATTATGAAATTATGATCACTCTTTTTTGGTCATTAGTGAATTTAAATGATATGCTTTTCATAAGTATGGCATATTTGTGTTATTAATTAGCCCAACATAAGCCATCAAACTTTAACACAACCTCTAAACCACTATTCAAGTCTCATGAAAAATGACAACAACTTGAAAATAAAATCTATTTTAAGCATGGCCTATTAACTATTAATTAGAAATATAGGCCATCAAATTTTAATTTCAACATTCACTTCATTACCATAATCATATGTAGATGAAGAGGTAATTGTTGTTTGTGATTGTTTAAGCATAGCCTATTTGGTGTCAACAATATAGACTATCAAATTCAAAGCAAAAACAACAAGTTAACCACTTTATGCATTCTCATTTAGCACAAAAAGAGAGCAATAATTATCAAAATGTTGAATCTACATAATTAGAAAGCTTCGTTACCTCTAAATTGAAGGGGCTTAACTTCACATTTTTGTTATCATTTCAACAAATATAGCATGCAACATAGCATAAAAAGAAGAGGAAAAAGAGAGCTAAATGTAAGAAAAACCAAGCTACTTGCATAAAAAGTAAATCTAAACTACTAACATGAAATGTAAATAAGCATGTAAAAGAAAAGAGCATGTATTAAATTGCATAAAAAAGAAAGAAAATTACATAAAATAAAAATGGCTAAGTAGCCATGAAAAGAGAAAGAGAGCTTTCTTTTATTTGAGATCCGGCACTAAACTAAAGAGAAGAAGAGAGTAAGAGAGACTAAAGAAGAGCCTAAAAGAAGAGGAGAGGGTTACATGAAACATAAGGGGTATTTATACAAGTTTAAAACCCTAATTCACTTTTTTGGGAACTACCCAAAATACCCTCTTAGGAAGTGTGGTGGCCAAGTTATCATTAACTTCAAATAATCATCCATTAAGTGTGCATGAAGATTTAATGGCCTTTTAGCATGTGCATCAGCTCCTAAGTGTACATTAAGGTAGGTGGGTAAGTGGGGTCCTCCATGATCATTACTTTGAATTATTTCCATCTCCATTCATTTGTATTCACTCTTGTGCATGCATATCTTCATGAAGCCACTTGTAAAATTCACTAAAATTCCTACAAAACAACATAGAAAATTCCAAGTAAATTTTCACAAATTAATAAATGCACAAAAATGACCATTTTGCCCCTATATGAAGATGAATATGTGACAATTTGAAAATAATTTGAATTTTGGTTTAAACAAGTTAAAACACCCAATATGATCGTTTATTTAATTTAAATAGATTAAATATGGTGGTAAAAATATGCACTTTTACGTTCACATCACTAGGTCGTTTTGAATGGAGGGATCGACATCATGTTGGATCGGCATGTTTTGGTTTACTCCGGGTCGGTACCTCTTCCGCTTCGGGTCGATAGATTGGAAAGGAGTCGGCATGTTGGAGCCTTGGGATCGACATATTGAATGGTATCGGCTGTTTTAGGTAATAGAGCCCTTAACTTCGAGAGGTGCCTTAGTCTCGAGTTGGGGTCAGCAATAGGTTAAGGGGTCGGCGTAGGAGCTTGGGCATCAGGTCGACATGCTTTGGATCGACGTAGTGAAGACTCTGGGGCTTCTATGGTGATTCCAGCATGGGGTCGGCATTGGAGGAAGCAAGAATTACTTCGGGTCGGTGATAGCCACACTTCGGGTCGGCCATGAGGTCAGGTCGGTGTATGGGAGATTGGATCAGTGTGTTGTATCAGGTCGGTTGCTTTGGTTCGTAGCTCACCTAACTTCGGGTCAGTGCCTAGGGAAACATCGGATCAGCATACTTTGAATTGGGGGTCAGCAGTGATGATGGATTTGGGATCGACTATGGTCTTGATGGGCACGGATCACTCAAGAAACCCAGTAACCTAGATTTTGCCTATAAATACAGCGGGCGGGGCTTCATAAAAGGGATTCATTCTATTTCCCTTCATCTCCTCCACTAAAGCTACTCCGCCATTATTGTTTTAAAAACTCCGGATTGTAACTGTAATTGATTCTGATATCAATAAAAAGGAAGTTTCTGGAGTGCACGTAGGCCAGAGTCAGCCAAACCACTATAAATCCTCTGTTATTACTGATTTCTTTTTAATTTTGACCGTTCTTCATATTTAAACTCTTTATATACACTCTATCTGTTATATGTGACTGTGAATTGGTGCTTTCAACAATGTTTGGGTGTTAGTGACCAATTTTGGCTCTAACGCACGCACACACACACACACACACACACACACATATATATATATATATATATTACTAATACATTTTTTTCGAAAAACAAAATATATATAACAAGTACACTCTCTCATATATTGCTCTATCCATTCTAGGCTGATAAGTCATATTCTATCTATAATAGTCTCAAGTATCAACTAAGGTTATTCATCAACCTTCAGCTTTGAAACCAAATGCGTTGACTACCCTATACCTCTGGTACCCAAAATACCTATATAGTGCATTGATACGATACCTCATAGATGTAAAACGACAATCAAAGGTAAAGTAACCAATATAAATCAAAACATGTCTATACATCTCACAACCTAGAGGATAAAATATAATAACATAAACATAGAATAGGTGAGAGAAATATGTATAATGGAAATGAACCAATTTAGAATATCTGAGCACATTAGCTTCATAATAGCTAGATAAAGCAAATGGAATAGAGTTTCTACACCATCAAAATAAAATCAAAGGAAACCTATCTTTGACAATAGTCAAGCACTGATAAAAACTCCATATTGGAACAGTTGCATGTGCATGTCTTAGACCTGAAATCTAGTATATTCATTTAAGAGTACCTAAGATAATAAGAAGCAAAGAATAAAATCTCGAGTCAAACGTCAATCTGGTGTGAACAACATACATACAAATATATGTATGTGTGTATGTACACACACATATACATACATATAGATACACACATACAGCTCAAAATGCTATAAAAGTCAAGATGGTAAAAGGATTAACCGAGCATGAAGAATCATACCTAACATGTCCCTACATCCAACTAGTTAGCACATAACATCGATATATGTTAGAATATCACCATAGGGTGAACTACAACCGAAGGACAATACAGGGTGTCTAGATATCTAACATCGGTATTACCTACATCTTGTGACATCCAATAAAAAACATAGCAACCATTAAGCTATCTTACATTACTCATCGTGCCTTTGGATATATGATAACTCATATAGCTAGAGACTACTCAACATTACGGTTTCCCTTGTGCTTGAATCCATGCCACTTTGTAAGGCCTATATATTATATGCACGTCGTAAGAGTCCAAGGAAGATCATCATCATAAGATCTAGAGTCACATCTTATAAATCAAGTGAGCATAGAACCCGTTCTTTACGAGCACACAATGAAACCTCTTGGTTATTGGTGATTTCTTAGCACACGTCTAGTAGAACACATCTTACATCCAACCCCACAAGCCCCCATCATCAAACTTGTATCCTTGGACCTCATCACAACTCCAATCATTAAAAAAAAATTGGACCACCAAGTAAAATCTTAGAATTCCATCGTGTTAGTCCTAAAGTAATCTCTCTACTTTCCCCTATCATTCTTGAAGTAGATATAGAGCTTCCTTGTCAAAACTCACTCCACTTTCTTTATCGTCAAATTGACCATCGTTGGCCATCAACAAAATAAGCATCCAGAACATTGAGCGATCCACTACCGCATGCCCCCTAAAAAGCGTGTCTAAAAATCCAATATTAATTGTGGTTGGCACTTACCACTCTAAAGCGGTCGGCACCGACTACTTTGGCTAAGCACTTAGCCAAATTTGGCTAAGTGCTAAAGTAGCCAAAAATCATTCATTCCTTTTTGAATCCCAGAGTTCCATCAGTTTCAGCCTGAAGTTTATGATGCTGTGCTCCGAATCCTCCACACTTGCACCTCAAAATTGATCGGGGTGAAACTACTTAGTGGCAGGCTATCTTCTGGCATTTTCCACTTAAGCCCAAAGTCCTTCACCCCTTTGCCCGAAGTAGCCACCTCTACACATCCATATGCACACTTGTGTATCATGCCATCACACCACCGTTCATCGAACGGTATTGACCGTTTTGTGACGAACGGTATTGATCATTCAATGCCGAATGGTTGACCTTGGCCAAATTTTGGTCAAGTTTTTCTAGCAACTTCCAACAACTTTTGTCACAACAATCAAACAGACATTATTACACATATGACTCAGATTAAAGAAAAACAACATCAAAAATCAAGCCATACACAAAATAACGAATGGTACCGATGAATGACAAGAAGAAAATGGTCAAAAATGAATTAAAATCCATTTAAAATCTTTTATTACCATTTTAAAAGCATAGTTAGATTTAATTATACTCAAAAACATGTTTAAAGATTCAAAACCATGTTCAAAATATCATTTATAAGTAATTTACAAATATAGTAAAGTGATGGACATAAATCACTTGCCTAAATGAAGAATCAACCCAAAAAATGTTAGTTCTAATCCAAACAGCTACCACGCGCTTCGCAATGTAGCAATCATGAGATCTAATAGTTTCCCTTTGGTTATCTCACCTTAATCACTCAATATGGCTAATTAAAATGGTGATTTGATGGTATTTTGGCTCTAGGAAGGTTAATGGAGGTTTGGAGATGATTATAGATAAAGAATTATGACTAATGATTGCTGTGGAGGCTGTTATTAACCGTAATCACAAAATAGTTTAATGGGTCAAATCAATCACTCCTAATTACCATCTAATCAGCCTAAAAATTGTCCAAACTTCTAATGACCATGTCTCCTAACCCGAAATCCAAAAATCTATTATAACCAATCAATAAAATAGGAAACCATCATATATTTCATTTGGAATAGTATTTAAGATCCACTTTGACTCCTATCAAAAGTTATAAGCCTTACAAGATTTTCAAGATCAAAACCGTCCAATAAAATTTCTAAGGATGAAAAAGTTCACTACTCACTGTTACCCAAAGTTGTAGCCTCATATGACACAATTTAGACTTTAAAATAATATTTTACGATCCTATGATTTGTAAAATATAGGTCATTATAGCCAAACCATGTGCCACTCACTACTGAGGTCATTAAGCCTCAAACCGTTATCGTCAAACTGTCCATGAATCATTATTGAGAATGTCTAACCTCAAGCCGATATCTCCAAACTATGTGCTACTCAATATTGAGTACATCAAGCCTCGACCCGTTATCACCATGCATTACAAGCTCATATAACGAACCTACCAGAATAAGGAACTATCATGAGTTATCTCAAAATACAGCAAACAACATACTAAAATGTTTTTCGTCCTTCATGATCCCGATATCATGAATCACGCATGAAACAGAGATCAAATGTGAGAGTTATAAGCATTTAAAATATATAAGGATTTTCATATTAATTAATTAACTATAGTATATATTTTTTCGACATGCTATAGTAATTTGATAAACCTGACGCCTCGTTCGTCAAACCCAACCGACCTCTTCTGTTCTTCATCATTGCCCAACTGCACTGTTGTTCGTTGATCTGAGAATAATGCTATCCTCTGCTTACCGTGCTACATCTAACGTTGTCCACGGCTACAACTCCAGCTTCCTCTAGAAAAACCACCGTCGTCATCATTTTAGTGGATTTCGACGATCTACAGTCGCTTGGGGTCGATCGAACCCTAGCCTGTCGCTCATCCCGATCCCCTATTCACATTTATATCCTCTGATCATCCTATTGTCGATGTTTCACCGTTGAACCCAAAATGAATGGTCCACATTTATCAAATCTTCCAATGTATTTTCTGGTCAGTCCATTAACCAGATTGATGAATGAACACCATAAGTGGATTCATATTATCGAGAACTATAATTTTGATATATAATATGCTGAATTTGGAGCAATTTATGTTTTACAGCTTCAGTTAAGGAGAAATTAATCTTTATCTAGTTACAATAAAAAATCACCTTTATAATTAGCAAACCATGAAATATTTCATTATAATCATGAATTTGTACAAATTAATTTGATTATTATAAAATTCTTTCATTTATAATTTGACCATAAGGGATTAATTAATACGTCTAATCAGTACATACTCAAATTGGAAGAGTTCCACTAACCAACTTGGCACGTATCCTCTCTGATTTGATGTAGACCCTCTTTCTCTTCATCGTCTAGAGTGTACTCTCCTTTAAAACTCCAAATATTGCAATAGCTATGATGTTTTTGCATAGCTCTCTCTACGATAACGAGTATCATATAGTGTGCTGCTATTGGTACCTTGGCTTTTTCTTTTGGCCATCTACACTAAATGCCACCCTAAATAGTTAACTCTCCACTTCCTAATACCATTCCTTTTTTTTAATTAGCAAAAACGCAAACACAATTCAAAAGCGGCATATTCCCCTCTTCTTCTCCTTTTTCCTAAAACCCTATAGCAAGCTCCGCCGCCACAAAATCAATGTTCGCAATGGGAAAAACCGGCCATTCTTCTAAACCAAACAAGAAATCAACATCCGCAAGTCAATTTAGTAAGTTTTTTCTTTCCCCGTTTATGGTTGTCGAACCCTAGTTTTCCCTATTTTTTGTAGAACATCGATCCTAGATGTCAACGCTATTGTCATGCCATTTTTTTTAAATGCTGAAGCGAACGATTTCGTATAGCCATACATGGTGAAAAATTGATGGTGGTTGAAAACCAATTGTTTCTTATCAGAGTCTGTGGTGAATGGCCATATAGCATTGATTTTGGTATTAAAGATGTGTTTGGGATAAGCCTTTTCATTTGTTTCATTTGTGTTAAGCCTTTTCAATTGTGATAAGCCTTTTCATGTGATATATGCCAGGGTTTCTTTCGAACAAACATGCTTCAAATTGAACTTCTTGTCCACAGCCTAGAAGGATAAACTTTTAATAACCAAGTTAACTTGTTTAGTTTGTATTTCTACTAAATTTAGGCAAATTCAAATTTGTATTAACATGTTTTGCGAATGGCCAATTGATTCATATTTGTTTATCACTATATTTTTACTTACTTGAATCATAAATTTCTAATTTATATAAAATTGTATTTATCAATAATGATTCATATTTGTTAATCAATATTGATTTTGCTTACATAAATCAAAAGAATCAAATTCATAAGTAATTGTATTTATATAAGTAATTTTGTTGATATGAATATACATATCATTGTATTTATATAAGTAAATGTATTAATACAAGTAATTGGATTTTATCACTATTACTGCATAAAATCATGCATTGTATTTATAACATTCATTATATTATTCATAGGAAAAGGTAGACAACCCATGACTACTTCGTTAAGGCACAAACGTGGCACGAAACTAGAGAAGAAGAGGAAGATGAATGTGGTAGTAGAAGTTGGGAATCAAAAAGAAAATAGGAAAGATGATGGTTTGGAAAATGAGCTAAGTGAAGAAGTTTCTGCACATAGGTCTAGTCATGATGGTTCGAGGGACGAGTCTAGTCAAGATGATTCTGTAGATATGTCTAGTGAAGATGGATCTAGAGATGTTTCTAGTAAAAATGGAGATGAATCAAATGGTGATGATTTGCATAATGAAGAAGCAGAAATGCAAACAAATATACCTCCTTTAAGTGGGCCTTCTTTTAGCATAGTCGTTATTTCTATGCCGGTGAATACATCAATATTAAATCAAATCGCACAGTGAATTTGCTATTCAAAGTAGCATGAGGTTGGTTGGATTTTATTTTGTGCACTTTATTAAATAAAATATTAAATTGTATGACAATTTATGATTTTTTTTTATTTACAAGCAAGACCAACTTAAATGCATTTTCAATACAATGAAGTTGAAAGAATGAAGTGTTGATGATATGCCAACTCCAATTGTTTAAAAAATTAAAAATTCAAATTTGTATACTTTGGCACAATTCTTATACAAGCAACTCGACTACGTGACTATTTCAGCAATCATCGAGAAATGGCATCCAGAAACAAATTCTTTTCATTTGCCTTTTGGAGAAATGACAATAACATTGAATGACGTCATCCAAATTCTGAAAATTTCCACTAGGTAGTTGTATTTATGTGGAGGAGGATGATCGTAGTTCTATTGACCTTTTACTGCATTATCTTGGTGTTGATGAGATTGTAGTGAGAGAATAACTAAATCGTTCTAATTCAGTCAAGCTCAACATCTTATTGGAAACATTTGAGGAAAAGGCAAGAAAAAATGATGCAAATGAAGGTGATTTCATAGTCGTTGTCTATGCGTATATGCTTTCTTTATTGGATTGTACATTATTCTATAAGTCAGGGATAAAGGTTTCGATGAACTATTTAAGATGTTTGGAGAACATAAATCATGTGAATGAAAAAGACTGGAGGATGGGAGCATTAGCCTTTTTATATCATCAGTTGGTTTTGGCTTCAAGACGGGATGTAAAACGAATGGCTGGTTACTTGACATTGTTGTCAGTAAGTCATTTCTATTTTTGTTTAACCAATCTACCTAGTAGTAAGATAAATACTAATGAATATATCTATAGGCTTGGATTTACGATCATCTTCTGATGCTTTCTCATGCTATTACTAGTATTGACTATGATGACACTATACTAAGGATGTGTAGATGACAACTAATAAAACAATCTAGAGATACAACTTCGGCCATAATATAGCTTCGAGAATAGTTAGATTATTTGTTTGCATAGGATGTAAGTATGAAAGTTATTTTATTAAGTCTAGATGTAAGTGATTACTAATTGTGTTTATTTTTAGGTATGTTGGGATTCTATATCATACTAATTTATTATTTTGTGTATATATGTTCTACTTCTTTATTGCATGAATTATTTTTTGAACGTTGGTCCTATTTTTTTTAGCTATTTGAGTTTAGCTATTTGATCATTCGCAAAAGCTTATGAGTGTAATATATTGTACCCATGGCATGTTTATTTTTAGGTATATTGGGATCCATATCATACCCTGAGGTCTCATTACCCCTTGCATGAAGTCCATTATATAATGGCATCATTTTGTGTTTTGATATTATAGAACCATACTATCCAAATAGAGTGTTACGTTAATTCGGTATTGCTCAGCATATCCCTACAAATGCAATGTCTCTAAGCAAATATCGTAGAGGTCAAAATGCTAACCAATAGAAAATTTAATTTGACAATGGATACTGGTATTCAGAAAATTGGCAAGAACATGTACTTTCTTTAAATTCACGGTCTACTGGTGTAGTTGATCCTTTGGATTGTACGGTTAAGTACATGCTATGGTATTTGAGTCTGTAGCATCCATTTTCAAAACCCAGAGGTGAAGAGAATTTTTCAAAGGAAAGTTGACAATATGGATAAGTTGGTAAGTAACTATGTTCTTTACTGGTTTTTTATTTGCTTGAATTTTGATTTTATTTGAATTTAATGCAGAGAAGTGCTGCTGGGAAAGCTGTAGAAATACTGAAGGAAAATATGAAAGTTACATGATCAAGAACAGTTAATCGGTGTCTTACAATAGAACGTTAAGTAATTGACCTATTGTAGGAAGCACTGAATGAACCAAATAAACGGGAGAACCGTGCAAAATGGAAGAACAATTCTAAGGGTTAGATGGATGTATTTTGTATGTAAGTATATGGAAGTATTTTGACTCGATGTAGTTTGAGTATTGAAAACAATGCTTTTTGTATTATCCGATGGGCAAAATTTCACAAATTCAATTTGTCAATCAACGGATAGTTCGCTCCATAGTTTAGCTTCTTTAGTTTCCAATCTAGACTAAAAGCTAGTCATAGGTAGGATGGGTTCATTTTCCCTTAATGTCAATTAATTAAAGTGGTAGTCTAGAATATTTGCAAAAACATTGAATCATTGCTCGTCCCTTAGATTTTTCCCTTTTTCATGTGGAAAAAATGTCAAACTCTAACGCTTGGATATATAAACCACAACTCGATTGAATGCATTTGCATCCAAGTATCTAGTTTCAAGCATTATCATCCAATTACCTTTAAAACAAGGACTAGTGTCGCAATCGGTAGTCGATTTTAAAGCTTCGCAGTTTGTTATATCGAAATACATAACACATAAATCCTAATTTTTCATCAATTCTGCTAATATCGACATCCTGGCTTCTCTTTAATTAGAATTTAATTCATCAACTTGTTCAACTATGCAACGAGATCCACAATTATCATATCCCAAAGTATCTTCAACGTTAAAAGTATATTGGTATAAAAAAGCCAATGGGTAAGCTATGTATTTAAAATATAAATTTGTTGTATTTACATCACTCATATCAAACTTCACATCGGGTTTTTTTTCCATTTTGGGGGCAGTTTCTTGTTCATGCTAGATTGAGAAAGAATTATGTTAACGGTTTTTGCATTCTCAAAAGCAGAAGCATCTTGTTTTGTTGATTTTTGACTTTGACTTGTTTCTAGTTGATTTATTCTTACTACCGATTAGTCTACCTTTGTGTTTCTCTATTTTTGGTTCCAATGTAGATGTCGTGGTCAGTAAACCAATTTCTCTTAACTTCAATAGTAAAATTTCTTCTCCTCGGGAGTACCTAAATCAAATAATCTTTTAATGTAAGCAAACTCAACTGTATGGATAAACTCGAGTGACTCTTCAACATGTGGAATATAATTTAGTTGTCTCCAACGTTCATATACGAGTTCGATCGGCAATGGAGGACCTTCAATGTGATATTTGTATATTTCATATGCATATAGAAGACCATATACTAATTCGTTCAAATGTCACAAACCGATGCATCCAAGGCAACACAACTAATATTTTCCATTTCTTTCACAATCAGATCCAATGCAGAAAAAGAAGCCTTACCTTGAAGTTGTTTTAACAACGAAACTTGATATGGAATCCGTACGGCTCCTAAACATCTTTCAAAGCTAGCTTTTATTTTCTTGTTTTGTAAACATAACAAGTTACCCATTTTTGACCACAATACAACAAATGTTGCTCTAGAAGTACCAAGATGGTTTTTCAATTGATATGTGAAGACTATGCTCTAGTTGTTGTCCTATTATCACGATGTTTAATTTTATTTGTCCATGTAAAAGCAAAGTACTCTTTTTATGCCAAACAATGATCACAAATATACTTCAAGCTTTCAGGATAATTTATCCAATATTTTTGAAAATCATTTCAATTTATCCAAAATTCATCTTTGATCAGTGTGTGGACCATTATCTTTCAACTTTGCAAAAACATCTCAAGAACTTCGTTTGTTTTAAATTCTAGTTTGCAATTCGGAATAACATTATTTCCCATGTGCCATAAACACATCATCAACTTTATCTGTGGAAATTTTTTATTTTTCCATTTATCAAAGCTCATTCTCTATCGCTATCTATAAGCTCGGATAGTTTATCAGGAAAATAAAAATGTTTAAGCTTGAGTAGCACCCATTCGTAATTCTCCTTCCTCTCATGTGCTAGAAATGCATGAGGATCACTAAATGTTGGGCTCGTAGAAGTCATACCAACCATTTTTAACAATGGCATATCGTACCGGTTTGTTTTATATGTACAATCAAGTAATAGGATTGATGGAAAATACTTACATAATATAGACGACTCGAGATGAGAACACATTATATCTATTAAATGGTTGGTTTTTGCATCAGCCCGCTCAAAATACACATAATGCTTCTCTACAAGCAATTTCATTAAATGTTGCGTCGCATATCTACACTCCATTACCGACAATTGCATTTTATATTTAGCATTGTAGATAGTCTTCAAAGTTGAGGTATTTTCTGGAAATAACCTTTTAAGGGTACCTAATACTTCTCTTAGAGGCACACCTGCAACGCTGATGTCTTTTAAAAAAATTCTCCTTATCAATCAACCATGTCGCGTATGGATGTCTTTCTAAAGAATAAGGAAGTTTATGATTATGTACTCCATTGATTACAGATATTTTTCATTTATCTTCGTCTGAATACACGCCCTCCAATAGAAATGGACAGTTGCATTTTCTAGTGGCGCTAGGTCTGGGTCGTTTAACATTGTTTTCCTTTTTCACCGACTTTGACCGATGACTATGAAAACTCCGCCCCTTTCACATCCCAATTGCAACCTTGGTTTTTTTCCAGATCCTAATTTACCAGGCTTCAGAATTACTACAACGGTATTCAACTTTTTTCTTATCATTTTACACCATCGGATCAATGTGTTCTGCGAATAAAATACCTGAAATCACATAACACACAAAAAATAAAAATAAATTAACATAGTTCATTTTTATAACCATATTAGCGATCGTAAATTTTTTAACGAATACTTACTTGATCGGTTGTAAAATGATTTATCAAATCAACTTCTATGTCTTTTGAATCATTCAATCGATCATCTTACATCATATTGTCAACATCAACAAATTTATCATCCGAAATAATAAGTGCACTCTCATTCTTATTATCGTTCACATCCTCCATCTACGAAACGGAAAAAAAATTCAATGTAATCTATTTGTGAAACAAGACATATAAATTGTACGATAAAAAAATCCTAACAATCAGAATCTTACATTGACATTCTCTATTACAACATATCAAATTTAATGTTCTCAAAATTTGCATTAGCCAAGGGATGCAGAAATATCCTAAAAAGCAATGGGAAACCCTAAGCAATAGAAAACCCTAAACAATATTTCCTAAAAAGCATTAGAAGACCATAAATAACATGAAAAGGATACTAACCTATTTTTGTTCTTCACCTTCTATCATCTATTAAGCAAAAGAGAGACTCTTTTGTTTTAGGGTTTAGGGTTTGAAATTTTGGAGAAAAACATACTATTTTGAGAAGAGAAGTTAGGGTTGTGAACGAATGAGCGAAGGAATATGATATGGTGGCCAGAAGCATACGAAAAAAGTCTTATCTATTAAAATTACAAAGGTGGCCAGAAGAGAAAACCCAGTTGCCAATAGCAACATACTTCGTATATCAATTTATTTAGTTTGATTTTGATTTAGGGATATTATGATTGATTAGTGATTAGGTTTTTCTAAATGGAGGTTAGTTTTTTTGTAAAAAATGAAATAGAAAGACCTATATATATAATATAAATAACAAATATTTAAGCTGAAATTTCAAAATTAATATTATTCGAAAATGTCACTGGATTCAACTCTTTCTAAATTTTGGCCTGATTTAACAAATTCAGCAAGTTATATATGTTTTCTAACTATAAAGCATGCCAGATGCAATGTGAAAGGTTCTAAAGCCTAATTCCAGCTTCTATAAAAAATTACTATTTTGTTTTTTATGTATAATTACTATTTTACCCTTTTAATTTTATTATTCAATTTTGTTAAATTACAAGATGTTACATTCTTGTCCATGTTAAAAGGATTTCGCCTCCAATATGCCAAGAGATGGAATATGCAACTCGTAAACACTCAAACAAGTAAAAACAACATAGTCAAAGTCATTTGGCACACATCAGACGAACACAAACACAATCACAATCACAACCGAAAGGTATACAAAACATATGAAAAATGATAATAATAATAGTATGATGTGAGATGAATGCAAATACAACGAAATTGGCCTTCTATATGAACAAATATGTAATGACCACTCAGATATACATAAACACAAGTCATATAAAAGATTTTGCAGAATCATACCTCAGACATTTACAAAGAAAAGGTCTTTAAATATGCTAACATGTTTCAAACCATATTCATATTCAGGATAAGGAGCATCTCGGAAGAAAGACAATATATTTATCATTTCTCTAAAGTGTAAACGTGGGAACTTCATAGAGTCGCTTAGAATTCTCAATTAGAATTAATAAAACTTCGCGAAAAGATTTTTTTTCCAAAAAAACCAACTTCTTGTTGCATAAGATTTTTTTTAAACCATCAGCCTTGCAAAAACAGAAGCACACTTTATTCAAAAAATAATAATAGTCCTAATATTTGATTGGATATCATACTATGAATACTCTGAATATAAAATTAGAAAAGTTCAACAGTCTATAGAATCCTGGAATTAGGACATGTTAGCATCCATGCCCAAGAAGAATACTTCTTGGAAAAAGAAGAACAACAAAGACAAGACATCAGCATAATGGGAAACACCGCACATGACGATACTCTAGTTAACTTAAACATAAAAGATCAATAAAAACATGATGGATTCAACTCTTTTTTTTCTTACAACCAGTTGAAATTCAAGCTATTATTTAATGACACTTCGCAAAGTTTGAAAGGACATATACCTAAAGCCTTAAAAGGACAACAAACACCTCACAAAGTTAGGAAGGATATACACCCATAATTTCGAAGACCGAACCATTAGTCGAACCATGTTGGTGCAATGTCAAAAGTTCTAGTGGTTCAACCGGTCAGATTGTAAGAATTGCCTTGATTATTATTTTCTATTTTTCCGATTTAAATGTATAATTATTTCAATTAATGTTAAGAATTAACCGATCATAATTAATATAATGAACTTTAAAATAATTATTTTTCAATATTTCATAATAAATATTAATTAAAATAATTCTATAATAATTTTTTAATTAAAAATTGTAAATTTTCTTTTATTTTTAAGATAAAAGAGGTTCGGTTTAAAAATGATTCATAAAATGTATACTAATAATATATCATATCGTCCAAAATTGATAAGATAATCCAATAATTTGGTGATTAAGGTTGTGAAGATATTTGTTAAATTGATTAGGTGAAATAATAAAGAGTGAAGCAATAGTTTTTCCTTAGATTTGAAAAACCATGTGGCTCAAAGAGCTTGGTCTAGAGGTTTTCAGGTTTTGAGGTTAGACCGTGGGTTCATGCACGTACAAGGTTATTTCATTTTCAAAGTCATGGCTGAAGGTTAACCGTAGTCGAACCGAGATTGGGAAGGGTCTTTAAAACATTGCATATACCTATTGCATTAAAAGGATGGTACAGGAGCTCAAAAAGTTTGAAAGGATACACTACTAGAACAATAGTAATTAGCGACGGAAGGTTCCGACGGCCGCCGACAGCTATTTCCGACGGCTATCGATGGTTGATGATCTCCATAGCATTTTTGTAAATAAAATATAGTGGCCATCGCAAGCTGTCGAAAACCAATGTAAATTAGCCGTCGACATTCGTCACAAGCCGTCAGAAAAAAAGGTGTATACATGCTCCATGCCGAGAGCAGCTTCATTATCTCATTTCCCCCAAAATTCACAAATCCCTAACTTTACCACCTCCTCCCCACCGTCAGCCAAACCCTGCGCCTCCTCGATTATCTCCAACTTCATCATTCTCCACTCTCGACAAGCCTAGGCCCTTCATCAGTCTCCAATCAGGTTTTATTTCTAAACCATAATTAATTTTGATTTGTTAAATTAGGGTTAATTCGTTGTTATAGTTATATAATACCCCATTGATTTTTTGCTATACACTATTGAATGCTAGTTAGGTTGTTATTATAATTGTTTATCATTTAAATGTTGAGAAAAAAATTGTTTAGTGTATATGTGCATTAAAGTATATCTATTGATTAATTAATGCATACGTGCATTAAGGCTAGTTCGGATTAATTAGAGTCGAGGCTCGGGATTTAGTGTATGTGTTTTTAAGATGACAAAAACGATGATTTAGTGTATGCGTTTCTTATAATGTAAATAAATTATTGTAAAATTTGTTGTATAATAAAACGCTTTACTTTTTATAAATCCTTTAGAGAGTTCTTAGCCCCGTCTGACAAGTATTGCATATGATCGTTGTATGGATATTCGCTTTTATCACAGAACAGACATTTATATTCATCCGATATAATATTTGTCGGGTTTGTCCCTGTATTGAACAAGTTACAAACATAATAAAGTAATTTTATTTTGCAAATAATTTCATTTTAAACAGTTCACAAAATTTTGACAACACTTTTTTTTGTTTCATTTGTACAAGCATATGTGTATGATACATGAAACAAAGGGGAATTGCTACCGAAATTTTGTAGAATCGTTTAAAATAAAATGATTTACTAAATATAATTATTAATGTGTTTATAATGGGAAGTAGGATGACCAACCATCAAAGTGTAAAACAATAACCTAAAAATTGTAGATTATATTCATATAATAATTTTTGTAAATCCATTTGAAAATAAAATTAAATAGAATAATATTATATATTTGCGAAAATTGAAATGTATGATTTAATTGAGAAAAAAAATGTCAATACGTAAATGATTAATACAAAAATGGTCAATTACTTTATCGATCGGAGCTGGATGTACCAACAAAGAAGAGAAATTGGGGGCTTAATATGTGAACATTTCAAAATGGTGTATACATCTTTATTGAATTCGCTTTAAGTAATAATGGAAACGATGAAAAAATTCGTTGTCCATATAGTACGTGCAAATTATTAAGGCACTTGATACCGGATATGGTAATAGTTCATTTGCACTAATATTGTTTCGTACCGAATTATTTGATGTAGGATCGTCATAGAGAACTTATAGCACCTAATCCCGTACATTTGAAGGAGGAAGTGGATACTGAAATTGTTCCGACGAATCTCATAGAAGATATGGTTGAAGATGCAGCCGTTCAATGTTACATACTGTTCAAGTTGATGGTAACGATGTTAATGTCAAAGAAGAACCAAGTATTAGAGCAAAAAAAATTATGATTTATTGGATGCTACTAAGAAATCCCTTTGGGACGGTTGTACAAGCGGTACTCAACTATCAGTAATTGCAGAATACATTGCGATGAAATCAAAATACTTCACATAAGCCAGGTTTACAGCTATAGTACAAGATGCAAAATGGCATAGGCCACCCCATAAGTTAATGTGCGAAAATCATTATGAAGTGAAAAAACTTATGTCTGCTTTTGGTTTGCCGTATCAAAAATAGATACATGTTTAAATGATTGTATGTCTTTTTTGGAAAGAAAACATCAATTTTAGGAATTGTAAAATATGTAATCAGGAAAGATACAAACCAAGGAAAAAAAGGGAAAAGAAGTTCCGTACAATCATATGCATTACTTACCCATCACTCCTAGGCTTCAAAGGTTATATGCATCTTCTATAACCACGCATCATATGAGATGGCACTATGTGAGAATATAGGAAGAAGGTACGTTAATACACCCGGTTGATGGAGAAGCATGGAAGCATTTTGATAAGACATACTTCGCTTTCGCAGCGGAGAGCCATAATATTAGACTTAGTTTATGTACGGATGGATTTTCACCGTTCTTTCAATTTGGTTCAAAATATCATCTTGGCCTATAATCGTTACACCTTACAATTTACTTCCATGGATGTGTATGAAAACCCCATATATGTTTCTCACTATTATCATCCCTAGCCCTGATGATCTGACACTAGGAATCGACATATATTAACGATCGTTGATTGAAGATTTGAAAACATTATGGTATGAAGGTGTTGAAACATACGACATTTCAATAAAAAAGAATTTTCGTATGTTTGCTTCTCTGCTGTAGACTATAAGCGATTTTCCTGCATATGCAATGCTTTCGGGTTGGAGTACGGATAATCGTCTAGCTTATCCTTATTGCATGGAAGAACCACGAGCACTTTCTTTACCGCATGGGAAGAAAATTTTGTGATTTGACTGTCATCAGTGTTTTCTCCATATTGATCATCCTTTTAGAAAAGATAATTTTTTTTACAATTAATAGACTTGAGACCTTGCGACCCCCAACGATTTGGCCAAGCGAAGATATTTATGACCTTGTAAAGGATTATCTAAAGATACATGAAATTGGCGAACAAAATGGAATTCAAGGTAAATTGATAATTCATAATTGGTGCAAACAAAATATATTTTTGGAGTTACCTTATTGGAAAAATCTCCTAATTCGTCATAATATTGATGTGATGCACAACGAAAAAATGTGTTCGATAATGTAATTAAAATAGTTCTGAATATTAAAGGAAAGACTAATGATGATTTGAAATCAAGATGTGATATTAAGGCAATATGCAATCGTCCTCAGCTTCATATGAAGTCAAATGACACAAAAAATCCAAAGCATGCTATAATTTAGACGGTAACCAAGTACTGCTAAAGTGGGTGGAAGAATTAAGATTCTCTAATGGGATTTCTTCTAATCTTCGTAGATGTGTCGACTATAAGAACAGTAAACTGAGTGGTATGAAAAGTCATGAATTTTCATATAATGATGGAACATTTGTTACCCATCGCTTTCAAAGAGCTATTGCCCACAAAAGTTTGGACGGTTATAACATAACTTAGTTTGTTTTATAAGGAGTTTTGTTCAACTACATTAAAAGTTGATCGTCTACGTAAACTTGAGGAAGAAATTCATGTACTGCTCTGCAAACTAGAGAAAATATTTCCTCCGGGTTTTTTTTAATGTAATGGAGCATTTACCTATTCATCTTCCATTTAAAGCATGTCTTTGAGGTCCTGTGCAATATGGATGGATGTATCCGTTTTAAAGGTATTAATATTGAGTATGTTAAATTTTAGTTTAACTACATGTAATAAAATTTAATTATAATTATCCTTAACAGGTACTTAAATCATCTAACGAAAAAGGTGAGACAAAAAATACGAGTTGAATGTTCGATATGCAAATCATATATCGAAGAAGAAGCTTCGTTCTTTTTCTCTCATTATTTCAGTGACCATGTTAACTTATTTATTGAAAGTGCTACGCGAAATGATGAGGGCATTGAACAAGATTCTTCTGAATTGGTGCTATCTATTTTTAGACAGCAGGAACGCCATGTTGGAAAATGTGTGGAAGTATGGTTAGACGATAGAGATTACCATGTAGCCCACACGTATGTTCTTCTTATCCGTACAGAAGTTGCACTATTTATTAGGTATTATTAAATAACACATCTAAAATTATTTACTTGAATAATACATGTGTGTATTAATTATAATGCAATATATTATCTATATATGCAGTATTTACGAACCACAACATCCAAGCGGCGATATCAGCAAAAAATTTGCTACTTGATTTTTGAACCACATACATGATTCGGTAAATTGTGTGGTCGAGGAAGGGTTGAAACATCTTGCAATGGGACC
Source organism: Allium fistulosum (assembly GCA_030737815.1). Classification (NCBI taxonomy): domain Eukaryota; kingdom Viridiplantae; phylum Streptophyta; class Magnoliopsida; order Asparagales; family Amaryllidaceae; genus Allium; species Allium fistulosum. The sequence continues at coordinate 964,751,401 of CM060902.1, read as the reverse complement.
AAAAAGAAAAGTGAAGACATATCCAATATTCTTTGTAATGGATACAAATTCAACACCAAAGAATATGGGGCTGAAAAATTAACTAACAATACCGGTGTATAAATTTTTTATATAAATTTGTATGAACAACAATAATATACACCAATTATTGCGAGAAAGAGCGCATAGGGCTTCTGTCTTGTATATGGATAAATTTGCACATACGCATACCATTAGGCAGACCGACTACAAGGGATCGGTGACGTATGCCTGGCATGAGGATGATAAAGCATACGCCTCACATGTAAGTATATTTTAAGTTATAAGTTATTAATAATGATCATTTTAATTAATTAGTTATAAAATATTATAATAATGTCATGTAATATTTAATTGTATTTAATTTTACGTTGCAGGATTTATGCAAGCATGTGCGCAGATGCTTGAGCATTCGGGATGGGAGCAATTGACCACTGATGAGGAGGACGCTATCTTCGTCTTTGCTATGGACCCAACACAGAGAAAGATGCGTTATAGCTATGACAACCAATCGGTAATTTATAAAAAGTAACTAAGTTGTAAAAATTGCTTAATTTTTATAAAAGTGACGTAATAACTTAAACATATTTCGACTTGTTTTGTAGGCTTGGACCTCACAAAAGGCCTATCAAAAGGCTCAGGACAATGTCGAGATTAACGAGCTTCGACATCAGATTGCACAGCTGCAAAAGCAGGACCGTCTCCGAGCAGCGCAAATAGAGCAACTGAACCAGCGTTTGGCTGAGTATATTGAGCGTCATGGAGCATTCCCTTCGTCTGGTGGTTCCGGAGCCGATGATGAGCCATGAGTGCAGTTTTTGTTTTTGAAACTTATGTATATATACAATGAGAGACGGTGAGGTTGATTTGTGGACATGTGGTGTTTGATGTTGATTTGTGGGGTTGATTTATGAGGTTTGATGTTGGATGTATATATTGTAATTGATGTTGGATGTAGATATTGCAGTTGGGTGATGATGGACGGTTTCTTTTGTATTGATTAGAAATGTTTGAGTTTGAGATGGTAATGTTTGAGTTTTATATTATTATTGATATTGATATTAGCTTATATATCTGATATATATATATATATTGATTTTGATGTGTTGTGATATATATTAATATTGATGTGCTGTTCGGCTGTTGGAAGAAAAAAAATTTACCCAGATTTCCAACGTCTAACGACGGCTTATAGGTCGAAATCTTCCGACGGTTAATCGGTCGAAAACTCCGACGGCTTCCGACGTTTTTCTGGCGTGTTTTTAAGCCACGTGGACGTCAGCACCGTCGGAAAAAACGTCGAAACTGCCGTCGAAAAAATCGTCGTAGGCCGTCGCAAAACCATCGTCATTTCCGTCGAAAATGGACGAAATCCTTGTTCTGTATTCCGACAGCCGCCGACGGCTTTGAGCCATCGAAAATCACTATGTATCTTGTAGTGATATATACCATGACATTAAAATGGCGATATAAGAAATTAATTAAAAAGGAAAAATACCTACTAGTAGGGAGGGGACAACATCCATTTTAGCTTTGCATACAAATAAGGTACTTTTTTCAGAGGGAAGGAGTCAATTTTATTTGAGTTTTATTTTCAGTTTTTGGAATTCTTCTTATAATGTTGTAATCTTGCTTTTATTAAGTCTGAAGTTTGTCAATCCCTTGTAATTCAATTTTATATTCCGTTTGTATGTGTGTATGTATATGTATGTGTGTATACACACATTTTATCTTTGCCATACTCAACAATCAAATGTTTAATGTGAAGATGAATATTATATATTGCACTCCAACATTGTTCTTGTGGGAGCACTTATGTGCTATATCCTGTATATTCATCTAACTTTTCTAATTGTGTGTGTATATAAACAAACGTATTTTGTGAAATGGACAACGGAAACGGGTCGCTTGCATGTACAATATGAAAGCTTTTGGTCCACAAATCGTACTAGTTAGCATCAAGCAGAAGATTAATTCTACTTAGGCAAGTGATACTGTTTAGTAACCCCCTTTAAATTTAAAGAAAATTCAATGCTAAAATTACACTTTTATCATCCATTCATCTTTTTACCTCATATCATATTTTTCTTCTTTTATTCTTTTATGAAATAAACCCTAATAATTGAATATGAGGTAAATTCTCAAATTTTGTGTTTGAACTGATGGATGGTTGTGGATGATAATACAAATCCAATAGAATCAGAAGAAGTAAAATCTTAATTTTATGTTGTTTGATTTTTTATTTTTTAAATTTAAAATGTGGAGTTCACAGATGAAGTGAAAGTTAAATTTTATGTTGTCGCATGATTTTGTTCGAGTGATTTTTTCTGTGATGAAATAATTTTGCTGAAATGATTTTTTATATGGTGAAATTATTTATAGACCGATTTTTAATAAGGAAGAGTATAATTAAAAAGTTTAACAATATGATGTGTATACTTGATGCAGCAGCGAATAACTGAATTGGATGTAACGGTGAAAGTAGCAATCGGTGGATTGAAAAATACCAAAGGCCCAAATCCGTTGATCCAAAGATGTCGGATTCTAGCTATCCCAAACACGTTGATCGCGCACGATACCGTGTTTAAAGATCTATGATTCTTCTACGTTGATCTAGCGCACTAGATTCCGTGAATCGGCTTCAGCAGTCATTGATTCGAGCGCACTCGAATGCCGAAAGTGGAGATAGGAGATCACACTCAACTACCAATTTGAGAAGAGGCACAAAGCACTCAAACAAAAGTTTATTCAAAATCAACTAGGTTTACAAATGACGCAACCCCCATATTTATAGGCAGTTTCCAACACACTTCCACGACCTAACAGATGGCCGGCCTACGACTTACGACCTAGTATAGGTCGTTAACGACCTAACAGGTTATAACATCACGCGACCTATACATTTACAACATCACGCGACCTAAAAGAAACATTACAACACAACAAAGATACAACAATTTATATACAACACGACTTAACAAATACAACATACAAACGACATAAGGAATTACAACATTACGACTTACAACCTACAGCAGCAGCGACCTAAGAACACGGTAGCAGCGACCTAAGAACAAGGCTCCTGGAAGTCTTCACGCGACCTAATACTTGAGCGACCTAAAGTACAAAGTAGCGACTTATCTTCCCAGCGTCATAAGATCGAGCGACCTATCTTCCCGCGACATAAGATCGAGCGACCTATCTTCCCGCGACCTATCTTAGGTCGTAACTCGAAACAGTCCACATTCGAAAGGTCGGAGCAACCTGATGTTGGTTCGCTTATCTCACTTAGTTGCTTGCATGCCTTAACACTGATTCCATTTAATCGTGAGCGACCTTCAGTAGGTCGTGAGCGACCTAAGGTTTCACTAGGTCGTGAGCGACTTAAGGGCCTCGAATGATTCCAATCTGATGAATTGGCAGATTGCGCTGCATCATCCTCCCCCGGTTGACAAAAATTCGACCTCGAATTTGCACCTTCCTCTTCCACCACAAGATCATCCCCATGATACGGAATCAGGTATTTGACGTTGAAAACGTCTGCAGTGTGAATATAATCCGGCAATTTCAACTGATACGCATTATCATTGATCTTCTTCAAAATTTCCACTGGACCAATTTTACGAGCTTTCAACTTATTCTACGTTCCCACTGGAAAACGATCTTTTGTCAACACGGCGTAAACCAAATCACCTTCTCTGAAATTCACACTCCTTCGCTTTCTATCTACCAGGTGTTTATACTTCTCATTTGATGCAAGCAATCGTTCATGCACAGTTCTGTGGCACTCCTACAACTCAGTCACAAAATCACAAGCACGCTTAACAACTCCCTTCTGATATGGCACTGTCGTCAGATCCAATGGACCCTTTGGACTTGCTGAGTATACAACTTGAAACGGACTGAAACCCGTACTACGGTTAATAGCATGATTATGTGCAAACTCTGCCTAACATAATTTCATATCCCAGCTCTTCAAATTATCTTTCACAAGACATCTCAACAAATTTCCCAATGATCTATTTACCACTTCCATTTGCCCATCTGTTTGCGGATGATAGGCGCTACTAAAATTCAACTTCGTTCCGACCATCTTCCACAAACTCAACCAAAAATGGCTTAGAAATCTAGTATCCCGATCAGAAACAATAGATTCAGGTAACCCATGTAATCGATACACCTCTTTAAAGAATAACTGAGCAACACGGACTGCATCCGCGGTCTTTTTACAAGCTATGAAATGCGCCATTTTGGAAAATCTATCTACCACCACATATATGGAATCATTTCCCCTTTGAGTTCTAGGCAAACCCAAAACAAAATCCATGCTCACATCAACCCACGGTCTAGTAGGCACAGGTAATGGCATATATAATCCTGCATTTGTAGCGGTTCCCTTCGAAACTTGACAGATATGACATCTCTCCACAAATCTCTCAACTTCTTTTCGCATTGACGGCCAAAAATATGATTCAGAAATTAATTGCAAAGTACGATCTCTACCCACATGACCTTCCTCATGCAACTCCTTCACAATCTTCATTCGTAAGCTGCACTCTGGTATACATAATCGATTCCCTTTAAAAAGAAAACCATCCACCAATACAAACTCATCCGTCTTTCCCTTCTTGACTTCATCTACAAACTTCGCAAAGTAAGGATCATCAACAAATAATTCTGGCCATACATCAAACCCCGTCACTTCAACCTTTATTGTAGTCAACAAATGATTCCTTCGACTCAATGCATCTGCCACACGGTTTGTAATTCCCGACTTATGCTTCACCACAAATGTAAACTGTTGCAGGTATGCGATCCACGAAGCATGCCTGGCTGCAATTTTATCCTATCCCTGCAAATGTTTCATTGCTTCATGATCAGTATATAGAACAAATTCTTTATGGAACAAATAGTGTCTCCAATGTTTTATAGCTTGAACAATAGCATAGAATTCCACATCATAAGTATTATATCTCATCTTGGCTCCCGATAGCTTCTCACTGAAATATGCAATAGGACGTCCCCTCTGACTTAACACCCCTCCAATTCCAACCTTAGATGCATCAGTATGTAACTCAAACAACAACTGAAAATCCGGCAGCACTAGAATTGGTGTTGTCGTCAAAAGTTCCTTGATTTGCTCAAAAGCAAATCCCGCTTCCTCTGACCATGAAAATTGCTTCCCCTTCATACAATCAGTAACTGGTGCCATCACGCTACTGAAGTGTGGAATAAATCTTCAGTAGAATGATGCTAAACCATGAAAACTTCTAACTTCTGTTATCGTCCTGGGTTGTGGCCAATTTCTGATTGCTTTAACTTTATTTTGATCCACCTGTATACCTCCTTTAGATATAATATATCCCAAAAATAAAACACTATGCGTCATGAACACGCATTTCTTCGTTGCAGCATAAAATTGTTCCTGTCGCAGTATCATCAACACTTCTCTCAAATGATGCAAGTGTTCTTCAGTGTTTCTACTATATATCAGTATATCATCAAAATACACCACCACGAATTTCCCAATAAATGGTCTAAAGATCTGATTCATCACCCGCATAAATGTACTCGGTGCATTCGAAAGACCAAACGGCATGACCAGCCATTCATATAATCCTTCACGTGTCTTGAATGATGTCTTCCATTCATCCCCTGGTCTTATACGAATTTGATGATAACCACTCTTCAAATCAACCTTCGAAAAGATAGCAGCTCCACTAAGTTGATCCAACAAGTCATCCAATCTAGGCATAGGAAATCTATATCTCACTGTAATCTTGTTTAGTGCTCGACTATCAGTACACATCCTCCATGTTCCATCCTTCTTCGGCACTAACAATGCTGGTACAGCACAAGGACTTAAACTTTCCTGCACACGCCCTTGTTCAAGCAACTCTTCCACTTGCCTTCTCAACTCCTCGTGTTCCTTTGGACTCATTCTGTAATGTGGTAACACAATTCCTGGAACAAGATCTATTTGGTGTTGTATGCCCCTCAATGGCGGTAACTCCGTTGGTAGCTCTTCAGGAAATACATCTTCAAATTCTTCCAGCACTGGCTTTACTTCTTCAGGAATTTCAACCACTTCATTACTCTCACGTCCAATCAATAAAAACACTTCAGGCTCCTCTTCTACTTCCTTAACAAACTCCTTCAAAGATAGCAAAGTTTTAAGTTCTTCAATCTCCTCCAACTTGCTTTCTTCGTGTTGTCGCTTCTTAGGAATTAAAGTGATTTTCATACTTTCAAATATGAAACTGTAACTGTTAGTACGACCATCATGTTGCACCGCTCTATCATACTGCCATGGTCTCCCGAACAACAGATGGCATACATCCATATCCACAATATCACACCAAATTTCATCTTTGTATTTCTTCCCAATCGAAAAATTAACACAAGCTCTTCGTCCAACCTTCACTCTTCGATCCTCCGGAACTTCTTTGAAGTTAAAAATATCTTCAACATTTGAAACCCAATCCAAAAATTCCTCCGCTACCATTCCACCCATGAATTCTGGAATTTTAGTTTTCATCCCCGTCTCCCATCGACGATCATCTTCTACATCCCGATATGCATTTCGTACTTGGTCTCGATCTCGATAATGAATATTACTTCTATCACTCTCTTCATCATAATCACGTGTACTTCGGTATCGATCTCGACCATCAACATCTCTTCGATCACGCATGTCTCTTCTACTATGTCTTTCTTCATCATGATATGGCTCATCTCCAAACTCACGTGGAGTTCTTCTCTTTTCATGTCTATATTCATGGTGATCTCTTCTCGTTGAAACTGATGATTCTCTCCTATCTCGGAATGATTGTGGCGACACCCTTCTCGCTTCCATAACCGATGGTGAAACTCTGTTTCCTCCATGGTTCGAGACTGGCGACCTTCTCCTTTGACTTTGATTCATATCATTAATCAGTTTCTCTAACTTCCCAATGCCTTCATCAAACTTTTCATTGATGCGTTGTTCCATTTGCTCGGCTTCTTCTCTTCTATACAATGCTTCAACATTCTGATGGTGATTGGCTCTTCTCGGCGGCATTATCAAAACTTCAACTCTCGGCCTTGATTTAGAAATGAACAAACTATGTACGGCTCAAACACTTCACGCCCTTCAACTAGCTCGGCCTAAACTCAATTGGCTCGGCTTGAACTCTTCAATAAGAATTGGCTCCAAGACTCGGCTTAGCTATGATTGGCTAAGTCTAGCTCTGATACCAAATGATGCAGCAGTAGATAACTGAAATGGATGTAACGGTGAAAGTAGCAATTGGTGGATTGAAAAATACCAAAGGCCCAAATCCGTTGATCCAAAGATGCCGGATTCTAGCTATCCCAAACACGTTGATCGCGCACGATACCGTGTTTAAAGATCTATGATTCTTCTACGTTGATCTAGCGCACTAGATTCCGTGAATCGGCTTCAGCAGTCGTTGATTCGAGCGCACTTGAATGCCGAGTGGAGATAGGAGATCACACTCAACTACCAATTTGAGAAGAGACACAAAGCACTCAAACAAAAGTTTATTCAAAATCAACTAGGTTTACAAATGACGCAACCCCCATATTTATAGACAGTTTCCAATACACTTCCACGACCTAACAGATGGCCGACCTACGACTTACGACCTAGTATAGGTCGTTAACGACCTAACAGGTTATAACATCACGCGACCTATACATTTACAACATCACGCGGCCTAAAAGAAACATTACAACACAACAAAGATACAACAATTTATATACAACACGACTTAACAAATACAACATACAAACGACATAAGGAATTACAACATTACGACTTACGACCTACAGCAGCAGCGACCTAAGAACAAGGCTCCTGGAAGTCTTCACGCGACCTAATACTTGAGCGACCTAAAGTACAAAGTAGCGACCTATCTTCCCGCGACATAAGATCGAGCGACCTATCTTCCCGCGACCTATCTTAGGTCGTAACTCGAAACAGTCCACATTCGAAAGGTCGGAGCGACCTGATGTTGGTTCGCTTATCTCGCTTAGTTGCTTGCATGACTTAACACTGATTCCATTAACTCGTGAGCGACCTTTACTAGGTCGTGAGCGATCTAAGGTTTCACTAGATCGTGAGCGACCTAAGGGCCTCGAATGATTCCAATTTGATGAATTGACAGATTGCGCTGCATCAATACTCGACAAAAGGATGGGTATATTAGTTTTTTATGTTTTGTAGGGGTTGCTCTGTAACTTTTGAGGTTTAAATAGAATTAACCCAAGCAGAATCGACCCTCACCAAAAATAAACGAATAACTGTTTTTGAGTTTTTTTGAAGTACATACAACAATATAAATTAAACAAAAGCAGGATGAGAATAGACGGCTTTGTCAAAATACTACAAAGATTTAGACACAGGTTAACCGATAATATCAAGAGTTTTAAGACGGCATATGTAAGGTTAAAGAAGTACGTTGGATAATCAGAAACAATAGCCAATGCCTATATAAAATGCAAGGGGAGAGATGCATTAATGTTCATTCATAATTGAAGTTGCAAAAAAAAGGTCAGGAATAAATAATGGGATTTGGAAATGTAAGCATGGCACTAATGGTGGTTTCTCTGCTAATGGGGATATGGGTTAATGCGGATCCAAGCTGCAATGAGAATTCATTTGAGGCAGGTTCTGGTACAGAGAGAAATGTGAAGACAGTTCTGGGCAACATGGCTGCATTAACAGCCGGTGCTCCAGACTATAGTTACACGACTACAGTAGAGGCACCTTATGTCTTTGGATCGTCAAGCTGCTCTACAGACTTATCCACTGACGATTGCAGTTCATGCATCGGTGATGCTGTCGATGACCTGGCTGACGCATGTCCCTTCTCCGTTTCTGGGTTGAACGACCAGGACGATTGCAGCGTCTTCTACAATGCCCCATAATTATTACATCCATTATCAATATGCATCTTTTCTAGAATCTGGAATAAAACCATTGCTTCATTTGCTTCTAATGTTTCCATGCCATGTTTCAAAACTTTCCAGTTATGAAAATATGATATTTGAATTTAATTACTATTTTTATTTTTACTTCTTTATGTATTTGTGGCATGTCAATGCTTCAAAGGTGAAAACTTCTTATGGTTCTTTTCCGTACATGCAATCAAAATGACTTGTGCCTGTCGCTGTCTTAGTTGGGTTATGCGGACGCTGAATTGTAAAACAGCAATACTTTGCAATCGCAATTACATTAAAAGACCATCTTACTTATTGTTATGAACCACATACAGCACTTCATCTCTAAGGAATGAGGCTTGAATCCAGGGTCCCAGAGTGAATAGCTACGGCTTAACATGATACCGTTTGTACATGTCATGATGCCAAGAATGATTCAGGGTTCAAATTACCTTTTGATACAAAATAAACTAACAGATGGCTATGATTACGTGAAAAGATAAAAATCACATAGACTGAACGCACTAACTTAGTTCTTGTTAACGCAACTCTTTCGATTTTCACCTAATCAGACTGTAATCATTGTTGTGTTTCGGCTAAATAATAAATATTACGTGCTTAATCAATATGCATCTTTTCTAGAATCTAGAATAAAACCATTGCTTCATTTGCTTCTTACGTTTCCATGCCATGTTTCAAAACTTTTCCCGTTATGAAAATATGATATTTGAATTCAATTACTATTTTTATTTTTACTTCTTTATGTTTTTGTGGCATGTCAATGCTTCGAAAGTCCAAACTTCTTAGGAATCTTTTCCATACATATATGCAGTCGAAATACTTGTGCTTGTCACTGTCTTAATTGGGTTATGCAGGCCCGAATTGTAAAACAGCAGTACTCTGCAATCACAATTACATTAAAATACCATGTACTTATTGTTATGAACTACGTAATGTACTTCATCTCCAAGGGATGAGGATTGAATCCAGAGTCCCAGAATGAACTGCTATGGTTTAGCATAATATTCTTTGTACATGTCATGACAAGAAAAATGATTCATGGTTCAAATTACCTTGAACCTAACTTACTAACAAAGCTATGATTAAGTGGAAAAGATAAAAATAACAGCGAATGAACGAATTAACTTAACTCTTGTTGACCCAACTCTTTTAATTTTCACCCAATCAAGTAATCACTCTTTCCAAAAAGATATGGGCCACAAATTTTGTAGATCTGATTTATTAATAGCATCTCAACAAAAATTTATATCCTCTTGAATATCTAACACATTCAATCAATGGTTAAAAAAACATTTTTGATAGCTAATAATAAGATGCAAGTTTGAAAAAGTTCAAACAGTTGGATTGTTTTCAAATTTTGTATAAGCTACGTTGACGTATTAAGATAATATTTAAAAATAAAATTTCAAATTTGTAAAGTGTGTGAAACTGTTGAGAAATAGAAATGATAGCCTCATAATATTTTATCATAAGCTGAAAACAGAAAACGAAAAAAATGCTAGCATCCATTATACAACTATCAGCTATACTTAGTACTTAGCTGTAATTAAAGTGTGATTAAGTAATTATAATTTAGGAAATAAGCAATGACTAGTAAAATTATAATTCGACAAATAAGCAATGGCTAATAGAATTATAATAAGCAATGGCTAATAGAATTAAGATACATATAATCATGCACAAATAACTTGTGGAATCAGAAAAATTAGCAATAAAACTAATTATTCATCATATTCTATCTTCTTATCTAAAATTCAATATCGTATCAGACCAGGTCAAATCCCGACTCAAAAGTTCCGCAACAATATCAATAGCTACAGCTGTCAAACAACTGCGGTCAGTTCAACATGTCTCGGTCCAACAACACTAAACTCATAAATATCATACTCAATGACAACAGAAATTACATTCCCTAGTCCAGATCAGTATTAGTTGGTCTTGGTGGAAAGGAAAATTAAGCTTTGTCACTAGAAAAAAGGAGAAACCAAAAGCAGCAAAACCAAATGAGTCAACTTCCAAGAAGAACGCAAAAATAGAAAAATGAGAGACAACCGATTAATTAATCATGCTATGGCTTCTCAGCACAATGAAATCCTAGATTACAAGCGTACTTATGTATTCCAGCACATCACAAGAGGTTTGGGACAAAGCAAAGAGAGGACATGACCAACAAATTTTTTTGCTCATATCTTTAGCTTTAAACAAGAGTTTACCCAAATTAAACAGAGTACCCAAAGTAATAACGATCTAGTGACCGAAATTATGTCAAATTGGGAAAAACTCAATGTCTATCTCCCACCAACAACAAATCCAATTGAAATTCAAAAATGATCCGAACAAGACTTAATCTTCTCGGCCTCTCAATCCAAGCGATGAATTGATTAGCTCTAAAGTCTTGCATCAGTTGAGATGCCAAGTTTTGATGATGTAGTAACAAGAATTGAGCAAGAGCAATCACAGTGGGCCCAAATGAACCCACGACAATTAGAAAATCAAGAGATCAAGGCGTTTTAGGTAAAAACACTCTAAACCTAGTTTCAAGGACACGACCAGAAGAAAGGGAGCTTCAAGCACTGAGCGGTGTGAATACTGCAAGAAAGCAGAACAAAACCGCGACGGGCTGCTGGTTCCTCCATCCTTACCTCTGATAAGTCAGAAAGAAGGGCAACAGAGAAGGTAATTGGGATGGCGTAAAAAAGAAGAAAAAATTCGATGGTTTTAGCAAAAGAGCGGAGATAGAAGGGGACGGATCTGAATTGTCACAATGGACTCAACCAAATAACACCTCCGATTCAACAGGATTTTTTGTGACTCAAACAGTGTACCTGAATCAACTGCTAACTCAATTGAATAGTTTGTTACAACAACAAAATTCAGGTTTTGTACATTCTAACACTATTTTTATTTCATCCAAAGTCAACAGCAATTTTGAATGTCAAAATACAAATAGATGGATAATTGACTTAGGTGCTACTAATCAAATGACATGAGACAAAAATAAATTAACCAATGTTACACAAATAAAAATCCTCTATATGTAAATATTGCTAATGGAGATAAAGTCCAAACTCATGGTTTGGTACAACAAAGTTTCTTACAAAAAATGTGAAAAATATTTTATATTTGTCAGATTTTAATTCAAAATTTATTATCAATTAGTAAAATAACTTACGAACTGAATTGCAGTGTTATATTCTCACCGTATAAAGTGACCTTTCAGGATCGAGAATCAGGAAAGAAGATTAGTGGGAGGTGTTTGAAAAATGGCCTTTATTATCTTGATGAAAACACCAATAAATGTCATTTGTCATTAAATTTAGTAGATCATGACAAATTGTTACATTGGAGATTTAGTCATCCATCTGATCAAGTTTTGAATAAACTTTTTTGTTATAAATCAGATTCCAAAAATTTGACGTTTGTAAGCTTTGAAAAAAAAACTAGATTACCATTTTCTTTATCTACTAATAGTCAGAAAAATGCTTTGATTTAATTCATTCTGATGTTTGGGGTCTAGTCCCTAATGATTCTTATGATCATTTTAAATATTTTGTCATATTTATTGATGATTTTTTTCGCACTACTTAGGTTTACCATTTTAAAGGAAAAAATGAACTTTTTTCATATTTTCAAGAATTTTAACAGTTTTATAGAAAAAGCAAAAATCAAAAAAATTTGATCTTGATAATGGGACATAATACGTAAACAAAGATTTCATTGAAGATTTTAAATAAAAAGGAATTTTACACCAAATTATTTGTATTATTACACCCGAACAAAACAGAGTTTCAGAAAGAAAAAATCAACATTTATTTGAAGTCACTAAATCTCTTATTTTTTAAACTTATGTTCCTAAATCATATTGGTCAGATGCTATGCTAACTGTGTCTTACCTCACAAATACATTTTCAAATGTCATGCTTAAAAATATGAGTCCCTTAGAAATTCTTAAGAATAGAAAAGTAAATCTTGATCACATAAGAGTTTTTGGACGTACATGTTTCATACATATAAAAAGACATGACAAGCTAGATAAAAATGATATAAAGTCATATTTTTAGGATACTCATTCCAAAAAAGGGGTATAAACGTCATGATCCAAAAAATTATAAACTTTGTATCTCACGAGGTGCATCATTTTTGGAAAGTAAACCATATTATCAAACAAGTGAACAAGGAAATACACAAGATAAACCGGTCATATTCTCCAAATAATTTCATGTTTCTTGAAGAAACAAATCATGAACAGGTCGAGCACACAATTGAAGAACAAGTCGGAGAAACAGGTCTGATTCCTTTAGGGGGAGAATAAGAGATAAAGGAGTGAAGTGAAGAACTAAGTCATGAAGAACTAACTCAAGAATAAAATGTCATATGAAGATCTACAAGACAAACTCGACCTTCCGTCAAATTAAGGGATTATGTATCCCAATAGCTGATGTATGCAATATAAGATTTTATTTCATATAACATTGTATCCCCTTCATACCGAGCCTACTTGAGTAACATCACTAACCAAATGGAACCAACCAACTTTAGTGAAGCCAATCAAAGCCCAATTTGGCATAAGACTATGAATGAAGAACTTCAAGCCTTTAAAACAATGATACATGAGCTATTATTAATTTATCAAAAAACAAAAAACTCGTAGGTTGCAAATGGATATACAAGATCAAATACAATAGTGATGGTGTTATTGAAAGGTACAATGCTAGGTTAGTGGCTAAGAGATTACCCAAACTTATGGTATTGACTACCAAAAGACTTTTGCACCAGTAGCAAAAATAAATACGGTTAGAATTTTACTATTAGTAGCCACCAACTGAGGATGAGATTTGTTCCAAGTGGATGTAAAAAAGGCACTCCTTCAAGGAATTTAGAAGATAAAGTCTATATGACTCTTTGTTCGGGCTACAAAAGTGAGATGAACTCATCACTGGTGTGCAAATTAAAAAAGGTGATTTATGGTCTAAAGCAATCTCCAGAAGCATGATATGTCAAGCTAAGCTTTTCTCTTTTAAAGATTTACTTTTTAAAAATAGTACTACCGATTCCTTTACACATTCAAAAATACCACTACTATTATTTTAGTTTATGTAGATGACAATATCATCACTGGAAATAATATTGAGAAAATTAAAAGGGTTAAACAAAGTTTAAAAAAGAATTTGACATTGAAGACCTTGGAAAAATTTCATATTTTCTTGAAATAGAAATAGCCCACTCAGGTAAGACATTATCTAACATAGGACAATATCAGAGGATGGTAGGTAAATTAATTTACCCTACAGTGACCAGAACAGACATCCTTTATAATTAGTATCATAAGTCAATTTATGCATTGTAACATCCCCTATCTAGAGACCCAAATCTAAGCGCTACAGATGCTGCAGTCATCTATAGTATTAACTTCCAGTAACTAAATACGGCTATGTTAATGGTATCAATAATATCAAAAGCACTTGAATATGAAACAAAACATAGATTTCCAAAATCAGAGATTACTTCATTACATTTCCATATAAAATTTGTTCCACATTCACGTCGCATAACCCAAAACGTTTTCCCAGACATAGATTAAATATAGTTATTACAAATTACGTCGAGAGCGGTATATGAAGATACCCCCTCGATTGATCAGAGTCCAATGGTATTTTAAGACCTATTACATCATAACACAACGAAAAATCATCTAAAAATAAATAAAAGCAGCAAATCCTAAATAGCTATCCCTTGCCTCCAGCATCCTCAGGTAGCTTATTCGTCAACTTTCTAAAACCTAAAAAGATCCTTAACCTCTCAACCTACTCAAATTGATTTTTGAGTACCCGAGAGTTTAAGTGGAAAATATAAACTTCGAGTCAGACATAAAGCCTGGTATGAATAATACTATACATCCCGGTTTAATTATGTTAAGTGAGACCACGCCGCTTAGCGGAAAGGGTTTCCTCTCACTAACACCTTTTTAAAACAAATCTTTGTAAATCCTTCCATATAAACATATACTATGCTCCTGCATCCACAATGGTAAAATACTACAAAATAAACATTTTGTAAACCAACATAAATATGAGGTAATAATGAACTACCAATTCAACACAAAAAACTTTTAACATTTGGCTGACTCGGGCCTACCATACCATGTAATCAAAATTTACCTAACATCTGTTAGATATTCATATTTAGTATTATCTATATGTTTAACATTTCCCATCAGGACGATCGTCCTAAACTATCTGTTAAATATCTTACTTCTGGACGGTCTCTCCCTAACTTAATAATCTCCCAGGTTCTCCCAAGCCTAATGGTTTTCCAGGCTTACTAATAACCTATATGTACACAACATATATTCCTTTCGATGTGTAATCATAATTTTAGTCTACCTATGACCAAGCCATACACATTGGAATTTTGGACAACAATTAGCTGGGGCTACAAGCTAATGTATAAAGTGCGACCACATACCAGTCCCATTCGGTTTTCTAATATTTGAGTCATTTATACTTAAGGATCCCCTCCCATAATTTTCCTTGAAAAGAACTTAAAAATAATTTAAACCTTTAAATCAAACTTCAAACAAGGAAAAGAAATAAGTTGTTAGCGCCAAAATTGGTCACTAATACCCAAACGTAAATGAAAGCACCAACTAATAGTCACAGATAACAGATAGAGTGTATGTAGAGAGTATAAATATGGAGAGCAGTAAAAATTAAAAAGAAAGCAAAAAAACAGTGGATTTATAGTGGTTCGGCTGACTCTGGCCCACGTCCACTCCAAAATTTTCCTTTTGATTGATATGAGAATCAATTACAGTTATAATTTGGAGTTTTCAAAACAATTATGGCAGAGTAGCCATAATGAGGAAGAAGAAGGGAAACAGAATGAAGATCCCTTTTCTGAAGCCCTGCTTGTTGTATTTATAGGCAAAAACCGAGTTACTGGGCTTCCTGAGTGATCCGGGCCCATTCGGACCATAGTTGAGTCCATATAGCCGACCACTGCTTTCCTGGAGTATGTAAAATGCCGATCCACTCGAGACTCCAACATGCCGACCCACTCGAGACTCCAACATGCCGACCCACGCCAGACTCCAACATGCCGAGCCACGCCAGACTCCAACATGCCGACCCACTCGAGACTCCAACATGCCGACCCACGCCAGACTCCAAACATGCCGACCCACCCCGGACTCCAACATGCCGACCCACCCCAGACTCCAACATGCCGACCCACTCGAGACTCCAACATGCCGACCCACTCGAGACTCCAACATGCCGACCCACTCGAGACTCCAACATGCCGACCCACTCGAGACTCCAACATGCCGACCCACTCGAGACTCCAACATGCCGAACCACTCGAGACTCCAACATGCCGAACCACTCCAGACTCCAACATGCCGAACCACTCCAGACTCCAACATGCCGACCCACTCCAGACTCCAACATGCCGACCCACTCCAGACTCCAACATGCCGACCCACTCCAGACTCCAACATGCCGACCCACTCCAGACTCCTACCGACCCAGCTTCCAGCCGACCCGGAGCATTACCCTGGATGACTCGGAGAAACCATCTAGAAAACCCGAAGCAAGTCCAAATACAACTCGAAGCAAACACCAAGCAACCCGCGACAACTCAACTTTTGTCAAAACTCGTATTTCGAGTACCCCGCCACTTTTGTCCATCGAATATGCCGAATCCCGACTTCATAATCATGATTACCATCCGTGATTGATTATCTATCCATCCAATTGACTAAAACCCATCGTATTCCAGTCTCGACACCGAGCAACCGATTTAGTTAAATCCGCGTGTCTACGTCCTTGCCCAAAGGCGGGTTAACATTTGCCCCACAAAACATGCCTTGCTTTGGAAGGTGTGTTTTGAATAGCCTTAGAACCGTTAATCTAATCCATGATCTCTCCGGATCATTAAAAAAAATCCATGACTGTTCCGGGTCAATATCCAATTCCTAATTCATTCTGTATCCATTAACCGAATTCACAATCTCTCCGGATCATTTTATCCAAGCCCGGGACCTCTCCGCATCCTATAATCCATAACTGGGACCTCGCTGGGTCCATATCCAGAGCCGGGACCTCGTCGGGTCCTATAATCCATATCCGGGACATTATCGGGTCCATATCCAAAGTTGGGACCTCGCTGAGTCCTATAATCCATATCCGGGACCTCACCGGGTCCATACCCAGATCTAGGACCTCCCTGGGTCCTATAACTCAAATCCGGGTTATTTTATCCTACTCCGGCCTCGACTCTCTTGTCAAGGACTTAATCCGTGGGGTATCCTTCTCTGGCCTAGATCCTCAGTCGAGGACATTATATTCTCTGGCTTCGACTCTCCAGTCGAGGACTTTTATATTCTTCGGCCTTGACTCTACAGTCCAGGACTTTTATATTCTCCGGCCTCGACTCTCCGGTCGAGGACTTTATATTCTCCGGCCTCGACTCTCTGGTCAAGGACTTTTATATTCTTCGGTCCATTCCACGTTAGAGTCCATTCCATCGCTCTCCGACGAAGGGACTCGTGACATGCGATTTCTGCCCCATCTCTCCGATCGGGACCGTAACCGTGTGACTTGTACTATTTATTACATTAATATTCCAAATCCAATCAACACAGAGTTCCATTGACAAAATAAAAGTCCATACAACAAAGAAAATCAAATGTCCGTAGTACCAAGAAAGAAACTAGAGTTCACAAAAAATAGAAAAACAAAATTCCATAAACCCGAGCATCACGGTATATCATCATCTAAGAGCATGCCTAGAGACCGTCCTCGATCCCATACATGTGTAAGTGACTTAGCCGCCTTACTTTAGGGTTTACTACTTATTCAAAGGCATAAATCCATTCAGCTGATAATAAGGCGACGATGCCTAGATCTAGTGCCAGCTTCGTCTGATGTGGGCAGTGGCTGCTCCTGTTCCACTACCACAGCTCGATTCCTTATGTACTGTTGTAAATGACCATTCCTTATATGTTCCTCAATGATATCCTTCAAATGCATGCAGTCATTTGTGTTATGCCCATCCAGCTCATAGAATAGGCAATGCTTTCCCGATGCCCGTTCGTGTTCTGAGGGTTCCCTCTTTGCTGGCCTTCGATACTGGAGGCGTACTCGAGTATCTAAATAAATTCTTTCCAGAGTCTCATTCAAATCCATATAAGAAGAGAATTTTGATTCCCTCCGTTGCCTTTTCGATGTGTTTTTGCTATCCATTTTCCTTTTGCCTCTGCCGTCCTTGTTTGAATCCTCCCTAGGTGGACCTCGACCTTTTACCGCCTAAACCTCTACCTCTCTCCCTTCTCTTTCAGCCTTCGCATCTTCCTGTCTTAGAAACCTTTCCACTTCATGGTAAAATTCCCCGAGATCCATTGGTAGATCCCGCTCCAACGATATCTTAAAATCCGAATTATCTGCAATCCTTGAGAGTGCCGCCATCAAAACCATCGACAGATTAGGTCGATCCACTGAAGCCACTGCCGCATTGAATCTGGTTAAGAAATCCTTAAGTGATTCTCCCTTCCATTGCTTCATCGATGTCAAAGTCATCACACTCCTAGGTCTCACGATGTGGACCCGAAATTGCCTCATAAACCTATCAATCAGCTCCGTCCATGTGCCAATAGAGCCACTTTCCAGTTGTCTGAACCATAGTGCCGCTATATCCATCAAATACAAAGGGAAGCACCGTGCCATGACTTCCTCCGATGCCCCCAGTACTTCCATGTGCCTCATATACCTTGTTAGGTGAACCGTGGAATCTGTTTTCCCATCATACATTTCCAACGATGGTAGTTTGAAATCCGGCGGATTCCTTGCCTGCTTGATCATAAGAGTGAAGGGGCTCCTGTTCACGTCCTCCAAATCTCTATTCATCAATCCTCCCCTCATAGCCCATCTGATTATGTCCGCTAACCTATCATCGTCATCAAGTAACAACCTCTGTCTGTTGTCTCTAACCTGTCCCCCGAGTCCACGAGGGAATCCCGGAACCTACCCTTCTGGATGAGCATCCACTTCCTTATTAACGCCAAATTGCCCAGCATCGCCAGGTATCCTTACTGGAATGGAGCCTACACGATTCGGGGGCATGCCCCCTAGTTCAGGGGCCGTTCCCGATGGTCCAACTCTATCCCGTACTCCGATCGCTCCATGCCCTTGGTCTGGATTCCGAGCTTTCTCCGTTCCTGTCGCTCTGGCTTCGTGATCCTCATTTCCAGCATCACCTACTACTCCATTCCTTTGGTTTTGCACTCCAACTTGTCCAACCTGTTGGAGTAGGTTCTGTATATTTTCCTCCTGCCTTTTCAGTATCCCTTCCTGCATAGCATCCATCATCATTTCCATCTCATCTCTGGTGATGTAAACTGAGGTCTGATTAGCTCCTGAGGAAGCCTCCTGACTTCCTTCATGCTGAGTTCTTTTCGCTCTTTGTCTCCTTGTTGATTGCTTTGCCTTAGCTTCACAAGAATCCGAGTTCCTAAGCCTTTAAATCCAAAGTCCAAGCTTTAGAATCCCTGAGTGCTAGCTCTCTTAGTGAAAGCAACAAAATGTTAGCGCCAAAATTGGTCACTAACATCCAAACGTAAATGAAAGCACCAACTAACAGTCACAGATAACATATAGAGTGTATGTAGAGAGTATAAATATGAAGAGTAGTAAAAATTAAAAAGAAATAAAGAAAAAACAGTGGATTTATAGTGGTTCGGCTGACTCTGGCCTACGTCCACTCCAAAATTTTCCTTTTGATTGATATGAGAATCAATTACAGTCACAATCTGGAGTATTCAAAACAATTATGGCAGAGTAGCCATAATGAGGAAGAAGTAGAGAAACAGAATGAATATCCCTTTTCTGAAGCCCCGCTTGCTGTATTTATAGGCAAAATCCGAGCTATTGGGCTTCCTGAGTGATCTGAGCCCATTAGGACCATAGTCGAGTCCATATAGCCGACCATTGCTTTCCTGGAGTATGTAACATGCCGATCCACTCCAGACTCCAACATGCCGACCCACTCAAGTCTCCAACATGCGGACCCACTCGAGACTTGAACATGCCGACCCACTCCAGACTCCAACATGTCGACCCACTCCAGACTCCAACATGTCGACCCACTCCAGACTCCAACATGCGGACCCACTCGAGACTCTAACATGCCGACCCACTCCAGACTCCAACATGCCGATCCACTCCAGACTCCGACCCACTCCAGACTCCAACATGCCGACCCACTCCAGACTCCAACATGCCGACCCACTCCAGACTCCAACATGCCGACCCACTCGAGACTCAAACATGCGGACCCACTCGAGACTCCAACATGCTGACCCACTCCAGACTCCAACATGCCGACCCACGCCAGACTCCAACATGCCGATCTACTCGAGACTCCAACATGCCGACCCACGCCAGACTCCAACATGCCGAACCACTCGAGAGTCCAACATGCCGATCCACTGGAGACTTCAACGTGCCGACCCACTTGAGACTCCAACATGCGGACCCACTGCAGACTCCAACAAGCCGACCCACTCGAGACTCCAACATGCCGACCCACTCCAGACTCCAACATGCCGACCCACTCGAGACTCCAACATGCCGACCCACTCGAGACTCCAACATGAGACTCCAACATGCCGACCCACTCGAGACTCCAACATGTCGACCCACTCGAGACTCCAAAATGCCGACCCACTCGAGACTCCAACATGCCGACCCACTCCAGACTCCAACATGCCGACCCACTCCAGACTCCAACATGCCGACCCACTCCAGACTCCTACCGACCCAGCTTCCAACCGACTCGGAGCATTACCTTGGATGCAACATGCCGATCCACTCGAAACTCCAACATGCCGACCCACTCCAGACTCCAACATGAGACTCCAACATGCCGACCCACTCGAGAGTCCAACATGCCGACCCACTCGAGACTCCAAAATGCCGACCCACTCGAGACTCCAACATGCCAACCCACTCCAGACTCCTACCGACCTAGCTTCCAACCGACTTAGAGCATTACCTTGGATGACTCGGATAAACCATCTAGAAAACCCAAAGCAAGTCCAAATACAACTTGAAGCAAACTCCAAGCAACCCACGACAACTCAACTTTTGTCAAAACTCGTATTTCGAGTATCCCGCGACTTTTGTCCATCGAATATGCCGAATCCCGGCTTCATAATCATGATTACCATCCGGGATTGATTGTCTATCCATCTTATTGACTAAAACCCATCGTATTCCAGTCTCGACAACCGAGCAACTGATTTAGTTAAATCCGCATGTCTACGGCCTTTCCAAAAGGCGGGTTAACATAAGTCTTTATACTTTACTAAAATCATATTACCATGTTAGATATATATATATCCTTTTCTCAAAACTTAGCCGATGAAAACACTTTACCATTTAAAAGAACCTCTTCCCATACTTTGAAACTACCTCCTTCAAAATCCAAGTTTAAACCTTTTGAAATCATCTCTAAAACCTTTCAAATTTATTCAAAGCAATCCTTTCGAAAGTTATAAACCTTAGACATCCTTCTTTAAAATCACTTAAAGTCATTGCCTTAGAAAAAACTTTGGAAAACCTTCCTTCAAAAACCTTTTGAAAACTTCTAATAAACCTTTCGAAACAGAACCCTTCGAATACATAAAACCTTTTAAAACAAAACCCCTTCGTAGGCATACTGGGTTCAACTTAAAACAATCTGGAAACCTTCTTTTAAAACCTTTTGTCTTTATATAAACAACCTTTCTAAAATGTCTAAATAAGCTTTCGAAAGCCATTGGTTATATTTCACAAAACAAGGGTAACCACCTATATCGAAAGCTTCGCTCCGAAAGCATTGGAGAAACGGCTAATTTCAAAAACAGGTAAACCTTTCGACTGGGTCGGAAGGTTCAAAGGAAAACCTTTATAAAAGCAGTGGAAACCCTTTGGCTGTGTCGGAAGGTTTCAAAACAAAGTAATGGCGGTAGCAGCTACAACCTATCGACTACATCGGAAGGTTTTAAAGTATTTTCTTTTAAATAACCTGACCTGGCCAGAAGTGATCAAGTCGAAAGCTCAAATTCGAAAGCAAAGCAGGCGAAAGCTTTTCACTTATAAAACAATTATATGTCAACTTTTTAGGCCATCAACCTTTCGGCTTAAAACCTTTCGGCTATATTCAATTCATTATGTACCAACTACTTGATACCTTATGCATTGAACTTTGACCTTATCGAAAGCTAACACTTCGACTGAGACGAAAGCTCTAGGGTGGAAGGTATACTGCCGTATGGGCTGAAACATGGAAAAAGAGTTATTTTTGTTTTAAACTTAAAAAGGAAACTTTTCAACTAACCTTCCTTTGTTTGTCAAATTTTCATTTGTCAATAAAATACTTTTCAGAAATTTGATGCCGCAATTATCAGAATTTATAAATCATTTTATTTTGCAAAATGCCTCTTCTCCTTTATAAATATATAAAACATTTAAGTCACATACCTTAAATAATTTTATATATCCCTCAAATGACTTAGGAAAATTCTGGAAAAATTACAGAAAATGTATTTTAATATATTGCCTAACATATTAAAATCTCAAACCCAAACACTTATTATTTCAATCGTAAATAATTTAAAACCCAATAAACAATTTCCTTCATTCGAAAATTCATATAAAATCCATAATAAATCGAAAAATTATGAAAATCAAAATCCATCTCTAAAATATTGTTCCAGACCTATATTTAAATTTCCAAGGTATTAAGATGTCATTGAATAGGGTTTTCATGGTAAACATTATCATAAAACACGAATAAACATTTATAATTTCATCAACAATAAACATATATATCTTAAAACATCAAACATGGAAATATTATAGCAAAAGCATTTCAGATCTAAACACAAAACCGAAAACTAAAAGTATTAGGGATGTAGTAATTATTCACCTTAGCTTTGGAGATTATAGATGAGATTTTGAGTGTTGATTTAGTTGATTTCTTCTTTCCTCTTGAATCTTAGCAACTTCTCCTTTTGAGATTGGAAATGGTGGCCGGTCTTAGCTATTTTCATTTTTTTTAATGAAATGAGAATAATGAACGTGAGTTACCCATTTACTAAGGGTTTAGGGTATAAGATTTTGCTATTTGCCAAAATACCCTTCTCATTTTCCAACACACTACCTAATGTTATTTCATTTTAGTTAACCTCTTTAACATAGCACGGCTACCTCCAACTAATCAAATCTCAACCTATTAATATTCACATTATTTAATTTAATTTAACTAATTAAATATCTTAAATAAGGTTATAAAATATATGGGGTGTTACAGACTCCCCACCTTAAAGAATTTCGTCCTCGAAATTATGATAAGGTACACAACAAAACAATCTAAGGTAAAACATAACATCAACTAAATCTGGGTAATAGTCTGTAATCCTACTCTCCACTTCCCAAGTACAGTCTCTAGGATCATTTCTCCATTGGACCTTTACTAACTTAACTGTCTTATTCCTCAATTTCTTCTCATGTCTAGCCACAATCTGAATCGGTTTCCTGTAGTCAAATTCGGTTCTACTACTAAGTCTTCTAATACTGTAGGTGCTATAGTAGTCTTCGGGTCTATTACACATTTCCTAAGATGAGAAACAAGGAAAACATTATGGACTCCGGCCAAACTTCTTGGTAACTCCACTTTATAAGCAAGTTTCCCGATCCTCTCAATATTACAAAATGGACCAATGAACCTAGGTGCTAACTTCCCTGACTTCCTAAATCTAATTACACCTTTCATCGGTGAAACCTTAACAAACACATAATCTCCGACAGAAAATTCCAAATTCTTCCTTCTTGTATCTGCATAGCTTTTCTACCTAGACTGAGCTTCCTTCATCCTAGCTCGAATCAACTCAATCTTTTCCGCATCTTCCTTCACTAAATCTGGAATATGAACTAATCTATCCCCGTTCTCTAACCAACATACGAGGGACTTGCAAGGACTTCGATATAATGCTTCAAACGGTGCCATCTCAATACTAGTCTGATAACTATTGTTATATAAGAACTCGACTAGATGAAGATGGTCTTCCCATGATCCTCCAAAATCTAATATTTAAGCTCTTACAAATCTTCCAAGACTTTGTTAACTCTTTCCGTCTGCCCATCTGTCTGTGGATGGTAAGCGGTACTCATGTTGAGCTTGGTTCCTAATGCTTCTTGTTGGCTTTTCTTGAACTCACTAGTAAATAAAGAATCTTTATCACTGACAATACTACTAGGAATACCATGCAATCTAACCACATTCTTCATGAATAACTTTGCCAAATCGGGTGCTGTCCTAGTTGACTTTAGCAGAATAAAATGGGCATTCTTAGTCAGTCTATCTATTATGACCCATATGCTTTCGTTTCTCCTTCTAGATCTCGGCAACCCATCAATAAAATCCATGGAGATTGAATCCCATTTCCATAATGGAACCTCTAACTGTTGAAGCAATCCACTTGGCTTCTGGTGTTCAGCCTTTGCTTGTTGGCAATTCAAGCACTTCTTAACACACAATCCAATATCCCGCTTCATACCTTCCCATAAGAAATTTCTCTTCATGTCCTAATACATCTTTATTCCTCCTGGGTGGATAGTGAACTTCGAACGATGGCACTCATCCAAAACCTCCTTCCTTATATCTCCTATATTTTGAACATATAATCTTCCTTTCTTTCTCAACCACCCATTATGGTCAAGATTGAAATCTTTTAGGTCATCGCTCTTTGTTCCTTCCTTCAATCTACTGATCTGCTCAGCTAATACTGGATCTTCCTCTTGCTTAGAGGCTATCTTCTCAATCATTACTGGTTGAACTTCTAACAAGACAATACAGTACTTCCTGTACTCGATCCTACTTCGGGCCTAAACCGCACACTACAATCCAATAACACTTCCATGTCTTTCCACTCAGTGATCATAGCCAATACTGCGTTCTGATGTTTCCGACTGAATGCTTATGCTACCTTGTTTCCTTTTCCGGGTTTGTACTCAATTCCAAAATCATAGGCAGTAATGAACTCCAACCATCTCAGCTGTCTCATATTCAGCTCCTTCTGAGAGTACAAATACTTCAACGACTTATGATCAGTATATAGCTCAAATCGCCCTCCCAAAAGATAATGCCTCCACAACTTTAAAGCAAATATAATGGTAGCTAACTCCAAGTCATGCGTTGGATACCTAACCTCATGTGGTCTGAGCTATCTAGAAGCGTAATAAATTACTTTACCCCTTTGCATCAACACAGTTCCTAATCTTGTTCCACATGCATCTGTATAAACAACTAAATCCTGATTCCCCTCTGAAACCACTAACACCGGTGCATGGGTCAATAAGTGTTTCAAGCTCTGGAATGCTCTTCACGCTTATCAGTCCACACGAACTTCACATCTTTTCGCGTAAGCTTAGTAATCGGTGCTGCTATCTGCGAAAAATCTTTTATAAATCTCCGATAATATCCCGCGAATCCAAGGAAACTCTTTATCTCGGTCACCGTCTCGGGCCTCTTCCAATTGTCCACCGCTTCAATCATAATCGAATCAACAGACAACCCTTTCTCAGAGATGACATGACCAAGGAACTTCACTTCCTTCTTCCAAAAATGACACTTCATAAACTTAACCTTCAACCGATGCTCCCTTAACATCTCGAGCAAGACACTGAGATGAACTTCATGCTCCTTCTCATCCTTAGAGTATATCAAAATGTCTTTTATAAAAACCAACACAAACCTTTCCAAATGCTCTTGAAAAATCCAATTCATTAGATCTACAAAGAATGCCGGCGCATTAGTTAGTCCGAATTGCATAGCTAACCATTCGTACGATCCATATCCCATCCTAAACGCCGTTAAAGGAATGCTATCCTCTGCCACTCTAAGCTAATGAAATCTCATCGCCAAATCTAGCTGAGGAAATACCTTTGCTCCACTCAAATGATCGAACAAATTGTCAATTCTTGGCAATGGATATCGGTTCTTTATCGTTTTCTCATTCAACTTACGATAATCGATACATTGTCTTAACGGTCCGTCCGGCTTCTTAGAAAACACAGCAGCAGCTCCCCATGGCGAACTACTCAGCCTAATAAAACTTTTGCCATTTAGATCTACTAACTGCACCTTCAATTCTTTCATTTCTGTAGGTGTCATCCTACTCGGTGGCCTACTCATCGGTTTTGCTCCAGGCACTAAATCAATCCAAAACTCAATAGCTCGTTTCGGTGGCAGCCCCACGACTGGTTCAAACACATCGACAAATTCTCTAACTACAAAGACCCGATGCAACTCATCCTTCAACTCCATAACACCCAGTAAAGCATTCACCTCACAACTAGGGTTCTCTACAGCATAAATTATCCGATCACTGCAATATGGATGACTAAGTGATATTTTTCTATCTAGGCAAAATATCCTAGCGTCATACCTACTCAACCAACCCATCCCCAGGATAATCCCAAATCCCACAAAGTCAAATACATGCAAACAACAATCAAAGGTATGGCCTAACAAATAAAATTCTAGATGGTCACACCTCATCCCAAGTGTTGCATAACCTCCTATTGGATTATCAACCCTTAAGGATGTAACTAAGCAAGAGGGTTCTAGGTTAAGTCTATCCACCAAACATCGAGAAATAAAAGAATGGGATGCCCCAGTATCGAATAGGACGCTAACAGACATACCGTGGATCTGCAGTGGGCCTCCTAAAATAGCTTTTCCCTTTTCCTGAGCAACTTATTTTGCGGTTCTGGGCTCCAAGGCATAAACCCGCCCCTTTCCTTCCTTAGGTGGCTCTGGGCACTTGTTCTTGAAATGACCCACTTGATCGCAATTAAAGCATCTGACATTCTTCTTCCCACCAGCTTCTTTTCCTTTTCCATTGCAGGCTCGACACGCATTGGCATAGTGTCCTTTCTTGTTGCAGTTGTAACAAACCACTTCAGCTTTACTCTTCTTTTGCGCCCCTTCTTTATGAGCAATCTTCTTCTGGAAAAATTTCCTCTTCTGAGCTTGTCCAGTCTGAGCACTTTCTTCCTTAGGCAAGCCAATGCTTCTTCTTACCTTAATGCCATTTCAACAACAACATCACTAGGGTCTCTTAAGTGCGGCAAAGTAGCACTTATCAATTCTGGCCTTAATCCACTGATGTACTTATCATTTATACTAATAACGGTATCAACCAATGCATACCCGTATCAAGCTAGTTCCTCGAACTTCCTGGTATACTCCTACACACTCATATCTTCATGCTCTAGTTCTACAAACCTCCTTACCAATGCAGCCTGCGCCACAACGGACAATAATCTCTCTGAAAACCTTCTTCTGAATTCCTCCCAAGTAATGGTCTCTTCATCAACTCCAGCAGTGACGGTGTTCCACCAAAACAATGCAGCTCCCTGCAGCAGCCTTGAGGCCAACCTCCTTTTCTACGCATCATTTAGCCCTAAATCAGCGAAAATCCTTTCACAATGCAATAGCCAGTTTTCTACTTCAATCACGTCCTCGGTACCAATAAATAGCTTCCCTCCGAGCCTAATGTAATCTCTACTCAAATTGGCATACTGATTGACCACAGGAACTTCTTAAACTCCTCCTCCTGCAATGTTTCCTCCAACAACACCTACCACTACTCCAACTTGCACCATATCCACAAAGAATTGATACATTGCCCCCATATCCACTTGGGAAACTCCAGCACCAGCATTTTCAGCTTGTGCCTGACCAGGATCTCTCCTTGCGTTTGGTCGGGCTTTTCCGTTGGTAGTGGTGTGTCTCCTCCAACATTCACTCGGCCTCTTCTTCCCCCCATATCTATATTCAATCCTTGTGAGATACATATGAATAACCTAACTAAGATAGGAGGCTAAAGATAGAGCGTATACTTATATATATAAAAATACAAGTACGTTATTACAATGTTATCCCATACCCCGATCTCGACTCTAATTTCTATGGATTATGTTTTCAAAAATCAATTTTTTAGTTAAAGTATTTCATAAACCATGCTCTGATACCAAGATGTTACATCCCCTA
The DNA here is from genome assembly GCA_030737815.1 of Allium fistulosum. NCBI lineage: Eukaryota > Viridiplantae > Streptophyta > Magnoliopsida > Asparagales > Amaryllidaceae > Allium > Allium fistulosum. Next base: position 964,723,321 of record CM060902.1, on the reverse strand, counting down.
TCTAGAGGCCCAAAACTAAGCACTGCAGATGTTGTAGTCATCTATAGTATTAGCTTCCAGCGACTAAATACGACTATGTTAATGGTATCAATAATATCAGAAGCACTTGAATATGAAACAAAACACAGATTTCCAAAATCACAAATTAATTTATTACATTTCCATATAAAATTTGTTCCACATTCACGTCGCATAACCCAAAACGTTTTCTCAGGCATAGATTAAATATAGTTATTACAAATTACGTCAAGAGCGGTATATGAAGATACCCCCTCGATTGATCAATGTCAAATGGTCTTTTAAGACCTATTATATCATAACACAGCGGAAAATCATCTAAACATAAATAAAAGCAGCAAATCCTAAATAACTATTTATTGCCTCCACTATCCTCTGGTAGCTTATTCATCAACTTTCTAAAACCTAAAAAGATCCTTAACCTCTCAACCTACTCAAATTGATTTTTGAGTACCCGAGAGTTTAAGGGGAAAACATAAACTTCAAGTCAGACATAAAGCCTGGTATGGATAATACTATACATCCCGATTTAATTATGTTAAGTGAGACCACGCTGCTTACCGAAACGGGTTTCCTCTCACTAACACCTTTTTAAAATAAATCTTTGAAAATCCTTCCATATAACCATATACTATGCTCCTACATCCACAATGGTTAAATACTACAAAATAAACATTTTGTAAACCAACATAAATACTAGGTAATAATGAACTACCCGTTCAACACAAATAACTTTTAACATTTGGCTGACTCGGGCCTACCAGACCACATAATCAAAATTTACCTAACATATGTTAGATATTCATATTTAGGATTATCTATCCTTATCTATCTGTTTTACATTTCCCACCAGGATGGTCTGTCCTAAACTATCTGTTAAATTTCTTACTTTTGGATGGTCTGTCCCTAACTTAATCATCTCCCAGGTTCTCCTAAGCCTAATGGTTTTCCGGGCTTACCAATAACCTATCTGTATACAACATATATTCCTTTCGATGTGTAATCATAATTTTAGTCTACCTGTGACCAAGCCTTACACACTGGAATTTTGGACAACAATTAGCTGGAGCTACAAGCGAATGTATAGGGCGCGGCCCTATACTAGTCCCATCTAGTTTTCTAATATCTGAGTCATTTATACTTAAGGATCCCCTCCCATAATTTTCCTTGAAAACAACTTCAAAATAATTTAAATCTTTAAATCAAACTTCAAACAAGGAAAAGAAATAAGTCTTTATAATTTACTTAAATCATATTACCATATTAGAAATATATCCTTTTCTCAAAACTTAGTTGATGAAAACACTTTACCATTTGAAAGAATCTCTTCCCATACTTTGAAACTACCTCCTTCAAAATCCAAGTTTAAACCTTTCGAAATCATCTCTAAAATCTTTCGAATTTATTTAAAGCAATCCTTTCGGAAGTTATAAACCTTAAACATCCTTCTTTAAAATCACTTTAAGTCGTTGCCTTAGAAAAACCTTTAGAAAACCTTCCTTCTAAAACCTTTCGAAAACTTCTAATAAACCTTTCGAAACAGAACCCTTCGAATACATAAAACCTTTTAAAACAGAAACTCTTCGTAGGCATACTGGGTTCAACTTAAAACAACCTAGAAACCTTTTTCTAAAACCTTTTGTCTTTATATAAACAACCTTTCAAAAATGTCTAAATAACTTTCGAAAGCCTTTGGTTATATTTCACAAAACAGGGGTAACCACCTAAGTCGAAAGCTTCCCTCCAAAAGCATTGGAGAAACGGCTAGTTTTAAAAATAGGTAAACCTTTCGACCGGGTCGGAAGGTTCAAAGTAAAACCTTTATAAAAGCAGTGGAAACCCTTTGGCTGTGCCGGAAGGTTTCAAAACAAAGTAATGGTGCTAGCAGCTACAACCTATCGACTACATCGGAAGGTTTTAAAGTCTTTTCTTTTAAATAACCTGACCTGGCCAGAAGTGACCAAGTCGAAAGCTCAAATTCGAAAGCAAAGCAGGCAAAAGCTTTTCACTTATAAAACAATTATATTTCAACCTTTTAGGCCATCAACCTTTCGGCTTAAAAACTTTCGGCTATATTCAATTCATTACGTACCAATTACTTGATACCTTATGCATTGAACTTTGACCTTATCGAAAGCTAACCCTTCGACTGAGGCGAAAGGTCTGGGGCGGAAGGTATACTGCCGTATGGGCTGAAACATGGAAAAAGTGTGATTTTTGTTTTTAAAATTAGAAAGGAAACTTTTCAACTAACGTGCCTTCGTTTGCCAAATTTTCAATGGTTAATAAAATAATTTTCAGAATTTTGCTGCTGCAATTATCAGAATTTATAAATCATTTTATTTTGCAAAATGTCCATTCTCTTTTATACATATATAAAACATTTAAGTCTCATACCTTAAATAATTTAATGTATCCCTCAATTCACTTTGGAAAATTCTGGAAAAATTCCAGAAAATGTATTTTAATATATTGCCTAACATATTAAAATCTCAAACCCGAACACTTATTATTTAAGCCGTAAATAACTTAAAACCCAATAAACAATTTCCTTCATTCGAAAATTCATATAAAATCCATAATAAGTCGAAAAATTATGAAAATCAAAACTCATCTCTAAAATATTATTCCAGTCCTATATTTAAATTTCCAAGGTATTCAGATGTCATTAAATAGGATATTCATGTTAAACATTATCATAAAACATGAATAAACATTTATAAATTCATCAACAATAAACATATATATCTTAAAACATCGAACATGGCAATATTATAGCAAAAGCGTTTCTAATCTAAACACAAAACCGAAAACTAATAGTATTAGGGATGTAGTAATTATTCACCTTAGCTTTAGAGATTATAGATGTAACACCCCGATATTTTACGGGAAATATAATTAAAAAGAAATTAAAAGTGCATTTGGTACAGTGGTAAAGGCGCATGTTGACTTCCTTAGTAACTAGGGATCAAGTCCCATTGTCGCCCAAAATCTGGAGTGATGTTTTTTTAGCTGGTTCGTTTCCAGCAATTTTTCTATGTATTTCAGCATTGTTTCTGACATGTGGCGACTTCCCATTCGCTCTAGTGATGTAATAGGATGAGATGGCTAAATTTTATTGGTTGAGTGATGTGCTTGGGCTAGAATGGATAACCATTAAGTGTATGAAAGAACCAGATTTAATCTAAAATAATTTGATGAATTATATTCACTCAAACAATCTATAAATAAACCATCTAACCTAAATCTAATCTCTTATTCAGCCGTCGCCATAATTCTACAGTAAAATTAGTTTGTATTATTCTTCCTTCTTTTCTCTACTAAATAAACAAATCTCTCCTAAATTAAATTATCTATATATAATCAAGCAATTTGGGGAATTTAGAAGAATAAAAGGGAGAAAGATTAAAGCAAAGCTGTTTTCAAATTTATGCAAGCTCAAGTGCTAGATGAGTGGGAATTAGTATGAAATAGAAAAATAAAGTAGTTCAATTTCAGTTCTTTTCTGGCACGTTAATATGAATTAATTTCTTTTATTAATTGAGAATAGATGTAAATTATTGCAACTTCTTCTTCTTCTTCCACTTCTCAAATCTAATTCATGTTTGGTTTAAAATATGGGACATATAAATTGTCTATTCACGTTTTATGGCATAAATAAGATTGAAATTTATGTAAATTATTGTATCTTCTTCTTCCACTTATCAATTCAAATTCATGTTTGGATTGAAATTTGGAACAAACAAATTGTTATTAACGTTTCATGGCGTAAATAAGATTGGTTTAATTAAATTGAATTAGAATTGTTATTCAATTTCTAATGGTAGAACATGTTAGTTGAATAAAATTCAGAATATGTTACTTGAATAAAATTATGGTTTTGATTGATATAATTACATAATTTTAAATATAGTTTTGGAACAAAATTGGGAAGTCTAATTGGCATAATTGTTTGTTTCATATGTGGCCTAAAAATGTAAAAGTAGAATTTTGTGTAATTAAATGGTTTGTGGCTGTGGAATAAAATTTTTTTACAGGTTAAATCTCTAAAAGGAGAACGTAAATTAGGGTGGAAAAATGTAAATTAAATGGACCTTAAAGGCTAGTGTAAATCTGTAATAAAATGGGATAAAAATTACAAACAAACCATGTGGACTAAACGGGCGTGAAATTGAAATACCATTTATGTAAGGAAAAGGGGAAATTGTGAAATAACCAACTCGATGTAAAAATGGCCTAAAGCAGATTAATGGAAATAAACAGTATGTAAATTATAACGGTAAAATTAATTTATCGGGAAGTGATTTGGTAAGCAGACCTTGTAAAGGTCTGGATAGGTGTTTCATGCAATTAAGACCAAAATATAGTTTTGGCTGTACGTACTAGGAGCGGGCAAGTAGGTTCGCAAGGATGTTTGTTACCGTTCATAGGTTGCTAGTATGTAGGATAGATAGCATCCGCAATCGTAGGCTTCTTCAAGCAGATCGATGCGGACGGAACAGGACAAGTGTGCTCCGACGTAGGCTTCTTTAGGCAGATCGTTGGAGGATTTTGCGCAGTCGACCCAGCTGTGGACGCTCTTTCAGAGGACCGACACTTTGGATAGGGGCACGCCCACATTGGTGACTGAGGAGACAAGAGGATGTCCAGTTTGGTGGAGCCTGAGCGCAACTTGGGGTCCTGCAAGGTTGTTTGGGTCGGCGCCGGTCAGACGTAAGAGGCATTTATTCATAGTGCACGCATGAAGAGCATGACTTTCACACTGTAGCATGTGGATAGGTAAGGATAGCAGGTCCAATAGGTTGATTGACATTTAGTATTACTGCATGGTTGACTTCTCTAGAGTCACCACGGACTTTGGCTTCTTAAGAACTGTATCTAAGAAGGATTCATTGCATTATATTATTCACCCTCTGCAATATCCGGGGAAGACCTGGAATTAAACTATTTTATTCTTTCTACTTCATTTTATTTCTCATTCACGAGACTTTATGTCTGACCCATTCCTACTTTTCCAATTTTCCCCCAATAATAGGAGGGCAAGTCTAGGTTGCAGTTCTTTGCAGCTTGGAGGGTCATTCGAGCAGTTGTTATCTTCAGCTTTTGTTTCTTTTGTTTCATGTACTTCGTTTCTCTTTTCCGTACTTTACTCTATATATGGGGACCTATATTGTGAACTTTGTTATGTTTTATGTTTTGGTGGAGACTACTTGGTACTTTTGGTTTCAGAAATAAATTTGGGATAATGTTGTTTTTAATGAAGCTGTTTTGCTATTAATTTATAATTAGTGAAAGTTTTCTTACGCTGTAATATTTTAATCATTTTATGTTGTTGCCTTAGTCTCTGTGCTATGTTATGGATTTTTATTTCACCCGACCACCCGTGCTTCTAGTCATTTCCGGTTTTCGGGGTGCCTAGAGGTGCGGGGTGTCATAGTTGGTATCCGAGCTAAGGTTTCGATAATCCTAAAAATATTTTAAAAATATAACGGTTTTCAAATAATTTTTAAAGGGTATTCCAAATAATGCTTTTAAAAGTATACGTATATATTTTGGAAAAAAAAGAAAATTTAGAAATGGGTCCCTCATATCTCTTCCTCCCTATCTATTGAACTATTTGTGGAGTATCTAATCCCATCTTTTTAATATACATAGATAGAAATGTCTGAACCATAAGATGTCCTTGAAGTTCCAGGCCTTAATATGCCTACTTAGGTCAGACGCTAATTGCAGGCTATTGCACGAGCAGAGCCACCAGCTAGGGATGCTGCTTCGGCGGAAAGGGCTCCAGCCCGTCCGCTAGGCATTCCCGATTTTCCCAAGTTATGCAAGGACTACAATAGCTTAGGATGCAAGTTGTTTCTTGGCACCGAGTCATATACCGAGGCGAGAGCTTGGATCCGTAGTTGTGAACGGATATTTGGACTTATGGGATTGGAGGACTTAGCTCGGAGGCAGTTGGCTTTATGGCAGTTGTAGGGAGAGGCTCTTTGTTGGTGTTTGTACCAAAATTGGGCACAAAACTCTTCGGATGTGTTTGAAGAGATAAAATTAAGAAACTAAATGTAAAATGAGGCAGATCTAATAAACACACCAATAAACAGATAAGAAAATGCACAGAAACACGCGGAGTTAGAGTGGTTCGGCGTATGGCCTACGTCCACTATGAAATGACTTATGTTTATTGAATTTCACTTACTTTTTACAAGAGATTACAACAGTACAACTGAAGATTAATAATGATTTCGGCAGAGTACCAGCGTAGGGAAGCCAAAAGTCCATTTTCTGTAGGTCCTGGGCTGCTATTTATAGGCGTAGGCAGCAAATATCTCGCTCAAATCTTGGAAGACCTCTTCTCCCACGTGGGTAGGCCCAAACGATCGATCCCATGTTGTTTGCACTCGATCCATGATCGATAGGAACCAAATTCGCCTCGATCGAGATTTTTTCTGATCGAGTCGAGATCGATCACAAACATTCTTGAGGATGTATGCAAGCTCTTGTGAAAATTTGGTGGCATTTGGACTTGTAGATTTTGAGTTATGATCGATGCAAGTTTGGATTTGTATGACATTGTCGTCTTCGTATCGATACTATTTTGCATAGATCATGTGTGGCTCTATTCATATTGATACTTGCATGCTACTTTGTATCGATGGTTGGAGGCCGCCTTCGTATCGATGCTTCATGTTGCTTTCTTCGTATCGATCGGTGGTTGTTGCTATTCGTATCGATGGTGGGAGATCGATACGAGATGGATGGAGGGAGACCTATACAAAATGAGCATTTGTTGATGGATACGAAGTGTTGTTAACATGATGGATACGAAGTAGCTTCATTTTATGGATGCGAAGGAAGTTAGTAGGCGATGGATACGAACTGAATCTCTCTTGGGGAATGGATACGAAATTGGATGGATACGAATAGAGTTGGATTTCTCAACCGTGATAGATCAATATCTTGAGCATACGAACTCCGATTGACTTGAAATTTGGAACGTTGGCTTTTATATCTTTGCTTGTCGTGTCATATCAATTGTAGCTCGATCCGGACTCGGGAAAAATTTACCAGTATCCATAGTGAACCTATGTATAACCGATCTTCAGGATGAATTGTTCTTGGTTTCTAGTCAAGTTCTTGGTGTCACGGCCTTGCCAAAAGGCGAGATAACAGTTGGTGGGAGATTGTGGAGGCTGAGGCTGATAATTTGACTTGGGTGGATTTTCATACTAGGTTCGAGAGGAAATTCTTATCGCAGGCTGAAGAGAGGGAGTGCAACTAGAGAACTTTATATAGCTCAAACAAGGGGATATGATAATTAAGGAATATGTTAATCAGTTCAATAAGCTTGCCAGATTTGGACTAGACCTGATCAATACTCCTTACAAGAAGGCGCTGAAGTTCGCTAAGGGTTTGAGTCAGCCACTGCAGAGTTTAGCGGTGAGCCACATTCTGATGGGAGCCACTTTTGAGGGATTGGTAGAGAGGTTTTACTTGCTGATACTGATAAGAAAGGAGATGTGGCGTAGAAGAGTGATGGGAAGAAGTAGTGGAAAGGAAAGAGGAGAGGAGGAGAGTCAGGTGGAAAAAGGAAAGTTCCAAGGAAGGACTGGAAGTGCAATACTTGTGGGAAACCAGGTCATCTTGCTAAGGATTGTAGAGGGGCAGGAGAGCGACCGAGACTGAGGTGCTATCTTTGCGACCAAGTGGGGAATATAAAAAAGGATTGTCCATCGAAGCCCAAGGAGAGTTCATAGACACCTTCACAACCTGCTCAGGCTTATGCTTTAGAGGCAGCTCCTTCCTCTAGTACTCGTCCGGTTGTGGACAAGGAAAAGAAGGTGATCATCGAAGGTGTGTTATCTATCTTTTATTTTCCTGTTCGTACCTTATTTGATTCTGGAGCTTCGCACTCTTTTATATCTAGTACTCTGGTAGAGGGTCATGGTCTTGATGCTTGCTTAGTGACCAAGCCAGTAGTATTACCAAATCCCGTAGGAGGATGGGCCTATTTGTCCATGTTATGTCGGAATTTGAAATTGTTTATTTTAGGGGTTGAGTTTGACTTTAGTGCCTTTGTATTGGGCTTTTCCGGGTTCGGGTTGATTCTTCGTATGGATTAGCTATCCATGTATGGTGTTGTTCTTGATTGCGATAAGAGGGTGGTGAGGTTAGGCACTTATAGTGGACGTACCTTGGAGGTATCTTGTGATCCTAGAGGATCGGTCATGTTGAGCTACCTTTATTCTCTTGACTTATCGCCCGATAGTTTGAGTTCGATACCCATTGTTAAAGACTATCCAGATGTGTTCAAGGAGGTTGCTGGCCTTCCACTTCGAAGAGAGATCGAGTTCAAGATTTATCTTGTCGATAATGCTAAACCGGTTGCTTTACCGGTAAGGCATATGGCTCCTAAAGAACGTCGTGAGTTAAGCAAGCAGATTGGAGAGCTTTTAGAGAAGGGCTTCATTCGTAGGAGCATTTATGAGTGGAGCGCACCCGTCGTCTTTGCCACTAAGGCGGATGGCTCTCTATGGCTTTGCGTGGATTATAGGAAGCTTAATAAGCTGACGAAGAAGAATCGTTATCCTCTTCCCCGTATAGACGATCTCTTCGACCAGCTAGTAGGAGCCAAGGTATTTTCGTAGCTCGATTTGGCCATGGGATTTCATCAGTTGCGTGTGGTGGAGAATAGCATCGAGCAGACTACGTTTAGGACTCTGAATGGGTTATTTGAGTGGTTAGTCATGCCACTTGGGCTAACCGATGCTCTGACATATTTTGTGGACCTGATGAGTCGAGTATTCCACGAAATGTTCAAAAAGTTTGTGGTGGTGTTCATCGATGACATTTTGGTTTATTCGCGAAGCAAGGAGGAGCATATTGTTCACTTGGAAGAAGTGCTTAGGACCCTGCGAGCATATAAGTTGAAGGCAAAGTTCTCCAAGTGCCACTTTTGGAGGGATGAGGTTTGCTTTTTGGGACACATCATTTCGGAGGATGGACTTGCAGTAGATCCGGCGAAAGTGGCAGTAGTACGGATTGGCAAACCCTTAAGAATGCCACGGACATAAGGAGTTTCCTTGGTCTTGCGGGCTACTATAGGAAGTTCATTAAGGACTTCGCTAGAATATCAGCTCCACTTACCCGCCTTACCAAGAGGAACTCAGATTTTGTTTGGGATGCCAAGTGTGAGGATGCCTTTGGTCGATTGAAGGAAGCTTTGACTACCGCACCCGTATTGGTATTACCGGATGGAGCCAAGCCTTTCTCAGTTTATACGGATACTTGTGGTATGGGGCTAGGGGAGATACTGATGCAAGAGGGTAGGGTAGTGTGCTATGCGAGTAGATAGTTGAAAACGCACTAGAAGAGCTACCCGACACAAGATCTTGAGTTGGTAGCTATAGTTTTTGCTCTCAAGTCTTTGAGGCACTATCTCTTAGGAGAAAGATTTGAGCTTTTCACGGGTCATAAGTCTTTGAAGTATCTATTCTCTCAAAAAGACTTGAATTTGAGACAGCAAAGATGGATGGAGTTTTAGCCTCTTATGACTTTGAGATTTCCTATACCCCTGACAAGGGTAATGTAGTGGTAGATGCGTTGAGTAGATGCAAAGTGGTTTTAATTCCTCTGTTTTTGGAATGGAAGCATTTGGAGTACATTGCTATCTTTGATTTTAGACCTCCATCGGATTTAGCTCCAGGATTGTTAGTAGCCCTTGACGTCCAGCCTACTTTGATGGAGCAGATTGGAGCAAGGCACGGTGAGGATGAAGAGTTAAAGGACATTTTAGATAAGCTTGGTAGAGGAGAGTCATCACCACATCTTAGGCACTATACCATGGACACTAGGGGATGGCTTAGAAGGGATGGTAGACTTTGTGTTCCCCATAGTGAGGATTTAGTAGATGTGGTGTTGGCCGAGTCACATCATTCTAGGATGACAGTGCACCCCAGTGGTGATAAGATGTACCGAGATATGAATAAGGTATTCTCTTGGCCCGGAATGAAGAAGAGGGTGGCAGAGTATGTATCGAAGTGCATCACTTGCCAAAGGGTAAAGGCAGAATAGAAGAAGCCCAGAGGACTGTTGCAGCCATTGGATATTCCATTATGGAAATGGGAGAGCATCTCTATGGACTTCGTGGATGGATTATCAAGGTCACGGAGAGGGAACATGAGCATTTGGGTCATTGTGGATAGACTGACGAAGAGCGCTCATTTTATACCCATTAAGAGTAATAGGACGGCAGCTTCTTTGGCAACTCTTTATGTAAGGGAGATAGTTAGGCTTCATGGAGTTCCCGCCAGCATTGTGAGCGACAGAGATCCATTATTCACCAGCGAATTTTGGAGGAGTCTTCAGCAAGCCTTGGGAACATAATTGAATCTAAGCACGGCATATCACCCTCATATAGATGGACAGACTGAGAGGGTAAATAGGGTTTGGAAGATTTGCTCAGATTGTGCATCATTGACTTCGAAGGCTCTTGGGAAGACCGCCTACCTTTGGTGGAGTTCGCGTATAATAATAGTTATCAAGAAAGCATTGGGATGGCACCGTTCGAGGCCCTCTATGGCAGACCATGTAGATCACCAGCCTGTTGGTGGGATACCACCGGTAGGATCTTGCTTGGACTAGACTTGGTGAGGGAAACTTCCGAGAAGTGGATTTGATTCGCAAGAGGTTGAAGTCTACACAAGATAGACAAAAGTCATATGCCGACAGAAGACGTTCAGATTTGGAGTTTAAGGTTGGAGGTATGGTTTTTGTCAAGGTTTCTCCTCTGAGAAACATTGTGAGATTTGGCTCAGTGGGTAAGTTGACACCGAGATTTGTAGGACCCTTCCCTATTACTACATGGATTGGAAAAGTGGCATACAGAGTTGATATTCCAGATAAGTCGGTAGGAGTTCACGATGTTTTTCATGTTTCGCATCTGAGGAAGTGTCTATATGATTCCGCAGTAGTAGTAGAACCCGATCGGCTAAGGGAAGTGGAGGTAGAGCGTGAATCACTTGTGCGTCGTACACCCACCCGTATATTGGAACACGACGTCAGGAGATTATGCAACAAGGAAGTTCGTCTAGTGAAGGTTCAGTAGGGAGATGGACCTAAGCAGTGCACATGGGAATCTGAGGAGAGAATTTGAACTTTTTCTCCTTTTCTATTTGGAGGTACACTTCAAATATCCTATCTTTGATCTTTCCTTAGTTAGGGTCTTTTCGATAATCTTTAGGTGAAACCTATGGATGGTAGCTTGGTTGTAAACATGTCATTAGGGCATGTTATGTTTGAAGGATGAAAATGATTCCAAGTGGATGCCAATGTTTGCAAATGGATGCATTGCATGCACTAGATAGATATTTATTAGGATAATCAACCAACTAGGTACACACACCTGCATATGCGTGCCTGTTATCTATTGCATGTGCACATGGTTGTATATATATATATATATATATATATATATATATATCTGTGTGTGTGTGTGTGTAAATGGATGTTGCATACGGATGGCGCATTTGGGTGAATGATTGAAACATACATATAGAATTATCAATTATACTAGGGTAATTGCATATATTTGGTTGCATGGCATAAGCATACTTGCATTACAGGAGGTCAACTGAATTAGTAGATCAACTACCTTTTCGCATTAGGTAAGTTCATATGCATTTCACTTTGCATAAATCATAAATTGCATTAGTTAAAATAAGGACAATGGTAGAAATGGATGATGGTTGAGTAGATGGATGTAGTTCTTGGATGTTGGTTGTTAATTACGTTCTTCCGTCTTTGGAGATTTCGGGGACGAAATCCTTTAAGGGGGGAGAATGTAGCACCCCGATATTTTACGGAAAATATAATTAAAAAGAAATTAAAAGCGTATTTGGTACAGTGGTAAAGGTGCATGTTGACTTCCTTAGTGACCAGGGATCAAGTCCCATTGTCGCCCAAAATATGAAGCGAAGTGTTTTAGTTGGTTCGTTTCCAACGATTTTCCTTAAGTATTTCAGCGTTGTTCCTGACATGTGGCGGCTTCCCATTCGCTCCAGTTATGTAATAGGATGAGATGGCTAAATTTTATTGGTTGAGTGATGTGTTTGGGCTAGAATGGATAACCATTAAGGGTATGAAAGAACCAGATTTAATCTAAAATAATCTAATGAATTATATTCACTCAAACAATCTATAAATAATCCATCTAACCTAAATCTAATCTCTTATTCAGCCGTCGCCATAATTCTACAGTAAAATTAGTGTGTATTATTCTTCCTCCTTTTGTCTACTAAATAAACAAATCTCTACCAAATTAAATTATCTATATATATTCAAGCAATTTGGGGAATTTAGAAGAATCAAAGGGAGAAAGATTAAAGCAAAGCTTTTTTCAAATTTATGGAAGCTCAAGTGCCAGGTGAGTGGGAATTAATATGAAATAGAAAAATAAAGTAGTTCAATTTCAGTTCTTTTCTGCCACGTTAATATGAATTAATTTCTATTATTAATTGAGAATAGATGTAAATTATTGCAACTTCTTCTTTCACTTCTCAAATCTAATTCATGTTTGGTTTAAAATATGGGACATATAAATTGTCTATTCATGTTTTATGGCATAAATAAGATTGAAATTTATGTAAATTATTTTATCTTCTTCTTCTTCCACTTCTCAATTCTAATTCATGTTTGGGTTGAAATTTGAAACAAACAAATTGTTATTCATGTTTCATGGCATAAATAAGATTGGTTTAATTAAATTGAATTAGAATTGTTAGTCAACTTCTAAAGGTAGAATAGGTTAGTTGAATAAATTTAGAATATGTTACTTGAATAAAATTATGGTTTTGATTGATATAATTACATAATTTTGAATATGGTTTTGGAACAAAATTGGGAAGTCTAATTGGCATAATTGTTTGTTTCATATGTGGCCTAAAAATGTAAAAGTGGAGTTTTGTGTAATTAAATGGTTTGTGGCTATTGGATAAAAATTTTGTACAGATTAAATCTCTAAAAGGAGAACGTAAATTAGGGAGGAAAAAAATGTAAATTAAATGGACCCTAAAGGCTAGTGTAAATCTGTAACAAAATGGCATAAAAATTACAGACAAACCATGCGGACTGAATGGACGTGAAATTGAAATACCATTTATGTAAGAAAAAGGGAAAATTGTGAAATAACCAAATCGGATGTAAAAATGGCCTAAAGCAAATTAATAGAAATAAACAGTATGTAAACTGTAAAATTAATTAATCTGGAAGCGATTTTGTAGGCAGACCTTGTAAAGGTCTGGATAGGTGTTTCATGTAGTTAAGACCAAAATATAATTTTGGCTGTACGTACTAGGAGCGGGCAAGTAGGTTCGCAAAGATGTTTGTTACCTTTTATAGGTTGCTAGTACGTAGGATAGATAGCATCCGCAATCGTAGGCTTCTTCAGGCAGATCGACTCGGACGGAACTGGACAAGTGTGCTCCGACGTAGGCGTCTTTAGGCAAATCGTTGGAGGATTTTGCGCAACCGACCCAGCTGCGGGCACTTTTTCGTAGGACTGACACTTTGGATAGGGGAAAGTCCACGTTGATGACTGAGGAGACATGAGGATAGGAGTCCGGTTTGGCGGAGCCTGAGCACAACTTCGGAGTCTTGCGAGGTTGTTTGAGTTGGGGCCGGTCACACTAAGAGGCATTTAGTCACAGTGCATGGGTGAAGAGCATGACTTTTACGCTATAGCACATGGATAGGTAAGGACAGCAGGTCCGACAGGCCGATTGACGTTTAGTATTACTGCATGGCTGACTTCCCTAGAGTGACCACAGACTTTGGCTTCTTAAGAACTGTATCTAAGAAGGATTAGCTGCATTATATTATTCACCCTCTGCGATATCCGGGGAAGACCTGGAATTAAACTGTTTTATTCTTTCTACTTCATTTTATTTCTCATTCACCAGACTTTATGTCTGACCCATTCCTATTTTTCCTATTTTTCCCAAATCATAGGAGAGCGGGTCTAGGTTGCAGTTCTTTGCAGCTTGGAGGGTCATTGGAGCAGTTGCTATCTTCAGCTTTTGTTTCTTTTGTTTCATGTACTTCATTTCTCTTTTCCATACATTACTCTATATATGGGGACCTATATTGTGAACTTTGTAATGTTTTATGTTTTGGTGGAGACTACTTGGTACTTTTGGTTTCAGAAATAAATTTGGGATAATGTTGTTTTAATGAAGCTGTTTTGTTATTAATTTATAATTAGTGAAAGTTTTCTTCCGCTGTAATATTTTAATCATTTTATGATGTTGCCCTAGTCTCTGTGCTATGTTATGGATTTTTATTTCACACGACCACCCGTGCTTCTAGTCATGTCCGATTTTCGGGGTGCCTAGTGGTGTGGGGTGTCACAATAGATGAGATTTTGAGTGTTGATTTAGTTGATTTCTTCTTTTCTCTTGAATCTTGGCTTTAGTTCTCCATTTGAGATTGGAAATGGTGGTCGGCCTTAGCTATTTTCGTTTTTTTAATGAAATGAGAATAATGAACATGAGTTACCCATTTCATAAGGGTTTAGGGTATAAGGTTTTGCTATTTCCCAATATAACCTTCTCATTTCCCAACACACTACCTAGTATTATTTCATTTTAGTTAACCTCTTTAACATGGCACGGCTACCTCCAACTAATCAAATCTCAACCTATTAATCTTCACATTATTTAGTTTAATTTAACTAATTAAATAACTTAAATAAGGTTATAAAATATATGAGGTGTTACATGCATGCTCCATGTACCAGCCACTTGAGTGCAATTGATAGTATATTATGATACCTTAAAGGCACTCCAGATCAAGGAATTTGGATGAAGAAAAACAATTCAAACAATGTGGTTGGCCTTTCTGATGCAGATTGGGCTGGAAGCTACGATAAAAAATCAACCATAGGGTTTTGTCTGTTTGTAGTGGTAACTTGGTCACTTGGAAAAGCAAGAAGCAAATGTTGTGGCTAGATTAAGTGCAGAAGTAGAATATCAAGCCATGACATCAACAACAAATGAGCTTATCTAGATTAAGCAACCACTCAGTTATATGCAGATAGAGCACACAAAAAACAATGCAAATATACTATGATAATCAAGCTGCTCGTCATATTGCATCCAATCTAGTCATCCAGGAGAGGACAAAACATGTAGAGGTAGATTGTCACTTTGTTAGAGAAAAAGTGCAATCGGAGAAAATAGAAACTCTAGTTGTCAAAACATAAAGCAACTGGCAGATGTTTTCACAAAAACACTCGATAAGGCCAGCCATTTGAACATACTCAACAAGTTGGGCTCTATAAATTTATTCGAGCCCCACTTGAGGTGGAGTGTCGAGAAATGGGAATGATAACTTCAGAATATTTCATCATATGTTGAAAATAGAAAACAAATAAAAGCTAGCATGCATTATACAGCTGTCAGCTATACTTGGTACTTAGCTGAAATTAGAGTGTAATTAGTCAATTATAATTTAGAAAATAAGCAACGACTAGTAGAATTATAATTTGGGAAATAAGCAATGGATAGTAGAATTATAATTGAACAAATAAGCAATGGCTAGCAGAATTAAGCTATGTATAATCATGTACAAAGAGCTTGTAAAATCATAAAAAATAGCAATAAAACCAATCATTCATCATATTCTCTCTTCTTCTCTAAAATTCAATACAAACTAATGAAAGAATACTATGAGGCCTATAACAACGAGAATATACATAGACACACATGAGAGGTCTGAATCTTCCATTTAAAGTCCTCTCATCTCCACTTTATCTTATTTATAAAATAAATGTGAATCATGATTTCTTGCCGATATCCTCTATTTTTTCGGTAGATCGTCTATACAAGATTTAAGGTTATTTCAGAACTTTTAAATTCAACAAATTTACATTTCAAATCGACAATAATGTGAATTTGTCGGTTCAAGTTGACTTATGGAAAAATTAAAAGTTTTTAAAGGATTTTTTTTCATTTTTGCCGATTTTGCTAACTTATTACGCAAATAGCTCTATTTCAAAACTAATTACAAACGTAACATTGTTTTGGCCAACTCAACGCTGAGTTGGCCAGAATGAACTGATACAATTTCAAATTGTGCTAGTACATATTTTTTTTCTTTTTGTTCGTGTATACCGGCGTAATCTCAAATAGAGCAATTTGAGATTGTGCCAGTTGGCGCAATTTGAAATTGCGCCTCAACGTATACAAACAGAGCAGCCCCCTTCTTCCTTCTAACTTTTCCACTTTTCAAACAAATATCAAAACCGAAACCCCAATTTCTCAAAAATCAAAAATCAATCTCTATTTTGCTAATTTCTTCTCAAAATTGAAGCATGGCTAGTTCATCAACACAGGAAGCTCTTATTGGTATCAATTCTAAAAATAATTTACATTTTATGTCCAAATTAGGGTTTTTGATTTTGAAATTGCTAACATTAGTTGCTTTTTAATGGTTGTTTGATCTTGAAATTCACAACGTAGTTGACTTTACATTGTTAAACATAGATTTGTAGTTGAATTTGAAAGTGTTGATTAGAAATTGGATCTACGAAATTTACTATGTTGAAATAAATTAATAACATTTGATGTAGATTGTTTCCTGGAGATTTGACCAGGCAATTAGGTACTCGGCATCCAGGAAGTACTCGGCATCCAGGAGTACTCGGCGTCCAGGAGTACTCGGCATCTAGGAGTACTCGGAATCCAGGAGCACTCGGCATCTATGAGCGCTCGGCATCAGAATACGTTCGGCGTGTACAATTGCTCGGCATGGCTGTATTGTTCGTCATAAGCTATCGTTCGGCCAGAGCCATCGTTCGGCCAGATACTTCATTTGGCCCAGAAGCATCGCTCGGCTAAAGGCATCGTTCGGCCTGACCCATCGTTTGGCCAGAGGCATCGTTCGGCTAAAGGCAACGTTCGGCCGGAGCCATCGTTCGGCCAGAGACATCGATCGGTTAAAGCCTTCATTCGGCCAAAGGTAGCGCTCGGTCAGATGCTTCGTTCGGCCAGAGGCACGTTCGGCTTCGATTGCTATTCGACCTACTCTTCCCACACAACAAGCGCCTCGTACGGCAATGAAGAAAATGGTTCGGCATCCTACACAACAAGCGCCTCGTTCGGCATGGAGAGAGTGGTTCGGCATCCAACTGTTCGGCCTGATTGGTTCGGCATATAGCGACCACTCCATTTGGGCCAAGGTGTTCGGATGCCAAGCCCACCTGGGAAGTCAAACTCATCTTTGTCTATAAATAGAGGGGCAGGGGCACAGTGAAAAGGGACCTTTTTTGGAGAACACTGGGAAGACTCTGCCATTTTCAAAACTCATCTTCTTTATTTAGCAATTTCATTCAAGTGTTTGATCTACGAATTGTATTTGTAATCAATCATTAAGAAGATCAATAAAGTTTAACCTCAAAGTGGACGTAGGCAATTACGCTGAACCACTATAAATCTGGTGTTTTTACTTTCTGCATATAATTTAGCATATTCTTCCTTGTTTAATTTATCTTCATCACTTATATCTCTACACAATCTTCCTCAACAAGGTTAGTGACCAATTTTGGTGCTAACACTTTGGTGCTTTCACTGAGAATTGAATTCTCAGACCTCAGGGATCTGCTTTGAAGCTACTGGATTGAATATATCCCCCAAAGAAGATCCGACTCATTGATAGGACGTCCGTTGATTCTACTCAGAGTTCATACCAATAACTCTACAATAGCAAGACCACGTACCAAGTCAGCTTCTCATAATGCGGACGCCCACGAGACTGCTAGCGTGCAACAAGTAGGACCAAGCAATCAGCCAGCGATTCCGGGCGTAGGAATTGCCGCCCAAGACCAGACTCCAGTTGTCACCAGATTAGAGTTCAACGACGTGATGAGAGAACTCAGGGAAAGCAGGAGACAACTAGGAGAGCAGATGCAAGCTAACGCCAACCTGATGGCACAACTCACTCAACAACAGCAACAGAATGCTGGGGGCAATCCCGCCCCTTACTCCTCATCCGACAGCTCAACTTCATCCGACGAACCTCCTAGGCGTAGGCGCCGTAAGACTGAAACTGCGTGGACAGGTGCTGCTGTTCGAACAGCTGGAGACCGTGACCAAGCCGGAGTTGGAAACTTAGGAACTGGAGTGCAGGTGGAGGCTGGAGACCCAGACCATCAAAATGCTAACGATGTCGAACCTCAAGATGCACGTCTGGCAGATCGCCAGGAGAGGAGGCATCAGCATGGACAGTCACGTAGAACAGACTCTAACCTTCCGCCTTACATACAAACACCAGATCTGACAGCCATGGTCAGGCAATTGATGAAAGAAAATCAAGGCTTATTGAATGACGATTGGGGAGTGTCAAGAGGTCATACTCCGTTTACAGACATTGTGCTGCAGGCGACGTACCCCAGAAAGTTTAGTATGCCAACTATCCCTGCTTATGAGGGAAAGACTGATCCCAGACAGCATGTCATGAGGTACGAGTGGATGATGGATTCAGCTAGAGCAAATGATGCAACCAAGTGTAGATGCTTTCCAATTACTCTATCTGTGGTCGCTACTATGTGGTTCACCCGACTTCCTCCGCGGTCCGTATCCAATTTCGAGGAGTTGGCAAAGAAGTTTATTGAGCAGTTCAGGATACACACTACTCGTCCAAAGGACGTAATGTCTCTGTCAAGTGTAATCCAAAATCCTGGGGAGTCATTGAAGGAATATTTACAAAGATTCCATGTTGCGGCAACTGAAGTCAGTAATCCCAATGATCATGCAATTCTAATGGCCGTAATGCGAGGTGTGGACCCGGATTCTGAATTTGGAGACTGGTTGGCAGGAAAACCCCCGACCACGCTAGAGCATTTTTACTCAAAGGCACACCAGTTCATAAGGAGAGAGGAAGCTAGGTGGGTAAGGCGAGATAAGGCACTGGGACCTGTCCAGGAGTCCGTGAAAAGCAACATTGCTTTGAAGCAGTCCGGAGACAACTCGGGAAAAGTCCAAGTCAATGTCCAGAACAAGCCTGGGCAGCCTAAGGAGTCCGGAGGAAGAAATCAAGGGAAGAAGAGATAAGTGGGGAAGTGGAAGCCGAGAATTCCGAGCTACAACGAGTATACCCCGCTGAATGCGTCTCTTGAGAACATTTACCTCTCAACCTGCAATACCTTTCAGTACAGAAAGCCACGTCCAAAAGAGTCAACCGAGGAATAGAAACGGACTGGAAAATACTACTGCTTCCATGAGACTTACGGGCATAATACGGAAGAGTGCAGACACCTACACGATGCTATAGAGAAGTTGATCAGGCAGAAAAAGTTGCAGGAATTTGTGAAGAATCCATAGGAGGGAGGACAGGGAACATCCAACCCAGGACGTGCGCCAGCTCCGCGCCACCCCGAGGAACCTGCCCGGACTATGGGTAGACTGGTCATAAACACGATCAACGGCGGGCCTCACCCCGCGGATAAGAATCGGCAGGAGATGGAGCGGTATGCTAGTTCCCTGAAGCATGCAGATTTCGAGTGTTGTTCCAACGTGGAGGATGGGACCCCTACTAAGCAGCTGCGCGTGATGACAGACGATATAGTGTTCAGAAATAGAGATGCTGACCAAGTGGAGGCTCCAACCATCGACCCGCTGGTCATATCTGCGACGATCAGACCGGCTTATGTGAAAAGAATTCTGATTGATTGTGGAAGTTCTGTCAACATGATCTTCAAGAAGGCTTATGACCAAATGAAAATGGAAACAAAGGACTTGAAACCGTCCAAAGCTCGTATACACGGCTTTAATGGCGCAGCGACCGATGCAGTGGGGTATGTTGAGTTACCAGTTGAACTGGGACAAGGCGAACGTCGGAGGGTGCAAATCCTACCCTTCGTAGTTTTGGATGTGGATTCTCCGTATAATGCTTTCTTGGGCCGACTGGCCCTGGCTGAGTTTAGGGCAGCATTAGCCCCGTGGTGCTTAACTTTGAAGTTCCCAACTGACAAAGGAGTAGGTGTTGTTCATGGCGACCAAGCAGCTGGTCGTGCCTTTTATGTGTACGAGCTCCGAGAGGCACATCGGAGGGAGAAAGGAAAGGTTGCGGACAATCCCGTCCGCATCCTTAATACTTACAATTGACAAGTAATGCCCGATCCCTGGCTCGGGCATAATTCTCGGATCTTCAGAGACATAGATCCGAGAGACGATGATGCGAAACCCAGGGAAGAAAAGGCAGCGCCGGCCGAATTAACAATTAACATTTCAGTCAGCCGAGACGACCCATCACGAGTATTGAAGATCGGATCGCAACTCGGCCCCGCAATGACTGAAGACCTTAGTGATTTCCTCCGGGCAAATCTTGATGTTTTCGCCTGGGTGCATTCTGATATGTGCGGGATTTCTCCCGCCATTACGAGTCATATGTTGAACATAGACCCGAAATACGTCCCAGTTAAACAAAAGAGGAGAGGAATGGACCCAGAGAGGTCCGCTGCTCTCAGAGAGGAAGTGGACAAACTCAGAGCCAATGGGTTCGTCCGCGACGCCCTCTACCCTGAATGGGTATCAAAGCCCGTGCTGGTAAAAAAGGTAAATGGGAAATGGAGAACTTGTGTAGACTATTCCGATTTGAACAAGGCATGCCCCAAGGACAGTTTTCCATTGCCTAGGATTGATCAATTGGTTGACTCCATGGCAGGACACGAGCTATTATCATTCATGGATGCATACTCGGGCTACAATCAAATTCCGATGCATATTCTGGACCAAGAACACACCAGTTTCGTCACAGACGTTGGGCTATATTGCTATGTAGTAATGCCCTTCGGATTGAAAAACGCAGGAGCGACTTATCAACGTTTAGTGAATCGAATGTTCAAAGACCAGCTTGGTAGAACGATGGAAGTCTATATGGATGACATGCTCGTGAAGTCACGACAGTCAAACGACCACATTCGAGACTTGGCAGAGATGTTCGATATACTCAGATATTATGGGATGAAGATCAACCCTCTAAAGTGCTCCTTCAGCGTTGCGTCGGGGAAGTTTTTGGGATTCATTGTCAATGCTAGGGGAATTGAAGCTAACCCAGAAAAGATTCAAGCTATCCGAGATGTGCAAGTGCCCAAAACTATAAAGCAAGTGGAAAGCTTGAACGGGAAAGTGGCTGCGTTGAGTCGATTCATATCTAGGGCCACGAACAAGTGCATTCCTTTCTTTGATATAATAAAGAAAGGGAAGAGGAATTTCGAGTGGACATCCAATTGTGAGGAAGCATTCCGGGATCTGGTGAGGCATCTGGAGAGTCCTCCAGTGCTGTCAAAACCAATAGAACACGAGATGTTGTACGTATACTTGGCCGTATCCCCACATGCTATAAGTGCAGTTTTGGTCCGCGAGGAGGACCGAGTCCAAAAGCCGGTATATTATGTTAGTAAGCATTTAACGGGGGAAGAAAGAAATTACCCTAAAATCGAGAAATTGGCATATTGCTTGGTGATTGCATCACGGAAGCTGCGCCCGTACTTTCAAGCACACTCATTCAGTGTCTATACCGATCAGCCCCTACGGCAAGTACTCCAACGACCAGAAACCTCTGGGAGACTGTTAAAATGGAACATCGAGTTGAGCCAGTTCAATATCGCCTACTTACCACGGAGAGCCATACAGGGGCAAGCATTAGCAGACTTCATCGCTGAGTTTACTGTATCTGACGAACCAGATGGTCACAACGTCATGTCCCCCGTTCGATGAAAATTATACACCGATGGGGCATCAAATGACCGTTGCTCCGGCGCGGGCGTAGTTCTTGTAACTCCGGAAAATCGATCGATTTGTTACGCTTTGAAGCTCGATTTCCCGACCATAAATAACGAAGCAGAATATGAAGCACTAATTGCTGGCTTAAAACTCATTGGAGAACTCGGAGTCAAATCAGTTGAAATCTTCTGTGACTCGCAGTTGGTGGTTTACCAAGTGCGGGGAGATTACCAAGCAAAGGGACAGAAGCTTGCTCCGTACCTTGTTCTGGTTCAAGAACTACTGTCGAATCTTGAGCGTTATGATATGTCGCATGTCCCGCGCGAACAAAATAAAGAAGCTGACTCGTTGGCTAAATTTGCAAGCACTGGCGATGCACAGCAAATGGGATTATTTCCCGTTGAGGCCTTGCATGCTCCGAGCATAGACGAGATGAAAGTTGATCGTGTGTTGGAAACAGGAATCGAGAAGGAGTCGTGGATAACCCCATTCAAACTGTACCTGACGACCGGGACTTTACTAGAAAAAAGGAGCGAAAGACGACAGGTCCTTCGAAAGGCCGCGCGATACGTGATGCAGGATGGATTAATGTATCGAAAGGGGTTCTCAGTCCCCTTATTACGGCGCACCGCTCATGATGAGACAAAGCGGGTCTTGAAGGAGGTTCACGAAGGGGAATGTGGCGACCATACTGGGGGGCAAACGCTAGCAAAAAAGATCCTCCGCTATGGATATTACTGGCAAACCGTAAACCGGGACGCTGCAGACTACGTGAGGAAATGTGACAAGTGTCAAAGATATGCGAAAATCCCGAGGACTCCATCAACAAAACTCACACAAATGGTTAGTCCCTGGCCATTTGCAATCTGGGGAATCGACATAATCGGCTCTTTGCCTATATCCAAAGGTGGTGCGAAATACGCGATAGTTGCAGTCGACTATTTCACAAAATGGGCTGAGGCAGAACCTTTGGCCACAATCACCTCTAAGAAGGTCATTAACTTTGTTGTACGAAACATTATATGCCGCTTTGGCCTCCCTCGCACCATCATTACAGACAACAGAACGCAGTTTGAAAGCAGAGAGTTCAAAGAGTTCTGTTTCAAGTATGGCATTGAGAAGAAGTTCGCCGCCGTTGCGCATCCAAAGGCTAACGGACAAGTCGAGGCTGTAAACAAAATAATCAAGTCCATACTGAAGAAGCGTTTGGAGAAAGTCGGAGGCAAGTGGGTAGATGAGCTCCCGACAGCATTATGGGCTTATAGGACTACCCACAAGTCCGCGACCGACCACACTCCATTCGCCTTGGCATACGGCTCGGAAGCCGTTATACCCGTGGAACTTGAAGTTCCATCGCATCGAGTGACATATTATGATCCCAAGACGAATCAGGACCTCTTGTTGGAATCGCTGGACTACATCGATGAAAAGCGTGAAGAGGCCGAATTAAGGGCGGCAGCGCATAGGCACCGAGTCAAGCGTTACTACGACGGTAGAGTCCGCCCAAGGATTTTTGATGTGGGTGATCTCGTTCTGAAACGAGTCTTCCCGGTACCATCACGTATGAATCCCAACTGGGAAGGTCCATACGTCATTGAACGGAAGCTTGGAGAGGGAACATTCAAGCTAGCGACCGTTGATGGCGCGACACTCCCCCGAGCGTGGACCTGTGAACATTTGCGACATTATTACATTTAGTATGTTTCTTTCCTGTTTTAGGCACAGTTATTTCATGTATGTTTTCGTTCAGTCGCAACTTAGTTTCTTTTTAGCCATGTAATCAGGCAGTTTAGTTGTTTTTCATTAATAAAGGCTTGGAGCCGCATTTTCCATGAATTACTAATGTTTCTATGTCTCATAGTCGGGTGATGAATTACTAGAACTACATTATTCTGTACGATGTACGAACTCGTATAAATGATTTCAATCTCCGAGTACCCAGAGTGCGGACCGGAGTACTCTAAGTCCCCGGAGCGCGGACTAGAGTTTAAACGATTTCAATCTCCGAGTCCCCAGAGTGCGGACCGGAGTACTCTAAGTCCCTAGAGCGCGGACCGGAGTATAAACGATTTCAATCTCCGAGTCCCCGGAGTGCGGACCAGTGTACTCTAAGTCCCCGGAGCGCGGACTATAGTATAAACGATTTCAATCTCCGAGTCCCCGGAGTGCGGACCGGAGTACTCTAAGTCCCCGGAGTGCGTACCGGAGTACTCTAAGTCCCCGGAGCGCGGACAAGAGTATAAACGATTTCAATCTCCGAGTCCCCGGAGTGCGGACCGGCGTACTCTAAGTCCCCGGAGCGCGGACTAGAGTTTAAACAATCTCCGAGTCCCCGGGGCGCGGACCGGAGTACTCTAAGTCCCTGGAGCGCGGACTAGAGTATAAACGATTTCAATCTCCGAGTCCCCGGAGTGCGGACCGGAGTACTCTAAGTCCCCGGAGCGTGGACTAGAGTTTAAACGATTTCAATCTCCGAGTCCCCGGAGTGCGGACCGGAGTACTCTAAGTCCCCGGAGCGCGGACTAGAGTATAAACGATTTCAATCTCCGAGTCCCTGGAGTGCGGACCGGAGTACTCTAAGTCCCCGGAGCGCGGACTAGAGTATAAATGATTTCAATCTCCGAGTCCCCTGAGCGCGGACCGGAGTACTCTAAGTCCCCGGAGCGCGGACTAGAGTATAAACGATTTCAATCTCCGAGTCCCCTGAGCGCGGACCGGAGTACTCTAAGTTCCCGGAGCGTGGACTAGAGTATAAACGATTTCAATCTCCGAGTCCCTAGAGTGCGGACCGGAGTACTCTAAGTCCCCGGAGTGTGGACTAGAGTATAAACGATTTCAATCTCCAAGTCCCCGGAGTGCGGACCGGAGTACTCTAATTCCCCAGAGCGCGGACCAGAGTATTAATAATCTCAATCTCCGAACCCCCTGAATGCGGATCAACTTACTATAAGTCCCTAGAACGCGAATTTAGAAAAAATTCTAAGTACTCAAGAAATGTAGAACAAGAAGTATGCCACTCCGAAGAATCGTTCAAACGACTAAGGAACTAAACTTTATTTAATAGTCCAAAATGAGGTTACACAATTATTCCTCCAAAACTTGGAGTCAAAAACCTATCTACATAAACTTCGGAAACAAAAGATGAAAGTAGTTACAAGACTTAAGCACAATCTCGTTGAACGAGTTTAGCGACTATTTCTTTGGTTTCTTCTTCTTGTCTTCCTTTGTTTTCTCAGACGATTCCTCTCCCTTACGCTTCTTCTTGGATTTCTTGCTTTCTAAAGAAGCGGAGTCAGGAGTGGGAGAAGGAACATTCAGCGGTTTGGATTTGCCAGGGACAATGATCTTCAAAGGTCTATTCCGCGGGTCGGTAAGTTCCAGAATTTCAGGCTCAACTTTGATCTCGACTTTCTTTTTCTCCTCTTCGGAGAGATGCTCTTTCATGCTCATCTTCGAAGTATGTTCGGAGGCGCCAGTGATCTCGATTTCATAGCTCCCTTCGGCGGGAGATGAAGTGTCAAACTTATCGTCATCTAGCGCCCCGATCACTTGAGCGTCAAGGCCAGGAGTTATTCCCGCACGAGCAACATCGCTTGTTTTCTCTGCCTCCTCCTTGGCGTCATCGCTCCTCGGAGTTGGCTCAGGATCAGAGCAGCCTGCATGGAAACATAAAGAATGAGCGTTAGGCCGAATAACCTCTACTGGAAAGTGACAGATCTTTTAACTTCTAAAAAAGAAGAGCTTCCTACCGGGTTCTGGCTGGCTATCGGTTGCGCGTGGAGTTTCACCCTCCAGAATAGGGGATAGCACGTGAACGCCGAGCCCGGGATCTTCAGGATCGTAGCCGGCATGCTGCTCGAATGGGTCAAGTGTCGGTCGACTAGCCGATTGAGCAGTGGGAGGAGCAGCGATATGAGGAGCCGTAGTCTTAGCCCCAGATGGACCAGCTTCATCATTTCTCTCTTTTGGTAGGGGAGAGCCTTTGCTATAAAGCGCCAAAGCTGTAGATAAGTCCGCCGACTCGTTCCCTCTGAGAAATTCCTTCACCAGGGCATCCTCATTGACTTCTTCAGAGCCCGACTCGATTCTCCTAATCTTCACTAAAGTTTCCCAGGCCTCAGCTAGGGATTCAAGATAGCCATCGCCCAAGAATGTTAAGTTGCGATGCATAAGGACGTGGGCACCGTACTCAGCAATCAACGGGTCAAACATGCACTTGACCTCTTCCCTGTCGGCCTCTGTAGCCGCCTCGAGGTGAGAGTCAATCTCCTCCGAAGCTTTTCTTTTGCCCTCCTCACGGGCTTCGTTTTCATTTTTTCGACTCCAGCAAGTTCGTCGTCGAGCTTCGTTTTCAAGAGCCGAGTAACAACGATTTCATCGCAATATCATTGTGACTCCTCTTGAGCAGCTACTTTATCCTCTTTCTCCTTAGAGAGTAATTCTTTCAACTCTTTGACTTGTATGGCAAGCGCGTCCCTTTCTTTCTGGATAGAATCTTTTTCTAAGGCAAGGGCACCGCTGCGCTGGACTGCTTCATCGAGCTCCTTCTTATGGGTCATCTCTAAACGAGCGACGGCCTCGATAGTATCTTTTGCACTTTGCTCCGCGGCTTCAAGCTTCGACTTATATGAAGCGAGCTCTTCATCTTGATGCTTGATGATGTTCTTGTCACAACCAGCTTCCAATTTCAAACGATCAATTTCATATTGTCGCTCAACAGATACCTCCGAGATTTTTTCGACCAAGTGTACAAACGCGTCATGTTGAACATAGACTTCGTTGTTACAGGCAATGGCACTCTGCTTCACATGCCCTGGGATATGATGAATAGCCGGGAGGAATTTCAGACCATCAAAGCAGATTTTTGGGAATTTGGCCTTAAGATCGACCATCTTCTCTGCTACAGTTGGATCAACCGCGGGAGTAGAGGGAGGAGGCTTTGAGAGTTCTGCTCTTTTTCGATGCTCCTGAGTCTGCCTTGTACTCGACGAACCGGAGTGTTGTTCTCGGGGAACATCAGGTTGGGACCCCTTCTGTGAAGGCTTCTCTCTATTCGGCTCAGTTTGAGGGGAAGGATCACGGGATTGTGAAGATTGGGAATATGTCTTCTTTCGATAAGACGAATCGCGAGGACGGTTGTCTCGATCCTCGTAATCATCTCTGTCCCTACGTCTACCCGAGCATGAATCCCATCCGGGATTGTGAAATATAGAAGAGCCGTGGAGGCAATCGAGTCCGTGGGAGCATCCCATGTCACCTGCAAAGGACGGAAATAACAGCGAGTTAAGAAAAAATGGGATAATGGAAAAACTTGAAGTGTATGATAAAGTGTGTGCGTGCGTGTGTGTCCTAGTGTTCCCCTCCGACGGACCGGTTCCTTTATCTTTACTGATCGGAGTGTTGTCTCCCTGGACTGGAGGTTGAACTCTCGCGTTGCCTCTAGCGGGCGAAGGAAACTTGAAGACTTCCGGATCGTCGAAACCATAATTGAGTATATCGTCAGGGATGGAAAGATTCGACAAACCCCTTAAAGAGCTTTCCATATGCTGTGAAGAAGCCTCTTTCTCTGATGGGATGAGTGTTACTTTTGAAGTTCCGCCGACTTTCTCCTTCCGTATCTTGTATGTCAATTTCTTCTTTCCCTTCGAAGGGGAGGATGACGTTTCTATGTCATGTACTTCAACTGCCGGGTTCCAAGCGGGACCCACATTCTCGCCTTGAGTCTCAGGAGCTTCATCCTCCTTGTGTTCACCCTCCTCGTGCGCATCGGGAGTATGACGTGACGACGATCCAGTTTGTTTTTTCCCTTTGCCGGATGCGGGCTTGGGAATGGAAACACCCTCCGAGAGACTAATCCGGCGACCACTTGCTAATAGTCCGAACCTCGATAGTGATTCATTTGAAAGGAGGATTCAGATGTCTCGTTCCTCGGCAGGAAGAGCTCTAATGGCTTCAACGACCTCAGAATATCCTCGGCCCTCCGGACGCGGGTTAATACCTGAAAAGATGAAACGAGGAGTTAGGAAAAGCATAACTCCAATTAAACACGAATGATGACTCAGCAAAGAGACTTACTGCCTTCGACCCATCTCCTCGCAAAACCAGGAGCGCAACGCACATAGAACCATTCCTGTTTGTACAGGGCGAATTTGCTACATGCTCCGGTCAAGATTTGGCATTTGTGGTACGACTCGAGGAACATGAAGGAAGGGCTATCTTTCCGCTTCTTGATCATATAAATGTATCTGATGTCGCCAGAAGTTGGAGGCCTAGAGAAGACGGCCATGAAGAGTAGGTAGGTCCTATATATAAACGCCTGATCGTTTGGATGCAGCTGCGATGGGGCAATATCTATGTACTGCAACACGTCCCGAAGAAATAAGTTGAATGGAGGCACGCTGCCCATCCAGCACATGAACTTGTTACATGCGGTATATCCGACTGGGGGCAAGTGAGGACGATCGTGTCGCGACGGGACCAACACATCGGCGAAGGGGATCCCATGGATGGAGCATATTCGCCGAAGTGCGACTTCATTAATCTTCGAAGCCTGTGAGTCGATCAGATTGTCTAAGAGAATTGTTGCCTCCAGGGCATCAAGAGCTAAGTTATGGGCAGGGGAAGTCGACGGATTTGAAGTATCAGCGATTTCCTGCCTTGATGAAGGCCCAGGCCTATCAGATATAGTGGCGGAGCTAGATTTTTTAGACATCCCCAATAAATAATGAATCTGTCTAAGCGCCTGTGAAAGCTATACTTGAAAAACGTTGAATGTTAGAATTAACAATACGAGTGTTCCCCCCATGTGGTGTGTAAACTAGTGCAAGCAATTGTGTGTAAGCATTGAGAGTCTAAAAGTTACAAAGATACGAAAGTAAGCTTTAAATCGTCGCCTTCGAAGACCATCATCGCTGACCGTCTCAAAGAGCCCGCCTTGTGGTGATAACAGTTCCAGATTCAGAAAATGTATGTTAATCTAAGTTCAAATTTATGTCTACTAAAGCTAGGAAGTTAGTGATCCAGGTCAGTTTCATATATGCTAGTATGCTTAGGTCCTGGTTCTTGTTTTGCCGTATGAATAGGTATAGTTACTAAGTGTTCGGCCTGATTCCTGTTCGGTGAAAGGTGTCGTTCGGCCTTTATGATTGTTCGGCATGTCTGTTGTTCGACATAAACCTTGTTTGGAATGTAAGTAGTGTTCGGCCTTGGTTTTTTGTTCGGCTAAGTTGTTGTTCGGCATTTATGTTGTTCGGCACTTACGATTGTTCAGCATCTGTATTGTTCGGCACTCATATTGTCCAGCATTTGAATTGTTCGGCCTAAAGTGTAACTCGGCATTTGTATTGTTCGGCCTTAGTGTGGTTCGGCATTTATGTTTGTTCGGACTAGGTTTGGTTCGGCATTTGAATTGATCGGCCTAAGTGTAGTTCGGCATTTGCATTGTTCGGCCTTAGTGTGGTTCGGCATTTATGTTTGTTCGGCCTAAGTGTAATACGGCGTTTGTGACTGTTCGGCAAAGCATCGTTCGGCCAAAACCTTGTTCGGCCGAGACAACGCTCGCCACACCTCCCTTAGCAGCGACCTCATTCCCATCTTCTTTCTCCATCCACACCGAACTACGAGGGCGGATCGTTCGGCAAGTCATGCTAGACCTTACCATTCGACGCCTCTAACCATCTCCTACTTCTCCTGTGCTCTTTCTTCCTCCAATCTCGTTCGGCACAAGAGATTTATGCCGAACCACAATACGTCTACCAACAGCTTCCTAGAAAGCTCATCTCTACTCACTCTTCCTTCCACCCTCATCGCGTGACTCTGGCAACTTTTTAGATACTTTAGTCAAGGCTCGACTTACCCCATCAATTAGGGAGTTCGAGCGTAAAGATTGTATTTAGGTGGAAGAATCGATACCTAGTTGGTAGGTTGAAGACTTGGAAAGAATCGACGAATCGTTGGAGAATGTTAACTGGGAGCTTCGGCAGATGCAAGGCAGAGGTGTTAGATGTGTGAAAAGGGAAGAAGGTGCCGGCTTTTATAGGGAAAAAGAAGAAGTCGAAAAGGCTACATCCGGTGGAACCGGTCAAAGTCACAGCGTTCGGCATCGGCATACAATGACGTTCGGCACTTGAGGAGCGCTCGGTTTTGAATGCCTCGTTCGGCATTTATACCACGCTCGGCACACGCCTCAACCGTTGATATTCTTAAGAAGGCATCTCCACTGGGGTTTAGTCAAGGATTTGAAACAAAACATGGAGGATACGTAATTCAAAGCGTATCACGATTCAGTCACGTAATACACTTTGGGGGGCTAGTGTTTCCTGGAGATTTGACCAGGCAATTAGGTACTCGGCATCCAGCAGTACTCGGCATCCAGGAAGTACTCGGCATCCAGGAGTACTCGGCGTCCAGGAGTACTCGGCATTCAGGAGTACTCGGAATCCAAGAGCACTCGGCATCTATGAGCGCTCGGCATCAGAAGACGTTCGGCGTGTACAATTGCTCGGCATGGCTGTATTGTTCGTCATAAGATATCGTTCGACCAGATACTTCGTTCGGCCAAGAAGCATCGCTCGGCTAAAGGCATCGTTCAGCCTGACCCATCGTTCGGCCAGAGGCATTGTTCGACTAAAGGCAACGTTTGGCCGGAGCCATCGTTCGGCCAGAGACATCGATCGGTTAAAGGCTTCATTCGGCCAAAGGTAGCGCTCGGCCAGATGCTTTGTTCGGCCAGAGGCACGTTCGGCTTCGATTGCTATTCGACCTACTCTTCCCACACAACAAGCGCCTCGTTCGGCAATGAAGAAAATGGTTCGGCATCCCACACAACAAGCGCCTCGTTCGGCATGGAGAGAGTGGTTCGGCATCCAACCGTTCGGCCTGATTGGTTCGGCATATAGCAACCACTCCATTTGGGCCAAGGTGTTCGGCTACCAAGCCCACCTGGGAAGTCCAACTCATCTTTGTCTATAAATAGAGGGGCAGGGGCACAGTGAAAAGGGACCTTTTTTGGAGAACACTGGGAAGACTCTGCCATTTTCAAAACTCATCTTCTTTATTTAGCAATTTCATTCAAGTGTTTGATCTACGAATTGTATTTGTAATCAATCATTAAGAAGATCAATAAAGTTTAACCTCAAAGTGGACGTAGGCAATTACGCCGAACCTATATAAATCTGGTGTTCTTACTTTCTTCATTTAATTTAGCCTATTCTTCCTTGTTTAGTTTATCTTCATCGCTTATATCTCTACACAATCTTTCTCAACGAGGTTAGTGACCAATTTTGGTGCTAACATAGATTATGCGGAGATGCTACCTAGATCGATAGATGGTAGCGTATTGTACCTGCAAGAACGTCATCGATCGAGCAATAACACTATGATGCCGGTAATACACTTTCTTATGTAATATTATCCTAGATACTTGTTATTCGTAGTTCTTATATTTTGTTGTTTTTTGATAGAACAAATATCCATTTACAACTATTGATCACTCAACGACGGTGAAGACGGTTACTTTCTCTCATCCTGTCATGCTAGAGCTGTTAGATCAAGCTAGCATCTTACTTATATTTTGATTGGGTTACACCCAGTTGGATCGTCACCTTATCACTACCTTGGTGGATAGGTGGAGGCCGGAGACGTATACAGTCCACCTTAGAGCTAGGAAGATGACCATCACGTTGGCCGACGTTGCTGTATTACTCGGTTTATCCATAGATGGTGCTCCGTTGAGCAATCCTGAGGCAGCTGATTACATGGACATGTGCGAGAGGCTCTTAGGTCTATCTCCTCTTCCCGAGCAGTGGTAGGGTAACGAGATGATAGTTACCCTTGGTTTCGACAGCAGCTTGAGGGTGACATTTTAGCAAATGCATCACAGATGCAGATTGAGCAATGCGCTCGAGCTATTATACTGCATATCATCACTTCACGTTTGATTTGTGATCATTCGAAGACCTGTCTGGCTCAGGTGGCTCCATTATATAGAGGACTTTGATGTATGCCACTAGTATTCGTAGGGCAGTGCAGTTCTAGCATATACCTACACCGAGCTGACTAGGCTATCTTTGCAAGAGAACGAATCTATTGGAGGTTGTTTGACTCTAGTACAGGTATTAGCATTTTTCCCCTTCATATGCATATATTTTATGTTTGTATAAATTTCATTCTTATGTATATACACGTTTGTAACTATGGTATTGGATGTGTCTTCCAATCGGGAGAATGACAATGAAGAGATTGGATGTGGATTTATTTTTACCTTATGGTGCTAGGTATATTTACTGCGTTATTTGATTACACACACATTATGATCGACTAATTCTTATTATCTTCCTCTCGTAGGTGGATTGGACCGAAAAGCACGGTGAATACTCCCAGATGTAATGTTATGTTCTACCGCAATGAGTTTGATGTACTTGATTGTAATGCTGTGACATGGACTCCATATGAAAATGCGTATGGATAGCTTCTGCCCTTATGCACCGCTTCTATTCATCTTTGGACAACACAGGTGCCACTTATTTGTTTTGGTGATGTAGCTTTTCATCTTCTGGATAGAGTGATGTAATAATTTGGTATGAGATAGCATCTGCCTAAAGTAGCTCCTTATTATAGGATTGATACCTCGATAGGATAGTATGATATGGCAATTGAGACAAGGAATCATCATCATATGGATACGCAACAAGAACGGGACCTCACACTATTAGACGAGGAGTATACTTGGTACTGGTACATCACCCAATGCTATATTCTTCGTGCTGTAGAACCTCTTTTAGAGGTAGAGTAGCCTATTGAAATAGACCCATATACTCCCAGAACTCCTCTTGAGAGAAATGTGATATGCACAATGTTGACAAACCAGTCATATTTAATGTATATAAGTGTTAGTTGCTATTATTTGGCATGCAGATGGTATTTACCGTGCAGTGGAGTATGTTGATGAGCTATTGGATGAGGTGACAGAGCATTCGAAGGGAAAATGCTTTAGTGTGAAGCGTATATTGCAATCAATTTTGGGGAAGAACAAGCTCACGAGACCTGCACCCCCTCCTCCTGCACTCATAGAAGCACCTCCAGAAGCGTTCGACCCTCCTCCTATGACATTAGTATACCAATAACATCGACGGAAGGGAAATGCACCATCATCTTCTCAAACTTCACAAGTGCAATTTGAACACGGGCCTTCACAGTCGCAAGGGTCTAACCAAGCAAGCGAGGAGTCTTCATCGAACAATGTTCCGTTAGCACGGAGGAAGAAAAAAACTCCTTTGGAAGTGAAGAGGTTGTGTCAAAGCATTGTTGTGGTATGTTATTAGTTGGATGTTATGTTGTAGGTTGATTTGAATTATTGGTTTAATGTTTTGATGTTACTTGATTTGGAATGTTGGATTATTTGTGTGATGTTTATGTGATGTTTAATTTGGATTGTTGGTTTGGTGGAATATGTGTATAATGTCAAAATTTGGCCATTTAGAGTTGTATAGATGGGGTCTTTTAATTTTATAGGCTGTGGGATATGTTTTTATAGGTTTCTGTTTTGAAACCTATAAAACATATCTGGGGCGCAATTTCGAATTGTGCCAGTTGGCACAATTTGTAAAGCCGCCTTCTGGCGCTATTTGAAATAGCGCCCCAGTAAAGTGCTATTGCTAGTTTTACAACACAGCCCACTCCCTTCTCTCTCCTTTCATTTCTCACTTGACTAAACTCAACACAGCAAACCCCAAATACCTTCCTTTCCACAATTATACATCATCTCTTATCAAAACAAATTTATGGATTTGCAACACAATCGAAGGTAATCTTCTACATTTAAAGTAGCTTTTCAATTTATTTGCATTTCTGTAAACAAGTTTTTATTCACCATCAGTAGCAATGAATAAATGGGAAATTGATGAAGAGAGTTTAAATAACACATGGAGGCTGACTCTAATGCAAACGTGGTGGATGTTGAAGCAAATCACCGTAAAGCGGATAAAAAAGTTTGCAATGAAGCAGGAGAAGTTTTTGAACAAACTGAACATGTACTGGGCAACATGCAAATGTATTTCATTGCAGTACATGGAGTTAGGTGGAAGAATTGTGGTAGAGCACTAGCTATTGGAGAGGCCCCCTATTGAAATTATGTTACTGTAATAGCAAGTGTGAAGTGATATTGGAAAAAAAATAAAATGAGTGTAGGTTGTAGATACTTCGTATGTGCCCGTTACAAGTTGAGTAGAGAAATAATTGGACCGTTCAGCTGTTGTACTTTTGCTGAGTGGATTAATCCCACTATATGTCGTAGAGGACATGAGAGTGCACTTGAGATGCAAGAAGAAAATTCACGCTTGAAAAGGGAGATTTACCGATTGAAAGAATATGCGGACCTCAAGTCGAAACTCTATAGATATCCTAATAAGCAATTTATTGTATGTTGGAACGTAAGTTGGAATGTAGGTTGTATTGTATGTTATTGTACGGTAAACTATTGTATGTTTTTTATGGTAATTCAGTGTACGTTGTTATGTTATTGTATGGTAATTTGATGTATGTTATTATATGGTAATTTGGTGTATGTACACACAAACATGAACAACAATAATAACAACGTGAACATCTTCTAAAGTACAACAATTCTTTTACCTAACACAAAAAATGTAGAGTTACTAACAACACTAATAAAACCAAAGTTTATGAAGTACAACCATTCCTCTTATGGTCGAGAACTCCACACCTGCTGCACCTATTTGCCTTCGAAGGCTTCATCTCATCCATGGTGCCTTTAATTCTTGTAGACATGGGCCTTTCAGGTGCTCTACGAACTGTTGAAGGCAGAACCAAAGGACCTTTGTGTGCACTCCGATAATGTTTATCGCGAACGGGATGAAATTCTGGTATGTAAGCCGCCAAGTAATTATGAACCGAGTAGCAAAGTGAGGCGAAGTCATGATGAGCTCTGTTTGCACCATTAGCAACTAATGAAGCAACAGCTATAACATGCACGCAAGGCAGCTGTTGTAGTAGCAGGATGTTGCATGTACAAGAACAAGTGTTACCATTAATTATTACTTTGAACTCATCACCAAAGTAGTGAATTACTCGCCATTCCATTTGGCTGAATCGAACAATCCTACAACATCTTGCTTCACTTGCTCTCTCAGCAATCTTTGCTTCCCATTTTGGAGTTAATCGAGATGTCGAAGGCTTAGCAAACTCTCTTCATTGAAAAAAATAATCCGCTAATCGAAATAAGGTACAAGAAACTAAAGCTTTAACAGGAAGCGATTTTGCACCTCTAAGTACACTATTAAAGCTTTCAGATGCATTTGTCGTCATGACATGAAATCGTCCCCCATCATCCTTACACAAAGCCCAGTTCTCCTCCTTCCCCGCCAGACGTCTCTCAATCCATTTATGAGCTCTAATATTGGTGGTCTTAATTTCCTTCTAGATTTTTAGATACTCAACCTCCTCGAAAGCACGTGTCGCTGCATAAAATAAACCTGTCAAGTGTTTGTCTCTAAATCCAGCAGTTTGAAAGTTTGCTTTCAAATGTCTAGCACATAATCTATGTGTATGCGGCAATCCCCGTCTGCTTTCCAGTCGGTATTCCTTTCATTCTATCAAAAATGAAAGTAATACATTGGTCATTTACACTATAAATAACCCTTCGCATGCAGGCAAAAAACTGACCCCAACTATCACACGATTTAGACTCAACAATCGCATAAGCCAAAGGATAAAGCTGATCATTTGCATCTACTGTAGTCACAAAAAGTAAGGTACCTTTGTATTTTCCATATAGGTGTGTTCCATTGATGCAAAGCAAATGTCAATAATGTACAAATCCTTCGATTCAAGGCCCAAAAAGCACGATCGAAAACACCATACTCATCGATTGTTACATGTCCAACACTACTAGGATTCGATCTAGCAATTTTAGCAAAAATATTGTCATAAGTTGGAATATGACTCCACCCAATCACTGTATATTCACTTGATTACCTTGCTCAATGCTCTTCATGCTTTCATATAACTGATTTTAATAAACAGTTTTTCTTTCATTAATACCTGCATTATCTAGCTGTTATGTTCAAATCCACTTTTACAAAAGGCATGATCTTCAAAACTAAAAAATTAGATGTTGCTTGCTTGTGATTGGAGTTAACTGTTGGTTTAATGCAAGTATGATCACTTGGATATTTTTTAAAACCCACCATCCAGTTTGCAATTTTTTGAATCTATAACATGAATTCTCCATGGACAATTTGAATCAATATTGCAAATGACAGTGTATTTTTTTGTTAGACCTGATTGGCTTAAAGAAATTGCATGTAAAAATGACCATTCACTAAGTTATTGGGGAAATTTTTCTTTGCTATCGAATACCATACCAGCTTTGAAACCATTCTGAACAATAGACGATGAGAAAATTTCATCGTTGAATTGCAAGTTTGCGACAACAGATCCAGCCAACATTTGTGCGATTACACAAGTCATCATCTAAGGGTATTTCCATTTCAGGTTCATCACTATCACCATTAGCCTTGTCTTCACCTCCAAAATAATAGTTTAGTGGATCATTATTTACTTGCATGTTGTCGATCCACGTTGTATCATTCTCCGGTAAGGATACAATAGTCATGCTATCAAGAGCGGGAACATCATTGTGTTATACATATACATATTCATCTATATCCATATCGTCGTCGAATACATTTGGTTGCTTGTTCGATTGTGCATCGATAACATATGTCGAAAAGCTGCAATATGAATATATGCCATTTTTAATAGAATTAGATATGCAACACAATTCAATATCAATGCCAATCTTAACTTACTTTTGGCCCATATGGTATAATCCGGAGGGTATGGACTACATTGGACAAGACCTATGTCTATTAGATGGTCCACCACTATTTTACATCGGATGGTGCCGCGGAATATAACTAAACATGAAAATAAAATTTGATATCAAATTTAATGCAATGAACAATATGTCATTTAGGAAGAGTAGCGAGTATGAATTACCTTTGACTTATGCATGCAATACTATCATGCGTCGGATATGCATAGCTCAATTGTAGATTTTGTTGAAAATTCACAAAAGGAGGATAACCAAAGAACATTTGTTGCTGCCTATATTGCGCTACGTTCATAGGAGGATTACTGTAATTAGGAGATGTAATTTGTTGCGAAGGATAGTTGGGTATAGTTGTCGCTATAGATGGAGCTATAGGTTGTTCTACCAACAACCTTCTGTTTTTCACAACGAACAACTCTATGGATTTGGAGACGGTGGAAAACATTAATTCAACGTCGTCGTTATCTACAATTTTATTTGCTTTAGATTCGAAATCGGTTGGCCAATTGCAAACTAAATCAATATCAAACTCCTCCGATTTGATCTTAATTGCTTTGTAAACTGACGCTTTTAATTGTTCAAAGTTAGATCATTTACGAACTTTTGGTAGTGTATAAGATCCACCATTATACTTTCCACATATTTGATCATCAATAACTAACTTGCCATTATAATTCCATATAGTTGCAATAAATTAGGAGCCATTCTACGTTAATAATGGAATTATCGGTATTTAAGTGCTAAATACAAATCCATAAAAATCTAGGGTTTACAAAATGATACCTTTATTGATCTAAAGCAAGAAAAGATTGTTATTCTTGAAGTAGATCTGCAAAAACACTTGTTTTTAGATTAGATAGGGATAGATTTTTTTTATTTCTAGAAAATTAGGGGTTTGGGTTCGGTTCTAGTGCTTTTATGAGAAGTGAAAATGTGAGGGGAGATAGGAGGAGGTTGTTGTTTTGTATACGCTGGGGCGCCAATATACATGAAAAAAAACATGGATACTAGCGCAATTTGAAATTGCGCCAGTTCATTCTGGCAACCTCGGCGCTGAGTTGGTCAAAACAGAGCTACGTTTGTAATTAGTTTTGAAATAGGGGTATTTGCGTAATAAGTTTGCAATATCGGGTCAAATTGAAAAAATGACCATTTTTAAATGACTTAATTTTTACTTTATATGATCTTGATAATAAAAAGAACCAATGTACAAAAAAATCACATCGATTCGACATTTTATTCCATCAAAATACGAAAAGAATGAGAGTGATGTAAATAAAAAGTATCTTGACCTTACCCTACATACATACACTCAACATACTCCCCTTATTAAAGCATAGAAATAATTGGTGCGTCATATTTTTTTGAAAACCATTATCAATTAGTCATAAAACACCACGCATTCAGAAGCGAATAAAAGACCGATAAAAAATGTTTACAACGACATATGTAGTGAATGCCATTTTAATATCTATGCACTAAAATGACAAACACTCCCTCATTTTAATGCATGGTTGCATTAAAACAACATGGTGTGTCACTTTAATGCATAAGAATTAAAAAGATGTACATTATACCGTTTTAATGGCTGATCTCTATGCTTCTTGAACAAGTCACATGTTGATCTCTCTAGCTTGTTCAGTGACTCATCAGAATGTGTGACAACTTGTTCAAACCACTGAACAATGGGAATGCTCTAGGAGGAGCAACATCTAACAATGCTTGATCATTTGACCATGCCAGCAATATTTACTTTTATATATGCGCTTGCACTTTTCATTAGTTTAAACAATCGAAGCGACTCTCCAAACAATTCTTCGATATTATTTCATTATAATTTTCTCTTCTCATGAATGTATTGTTTTGTTATTTCTGATGGTGTCAGTAAGTAACATATAGACAAATTTTACTTCTACTTATCTCAGTAAATCTTGGAACACATATAAGGCTAGTGATGAGATCCGCAAAACAAAATCGAACCAGTTTGACAAGATCCAAAACCAACCTGAATTCATTAAGTCTTGGGTCGGATTTGAATGACAAAAATAAATACCATATAGATCCAATCAAACTCGAGCTGAATAGTCTAAGAAATTCCAACAAAAAACATAAGAATATATGTACATGGTGTTACTATCCAGGTTGGATTATCTACTAAGGTGAACCGACCTAAACTGAAAGGCCTGTTGGAAATAAACTTAATTTTGCAATCTAGATTTTTCATATAAGAAATATCTAGAATATTTAGTAGATATTTATGGACTCGTATATTTGAAATTGTATGAGAGAATATTTAGAAGATATGAATGGAGAACCATTAGATTAAGTGAATCTTCACCATTTGTTCGAGATGTAAACACCTATAAATAGAAGTGGATTCATTCATCTTAGACGTAAGAAAGAAGAAGAAAAAAATATGAACTTTGTAATAAAGTTTAATAATAATTTTTTTCTCCTTATAGGAAAAAAATCATTTTTTTCCACCAACCTCTTATCTATCTTCTTCTAAAATCAAATCTATTTTCTATTGAAGAAAACTCCAACAAAGTGGTATCAGAGCTTGAAGATCCTTCTAAAAGATGGCGAATAGCGGCGTTCCCTTACAAGTCCTAATGCTCACTAAGACCAATTATGACAATTGGAGTTTAAGGATGATGGTTCTCCTTGAAACACATGACGTATGGGACATAGTTGAGAAAGGCTACACCGAACAAGAGAATGAAAATAGTCTATCTCAAACTCAAAGTAAAAGTTTGAAAGACTCAAGGACGTGAGACAAGAAAGCTCTATGTCTAATCTATCAAGCATTGGATGAAGATACTTTTGAGAAAGTTTCATATTCAAAGTCAGCCAAAGAAGCATGTGAAAAGGTTCGAACATCTTACAAAGAATCCGATCAAGTCAAAAAGATACGTCTTCAAACTTTAAGAGGAGAGTTTGAACCTTTGCATATGAAAGAAGGTTAAGTTGTCTCTGATTACTTCTCAAGAGTTTTAATGGTTGCTAGAAAGGGTGAGAAGTTAAAAGATGTAAGAATTGTGGAGAACATTATTAGTTCATTAGATCCAATGTTCGAACATATTATCACCATCATTGAAGAGACAAAAAACTTGGAGGCCATGGCAATAGAGGAAATTCTCGGTTCACCGCAAGCTTATAAAGAAAAGAAAAGGAAGAAGGAAGAGATTGTGGAGCAAGTACTCAAGACACGAGTTAATTCAAAAAAGGAAGAAAGCAATTGAAGCCAACAAAGACGAGGTTGTGGTCAAGAACGAGGCGAAGTCGTGGATATAAACACGTACGAGGAGACCCAATAATGACAACAACAATGACGACAACAACAAAAGAGCAGAAAGATCAACAAGAGGTCATGGAAGAGGAAATTCAAAGTCAAGGCATAACAAGTCACGCGTCAAATGCTATAATTGTGAAAAATTTGGACATTATGCTTCTGAATGTAGAGCTCCAAACAAAAATAAAATTGAAGAGAAGGCCAACTACATTGAAGAAAGAAGTCAAGAAGATGGTACTTTACTACTGACTTACAAGGAAAATGAAAGAGAGGAAGATAATCAATGGTACCTAGATAGTGGTGCAAGCAACCATATGTGCGGAAGAAGAAGCATCTTTGTGGAACTTGATGAATCGATGAAGGGAAACATGGCATTTGGAGATGAATCCAAAGTGGAGGTGAAAGGTAAATGAAATGTTCTCATTCGATCGGAGAATGAAGATCACCAATTCAATTCCAATGTTTACCATGTGCCAAACATGAAGAGCGACATCTTGAGCCTAAGACAACTCTTAGATAAAAGTTATGATATTCGATTAAAAATAAAACCTTTCTATAAGGGATGGTGCAAGTAACTTCATTGCTAAGGTGCCAATGACAAAATGTAGAATGTTCGTTCTCAACATTCAAAATAATGTTGCACAATATCTTAAGATGTGCTACAAAAATAATTCTTGGCTTTGGCATCTTCGATTTGGGCATCTCAAATTCAGAGTATTAGAGTTGCTCTCCAAGAAGGAAATGGTAAGAGGATTACCTTGCATTGGCCATCCCGATCAAGTGTGCGAAGGATGTCTGCTTGGAAAGCAATTTAAAATGAGCTTTTTGAAGGAGTCATATTCAAGGGCTAAAAAACCATTGGAACTCAAACCAACGGATGTGTGTGGTCCGATCAAGCAAAGTTCACTTAGTAAGAATAACTGTTTGCTTTTTTTATTGATGATTTTTCAAGAAATACATGGATGTATTTCTTAAAGGAGAAATCGGAGGTGTTTGAGAACTTCAAGAAGTTCAAGGCCCATGTTGAAAAGGAAAGTGGCCTTGTGATTAAAGTAATGAGATCTGACCGTGGAGGTGAGTTCACATCAAATGAATTCTAGAAGCATTGTGAAGATAATGGAATCCGACGGTAGCTGATAGTTCCTAGATCCCCCAACAAAATGGAGTAGCAAAAAGGAAGAATAGGACAATTCTTGAGATGGCAAGAAGCATACTCAAAAGTAAGAGGCTGCCAAAGGAGTTTTGGGCGGAAGCATTTGCATGTAAGGTTTATCTATCAAATCGATCTCCAGCAAAAAGTGTGTGGGGAAAAACACCACAAGAAACATGGAGTGAAAGGAAGCCGGGCATTTCCCATTCAAGAGTGTTTGGAAGCATAGCTCACGTACCAGACGAGAAGCGAAGCAAGTTACATGAAATAAATGAGAAAGTCGATGAAATAGCATATGATTATATACTTGGAGAAGGTTCTGCAAAAGATTCGTGGAATTTGTTGAAAGAAGTATATGGAAAGAACGATACAACAATAATAGAAGAAGACAATACGATCGATGAGAAAGAGGAAAAGGAGAATAGTGTGAAGGAGAACAATGTTGAGAAATTAATGAAATTTGAGGAGGAAAATTGAAAGAAGAAGGAAAACGCATAGATGATGAAAAGGAAGAAGATGAAGAAAATAAAGTAATCGAATATGACGTCAATGATGAAGAGTA
Source organism: Allium fistulosum (assembly GCA_030737815.1). NCBI lineage: Eukaryota > Viridiplantae > Streptophyta > Magnoliopsida > Asparagales > Amaryllidaceae > Allium > Allium fistulosum. The sequence continues at coordinate 964,681,669 of CM060902.1, read as the reverse complement.
CGAAAGAAAACGAGATAAAAACGAAGAAGATATAAATCCAGGAGATGAAATTTAAGAGCTTAAAGGAGATTTAAAATATGAGCAAAAATCTGAAGAAATGGAAACAAATAATGTTAAGGTAATAAAGATAGAAATGGTCAAAGAGTAAGCCAATGTGGCAAGCGATGAATTTTATCATCATGAAAATAAAGAGATGAGCAAAACTTATATAATTTTGAATAAACCTAATTTTCAAGTAATGTTTTCTGAAATAACATGCAAAAGTGAAATTTGGAAAGCATACATAGAAATTGGATTGGTCAAAAACTGTTAGAGCGAAGTTATGAAAGAATGTAAAGATAAAATATATGACTCATTCAAAATTTATAGTACTGAAACAAGACGGTTGTTAGAAAGCTTAGTTTATGGAAAATTCTATTGTGAAGAAGGACGAAATGAAAGGAGTGAAACAAGAATCCAAGAACTTGCATTGAAGATCTCGACGTTTGGTAAGAAGGTCAATGCAATGAAGAAAGTTTGGATAATACCTCTATTCCTACCGAAACATGTGAAATACGAAGATCTCAAGCATTACTTGGTACTACAAAATCAAGCTTACAGGGGGTGTTGGAAATAAACTTAATTTTGCAATTTAAATTTTTCATATAAGAAATATCAAGAATATTTAGGAAATATTTATGGACTAATATATTTGAAATTGTAAGGGATAATATTTAGGAGATATGAATGGAGAACCATTAGATTAAGTGAATCTTCACCATTTGTTTGAGGTGTAAACACCTATAAATAGAGGTGGATTCATTCATCTTGGATGTAAGAAAGAAGAGAAATAATGTAAAAAAAATGAACTTTTGTCATAAAGTTTAATAATCAAGTTTTTTTTTCGAATATGGAAAAAAAATTGTTTTTTTTCTCCAAACTCATGTCTATCTTCTTATCAAATCAAATCTATTTTCTATTGAAGAAAACTTCCAACAATATCATGTTGGATTATGTCTAAATCTTATAAAACAATGCATAGTATGGAATCGATAAACCTGACTTGGATGTTCTCGGGTCTAGTGGGATCGGGTATGTATTCAACCCAGTGGGTCTAATAGCCACTCTTAAATATGCAGATTGTTACATTCTTATATTTTACTCTTCCCAATGGTATACACTGTTATAAGATATTTGATCATGCAAGTCAATCTATGTAAAATATAGGTATTCCCTACTATAACATATTTTTTTGAACGACACTTGTAAAAATTAATTCAAACCTATGAGTTTTCACTTTGAACCGCACTTTAAACTACGTATAATATGTGAAAATGATTAGAGGTTATTGTTCATAAACCTTCTACCTTCGTTGAAGTTGTGACCTCGCCACAGTCGAATTTTTTAACTATACCACTAACCACACCCACAGTTGTCCATCCAAACTTGAAGTGGGAGACTTTATTTCATCAGATCAACACACACATTCATACAATACGTGATAGTCTACATGGAAAATACAAAGTTCACTTGGTATATGTAAGAAAAATACAAACTTTCTTGGATATAAGAAAGAAGAGAAAAAATGTAATAAAAAAACATAAACTTTTGTAATAAATTTTAATAATAAAGTTTTTTCTTATATGGAAAAAAATTGTTTTTTCCTCCAACCTCTTCTCTATCTTCTTCTAAAATCAAATCTATTTGCTATTGAAGAAAAATTCCAACAAGATCATGTTGTATTATGTCTAAATCTTATAAAACAATGCATAATTTGGAATTGATAAATCTGACTTGGTTGTTCTCGGGTCTAGTGGGATCAGGTATGTATTTAACCCGGTGGGTCTAATAACAACTCATAAATACACATATTGTTACATCTTATATTTTACTCTTCCCAATGGTATAAACTTTTACAAGATATTTGATCATGTAAGTCAATCTATGTAAAATACAGGAATTCCCTACGATAACATATTTTTTTGAATGGCACTTGTATAAATTAATTCAAGCTTATGAGTTTTCACTTTGAATCGCACTTTAAACTATGTATAATATGCGAAAAAGATTAGAGGTTATTGTTCATAAACCTTCAACCTTCGTTGAAGTTGTGACCTCGCCACAGTCGAATTTTTTAACTATGTCCTTGAAGCATATGACGTATGGAACATAGTCGAGAAAGGCTACACCGAACAAGAGAATAAAGATAGTCTATCTCAGACTCAAAGGAATAGTTTGAAAGACTCAAGGATGAGAGATAAGAAAGCTCTATGTCTAATCTATCAACCATTCGAAGATGATACTTTTGAGAAAGTTTCAGGATCAAAGTCAGCCAAAGAAGCATGTGAAAAGCTTCGAACATCTTAAAACGAATCCGATCAAGTCAAAAAGATACATCTTCAAACTTTAAGAGGAGAGATTGAAACTTTGCATATGAAAGAAAGTTAACTTATCTCAGATTACTTCTCAAGAGTTTTAATGGTTTCTAGGAACGGTGAGAAGTTAAATGATGTAAGAATTATGGAGAAGATTAATAGTTCATTAGATCCAATGTTCGAACATATTATCGCCATCATCGATGAGACAAAAAACTTGGAGGCCATGACAATAGAAATACTTCTCGGTTCATTGCAAGCTTATAAAGAAAAGAAAATGAAGAAGGAAAATATTGTGGAGCAAGTACTCAAGACACGAATTGATTCAAAAAAGGAAGAAAGCAATTGAAGCCAACAAAGACGAGGTTGTGGTCAAGAACGAGGCGAATTCATGGATATGGACACGTATGAGGTTGGATATCCAATAATGACAACAACAATGACGACAACAACCAAAGAGGAAAAAGATCAACAAGAGGTCATGGAAGAGGAAATTCAAAGTCAAGGCATAACAAGTCACGCGTCAAATGCTGCGATTGTGAAAAATTTGGACATTATGCTTTTGACTATAGAGCTCCAAACAACAATAAAATCGAAGAAAAAGCCAACTACATTGAAGAAAGAAGTCAAGAAGATGGTACTTTACTACTGACTTACAAGGAAAATGAAAGAGGTGAAGATAATCAATGGTACCTAGATAGTGGTGCAAGCAACCATATGTGTGCAAGAAGAAGCATGTTTGTGGAACTTGATAAATCGATGAAGGGAAACGTGGCATTTGGAGATGAATCCAAAGTGGAGGTGAAAGGTAAAGGAAATGTTCTCATTCGATTGAAGAATGAAGATCACCAATTCAATTCCAATGTTTACCATGTGCCAAACATGAAGAGCGACATCTTGAGCCTAGGACAACTCTTAGACAATGGATATGATATTCGATTAAAAGATAAAACCTTTCTATAAGGTACGGTGCAAGTAACTTCTTTGCTAAGGTGCCGATGACAAAATATAGAATGTTCGTTCTAAACATTCAAAATAATGTTGCACAATGTCTTGAGATGCGCTACAAAAATAATTCTTGGTTTTGGCATCTTCGATTTGGGCATCTCAATTTCAGAGGATTAGAGTTTCTCTCCAAGAAGGAAATGGTAAGAGGATTACCTTGCATCGACCATCCCGATCAAGTGTGCGAAGGATGTTTGCTTGGAAAGCAATTCAAAATGAGCTTTCTGAAGGAGTCATACTCAAGGTCTAAAAAACCATTGGAACTCATATACACGTATGTATGTGGTACGATCAAGCAAAGTTCACTTGGTAATAATATTTCCCTTTTTTTATTGATGATTTTTCAAGAAATACATGGGTGTATTTCTTAAAGGAGAAATCAGAGGTGTTTGAGAACTTCAAGAAGTTCAAGGCCCATGTTGAAAAAAAAAGTGGACTTATGATTAAAGCAATGAGATCTGACCGTGGACAAGAGTTCACATCAAAGGAATTCCAGAAGCGTTGCGAAGATAATGGAATCCGACGATAGCTGACGGTGCCTAGATCACCTACCAAAATGGAGTAGCAGAAAGGAAGAATAGGACAATTCTTGAGATGGCGAGGAGCATACTCAAAAGTAAGAGGCTACCAAAGGAGTTTTGGGTGGAAGCAGTTGCATGTGTGGTTTATCTATCAAATCGATCTCCAACAAAAGTGTGTGGAAAAAACACCACAAGAAACATGGAGTGAAAGGAAGCCTGGCATTTCCCATTTAAGAGTGTTTGGAAGCATTGCTCACGTACACGTACCGGACGAGAAGCGAAGCAAGTTAAGTGACATAAGTGAGAAAGTCGATTAAATAGTATATGATCATATACTTGGAGAAGGTTTCGCAAAAGATTCGTGGAATTTGTTGAAAGAAGTATATGGAAAGAATGAAACAAAAATAATAAAAGAAGACAACTCGATTGATGAGAAAGAGGAATAGATGAATAGTGTGAAGGAGAACGATGTTGAGAAATTAATGAAATTTGAGGAGGAAAATTGAAAGAAGAAGGAAAACACGTAGATGATGAAAAGGAAAAAGATGAAGAAAAAAAAGTAATCGAAGATGACGTCAATGATAAAGAGTACGAAAGCAAACAAGATAAAAATGAAGAAGATATAAATCAATGAGATGAAATTTAAGAGCTTAAAGGAGATTTTAAATATGAGCAAAAATATGAAGAAATGGAAACAAAGAATGTTAAGGAAATAGAGATAGAAATGGTCAAAGAGTAAGCCAATGTGGAAAGCGATGAATTTTATCATCATGAAAATAAAGAGATGAGCAAAACTTATATAATTTTGAACAAACTTACTTTTCAAGTAATGTTTTCTAAAATGACATGCAAAAGTGAAATTTGGAAAGCATACATAGAAATTGGATTGGTCAAAAACTGCAAGAGCGAAGTTATGAAAGTATGTAAAGATAAAATATACGACTCATTCAAAATTTATGGTACTAAAACAAGACGGATTTTAGAAATCTTAATTTATGGAATATTCTATTGTGATGAAGAAGGACGAAATGAAAGGAGTAAAACAAGAATCCATGAACTTGCATTGAAGATCTCGACGTTTGGTAAGAAGGTCAATGCAATGAAGAAAGTTTGGATAATACCTCTATTCCTACCGAAACATGTGAAATACGAAGATCTCAAGCATTACTTGGTACTACAAAATCAAGCTTACAGGGGATGTTGGAAATAAACTTAATTTTGCAATCTAGATTTTTCATATAAGAAATATCTAGAATATTTAGGAGATATTTATGGACTACTATATTTGAAATTGTAAGAGAGAATATTTAGGAGATATGAATGGAGAACCATTAGGTTAAGTGAATCTTCACCATTTGTTTGAGGTGTAAACACCTATAAATAGAGGTGGATTCATTCATCTTGGATGTAAGAAAGAAGAGAAAAAACGTAAAAAAAAATATGAACTTTTGTAATAAAGTTTAATAATAAAGTTTTTTTTTCTTATATGGAATTTTTTTCCCTCCAACCTCTTGTCTATCTTCTTTTAAAATCAAATCTATTTGCTATTGAAGAAAATTTTCAACAAGATCATGTTGGATTATGTTTAAATCTTATAAACATGGTTTTAAATCTCCTATATATCGCCCGAGATCTCCTCCGAGATCTCATTTTCACACTTAAACGAGACGAGACATCAAATCTCCTCCATATCTCCCTCGACACTCATCTCGTCTGAGATATTCAAATCTCACCCGAAATATGGATTTAGATCTCACCTGAAATTATACATTTTTCTTATTTTTCATAATATTTTTTATTTTCATATTGATTCAAAAGAAACTACTCAATCCAATTATAAATTATCAACTTCTTAAACATATTCTTTACTTTTTATCTTAATGAGTCATAACGAAAGGTTTTACTTCTTTATTATGTTCAAATAAAAGGATATTATTCAATCATTACCAAATCAATTAAGCTAATCAAGCTACTACTCTTCTAATTTATTTTTTCCATGTAAATCAAGTATGTTATCATTTTTATTTTTACTAAAAAAGTTATAACCGTTAAATAAATTTTTGAAACATCAATTTTAGACACATAAGTACATTCGAGATATTCCCGAGATGCATTATAAGACCCGAGATGTCAATCCGAGATGTACATCCGATATATACTCATCTCGTCCGAGATCTCCCCCGATACGAGATAACTTGTGTAAAAATTCCGAGACGAAATGTGACCGAAATCCGATATTTAAAACCTTGCTTATAAAACAATGCATAGTTTGGAATCGATAAATCTGACTTGGTTGTTCTCGGGTCTAGTGGGATCGGGTATGTATTCAACCCGGTGGGTCTAATAGCCACTCATAAATACGCATATTGTTACACTCTTATATTTTACTCTTCCCAATGGTAAACACTGTTACAAGATATTTGATCATGCAAGTCAATCTATGTAAAATACAGGTATTCCCTACGATAACATATTTCTTTGAACGACACTTGTATAAATTAATTCAAGCTTATGAGTTTTCACTTTGAATCGCACTTTAAACTATGTATAATATGCGAAAAAGATTATAAGTTATTGTTCATAAACCTTCAACCTTCGTTGAAGTTGTGACTTCGCCACAATCGAATTTTCTAATTATGCCACTAACCACACCCACGGTTTTCCATCCAAACTTGTAGTGGGAGACTTTATTTCATCAAATCAATGCACACATTCATACAATACGTGATAGCCTACATGGAAAATACAAACTTTCTTGGATGTAAGAAAGAAGAGAAAAATGTAGAAAAATATATATGAACTTTTGTAATAAAGTTTAATAATAAAGTTTTTATTTCTTATATGGAAAAAAAATTGTTTTTTTCTCCAACCTTTTGTCTATCTTCTTCTAAAATCATATCTATTTGCTATTGACGAAAAATTCCATCAAGATCATGTTGGATTATGTCTAAATCTTATAAAATAGTGCATAGTTTGGAATCGATAAACCTGACTTGGCTGTTCTCGGGTCTAGTAAGATCGGGTAAGTATTCAACCCGGTGGGTCTAATAGCCACTCATAAATACGCATATTGTTACACTCTTAGATTTTACTCTTCCCATTGGTATACACTGTTACAAGATATTTGATCGTGCAAGTCAATCTATGTAAAATACAGGTATTCCCTACGATAACATATTTTTTTGAACGACACTTGTATAAATTAATTCAATCTTATGAGTTTTCACTTTGAATCGCACTTTAACTATGTATAATATGCGAAAAAAATTAGAGGTTATTGTTCATAATCCTTCAACCTTTGTTGAAGTTGTGACCTCACCAAATTCGAATTTTTTAACTATGCCCTTAAAGCACATGATGTATGGGACATAGTTGAGAAAGGCTACACGGAACAAGAGAATGAAGATAGTCTATCTCAAACTTAAAAGAATAGTTTGAAAGACTCAAGGACGAGAGACAAGAAAGCTCTGTCTAATCTATCAAGCATTGGATGATGATACTTTTGAGAAAGTTTCAGGATCAAAGTCAGCCAAAGAAGCATGTGAAAAGCTTCAAAACATCTTACAAATAATCCGATCAAGTCAAAAAGATACGTCTTCAAACTTTAAGAGGATGTTTGAAACTTTGCATATAAAAGAAGGTTAACTTGTTTCTGATTACTTCTCAAGAGTTTAATGGTTGCTAGAAACGGTGAGAAGTTAAATGATGTAAGAATTATGGAGAAGATTATTAGTTCATTAGATCAAATGTTCAAACATATTATCGCCATCATCGATGAGACAAAAAACTTGGAGGCCATGACAATGGAGAAACTTCTTGGTTCATTGCAAGCTTATAAAGAAAAGAAAATGAAGAAGGAAGAGATTATGGAGCAAGTACTCAAGACACGAATTGATTCAAAAAAGGAAGAAAGCAATTGAAGCCAACAAAGACGAGGTTGTGGTCAAGAACGAGGCAAAGTCATGGATATGGACACATACGACGTTGGATATCCAATAATGACGACAACAATGACGACAACAAACAAACAGGAGAAAAATCAACAAGAGGTCGTGGAAGAGGAAATTCAAAGTCAAGGCATAAAAAGTCAAGCGTCAAATGCTGCAATTGTGAAAAATTTGGACATTATGCTTCTGAATGTAGAGCTCCAAACAACAATAAAATTAAAGAGAAAGCCAACTACATTGAAGAAAGAAGTCAAGAAGATGGTACTTTACTACTGACTTACAAGGAAAATGAAAGAGATGAAGATAATCAATGGTACCTAGATAGTGGTACAAGCAACCTATGCGCGGAAGAAGAAGCATGTTTGTGGACTTGATGAATCGATGAAGGGAAACATGGCATTTGGAGATGAATCCAAAGTGGAGGTGAAAGGTAAAGGAAATGTTCTCATTCGATTGAAGAATGAAGATCACCAATTCATTTCCAATGTTTACTATGTGCCGAACATGAAGAGCAACATCTTGAGCGTAGAACAACTCTTAGACAAAGGTTATGATATTCGATTAAAAGATAAAACCTTTCTATAAGGGACGGTGCAAGTAACTTCATTGCTAAGGTGCTGATGACAAAAAATAGTGTTCGTTTTCAACATTCAAAATAATGTTGCACAATGTCTTAAGATGCGCCACAAAAATAATTCTTGGCTTTGTCATCTTCGATTTAGGCATCTCAATTTCAGAGGATTAGAATTGCTCTCCAAGAAGGAATGAAAGTGACTGCTATGCTATAGGATCGAGTAATATGGAGTATAATAAATAACTAGAAAATAACTGTAAAATAATAATAGCAGTAAAATGACACCAGAGGTTTTTATACTGGTTCGAACTCTCGTTCTATGTCTAGTTCCAGACTCCTTCTGGAATTATAGCTAGCAACCCTCACTTACCCGGAGGAACATGTATTACATCGCCTGAGCAACCGAACAGGACTTTGACCACCTGAGCAACAGAACCAGACTTGACCGCCTGAGCAACAGAACATGACTTGACCGCTTGAGCAACCGAACATGACTTCCTTACAAACTGGATTTAACTTGACTTTGTATGTTCTGAATAACACGAATTTGTCACTTGTAGTACACCCTTCCTATAATCTTATCCTCAAAGTAGATGTGTATATTTGTGTGTGTATGAAGAATAGGAAGTTTAACATTGCTTGAAGAGTATGAAAATGAATACGTAAGCAATGATTGTATGAAAGCTTGTAGATATTGAACTCAAGAATGCTAAGTGCTATAGATCAAAAGAGAATAGAAAATTAGGTGATTTGAATCTATAAATCTTGAGTGTATATATAATGTGTGAGGAGATATGACTGCTGGAAATAGATATCTATCAAAATCCAAGAAATGCAACCTTCCATGAAGAAGAAACCTTTTGGTGAAAAGAAGTGTCTCTTGGAAAATATGACAGTTGCAGTATTCAATCGACTGAACTTGCTTAGTCAGTCGACTGAATTTTAACGTGCACAAAAATTTGCACATTGTCAGTCGACTGACCTAAGTAGTTCAAGCGACTGTATACTGTATATTAAAAAAATTTCAAACAGCATCAGTCGACTGACATATAGTATTCCGTCGACTGAATATTGTTTTTCCAATGCACTTATAACCTTATGTGTGTGTATGAAAGTTTTATAAAACGTAGGCAAGTTTCGTAAATGAAATTTTGAGTGATGAGCTTTGATCATAGACTTTAACAAAATTCTATACTAGACTGTGCACTTATTGACTCTAGTTACATTAATATCAATACGAACCATATTTGAGTTGATAAGTCCGGATTTGCCATAGTCGTAGATTCGTGAACTTTCATCCCTTGTCAGCATTCAAAACCTTATGATCCAACAAGGAAATGGTAAGAGATTACCTTGCATCGGCCATCCCGATCAAGTGTGCGAAGGATGTCTGCTTGGAAAGCAATTTAAAATGGGCTTTCTAAAGGAGCCATACTCAAGGGCTAAAAAACCATTGGAACTCATACACACGGATGTGTGTGGTCCGATCAAGCAAAGTTCATTTGGTAAGAATAACAATTTCCTTTTTTTTACTGATGATTTTTCAAGAAATACATGGGTGTATTTCTTAAAGGAGAAATCAAAGGTGTTTGAGAACTTCAAGAAGCTAAAGGCCCATGTTGAAAAGGAAAGTGGCCTTATGATTAAAGAAATGAGATCTGACGGTGGAGGAGAGTTCACATCAAAAGAATTCCAGAAGCATTGTGAAGATAATGGAATCCGACGATAGCTGATGGTGCCTAGATCCCCTAGCAAAATGGAGTAGCAGAAAGGAAAAATAGGACAATTCTTGAGATGGCGAGGAGCATACTCAAAAGTAAGAGGCTGCCAAAGGAGTTTTGGACGGAAGCAGTTGCATGTGCGGTTTATCTGTTAAATCGATCTCCAACAAAAAGTGTGTGGGGAAAAACACCACAAGAAACATGGAGTGAAAGAAAGCCCGACATTTCACATTTAAGAGTGTTTGGAAGCATAGCTCATGTACACGTACCAGACGAGAAGCGAAGCAAGTTAGAAGACATAAGTAAGAAAATCGATGAAATAGCATATGATCATATACTTGGAGAAGGTTCCGCAAAAGATTCGTGGAATTGTTGAAAGAAGTATATGGAAAGAAGGATAAACAATAATAGAAGAAGACAATACGATTGATGAGAAAGAGGAAAAGAAGAATAGTGTGAAGGAGAACGATGTTGAGAAATTAATGAAGTTTGAGGAGGAAAATTGAAAGAAGAAGGAAAACGCATAGATGATGAAAAGGAAGAAGATGAAGAAAATAAAGTAATCAAAGATGATGTCAATGATGAAGAGTACGAAAGCAAACGAGATAAAAATGAAGAATATATAAATCAAGGAGATGAAATTTAGGAGCTTAAAGGAGATTTAAAATATGAGCAAAAATCTGAAGAAATGGAAACAAAGAATGTTAAGGAAATAGAGATAGAAATGGTCAAAGAGTAAGCCAATGTGGAAAGCGATGAATTTTATCATCATGAAAATAAAGAGATGAGCAAAACTTAAATAATTTTGAACAAATCTAATTTTCAAGTAATTTTTTCTGAAATGACATGCAAAAGTGAAATTTGAAAAGCATACATAGAAATTGGATTGGTCAAAAACTGTAAGAGCGAAGTTATGAAAGAATGTAAAGATAAAATATATGACGCATTCAAAATTTATGGTACTGAAACAAGACGGATGTTAGAAAACTTAATTTATAGAAAATTCTATTGTGATGAAGAAGGACGAAATGAAAGGAGTAAAATAAGAATCCATGAACTTGCATTGAAGATCTCGACGTTTGGTAAGAAGGTCAATGCAATGAAGAAAGTTTGGATAACATCTCTATTCCTACCGAAGCATGTGAAATACGAAGATCTCAAGCATTACTTGTTACTACAAAATCAAGCTTACAGGGGGTGTTGGAAATAAACTTAATTTTGCAATCTAGATTTTTCATATAATAAATATCTAGAATATTTAGGAGATATTTATGGACTACTATATTTGAAATTGTAAGAGAGAATATTTAAGAGATATGAATGGAGAACCATTAAATTAAGTGAATCTTCACCATTTGTTTGAGGTGTAAACAGTACTTATAAATAGAGGTGGATTCATTCATCTTGGATGTAAGAAAGAAGAGGAAAAATGTAAAAAAAAAAATATGAACTATTGTAATAAAGTTTAATAATAAAAAAAATTTCTTATATGAAAAAAAAATTGTTTTTTTTTCTACAACCTCTTGTCTATTTTCTTTTAAGATCAAACATATTTGCTATTGAAGAAAACTTCCAACCAGATCATGTTGGATTATTTCTAAATCTTATAAAACAATGCATAGTTTGGAATCTATAAACCTGACTTGGCCGTTCTCGAGTCTAGTGAGATTGGGTATGTATTCAACCTGATGGGTCTAATAGCCACTCATAAATACGCATATTGTTACTGTTACAAGATATTTGATCATGCAAGTCAATCTATATAAAATACAGTTATTCTCTACGATAACATATTTTTTTGAACGGCACTTGTATAAGTTAATTCAAGCTTAAGCGTTTTCACTTTGAATCGCACTTTAAACTACGTATAATATGCGAAAAAGATTAGAGGTAATTGTTCATAAATCTGGAACCTTGGTTGAAGTTGTGACCTCGCCGTAGTCGAATTTTTTAACTATGCCACTGACCACACCCACAGTTGTCCATCCAAACTTGTAGTGGGAGACTTTATTTCATTAGATCAATGCGCGCATTCATACAATATGTGATAAAGACAAGTCTAACATGATTTTGGGTTAGGACAACACATTATATAGGGCCAATATACCAAAGTATTTAGGTAAATTATATTTTGTGAATCGTGATAAAGAAACTGAACTAATGTAATAAAACCCGTAACTTTGTGGTTTGTTATGTTAGGTGCTTCTAACAGTAAATAATTGGCTAAAAGCCCAGTCAGTCTAATTTTATGTATGTAAATTATTTTCTTTTGCTTCAAATGGGGCAACCAAATTCAAGGGATGCTTTTCTTATATCCCAAGGAAGGGTCAGTACCACTACAAAAAAATAATGAATTAAAGACTGACAAATTCAGTTTTTAATTAAATAATTCAGTCCCTATATAAATTTTAAAGACAGATTAAATACTGATCTTTCAGTCTTTGAAACCTAGTCGCAAAAGTTGATTTGTGACTGAAATTTCAGTCTTAAAAGATAAAGACTGCAATTCTTTTTTAAGTATTGGTCGAGGCTGTATTCTTAAGACCGAAACATGGTCTTTGATCTGTCTCAAATTTTGCATAATTTAAAGATTAAACGTGTGCACTGGTCAATTTAATTTTAGCTTTCAAATTCCCTTAAATCATGAACATGAATAAACATAATGAAGTAATATACAAAAACACAATACACTTTTTTTTACTATACAGTGAAGTTTAAGATACAAGCGAATTCATAATGTGACAAGATGATTGCTTTCTTATTGAACACTACATTAGAGTAAAAAACCATTTCTGTTACAAATCGAATCTAGCAAAATATCCGAACCTAATTAAATGTGGAGCTATCCCATTCTCAACTTTTATAGTATCGTTGAACATGTCGCTGCTACCCTCTTAAATCGGTCCGTTGAGGATTTTGAAAATCTCAATTCTAGTATCTATATTGGATTGCAGTAAAGATTATAATGGTTCTTAAGAGCAACGCCTTAGTCTGTAGGCATACTTCAGTAGCGCATCTTCAAGTTGTAGTCTTTCACACAATGCATATTCTCCTCCTTTTGACTTAAATTCATTGCCTTGCCTTAAATCTTCACTACCGGCAACCTCTTTTTCTTTTTTCTCATGAGATCCCTCTTTATCTAAATCAGATTAGGCTCTAACTCTTCAAGTTGCATGGCTATATGAGGGAGGGAGCGACTATCGCGTTCTGGGGTAGTGGTTCTGGTTGCGGTTGATGGTCGCGGAGTCAGGTGCGGATTGGTGATAAGGGGTTGGTTGAGTTGGATTGATGATGGTGGAGAATGACAGTGGAGGGAGGGGCTTGGTTATCGCGGGTCTGGTGGTTGGTCAGAGTGGATGCGATGGGAAGAAGGAAAAAAATATTGCCTGATTTAAATTAAAGATTAGTGGGTGAGCACAATCGATGATGGGGAAGTTGCTGTGCGGAGCATGAATTAGTGGGTAGAGTAATTGTTGTCTATTTAAATTTGAGATTAATTAACAATTAATTTTAACTAACCTTAAATTATATCACTTGGATTACCAAATGCTGTCATGTTTTTTTTAGTTTAGACGCTTTTGCCTAGCTTCTATGTTTTATTTTTCTTTGTGGTTTGGAATCATTGTTTTCCATTTAGCTGTTCTGTGCATATGCAGAACACCTGATCTCTTCTTATATATACACTTGCACGATCCAGTATAATGCCGACTAGCTTTGCTAAAAAAGTAAAATAAATGAACCTCGTTCCACAAATGTTTACCCATGCGAAAATTACTTTAATACTGAATTAAATACAGAAATTCAATAACTAATCAGTTTCAAATATTAAAAACAGGTTAGTAACTGAATTTCAGTTTTTAATTTTTGATACTAAAGACTGAATTTTACAGTCATTGACCAGTCATTAGTTAAAGACCGAAAATTATCGGTTTTTAAATTTCAGATTGTATATGGATGTTTTTTTTGTAGTGTACTAAAGATACGCATAACTTTCAAATCCTTTTTGTGTCATGAATACATAGAGAAGATTTGATTTTCAAGACCAACGAACGGCCATTTCAGCTAATTACACTGAAACCAGCTATGGACAGGAAACAAGAATTAGCTAAATAAATGAAAGTAGGGGCCTATCTGCCAAGGTAAATATCAAATTTGTTTTTTATAACTACTCCTAGTCAAAACCGACATTTGAGACTGTCCAGCACTTAAATAACTATGACAGCTACGTACGATAATAACAGTGAAGGCCTGTATCTTAAGAATTAAATCAGCATTGAGTAATCAGTTGCAAAACATTTTATTATCATTTTAATTCCTCTAACAAATTATACAAGATTTAAGATACCAGCCGTCAGTCATGAAATTTCACTATTGCATGTAAAGCTAGAAACGCAGATCTTATTAAATCTACGCGCAAGTAAGTCCTACGCAAGTTACATTAACATGCTGAGTGTCAAAATGGGATTAGGCGTCCATCCTTGGAAATTCTAGAGAGTGCAAAGTTGGCAAACAGTCGATAAATTTTAGTGTCACTGTAGATAGAATTGAAGAGGACCGAAGTAGCTTGATACCGATGAAGACGGTTTGCGAATCGTAGCTTGGAAGCGAAAGATATCGCATATTGAAGCAAAAAGGTGTCATGAGTCAACTGTCTAAGTTAGGTTCTCAAATGTCGAGATGGGTGTCAGACGTTTGAATCACATTGTAGACCATTCCAAGAGTTCACGGTGCATTTTAGACGTTTTCATATGTCTGAAATTGAGAGCGAGACGTCTGGGTATAAAATTCAGACGTTTGACTGCTGCTTTGAAGACAGTTTTGTCCATGCTATTGTGTAACATTTGTTGTTGTTTCAAGGGGCAAAGTTGGTATTTATCATTCAGTTTTTCATCATATAAAAGACTATTTCCAGATCTGAGAAAATAAAAAGGGGTTCATTCAAATAGCAAACCTATTCTACATCAAATTTTCTTCAATTCTTAATCTCCACACATCAAATTCAATAGAATTTTAAGTGATCATCATAAACAGTCTCTTGTACTCTTTTATTATTAATAAAAATGCTCTCTACAATGGATGTACACTAATACAATGCTAGTAGAACCACTATAAATCTTGTGTCTGATTTAATTTCATTATTGATATTATTGCTTGCTTGTGATTGCAATTTTGTTTTATTTGGATTGATTTGTGATTTGGGAGTTGAGGTACCGATTACTTATTTTTGCGAATCTTTCAACGATTTTGCTTTTCTGCCACGTTGAAGTTTGGATTTAGAGTGGTCTTGGGTTCGAATTTCATAACATTTTGTACCAGAGCATTGGATTTTGTAAGGTGTTTGTGAAAATGCCATAATCAGAAAATATCTCGGATAGGCCCTCGATGGTTGGTCTAATTAATGTAGCACCGTATGTACGTGGATCGTATGCAGTTTCGAGTTCACAATTGATTATAGACAAGTGGAAAGGTGATAGTGGTTTCGAAAAATGGCAATGCAAGATGAAAGCAGTTCTTTGACGGAATTGTGTGCATCGGGTTGTGTTTGATATGCATTTGTTGTCGATGGACATCTTTGATGTTCAGAGAGAGGAAATTGAAGAGTGGACAGTCACTGCACTTCAAATTGCTATAGATGAGAATGCAATCTCCAAATTAGTGGTGAGGCCACCGCTAAGTACATTTGGGGATAAGTTGGAGGAATTGTATATGAAGAAATCACTAATTAATCGTTCGATTTTGTTGCATACATTGTTCACCTATAAGATTAAGGTGAAAACTTCGCTAAAGGCATACTTGAATACATTTGATCGGTTGCTAATGAAGATGAAGGAAGTAGACTTAAAGATTGAGAAAGAGCAAAAGACAATAATCTTGTTCTGTTCGTTGTTGGACTGTTATATGGGTTTCTCAAATAGTTTGATCTATAGCATGGATACTTTGACCTTTAGTGATGTTAAAATGGGCCTTCTTAGCGAGGAGTTGCGGGATCAAATGAAGGAGTTGAGTGATAGCAGTAGTGGTCACGGTTTGTTTGTGCAGAATGAGAGAAATGAGAAGGTAAAGTGGAATCATGGGCATTCTAAATCAAGGAATCCCGATTGAAGAGAAAAGTCAAAGGATAGAAATAATAAGTGTATTATTTGCAAGAAACCCGATCATTGGAAGAATGAGTGTCCAGACAAGAATAAGAAGAAGGAAGTAGGATCTTCATCGATGGTGGTAGAAAGTAGAGTTGGTGAGGTAAAAGAAATGTATGGACGGCGGTAGCATCGGATGGTTCAGGTGATGAATGGGTACTCGATTCGGGTGTGTCTTATCATATGACGCCTAATAGGAATTGTTTTTCCTCTTATGTCGAGAAGGAGAGAATTTCAATTGTTATGGGTAATGGTGCTATTTGTACTTCAATGGACATTGGTTCCATGCGAATTTGGATGTTTGATGGAGTAATTTGTACACTCACTAATGTACGTTATGTTTCAGGTCTTCGAAAACCTCTCATCTCGTAGGGGAAATTGTATTCTTCGGGATGTAAAAGCACAATTAAGAGAGATAACTTATGGGTTTTCTAACAACCCATCTCGAAACGGACCTAATTTTTGACTCAATACAAGTCCATCGAACCTTAGACCCATTTCATAGTTGGTTGTTGGTTGATAAAATTGATACAGTGAAAAATATACATAGCTATCTATCTATGCTATCAGAATCTCACAGCGGAAATGATAAAATATAATATCAGAAATTCTACCCATTTTATAAAAAATCAAATCTCAAAAACATAACATAACATCCCAATATCTGTAATACAATATCTCAAAATAAAAACATCATATCCAAAATGGGTACATCAAAATATATCAAAACATAAATAGATAAATAACTGCCATAAGTCATCGCCTCAGCCTTCAGCCTCTCAATCAGCATCATCTCACTTAATCTACGTGTTGTAATAAGGAGGGGGTCAGAACAACAATGTTTGTTGAATGAAAATCTCAAGTCTTACCATAATAGTACTTGGGTAGTATTATTTAGATAAGTAATATGTCGTACGCAACATATACTATATCCTATATAAGATACCTCTAACTATAAGCCCTAAAGCTATTCCAGAGGGACGAGATCAAGGGAACTCAAGGAAGAGATTAAGGGAAACTAAAGCAATATCAAATCTCAAGTCCAACAACAAATCTAAGGTGAATAATACATGAACCATCCATATTTTCTTATTCTTGACTTTAGTTTTGGGTAGTATCTGAATTATATTGATGATTTTTGCCAACTTATGGTGTTTAATCATTGTTTGGATAGAATAATGATTTATGGATTTTGAAGAGATTATTTGAAAGGGTTTTAAGGGTAAAACCTAAGTTTTTATTCTTCAAATGCTTTGATTTTTTGATATGTTATATGGATTTTTCATTTCATAGTTTTCCGAGTTAAAATAAATATTTTATGAATTTCCTAAGGTGGAAATTGAGTTTATTCGGGTTTTAATCATTAAATACATATTTTGATCCCAAAATTTTATGTGAGGAAGGAAACATTAAATACGAATTTTTATGTTTTTTTGGATTTTTCCCAAGTGATTATGATTTATTGTGAATTTATTATGCTAGATGAGCATTTAAATTAATAATTAATTAAGGATTTTAATTAATTAAATTTGAAAATTATTTTAGAACTTCAAAAGTGTATGCGGCAGTATTTCTGAAAAGAATTGGAAAAGATATTATTTTATTCATTATAAATTGGACAAGAGTTGTGATTTGGTGATATGAAATTGCTTTCATTAGTAATAAATCAGTTTTTATGATAATTACGATAATGTCATGCCGCTTGTATCATCACCGAGCTTAAGACAATGTTGCGTCTATGAATGTTGACGTCGATAAGGAGGGAAGCATAGGATAACTACTTAGGTAGTTATGGAATGTTTCCAACAAATTCGATGTGGGCATTGGCAGCAGATCATTGACGACATTGCATTCTCACGATTTATTTAAGTGTTTTAAATGATGTCGCATACCTTCACTTCAAATATTTTCGATACCAAATTATTTATGCTGCCTATGTTAACTTCAACCCTATATATATGTTTAGTGTCATAGTAGCCAAAGTATGCTATGTTAATGGTTTAGATAACGACGTCGCCATTCATCAAAGTCGGCGACCTTATGTACCGAGGTTTTATTCTTCATTGCTTTTGGCAGCGATGTCGCGCTGCATCAATGTCACGTTTATTACTTCAACACCGATTAAACTAGGATATATATAAACTTAAGACGAGTTTTAAAAGCGGTGTAGCCTATGTTTTAAGAAGGTCGATTACCTTATGATTTCGGCAGTTAGCCACATGTTTTACAAATTTAACTTTTGTTTTATAACCTTGGAGAGAGGTTCACTAGTGATTAGTATGACGTGAACGCCGTGTATCTTTTTATTAACGGCGGTGAGCCATAAGTTTTACTATATCGACATTGTTCATTGGGAATACCAATGCGTATAAATTTCGACATGCTATATGTTTAATGACTTTGACATTAATCATTGGGGATACCAATGTATTTTATTTTATAAATTTCAACATTAACTATTGGGGGATGCCAACATATTTTGCTCAGTGAATTTGACACGGTACATTGGGGACACCAATGCATAAGGTTTGAGATGTTATAAGTTAAGGGGTATGCAATCTAATTGCGGACACCAATAGATATAATTTGAACATGTTGGTTAAACATGAATTAAATTGATAAGTGATGGGTTCATAGTTAACCGAGGAAAACTATGGAATGTCAGATGGATAGTCCACATCATGCTAGAGATGGACAGTCTCTATATGATTGATGAAGGGTTATTAGTCATCCTATGACAACTATAGGATGTGTGATAGATAGTCCAAATCATTTTAAATAAAAGGAATATGTATGATGGGTAGTTCGCATAATTTAATTAGTTAAACCATGTGTGATGGGTAGTCCGTGTGGTATGGGATGGGTAATCTAGAAACTGTTTACATGTGAGATGGTAAGTCAACTTTAATATAAAACAGGTAGTCAGATTAAAATAAGACCGATAGTCGGTTTAAATTATAATGTGTATTCATTTGAAATTTAAGATGGATGGTCTAATAAGATGGGATGGGTAATCTAGTATATGAAGTATAACTATAATGTAATTTTCTATGTTCTAACCATTATGGATGCAGGAGCACAATAAATGGTTAATATTTTATGGTTAAGGTACTAGTAAGGGGATAACCCATTCCGCTTAGCAGCGTTGTCTCACTAGATATTTATTAGTTTGAGATGGTAGGTTATTATTCACACCAGACAGTTGTTTGATCCAAAGTTTTTGTTTTTCCTCTTAAACTCTCGAGTACTCATTTGAGTAGGTCGGGAGTATGGGTTTTCAGGTCCCGTTAGACGAATAAGCTTTCGAAGACGTGCAGGAGGAAATCTAACTATTAGAAGGTTTATCTATTTCCTCTGTGTTTGTCTGTATGGATGTAAATGCAAAGTTGTATTATTCCTAATATTTGACTTTGATCGACCAAGGAGGCATCTTCATATGTCGCTCTTGGAATATTTTGTAATATAGATATTTTCTTTGAATGTAGGTTTAGAAGTGGATGTGTAATGAATGTGAAAATGTTAATTTGAAATGTGATGAAAGTTGTTAATGGAAAAGTGTTTGAAAATTTGTATATTCATGTGTTTCTGATATTATCAATATGATTAACATAGCCGCATTTTGTCACCATAAATTAATACTTTGGATGACTACAGCATCCACGGCGCTTAGTTTTGGGCCTCAAAATAGGGGATGTTATAGTTTGGTATCAGAGCATAGGTTTATGTAAAAGGTTAAAAGGTTTTTGAAAAGATAATCCTAATGAACCAGAGAATAAGATTGGGATGTGGGATAACACTAAAGTAACGTACTTGTATTTGCTATATATAAGTATGTATTCTATCTCTCTTCCCCCTCTCCCTTAGACAGTTCTTCTGTATCTTACTAAGGCTCATATGGAGATTATGATAAAGGATATGGAAGCAAGAAATGGAAGAGTGAATCTAGGTAGCGGAAGCACCATAACAAATGGAAGTGCTCAGCCCAACACCAAAAGGAATCAAGGTCGATAGGAAAATGCTAATCAAAATGCAAATGCCAATATAGGTGCTGTGACCTGACCAGTAGATATAGGGGCTATGTATCAGTTCTTCGTCAATCCTATGCAAGCTGGAGCAACTAGAGGAAATGCTGCTAACTTGGGATGGTTGTGGGCAAGCAGAATGTGAAATGCTTTAACTGCAACTAGGAGGGGAATTATAAGAAAAAATGTCCAGAAGCATCCAAGGGTAATAAAGGAAAGGTGCTTGCTCTAGAGCCATCTGCATTAAGACCGACTATTGTTGAGAAAGGGAAGACCGTGATGGAAGGTATGCTTTTGATTTATAGCATACCGGTTAGAGTATTATTTGATACTGATGCATCGCATTCATTTATCTCTCAATGTTTGGTAGATAAGTTATGTTTAGAACCACCATACCTTGTTCGTAACAACCCGCATATTTCACGATTATATATTTAAATATTTTATTTAATTATAGCATCGTTAATCGAATTAATGTCCAAAATGTTACTTTTTGTAAACAGTCGAATTGGGACTTGAGACCACTTTCATTGAGTTCAAAATGGCGTTTACGACCTTTTTGAGTATAAACATCGATGTGTTTGGAGTTGAGTAGAATTTTGATATTTTCATTTGGGACTTTGGGTTTGGGTTTCAGCCCACTAAGAGAACCCAACCCCTCTACTTAATAACTCCCACTCCAACCCTCTACTCTTCATTCGTTTCATTTCCAATTTCCTAATACTCAAGCCCTAAAAGAAAAATGGGGGAAAAGAAAAGAAATTAAAATTCCTAAGCCCTAGATTCTTAGGAAATTCAAGATCCAAGCTCCAAAATCAAAGAGAAGCTTAGGTAAGCATCCTCTTCTTCTTCTCCATCTCAATCTCTCTCCAATTTCAGAAATTTCCTATAACCTAACTTAGGAAATATTTGCTTATGATCTTAGATTGGAGCTTCTAGAGTTGAAGTTGAAGAGTAGTTGATCTTTCCTTTGTTTTTGAGCTTCTCATTCGTTGTTTTTGGGTTTAAAGGTGAGTTTTTGAACTCACATCTACGTTTATAGCTTTCATTATTGTTAGGTATGAATTCCTAACATCTATTTCATGTTCATTTGCTATTGATTTGAATTGATTTGGTAAATTTTCCAATTTTTTGTATTTTGAAGACAAAATCTTCAATGATCCTACCTTGGATATTTGGACATGTTGTTTGAGGTATATCAAAGAGCCTATAAGGCTGGGTTGTCGCTTGGCATAATTCCCTAGCCTCTGTCGCTCGTCCGATCGCTTCCGGTTTGGATTTTTGCCTATTTTGGGCTAGGCTGATTTTTGCCTAGCAGGAAATTTCAGACGTTTGGAAGGAAATCCAGACGTCTGGTTGAAAAATCTAGACGTCTAGAATTGGCCCCTAGAAAAAGAAAAAAGGCAGAGGAAAAATCTAGACATCTGGAAATCCAACCAGATGTCTGGTTAATGGTTCAGACGTCTGGTTAGTAATTTCAGACATCTAGATCTGTGCAGTTTTGCATATTTTGGCTGTTTTTGAGTGGATTTCCAATTTTTATCGATTTTTGTTGATCCGGTTAGTTGTTGTCAATTATTATCGACTTTAATGACTTCATTTATGGATTTTTGGGAATATCCATTTGATTGGGATTTGATATCGATTTTTATGGTTGGAATTCACGTCGTCGAATGTGGATTTTTGGTGATAGATTGTTTACAATCATTTCTGTGTTTTGTCACTTTAAAATACAAAGGTTTCTATACTAGTAGTAAATACTCAAACTCTTTCACAAAAATGATTTCTACATTACTTAAAGCTTGTTTTTAAAACCGTTTTCCAATCTATTAGTATGTATAAACCTTTACCTCATTCGTATGAGAAATCTAATTAAACGGCTTAGCAAAACAAGTGGTATGAAACGCTTGCGTTTACTTCATTGGTTAATTCTTGGACTTGTTCGATTGAAATCTCATGACAATCTTCGAGTGGAAATCTATAATTTGTTCGTAAATATTTAAGTTAGGCCAGTGGTTATGGGACATGAAGCTAAACTCATTTATTTACTAGCTTAGTGTAATTTACACTTATCGATCAATGATGATCCTTTGGTGATTTAAACTAGCAATGTGCGATGTCTCTTTGTCCATAAATGGGGGACTATACCCTGTTAGGAGGAGCTTCAGCTCATAGGAGGATCTTTGGCTCATAGTCCGCAAAGGGGGACTATACCCTGTTTGGAGGAGCTTCGGCTCTAAGGAGGAGCTTTGGCTCATAGTCCACAAGGGGGGACTATACCCTGTTTGGAGGAGCTTCGGCTCATAGGAGGAGCTTTGGCTCATAGTCCGTAAGGGGGGACTATACCCTGTTTGGAGGAGCTCCGGCTCATTTTATGGGATAGCAACCCATATTTGATACACGTGTTGGTGAGTTTTCATGCTCCCATTTGTGATAGGCCTTCCCCTTTTTGTGATTTCTGGATTTCTAGTTGATGATTTCTAGAATTTGTGTTTCACCAATTTTGATGATATGCATTGATAAGCTCTATCAATATTTGTGTTTTGGTGAATAATTTAAATAATATGACATTCTTTTTAGTGTTGAGAATATTTGAGATATTGTTTGATTTTTGTTGTTATCTGATGTATACTTGTCACAGTATGGCATTATTGTTATCATACGTTTTTGTCATATCTCTTATCCTATCTCATTTTATATGATATTTATAGCTAGACTGTTCCGTTTATTATTTTTCTTCTTAAATAATACTCGGGTCAGACCGAGGTATTTCAGGTGCTTCCACTTGACTTCTTATCAGGGACCATCATCTGATTTTTGGCTATATACTTTAGATTAGTAGTTTTTGCTTTTATACATTCGAGATAGAGACTCCTTGATGTATACTTATTCTTTTTTCTAGCACTTGTACCTATTCTTTTGTGATGTATTGGATCTTGTATGACCACTACTTTGATGTACACTTCTATGTGTTATATTCATATATGTTTCCGGCTTTGTGATATGAATATCTGTGACTGATTTGTGTTATGCTTATTTCTATACTTGTTTCCGAAGGACACATAGCCACTGTGTAATAGCTTTGAGTTTGCATTTGATATGTCGGATTTCCTCTTGAAATGAAATGCATGTCATACTATCTGACATATCTATACTCGCACAAAGCAATTACACAGATGTTCGCTCCTCAATAGCCTTATTCTTCGCGCTAGTCGACGGCATTACCTCCTAATGTCCTTGGCTAGTGTGAGTATAGAGGTGGAGTGTCACAGCTTGGTATCGGAGCTAAACTTCAGAACAATGTATAAAAATCTAGCAAGGATCATTGTCCTAAGTCTTTCTTAGGAATCGTGCCTTAGGATTTAATTCGAGTCTTAAGACCCGTTCTATCCTATTTTCTTTTATGATGCCTTGTTTTACCAATCAAGTTTGTTTGGTATTCATTCTGAGAATAACCTGTTTCCTCTTATTTCTTTCCTTCTTTCTTAATGAAGAGAAATGGTTAGATCTGGCAGTCCTAGCGCTGGTCAATCCAGTAGTCCTTCTCTGGATGGCGTATTCATGTCTGCCCAACAACTTTTGGATCTTGTAAAGAATCAAAGGTTTATCTATGCTTTGAATAAGAACCCTAAAAAGGTTTTACCTCTGAAATTAGAAGTGTCTTTCGACCAGTTTGTAGATATCACTCTTCGACTTGAAGAGGCCGATAAAGAAAGTGATGTTAAAGTTGTGGGTGCCAAACAAAACTTCAACATTAACAAAAAGAGGCATATTAAGTTCAAAAGCCCTAATCCCAACATGAAAGTGTAGCAAGCAACTTCGGTAGCAAAGAATCCAATCCCTAATCGTGGAGTATGCTACAATTGTAGTTCTAAGAATCACTATGCAAATAAGTGTCCAAGTCCCCTTACTTGTCGCTATTGCAAAGGTTTGGGCCATCTTTTATCTGCATGTCCCAAACTTCCAAACAAGAAAGAGGGAAAGCTAAATGTTGTGCAAGCTCCTAGTAACACTTCTCTTGGTCAAGGTATTTATCATTCTGTCCTTGATGGCATTATTATATTTCGTGATCTTCCTAATCGAATTCTTTTGATACGGGAGCATCTCCTTCTTTTATGGTTGTGAACTGTGATCAGTGGTAGGAGGCAGGTTGTTGTATTATTGATGGAAGAACTGTTGTGGAGACAGTGGAGTATTGAGATGATGTGTATGTGGAGTATTGAAATGGTAGTTCAGTGATGAGGCAGAAAAGTGGTATGGTGGAGATAGTGATGTTGTTGTACGTGGTAGGTGTGGTTGTTGTTGTCAAGTGGCTGTAGTAGGTGGTGAACTTGTCGAAGCAGGGAGGTTGTGCAGGCTAATTTTGGTGGTGAACTGATGCAGGAAGTAGTGATGATGAGGATGGGGTTGTGAAAGTTTTTTTTTGGACTGTACTTTGTGGCAAGGAGGAGCTGTGATGTCAGAGTTGAAGGTGGTATGGTGAATGTAATTGTGGCATTTGGATGGAGTGCAACAGTTTGTGAAGATGATGTACAGAGGGTATGATAGAAAGTTGTTTGAATGTAATTGGGTATTTGATGTGCTTTGAAATTGAAGGTGGTTGAGGAGGCGTTGAAGTGGAGTTGTTTGCTTTGGATGTGCAGTGATATGGTTCGTACTGTTGATAGACAGAAGTTGTTTGCGAAGTGTGTTAATGGAAGGTTATGGAGTAGGGCAGTGACTGGGTTTGTACTGGTATGGTAGAAGGGTCTATGGTGAATGATGTATGTAGCTTTGATGGTTGCATGGTAGGAACAGGATGTTATGGGTAATTGGAAGTGTAGGAGAAGTAATGTATGGTATGTATGGTGTGGCAGTATAAGGCTGATGCTTGTGTGAAGTGGTTGTCGGCAAATATGTTTGCGATGTGTTTGTGGCAGTGTTTGTAAGGGGGAGTTATTTGAAGTGTTTGCACAGGACTAAGAGGAACAAAGACAAAAAAACAAGGGTTAGGCACAATGAAATGTATTTGCAACAGAGAGTGAACAAAGTATTAGTAAATGAACAGTGCACTTTATAGATTTGTAAATGAAAATTGTAAATTCTAGCTTAAAATTGTAAATGTAAATGAAAACAGTGCAATTCATTTTTAGTTGAAGTTGTGCTCCTTTTGAAATTTTTTTTTTTGAGAAAGAGAAATGCAAATGCTATGCAACTAGAAAGGAAAACTGTAATATCCCGGAAATTTTAACAATATCAATTTAATAATCTGTTGAATAATTAAATTGATATGGATGATCTTTGATAATAAAATTTGAATTTAATTTAATAATCTAATTAAATAAGTATCAAATATGTTATTTCCAAATAATAAGTATAATGTATTATTTTTACAAATATGAATGGATTTTAAAGACTATGGAATTGTTATTTTAAATTGATAAGTAGTTGTATATGAATATATATATAACTTAACTTTTAAATTGAATCTTAGGATTTAATTTAAATTGAATTTGAAATTTAGTTTTGAAATTCAATGGAATAAATATTTAAATTGTTTGGATTTTATAATATTTGTATAAACTTTTATTTATAAATATAATTAGTTTTTGTTTCTCTTTAAAAAGAAATATATATAGATAAGTATTTTATAAATAAAGAAAAAGGTTTAATTTACTTTTAAAATAAATAAAATAAGCAAAAATACAAATGTCATCATATTAAGCTTCATGTTAACATGTGTAATTTAAGTAACAAATCTTTGTGACAAGTGTCCTTTTATTTTTTTTTATTTTTTCTTTTAATTTCTAAATAAATCAATTACACTTATAAAAACATGCTTTCTTCATTTCCCATTCTTTTCTAATCTTCATTTTTTTTCAAAAACCAAGAGAAATCAGATTTTCTCTTTAATTCAAATCTGAACAAATCAGTACCACTTTTCAAAGTCTTCCTCTAAATCTAAAATCTGAAGTTAGAAATCAAATTGCTTCAAACCAAAATTTATACACTTCTCAAAACAAAAATCTGAAATCAGAGAATTAAATACCTCAAACAAAATCAAAGTCTGTAATCAAATCTTCCTCAAAACATAAGATCTGTAACCAAGTTACAGATCTGAAATCAAAAACTGCTTGCATTCATTTTAAATCTGGAATCAACTCAAGAAAGCCAGCCTGCAATTCTTTTTCAAAGCCTGCATGTTCTTTAGTCTGGAAGAAATTCTGGAATCTAAGCAACACACATCTCAACAAACAAGATGTTATCATGCATGCAAGACTCAGTAGCCAACATTCAGTTTAAAGGTTTCAAAATCAAAAACAGTTTTCAAAAGATAGGCTCTGTCTCCATTTTAATGGTGAGTAACTTTTAAACTTAAAATAAAATAGGATTGCATGTTGAATCTCTGTGACATATATAAGTATTGATGTATGAATAAGTGCATTCTCCTGTTTGTATATATGGATGTGGTGTATGGATGTATATGAATTCTGTTTTGTTCTGTTGCCAGACCCAAATTGTCTTTTTATCTTTTACCACTTGATTTAGTTTTATTAGGACTTAACTTATAAGTAAGTATTGTTTAATTATCATATACTAAGGTTTAAAAAGCCTAGTTAAGTCAAATTCATACCTGAGTGTCTCTGTAAACAAAAACAACAGAGACATGTTATATAAAAGTGAAAATTAGAACTTTGTAATTTATTAAGTCAGATTTATAAATTGAAAACATAAATGATAATATGATTTTTAGCATGAATATCATAGTTTTTAGTCTAGTATAATAAGAGCAGTTCTGGTTTTAACAAAAAGGGGAAAACTTGTAAATTCTGGTGATCTATTGATAGTAAAGGGCCGGGATTGTTCTTGTGGGTAGAGGAGCCATTAGAGGAGCTGGGAAAAATAGTTGATGGTGATGCAAATTCTTTTGGTAGCCGTGGTGATGGTTTCTTTCCTGTAGCCCTAGTTTTAAGTTAGGATATGAATTTGTTTCGTTTGTTTTCATTGATGGACCGAGTGTTGTAAGACTTTGGGAAATGGAAGTTTAGGTATAGACGAAGACATGGCCAGAGAATTAGTTTCTCTGATGGTCGGAATCGCGAGTACGAACTATGTTGACAGGCTTTGGAAATGTTGTATGGTTCCTGGTTTTAGATTTTAGGCTCGATTTCGAGTTCGAGCAGTGATCGAAGTAGTGATGGTAGTTTTCTGGTAGGTGGATGATCGTCGATGGGCGGAGATACTCGATGATGGCCGGAGGCGTCGATCTTGGCTGTGCACGTGCACGCTCGAGTGTATGTGCTGGTGGCAGTTTCTTTGGGGATGGAAGAAGCGAACTCGAGAATATTGTTGTTTGGCCCGGGAGATTACTCGTGTGTTTGAGGGATTGTCTCGAAGTATTTGGAGCTGGAATGAAGAACTCAGGTGATAAGGAAGGTCTCGTGATCTTTTGAGTGTTTTTGCGAGGAAGACTCGGGGAAATTAGGGTGGGGACTCGAAGCAAATAGGCTGGGTTCGAGAGTTTTAGTGTTGACAGGTTTTATACCAGTCTGTTTTGAAATTTAAATTTAAATTAAATTTTGAAGTAATATTAAGCAGTAAATCAAAGTTTGATTTATAAAGACAAGTTTAGTTTTAAACTTTAATATTAGATAATTAGTTTATGAATTTAAATGTTTAAATAGGTTAAGTGTAAATATGTTTAAATGTTAAATCTAAGAAGAAATTTGATTTAAGTTCTTTTAAAAACTTCTTAGAAAATATAAGATTTTTAATAAGTAAAAGTTTTTAAATTGGTTAAAAACTTAGTTAAAAATAAATTGGTATTCATTTTAAATACAGAATTTAAAATGGAATTTAAAAGTAGATTTGAAATGGATGTTTCAAATATGAATGGTAAATGATAACTTGTTTATCAATAAGAATAAAGTTTTATCTTAAAGTAATTAAAGATTTGTGTTCATTAAATTAATTAGGAAATTTAATGGATAATTAGATTGTTTGATTAATTAATCATTTGGATTAATTAAATAGGTAATTAAAGGTTTATACTAATTAATTAATGATTAAGATTTATTAATTAGAATAATTAAATTGTAATTAAGGATTATAAATTAGAGTATTAATTAATGGTTAGGAATTAATTAATAGTGTAATTAAATATTAATTAAGTTATGGTTAACATTTAATTAATTAAGTAATTAGAGATTAATTAATTGATTTTTAAGATTTATTAATTTAGAATTAATAAAAATTAGTATAAGTTAATTACTTAAGGAAAATAATTAAATAGTAGTTAATGAAGTCATTAACTATGGATTATTAAATAATAAATTAATAAGATTAATTTAATAGTTAATTAGATTAATCAATTTAAGAATAATCAATTATAGAATTTGTTTAAATGTAATTACTTATTGGAAGTAATTAAGAATTAATTACTTATTGTAATTAATTGAAGTTAATTTGATTTAGTTAAATTAATTAATTAAGTTTAATTAATTTAGAATAATCAAGAGATGATTTGATAATAATTACTTAATGTAATTATTAAGGTAAGATTATTTAGGGAAGTAAATAATAAGATAATTACTGGAAGTAATTAGTTGAATAAATGATTTTATTAATAGAAGTAATTTGAGTTAATTACTTTGAATAATTAATCAAGGGATTAATTAAGAAATTAATTAAGGAGTAATTAATTTAGTTTATAAAAGTAATTAAGGGTAGTTAATTACTGATTGAAGATTAATCAATGTGATTAATAAATGTTGTTTAATTAAAAGTTAATTACTTAATGTAATTAATTTAATTAAGTAATTAATAATTAATTTGTAATTAAGGATCATTAATTAATATAATTAATGATGTAATTAAGAATTGATTAATTAAGTAATAATTAATAAATGAAGTAATTAATCAATGTAATTAATTAAGGATTAATGTAATTAATTATAGTTGATTAACTTAATTAATTTTAGTTAATTAATTAATGATGTAATTAAAGGTTAATTACAATAAGTGGTTAAGGATAATTACTTTGAGTAATTAATTGAGGATAAATTACTTGAAGGAAATTAAAAGATAATTAATCAAAGATGATTAATTTAAAAAGGTAATTAGAGGATAATTAATTAATTTGTAATTAATTAATGGTTAAGTAAGAAGGATTTATAAAATGAAGCAATTAATTTAATTCACTTTAAATTAATTAGAGATGATATAAATCATTACTTATGGATGGATGATAATACTGAATGCTTTGCATTGATTGATATCTCTGATGAGATATATGCTGTATGATATGGATGTTAGTTGAATTGTGATGATAATATGGATTATCTGATAATGTTGATTATCTATTGTGAATCATCTTTCTATGTGTATAAAGATAATTGAATTGAATTGTTTTAACCTTTAAAACAACTTGGCCTTAAAAGATACGCTTTGGATTTCGATGAGACCGGGATCGGGTTTCCGTATACCGGATTTCCAGGTCTGGAGACCCGAATACCACATCGATCCAAATTAACGATAGGTCGTGAATCAAGTGAAGATGAAGATTCAGAGTGCAAGGGTTATTGTCGTTAACTCTGAGGGTGATTCCAAAACGAGTGTAACGAGATAATGCCTTCGGTTTCGTTCGAACCCGGAACGAACTTGTATGGATTGAATGCTTTCAGCACATCGTCAGGTGGACGATGAGCATTCTAAGATAGATGTGTTCTTTTTAAAGGTAATCGTGACCTCAAGCCTCATCAACCGGGAATGGCTAAAACAGGGGAGGTGCAGCAAGGTTAGTGGGTAGCACCCAAGTAGGACAAGGTTACCTCTGTCTAGATGTCCCTTTCTATTTTCGACTTAGTGGTGCGGTTGCTGATCCCAACCGTGAGGTATCTTGTGCGGGAATTATCCAGTAAGGGATGTTCCGACCTTGTGTTGCAGGGGATTGGGAGTGATCCTCGGTACGGTGATCTAGGCCACGTACTGTGACGGGCGGTACCCCGGTAGCCCTGCCATTGTATGGAATCCAAAATCCAATAAGTGCCAACGGACTTGATTGTATAACCCACTTTGTGGCTAGTATGCTGGAATTTAATAATGTAACAATTTCAGCTATTTCATATTTATTTGAAAACCCTAGACCCTATTATAATACAATCGAATTTCCTATCAAATGTTTTGGTTAGCGTAAGGTAAAAACTTACCCATGTTTATGTGTGGGAAGTCTTACGTGATACCTTTTCTTTCAAAAGGTTTTGAAGTTAAGCAAGTTTAACCTGTTACTCACACCAGACCCATGTCTGACCCAAGTTGTTTATTTCTGTTTTATAAACTCTTGGGTACTCAAATTTTTACGAGTAGCCAAGGGATTCAGGTTTAGCTTTGACGAATATTCTGGAGGAGCAATGGAGCAGGAGGCTTCGGCGTTCGTAGATATAGTATTCCGCTGTGTTGATATCTGTGATAGTGTCTTGTCTTGTATTTGAGTTGTAATGTCTAGACAGATGTTTATAACTGTCTAGTATATGCTGTGTAACTCTGTAAATTGTTGTATACTATGTAATAGTTTATGTTATTAATATAATTTATTAGTTCCGCTGTGAGATCGTTGTTGTTGTTTCTTTCTCTCTTCTCTTCTTTTCTATTTTCTACCCCTTTCTTTCTTTATAATGATCCGACTTTTCTGTGGAGAAAAAGTCGGGTTATTACAGTTGGTATCGGAGCCAGGTTGAGCGAATGCCTAAGCTTTTGGTTAAGTGAATATCAGAGCGCTAGGTTGAGTGAATACCTAGGTTCGAAAGGATTGTTCATTAGAGATAGGATCTGTAGCAACCTGTTTGAGTCTGAGTATATATATACGAGAGTACGTATTTGTTAGTTATATAAAATGATTTTATATTGTGTTAATTGATCGGTTGAGTGGTATATGGATTCTGGTCAATACGAGTAGCTAACGTTATTGATAGGGATCTCTAAACACTTGAACCAGGCCAACGGACACAATATTGTTTTAAAGAGGTAAATGAAATAATTTTACCCAGAAATAATTTCTATATAAAAAGTACCATTTTAAATATATATATATATATTTCTACCTATTTGTTGGGTTACCTGTTCGGGTTTTCCAATATAGGATATAAAGGTAGATAGGGTAGTGGTGTGTGTAACACGACTACCAATGGTTGGAGTCTGAGTATTGAGGTTGGAAGTGTATCTGTCGAGACTGTAGACCTAATACCGTCTCGAGTAAGCTTTGCTATGGTAAAGGATTTCATCGATCTCTGAAGGAAACCTTTTAAAGGTTCGGAGTTTATCTTTGAAGTTTGGATGAGTAAGGTTGAATCTGTCGGTTGAACAGAAGCGAGTGATGGTACCTTGATACCTCAGGTAATAGTAGCTGTATGATGAGATACAGTGACGATGGATGTTCCCGAAGATGTTTTCTTTGGAACAAGATTAAGGAAGTGTGTATGCTTCGGTGTTGTGGCTGAGTTCAGCATGGTGTTTCTGTTTGGTTTGGAGTTCGAGTTTCTCGAAGATCTTTGGAATAGGAAGTCCTTGGCATCAGTGTCAGCAGTGCAGCTCAGAGTATTCTGTGATGGCAGGAAGTTTTCTGGATGAGCAGTTTTTCTGAAGGTGAAGTTCAGAAGTAGTAAGAGTAAATCCATTTCTTCGATGGATTGGATAGTTAAGTATGAGCTGTTCGGATTGTGTAAAGAGGAACAGTTTTTCTTTGGAAATAGGTTGAGTTGATCGCAAAAGTGACTTGCGATTGTGTGAGTTCTCTCTTGGGTTATTGAAGTTTTTCTGGATGTCTTCAGGAAGTCGGAAGATTGTCCGCATCTGAAGATTGAGTTTTCTTATCGACTGGATTCCAGGAGTGATACCGGTAGTTCAGTCTAGTTGAAGGATGTTTCCTAGAGATGGAGTTGGCGAAGCAACTCAAGTTTTGCTGGAGTATCTAAGTTTTATTTATGGATCAGTGAACCTTATTTCTGGAATGAGTTGTCCAGTCTGTGCTTGTGTTCTACCTCAGATCAGAGTTGAGCAGCGAAAGCAGTTTGGAGTGTATCTCTGGATGGGAGAAGTAAGTTTGGAATCTACTGATGTTGTGAAGTAGAGTTATGTTTGGATCTCGTCTGTGTTCTGATTTGGATAGGTAATTGGTCTACTTGGTTGAATTGTCAGTTTGGATAACTGGAATTCATTGAGTTTTACGTATCTCTGAGGGAGTACGTATTTGATCTATCTTTGGTTTTGGAATCTGCAGTTCTGGAGGTTTGATTGTTGAGTCAGACTCGTCTGTAGTCTGATATTCTGTTTAGTTCTGTAGATCTAGATGAGTAGGAGATCTATAGCTTAGTTGTTTAGATTGTTTGTAGAGCGAGTATTCCGGTATATATATATATATACTTGGGGAAACTCGAGGAATTTTATCTAGAATTTAGTCTAGATAGTTAGAATTTGATTGATTGGATGATTTGGTTGCTATGGTTGTTAGCATATGGATGATAGTATATGCTTGAGTTTTAAATTTAAATCTTTAATAAGATTATTAAATCACCTTTGTTTAAATTTCGGGGACGAAATTATTTTAAGGGGGGAGGAATGTAATATCCCGGAAATTTTAACAATATCAATTTAATAATCTGTTGAATAATTAAATTGATATGGATGATCTTTGATAATAAAATTTGAATTTAATTTAATAATCTAATTAAATAAGTATCAAATATGTTATTTCCAAATAATAAGTATAATGTATTATTTTTACAAATATGAATGGATTTTAAAGACTATGGAATTGTTATTTTAAATTGATAAGTAGTTGTATATGAATATATATATAACTTAACTTTTAAATTGAATCTTAGGATTTAATTTAAATTGAATTTGAAATTTAGTTTTGAAATTCAATGGAATAAATATTTAAATTGTTTGGATTTTATAATATTTGTATAAACTTTTATTTATAAATATAATTAGTTTTTGTTTCTCTTTAAAAAGAAATATATATAGATAAGTATTTTATAAATAAAGAAAAAGGTTTAATTTACTTTTAAAATAAATAAAATAAGCAAAAATACAAATGTCATCATATTAAGCTTCATGTTAACATGTGTAATTTAAGTAACAAATCTTTGTGACAAGTGTCCTTTTATTTTTTTTTATTTTTTCTTTTAATTTCTAAATAAATCAATTACACTTATAAAAACATGCTTTCTTCATTTCCCATTCTTTTCTAATCTTCATTTTTTTTCAAAAACCAAGAGAAATCAGATTTTCTCTTTAATTCAAATCTGAACAAATCAGTACCACTTTTCAAAGTCTTCCTCTAAATCTAAAATCTGAAGTTAGAAATCAAATTGCTTCAAACCAAAATTTATACACTTCTCAAAACAAAAATCTGAAAGCAGAGAATTAAATACCTCAAACAAAATCAAAGTCTGTAATCAAATCTTCCTCAAAACATAAGATCTGTAACCAAGTTACAGATCTGAAATCAAAAACTGCTTGCATTCATTTTAAATCTGGAATCAACTCAAGAAAGCCAGCCTGCAATTCTTTTTCAAAGCCTGCATGTTCTTTAGTCTGGAAGAAATTCTGGAATCTAAGCAACACACATCTCAACAAACAAGATGTTATCATGCATGCAAGACTCAGTAGCCAACATTCAGTTTAAAGGTTTCAAAATCAAAAACAGTTTTCAAAAGATAGGCTCTGTCTCCATTTTAATGGTGAGTAACTTTTAAACTTAAAATAAAATAGGATTGCATGTTGAATCTCTGTGACATATATAAGTATTGATGTATGAATAAGTGCATTCTCCTGTTTGTATATATGGATGTGGTGTATGGATGTATATGAATTCTGTTTTGTTCTGTTGCCAGACCCAAATTGTCTTTTTACTTTTACCACTTGATTTAGTTTTATTAGGACTTAACTTATAAGTAAGTATTGTTTAATTATCATATACTAAGGTTTAAAAAGCCTAGTTAAGTCAAATTCATACCTGAGTGTCTCTGTAAACAAAAACAACAGAGACATGTTATATAAAAGTGAAAATTAGAACTTTGTAATTTATTAAGTCAGATTTATAAATTGAAAACATAAATGATAATATGATTTTTAGCATGAATATCATAGTTTTTAGTCTAGTATAATAAGAGCAGTTCTGGTTTTAACAAAAAGGGGAAAACTTGTAAATTCTGGTGATCTATTGATAGTAAAGGGCCGGGATTGTTCTTGTGGGTAGAGGAGCCATTAGAGGAGCTGGGAAAAATAGTTGATGGTGATGCAAATTCTTTTGGTAGCCGTGGTGATGGTTTCTTTCCTGTAGCCCTAGTTTTAAGTTAGGATATGAATTTGTTTCGTTTGTTTTCATTGATGGACCGAGTGTTGTAAGACTTTGGGAAATGGAAGTTTAGGTATAGACGAAGACATGGCCAGAGAATTAGTTTCTCTGATGGTCGGAATCGCGAGTACGAACTATGTTGACAGGCTTTGGAAATGTTGTCTGGTTCCTGGTTTTAGATTTTAGGCTCGATTTCGAGTTCGAGCAGTGATCGAAGTAGTGATGGTAGTTTTCTGGTAGGTGGATGATCGTCGATGGGCGGAGATACTCGGTGATGGCCGGAGGCGTCGATCTTGGCTGTGCACGTGCACGCTCGAGTGTATGTGCTGGTGGCAGTTTCTTTGGGGATGGAAGAAGCGAACTCGAGAATATTGTTGTTTGGCCCGGGAGATTACTCGTGTGTTTGAGGGATTGTCTCGAAGTATTTGGAGCTGGAATGATGAACTCAGGTGATAAGGAAGGTCTCGTGATCTTTTGAGTGTTTTTGCGAGGAAGACTCGGGGAAATTAGGGTGGGGACTCGAAGCAAATAGGCTGGGTTCGAGAGTTTTAGTGTTGACAGGTTTTATACCAGTCTGTTTTGAAATTTAAATTTAAATTAAATTTTG
This sequence comes from Allium fistulosum, assembly GCA_030737815.1. NCBI lineage: Eukaryota > Viridiplantae > Streptophyta > Magnoliopsida > Asparagales > Amaryllidaceae > Allium > Allium fistulosum. The sequence continues at coordinate 964,646,443 of CM060902.1, read as the reverse complement.
AAGTAATATTAAGCAGTAAATCAAAGTTTGATTTATAAAGACAAGTTTAGTTTTAAACTTTAATATTAGATAATTAGTTTATGAATTTAAATGTTTAAATAGGTTAAGTGTAAATATGTTTAAATGTTAAATCTAAGAAGAAATTTGATTTAAGTTCTTTTAAAAACTTCTTAGAAAATATAAGATTTTTAATAAGTAAAAGTTTTTAAATTGGTTAAAAACTTAGTTAAAAATAAATTGGTATTCATTTTAAATACAGAATTTAAAATGGAATTTAAAAGTAGATTTGAAATGGATGTTTCAAATATGAATGGTAAATGATAACTTGTTTATCAATAAGAATAAAGTTTTATCTTAAAGTAATTAAAGATTTGTGTTCATTAAATTAATTAGGAAATTTAATGGATAATTAGATTGTTTGATTAATTAATCATTTGGATTAATTAAATAGGTAATTAAAGGTTTATACTAATTAATTAATGATTAAGATTTATTAATTAGAATAATTAAATTGTAATTAAGGATTATAAATTAGAGTATTAATTAATGGTTAGGAATTAATTAATAGTGTAATTAAATATTAATTAAGTTATGGTTAACATTTAATTAATTAAGTAATTAGAGATTAATTAATTGATTTTTAAGATTTATTAATTTAGAATTAATAAAAATTAGTATAAGTTAATTACTTAAGGAAAATAATTAAATAGTAGTTAATGAAGTCATTAACTATGGATTATTAAATAATAAATTAATAAGATTAATTTAATAGTTAATTAGATTAATCAATTTAAGAATAATCAATTATAGAATTTGTTTAAATGTAATTACTTATTGGAAGTAATTAAGAATTAATTACTTATTGTAATTAATTGAAGTTAATTTGATTTAGTTAAATTAATTAATTAAGTTTAATTAATTTAGAATAATCAAGAGATGATTTGATAATAATTACTTAATGTAATTATTAAGGTAAGATTATTTAGGGAAGTAAATAATAAGATAATTACTGGAAGTAATTAGTTGAATAAATGATTTTATTAATAGAAGTAATTTGAGTTAATTACTTTGAATAATTAATCAAGGGATTAATTAAGAAATTAATTAAGGAGTAATTAATTTAGTTTATAAAAGTAATTAAGGGTAGTTAATTACTGATTGAAGATTAATCAAGGTGATTAATAAATGTTGTTTAATTAAAAGTTAATTACTTAATGTAATTAATTTAATTAAGTAATTAATAATTAATTTGTAATTAAGGATCATTAATTAATATAATTAATGATGTAATTAAGAATTGATTAATTAAGTAATAATTAATAAATGAAGTAATTAATCAATGTAATTAATTAAGGATTAATGTAATTAATTATAGTTGATTAACTTAATTAATTTTAGTTAATTAATTAATGATGTAATTAAAGGTTAATTACAATAAGTGGTTAAGGATAATTACTTTGAGTAATTAATTGAGGATAAATTACTTGAAGGAAATTAAAAGATAATTAATCAAAGATGATTAATTTAAAAAGGTAATTAGAGGATAATTAATTAATTTGTAATTAATTAATGGTTAAGTAAGAAGGATTTATAAAATGAAGCAATTAATTTAATTCACTTTAAATTAATTAGAGATGATATAAATCATTACTTATGGATGGATGATAATACTGAATGCTTTGCATTGATTGATATCTCTGATGAGATATATGCTGTATGATATGGATGTTAGTTGAATTGTGATGATAATATGGATTATCTGATAATGTTGATTATCTATTGTGAATCATCTTTCTATGTGTATAAAGATAATTGAATTGAATTGTTTTAACCTTTAAAACAACTTGGCCTTAAAAGATACGCTTTGGATTTCGATGAGACCGGGATCGGGTTTCCGTATACCGGATTTCCAGGTCTGGAGACCCGAATACCACATCGATCCAAATTAACGATAGGTCGTGAATCAAGTGAAGATGAAGATTCAGAGTGCAAGGGTTATTGTCGTTAACTCTGAGGGTGATTCCAAAACGAGTGTAACGAGATAATGCCTTCGGTTTCGTTCGAACCCGGAACGAACTTGTATGGATTGAATGCTTTCAGCACATCGTCAGGTGGACGATGAGCATTCTAAGATAGATGTGTTCTTTTTAAAGGTAATCGTGACCTCAAGCCTCATCAACCGGGAATGGCTAAAACAGGGGAGGTGCAGCAAGGTTAGTGGGTAGCACCCAAGTAGGACAAGGTTACCTCTGTCTAGATGTCCCTTTCTATTTTCGACTTAGTGGTGCGGTTGCTGATCCCAACCGTGAGGTATCTTGTGCGGGAATTATCCAGTAAGGGATGTTCCGACCTTGTGTTGCAGGGGATTGGGAGTGATCCTCGGTACGGTGATCTAGGCCACGTACTGTGACGGGCGGTACCCCGGTAGCCCTGCCATTGTATGGAATCCAAAATCCAATAAGTGCCAACGGACTTGATTGTATAACCCACTTTGTGGCTAGTATGCTGGAATTTAATAATGTAACAATTTCAGCTATTTCATATTTATTTGAAAACCCTAGACCCTATTATAATACAATCGAATTTCCTATCAAATGTTTTGGTTAGCGTAAGGTAAAAACTTACCCATGTTTATGTGTGGGAAGTCTTACGTGATACCTTTTCTTTCAAAAGGTTTTGAAGTTAAGCAAGTTTAACCTGTTACTCACACCAGACCCATGTCTGACCCAAGTTGTTTATTTCTGTTTTATAAACTCTTGGGTACTCAAATTTTTACGAGTAGCCAAGGGATTCAGGTTTAGCTTTGACGAATATTCTGGAGGAGCAATGGAGCAGGAGGCTTCGGCGTTCGTAGATATAGTATTCCGCTGTGTTGATATCTGTGATAGTGTCTTGTCTTGTATTTGAGTTGTAATGTCTAGACAGATGTTTATAACTGTCTAGTATATGCTGTGTAACTCTGTAAATTGTTGTATACTATGTAATAGTTTATGTTATTAATATAATTTATTAGTTCCGCTGTGAGATCGTTGTTGTTGTTTCTTTCTCTCTTCTCTTCTTTTCTATTTTCTACCCCTTTCTTTCTTCATAATGATCCGACTTTTCTGTGGAGAAAAAGTCGGGTTATTACAAAAACTATAAGCACACTACAAAGTGAAAACACAAACCACACAATAAACACACAACAAAATAAAAAAAAAACAAAAATAATTCGAAGAATAGAAAATAAAATCAAAACAATTCCCTAGCAACGGCGCCAAAAACTTGTTTATCGACGAAATTTCTATCGGATTAGAAAACCATCGATAAATTTCAAATTAAAATTTACCGCAAGCGCACATCATACACTTTGTAGTACGTGGCGAATACGGGTCGATCCGCAGGGAATTGTTAGAGTTTAAAAATCTATTCAATCAAATTAGACCAAATGTAGGAGAAATTGTTAACTAGAAATAAAATGAAGCTAAACTAGTATAAAAATTTGATTAAAAAACTATTGAACTAGATAACAATTTAGAGGCAAATCCACTCTCATATTTTTGTAAATCAACAAACAAACAATTTGTGATCTCTAGTTTTGATATTTAAGTGAAATATTGTTGTATTTATCATAAGTATGATTTGTTTATGTTATTAATTAACATAACTCAAACCATCAAACTATAATACAACAAATTAACCACTTATAATTCTCATGAAAATGAAGCCAAAGCAAAAGCTATTTTAAGTATGATCTATTTACTATTGTAACTAGTAATACAGATCATCAAATTTCATTTTTACTTTAATTTCACAATCAAAAATGGATTAGCAAATGATGATGCAAATTGTGTTTATGTTGAATAAGAATAGCCCATTTGCATAAACAATATAAGCTATCAAACTCACTTGTATAAATTTGCATCAAAACTCACTTCATGAAGCATAAACCAAATGAGATCATAAATCATAAAATGTTGAAATTACATAATATTTGAGAGCTTCATTACCCCTAAATAGAAGGGGTTTAGCTACTCATTTGTGGCACTGAAGCAACACAAGTAAATTTCAACATTTGAAAAGAGATGAAAATAGAAAAATAGCAAAGAAGAGAATGTAATTAAACTACTTACAACAAAAGAAATTAAGCTACACTACTTGCATGAATGTAAAACTATTCTACTAATAAAGAAAAGAAAAGAAAAGAACATAAATAAAAGCATTAACATGAAAACAAAGAAAAGCATGTAGAAAAGAGAGAAGAAAGAGGCTTGGAAGCCATTTTTATTTCATAGAACATTGAGCTTACAATTTGGTCTCTTAATTTCCTAAGTAAAATGAAAGAGTAGAAGATGGTTTCATGTACATAAGAGGGCTATTTATACATGCATAAAACCCTAATTCTCTTTTTAGGGTGCTTTCCAAAATACCCTTGAGGTAGTGTGGCCACCAAGTAATCATTAACATCCACTAATCCCCCACTTAAATGTACATGAAGCTTTAATGACCTTTTAGCATGTGCCTAGTCCTAATTGAAAATCAAGGTAAGTGGGTGGGATCCTCCATGATCTTGAACTTGAATTATTTCCCTCTTCTTTCCTTTGTATTCATTTGTGCATGCATGTATCTTCATATAAGTCTCTTCCATATGCATCCAAATTCCTATAAAAATCATCAAAAATGTCCAAGTAAAAATTATCAAATTTACACATGCACAAAAATGACCATTTTGCCCCTGAATGAAGATGAAAAAATATGATGGTTTGAAAATAATTGAATTTTGGTTTTAACATGTAAATATACCCAAATATGATGTTTATTTAAATAAAAAGAGATAAAATATAGATGTAAATATTTGCACATTTACGTGCACATCATATTATAAGGAGTGGACTAAGAAGAGCATGAGCGTGACATATGGAAGCACCCCAGAAGTTGAATGGTACTTGACTCCTTTGTTGATCTCGACATCCTTATAATTATGAACTCTATAAGCATAATACCTATCAATGTTCACATCAGATGTAATTTAAACATTTACATAAATCGCCTAATACACAATATGGATAGAAAATATAAATGGAAAAGGTTGTAAATCCAAGATTAATTAGGCAATAAATGTGGAATCAATAGGGAGTTACAAGAATTTAATAGAGATACTAATGGACTAATTCTAGAGAGATAAAGAAGGCATAATAGGTAAAATTAGAATGAATAGATAAATTTCTTTAAGAACTATCCGTTAGAATTATAACCATTTATTACGGGCAGTTGACATTTATAGAAATAGAAAATTACATGTTAGGTAGTAATCAAATATTATAATGCAATATATTTGTTAACATCCAGAAGAAAGATGTGAAGAATGAGTGAAACAAGCTTTCATAAGAAGGTATACATTAATCACCACAAGAAGATAATCAGATATTTGAAGGTTGAGTAGGAAAGTTCAAAAGAAGGAACAATTAAAGTCAATTTCTAAAACCCGACACCATAAGAAAGAATTCGACAAAAAGATTTTTGAAAATTCCTTTAAATATTTTGAAAGAGCTTTTCAAAGGACTATTAGATGAAAATCTTATGTATCATAAGTTGATTTTTTTTGAAAGAAAGTGATTTTAGTCAGGTTTGGAAATATACTACTAATTGTTTTGTGAAAAGTTTGGAAAGATGATGTATTTTAAAAGTGGTGGAACATTTTAAAAAAAATGAAGGATAAAGTTTATAAAAAGAAAACCGTAAATCTGATGATTTGAAGAGTTGGAAAAAGGGTTTTTCATTTTTGAAATTTTTATTAATTGAGTTAAACAGTTTTAAATTTCTAGATTCTTCATTTTTGAAATAAATAGATATTAGGTTAGACTTGATAATTTTTCCTACCTTATAAAATTGGAAGTTCTTTTCTTTAAAAATTCTTTTAAAGGGGTGTATAAATGGAAATGGCACTTGATTGAAATAGGATAGAAAGAATGAAAGGTTAAGAATGCTCATTAAGGTAGGTAAGAGGAACATTCTCGTATAAGAAATTGCGGAGAATAATAGCTGAGATAGATAGAATGGCATTAGAGCTTTATATGAAGTATGATTAGTGATCTATTAGAAATAATAAAAGAGGAAAATGATAGAATGAAAGTTATCATTGTCAGCTGTGACGCCCCACCTCTATACCCACGCTAACCAAGAACACTACGAGGTAGTGCTGTCAATTAGCACGGAGAATAAGGCTGTTGAGGAGCGACCATCCGTATAACTTCTTTGTGCAAGCACCGATATGTCAGATAGAATAGAATGCATATCTTTTAAAGAGGAAATCCGACATACCGATACAAACACAAAGCTATCACACGGTGGCTATATATAATCTTCGGAAACAAATATAGAAATAAACATAACATAAATCAGTCACAGACATCCATATCACAAAGGCGGAATAAGATATGAATAAATATACAACACATGAAAGTGTACATCAAAGTAGTGGTCAGAAAGATCCACGATAATACAAAAGAATAACATCACGTGCTTTACAAAAGAATAAGTACACAACATAGAGTCTATATCTCAAATGTGTACATCCAAAAACTACAATCTATGTAGTTAGCCAAAAGTCAGAATAGTCCTGAAGAGAAGTCAAGCAGAAGCACCTGTAACATCTCGGTCTGACCCGAGTATTATTTATAAGAAAATAATAAACGGATCAGTCTAGCTATAAATATCAGATAAAGTGATATAGAATAAGAGATATGACAAAAACGTATCATAACCATAATACCGTACTGTGATAAGTACGTAATTGAAAATCAACAAGAGATTAATCAATATCACAAGAATCTTCTCAAAGATTAAAAGAATGTCATATTCTTAATTTATGTTTCACCACCTTCACTTTTCATTGTTTAAAGTCATACAAGATGTTTAAAAAAATTGAAATGAATGATTATTTGTTATGATAATTGAGTTTTTAAATGTTTTGGGCTAAAACCTTACTTTCAAAAGAAGTGGGTCTTTATTGTAGGAAGCCATTAAAATGGAAGTTTTTCACGATTCCTTTTTGAAAACAAAGCAATTTTTGAATATTATTAATGAAAAGTCCAACTTTTAAAGAACAAATCTTTAATGTAGAAAGTATTTGAGAAGAAAAATTATTTTACTCTTGTTTGGAACTAAGCAATTTTGAATTCTTGATAAAGGTTTCTAAGTTTATATTTTCAAAGATAAAGATTTTGGATTTGACACTTCATGGTTGTGAAATTTTAATTTTATAAGGAATGGTGGGAACTAAATCACATTTTTTATTATGGAGTAGATAGGGATCACTACCTAGATAAGACAGGTTAAAAGTTTTAGCAAATGAATAGAATGGGAATAGTATGTACAACCTAATCTGGAAATTTGAAATCGGTCCCAACTTTTATTTGTAGAAGGTGATAAATTTGTTAAGATATTTCAGATCTGTAACTGGGTTGTAAATTAGGTTGCCCATAAAATGTGAATTTCTATACTATGATTTTATAGCGGTTTCAAAGAAATTCCATAAATTATCCAATTCCAAAATATGTATAAAAGCACATGTTTGAATTAACAAGGGTTATGTCAAAATAGGGAATAGATGTGTAAGATATGGATATTCTTTTCGTAGTTTACACTATCTGTTTCAATAAAAGAAAGAAATAATCCCTTGTGATCTCAAACAAAGCAAAAATCTCATTTGTGGTTAATTTATGGAAAATTATAACGATAATTCTTTTTTAAAAGGATAGCTCTGATAAATTAAAAATATGAAAATAAGTGTTCCACTTTAGAAATTAGTAGTTTGAAATATACATACACGCATAGCCGCGCTTAACGACTAAAATTAAAAATAGATATATAAATAACATAATTTACGATTATACACGTATTAGTTAGTAATAAACAGATTAAGGAAATTAAATATGGCATTTATGGAAGAATTGAATCGGAGTAATAAATGGATTTTTAAATTTGTAAAAGGTTAAAGGGATTAAATGAGAATTGAATAGAGATGGTCCAATTTTGACAATAATGGTCAATTATTATGGGTATATTAACTTAAGTAATGAATGAACTGCATTTATTAAAAACCAAGAAGAAAAATTAAGGAAAGTGGGGCAATAGTGGAATGACATATCAGGAATGTCTGTTTTAATTCAGTAAAGAATGTTAAGACCTCAACACCATTTACAATAGGACAAATGGCAACTTCCAGCAAAATTTTCTTTTAAAGTTTTTGGATTGTAATCGCCAGTTGCCTCCCTTAGTTATTGGGAAAGCGTAAGATGTGGTATAAGATATGTCCATGTATTATCACTATATTGATTTTATGAATATGATTAAAACACTTGATAAATATATGTGTATTTAGAAGGCACATAAATAAAGGAATTTTTTAGGGACATTTAACTAGCGATGAACTGTATATAAGACTGGAAGTTAATGAGGGAATTAAGTTAGCAAACGGAAATAAAAGAATGCTCTAATCCCAGAAATTTTATGATTTTGGGAAAAATAAATTCTACCTTGTAGAATGTCACCAATCAAGAAAAAGATAGAATGTATAAGGATGTGAAGGGAATTTCTATTGTACAAGGATGAAGAAAAGGTGGTAGACTTTTCTATCAGAAGCAATAAGACCGTAGCATCTCTAGCATAAATTTATATCAAGGAGGTGATTTGACTTCATGGAATTTCAGTTAGCATCGTTAGTGATAGGAAATTATTAATTACTGATGAATTTTGAGGGAGATTGCAGAGAGCTTTAGGAATTTCATTGAACCTTAGCACTGCTTACAACCCATAGACTGACAGACAAACTGGAAGAGTGAATAGGACCTTGGAGGATTTGTTGAAGAGCTTGCATCATGGACTTTGGAGGACATTAGGAGCAGCACGTACCTTTAGTAAAATTTGCATATAATAATAGTCACCAATAGATGATTAGTATGGCACCCTTCAAAGTACTTTATGGGAGGCCATGCAAATCGCCAAACTGTTGGTGGGGAACCAGCAACTAAATCCTACTCGGACCAAATTTAATTCACGAGACTTCGGAAAGACATAATTAATTATGCAGCATGTGAAGGTTGTAAGATTTTGAAAGTCATGAATAGTTGGCACTAAGATTTATTGGGCCTTTCCCAATTTTGGGAAGATCGGGAAACTTGTGTATTGTGTAGAGCTACTGGATAAGTTGGCAGGAGTCCATGGCATTTTTCACATTTTGCATTTGAGTAAATGCCTTCATAACACAGCTATTGTGATAAAGCCTAATCAATTGGGGGATATTGAAACGGAGCCAATAGCATCCTATGCCACTGCACGTATTGTGGACCATGAAACTATGAAGCTCTACAACAAAGAAATTAGGTTGGTTCGAATACAATGGAGAGAAAATCCGACAGAAAGCATGAGCACTTCTCATTATAAGCTTTTCACTGGTAAACTGTTCTCCCCAAAAATTTGGTTTTGGTTGCATTGTGGTTGCTAGATTGTGAAGGAACTGGGCCAGCTTGCAGCGGAAGAAATGATTGAATTTCAAAAAATTTACCATTTTTGATCATTAATGGGCTTATGAAGTCTAAACGTATTTAGATCTTATCTAAATTTCTTTTAAATAAAATCAGTATTTTATTTAATACCATATTTTGTTTTATTAATTTAATTCTAAAACAATTAAGAATGTGATATAAAAATAAGGGTTGAATATATCAAATATATTCATTCCTTAATTAATTGTGTGACAGAACAGTTAAGCATAAGGCAAGTATGATGAATTGATAACATAATGTATATGAATAAATAAGAATAATTTTAAAGGCGATCGCATAGGAAAGAAATAAAAGATGACAAAGATGATTGATTCATCTTTCCCTTTTTGACAAACTTGATTTATGTAGCATTCAATTAGCAATCAATGAATTATTTTGACATAAGAAAAGGAATAGCCAACAATAATTCATATGCATATACTACTGCCTCAGTTAAAATTGTTTGATATTAATAAAGCATTTAAATTATACAATTTGAAATATAAACATTAAGTTTTATATGTACATATACATATAGATGTAATTATTTGTATCTAAAGATTAACCCAAAACTTCTTAATTAATTCAAAATAAACCATATTACATTTAAATTTTCTGATGTATTTATGAACTTTTATATTAACAAAATATATACATATACAATTAAATCAATAGATTTAATTTATATGAAAAATGTTTTTTTGAACAAAAGTGAAACAATACTAAACTGACCAATATATTAACAATCCTTTGAATACTCAAAGAAAGATATTAGTCATGTCAAATATAATAACAAATTTATAATTTTATTGTAATCAATTTATTATCAAAGCATCCTTTAATCATGATTGGGTTTCAATTACAATAAAATGCAGATAATAAGAACAAATATACTTTTAAATCTAAGGAGATTCAACCTATATGAATAAATAAATAATTTTTTTTCATTATTATTATAAAATAAACGGTGACATATACTGAATTAAGCAATATGTTAAAATCCTTTGGATACTTAAAGAAGGTTAATTATGATGTCAAATAGGCTAATAAAATTAGAAATTTATTATAAACAGTTCATTATCAAAACATCATTTAATCATATGTAAGTTTCTATTATAGCACAAATGCAAACAATATGAACATATAAACTTTCAAATCAAAAGAATTACACTTTGATTTGAATGGTTAAACGTAGATCTAAAATTAAAATATTGTCTAATCATACAAAAGTTTCATTTTTATTTATCTAAGTAAAAAAACCAATCAATTCATATAATAAACAGTTTAAACTACATAAACAATTTTCAAATCAAATGAGACAATATTATACACATATTGTAACGACCCGTAATTTTCGGTAATTAAATTTATTAATTAAATAATTTGTTGGGAATTTAATGTTGTTAAAAATTAAAAATTTAAGATTTAATAATGAGAAATAACTATAATGTAATGTTAGTAATGTTAATTTAAGGCAACTGATAATTATTTTATTGTAATCCCAATTTATTGGAGTGATTGAAAGGTTATAATTGGTTATAAATTGTAAATAAGGAAATAGATTTAATGTTTTATTAATTTGTGAAAAAATATGTAATTAATTGAAATTGGACAAAATTAGTGTTGTGTAAATAGTTAGAACATTGGTTGTAGATAATAAACTTATAAATGTAATTAAATTAAGTAAAAGGTGACAATTGGTGTTTGTTATATATTTATTTAATCTGTTGAATTAAATTGGAAATCAATTGCAATTAAATGTAATTAAATATTATGTTAATGTAAATTAAGAGGATAATTGTAGAGTATTAGTGTAATAAGATATAAACCAATGTTAACTATGCCCTTAGAGTGATGATTGATTAAATAAAAAGATTGAAATCAAATTTAATCAATTTATTGGAATTAAAGTATAATTAATGAGATTCTATTTACAATTGAAACTAAACACTGAAATTAGTGTAATATTTAACACTAAATTGATATGTAAATTTGTTCTAAATTATTGTAAATGTCTAAGTAATCAAAAGTTATAAAAATTGTTAGTTCTAAATTTGAAATTAAAAAAAAGTGATTTAATCAATTTAATAATAATTTATTTATTTAACGTGAAAATAGCTATTTTAGCCACTGTCTTGAATTTCGACGAAACCAGTTTCATGGGATCCGTAACAATGAATTATTGTAAGGTTTCAAGTTTCGTGGCGATCAGACTTGTCGTTTGTTCGTACGGACTCGAAACACATAGAAATCAATTTAATTGAAATCAATTTGAAATAAACTGATTATAAAGCCAACTTATTTATACGATGGAATTTGGACTTGAAACCTGTTTCATTGAGTTTAAAAATAGCAAAATTATCTATTTTGATATATGAGATGACCCACTTTTGTTTCGGAAGCGAAACGGGCTTTTCGGGTCGTTATTGTCATTCGTACCAATTCGATACGTGTTCATTTTTATTATCAGGCTTTGTTCATATAAATAGATCTTTCTAACTCCTAGCAGCCTTTTTTTTATCTCAGTACGTACAATTCCTTACGACTGTTCCTTCTCTCTTCTCAATGTCTAAAAACCAAAATCCCAAAACCCAAATTTAAATCAAAATCAATTTCAAAAATTCAAACTCCTCCAAACCCTATCATATTATATACCGATTCGAAGCTCTTGACGAGCCCATTCTAGATCTGTAGTTTGTTTTTTGATTTGGGTCTTTTTGTATCCAGAATTTGGGGAACAAATCTCGGTCATTCATTGGGGTTTGATCAAATGTGACGGATCGTCAATTCGAAGGTACAGTTTTATAGAGGTCGTCGAGGGGATTGCATCCTTGTAGTTCGTTTGGCCTGGTGATGATTCGATTGTTGTTGATAATTAACCTAGGGTTTTAAAGCGGTGGTGGCTGCTCCTTCAAGTCACGATCGAGGACGAGGGGGGATCCTGTCGGAAGGGTAGGCGCTAGTGCGGAAAGTTTGGGTGAGTGGCCACGATGGCCAGCGGCGGCGGAGGGGGCAGTACACGGCGGAGGCTCATGGATTGAGGCGGTTAGGGTTTGTATCTGAAGATAGAGCGTGCGTGTAGGGTTCGAGCTTGGTATAGGAGATGATGACGTGCGTATCTGCTGACATGTAAAGCAAGTAGGTTTTGTATTGTTTATTTTATTTTAATTTAATTTTAAGTTTCCAAACGTTCTAATAAGCATAACTTTTACGTATGAGGTCGGAATTACGCACGGTTTGTTTCGTTAGGATCGTATCGAAATTCCAAACATTTTGGAACTTGTTTGGACAAATTCTAAGTCAATTGAATTTTGGGTCTTATTTTGGATTTCAAATCGATTTGAAATCAAAGGTGAGTGTTTTGACTCACTCACAACTACTAGATTATCTTATGTTAGTTAAATTGAATTTATGATGCGATTAGAAATTGATTGGTTGGTGTTTGGATATTTAAATTGTCGTTCCAGTTAAATCTGACTTGAATATTATTGCTATTAATTTAATATTAAATTCTAAATTGCCAGTTAATACCCGTTATCGATAATCAGTCACTTGTTATTGTTTATTGATTAGTTTGAATGGTGATTATGATGGATGTTTGATTGTTGATATTGGATGACTAGATGTTATATTTTTATATTGTTATAACATTGCAAGTTCCCTATGGGTTGAAATGATACACACCCGAACGATTTGATAGATTAGGGAGAAATCGTTATAGGTTGAAATGATATACTTGAGCGATTTCATGGATTTGAATTAAATTCGGGATTGCGGGTTGAAATGATATATACCCGTAAATTTTAAATTATTGCAGGTTGAAATGATATATATACGTATCACTTGACCATAGAGTAGAAAATTATATACGGACACCGGATTGGTTAAATTAAATGATTTTTAAATCATTAAATTTTGAATTCAGTTAAATAATATTTTGAAATAGAATTTGATCTATATAAACTGAATCATTTTCAAAATCCAAGCGTTAAATGTGGAAATTGGAATTGATTTAATGAATTGTTTAAAGAATTAAAATGGAAATTTCAAAGCTGAATTTTTGAAGCGTAAATGAAATTCATCAAAATTGAGTTATTGAAATGTTTGAATACAACTTTGAAATCTATTTAATTTGAAGTGGTTTAATCAAAATTGAGTTATTGGTTTGTACCATACCTACGAGTTCCCTCTGATAGCCCTCCAGTTTACGGAGGAAATACAATACTATATAGACTATGAGAATATATAAAATGTGTTAAGGAGGATATGGGTAATGCCTTAACGCTATTTTAGTACTTTACTTTACTGTAGACATTATTATAATAGCGTATTGTACTATGTATGTATATAGTTTAACGGATCCTTAGGAGATGAAATCTCGAACATCTCTTAAGTTATTGCACTCACGTTAGACATTGGATAGGAGATGTCAAACCCCGTAAACATCTCTGACGCCGTTACACTCATATTTATTTACTGTTGATTTTAACTTACATAAGATCTTTTAGTTCTGACTCGAGTGTTTTGTCTTTTCAATTCGCTAGGGTCAGTCTGAGCTTTTCAATGTATCGAAGACTGCTTTTGAAGGACGTAGACGAAGATTTAGTGCTATTATTATTTATTTTATTTATTCCGTTGCATCATGTTGTTCCACTGCATTATCTATTTATTTCGGTTGTAATGTAACTCAGATTCTGTATTGTAAAGGTTTAATCAAATGTTATTTGTAAAACAGCTTCACGAACTGTTTATTTGACTATTATATTTTGTCATTCTGCTGTGAGATTCTGTGTTTGTTTTCTTTCTTTCTCTGCTTTTTCTTATTTACCCCATAATAATCCTCCCTTTTGAATGGTTTGAGTCTGACGTGTGTGGTTTATCGTCGATTTAAGCCGTCCAAAAAGGTGGGTCGTTACATTTGGTATCAGAGCTTTGGTTTAGCGATAACCTTAGCTTTGTGGGGTCTGACTCATTAAAGATAGGGTAGTAATACCTTAGAATGAGTCGTTGAGTGTGTATATGAGAGAGCGTATTTGTAAGTGTTATAAAAGGTTTTTGTATTGTGTTAATTTGTTCTATTGGGTATTTATAAATTCTGGTCGGTACGTACATAGGACGCTATGGCATCGATAGGGATTTCTAAACACTTAATAGGGCAGACCGACACAATATTGTTTTGAAATATGGGTAAATGAAATTTTTTACCTAGTATTATATTTTGTATATAAAAGAATATTTTTTTTATAAATAATATAATTGGACGTGATATGTTTGTTTTTTAGGAATTGAAATTTTAGAATATTGGGAAAAAAATGGGATTGTAAATAAAATGAATATGAAATGGAAATTTAGAACTCAAGTTTCGGGATTTTGAAAAAAAATTGTTTTCAAAATATTTTGGAATATAATATTAGTAATATCTAGAAGTATTTTCTAATATGAATACTTCAATGTGATTTGAAAGGAAGTTTTAAAAAGAATTTTTAAAAGAAAATAAGTTATGTACTCCCCTCTTTGTCACTGGAAAATAATTTTGGTGATGAGTGCACGCATCATCGACGTTCATTTTCGAGTTTTAAAGTGGGAAGACTGTTGTAGTAGTTTTACTACACATCTGTTTTGATGAATAAATCTTAATTTTGAATTCCTAAATATGATTTGATCTATAAAGGATATAAATATATATATTATTTTCAAAATGACTGAAATGAATCCGGAATTTAGTTCTTAAACTCTCTGATAATTTGTAATTTTCAGTCATTGTAATAGAATGGAATCTTAACTATTTTAAAAATTGGAGGCTGCTAAAATGGAAAATAAGAAATTATGAGTTAAGTGATTAATGAAAAAAATAAGAAATGGAAATTAATAACTTATAAATTAAAGATAATGAATTTTAAGAAGATGTAAAAGGTTGAACATTTTGTTATTTAAGTTGAATAAGATAAACTTGTGTAACATTCAATTACATTCTAAAAGACACATATATATATATATATATATAACTTACCAAAAGATTAAAAGTTGAAATGTTAATAAGAATATGTAATAGAATATATATATACAAGTAAAACTTAAGTAATGAAAGAGTTCAATGGAATTACTTCTATAAATAAGAATTCTGATGTTATAAATTGTTATAAACTTAAGTTAATAATTTGAAAGCTACTAATTAAATGAAATAGAAAAAGGTGAATACTGTAAGTAAATGATTATAAACTTAAGTGATGTTTGAAGCCAATTATAATTAAAGTAAACAGTAAGAGTGAATACTATATGTAAAAGGAATAAAGGTGAAAAGAAAAGAATAAAAAACTAATTATAAGTTGCTTCACAAATGAATATTGATGCTTAAAAAGGAAATCAAAGTAAATAATACATGTGAAGTAAACTGAAATTAAATGTATGTAATCCTTCAATAATGAATTCATTAATTATTTTAAATAATTGAATGGAAATAACCTATGTAAGTAATTTAATGAAAATGACATTGTATGAATAAATGGGAATGAATTTTGTAAGTAATTAATGTAAATTAAAGAAATAATCATTGTATGAATGAATGAAACCAAAGAACAGTAAACAATATGAAGGAGATTAATAAGCAAAACTTATATGACATTTGAATTTATTGGTTGTTTGGCTTATGGGATGATTAGGAAGTGACACTTTAAATTGTTTAGGATGTATAAATAATCTATTAAGTTTTATCTAAGACTATTGAGTGTATGGTATACTTAGTAGTTTATTTATCATTCTATACGATTAAAAGTGTCTAAACCCGAACAAACCATTTGTTTTGATTGCTATGGATGGATGGTTGATTACTTTGATTGCATGTGATGATATGATGGTTGTATTGTTTGTTTACAAGTGACTATTTTATGTTGTGTTAATTTGACTTGTTGCCAATTGAAAAAACTTTATATTTCTCTTTTACATAATTATTAAACTCTTTGGATTTTATAAGCAAAAATTCAGGTTATGGAAGAAATTTCTATTGCTTTTGGTTTCATAAATAAAGCGTTGTTTTACCGACAAATAGATACGTTCTCGGATTACGGTTTTCTAGCGATATTATATTGTTTCCCGTGGTTTGGGATATATTAATTTGAAATATGTGATATATATTGTTATTATTGATATTATTATTTCTCTCAGACCTCTCCATACAAAGTAGACTCTGCCGAAATTTTCTGTGAATTTTGGACTTAGAAATTTTTTGTGAAAGTGGAAATGTTTTTCAAACTTCTATTAAACTTGAATATGAAGATAAAATTGTTTATTAATTGATATATTTTATTTAAATTATTTAATTATGTAATTTAATTGTTTATAAATTTAATATTTTGAACAAGATATATTAATACCTTCTTTTCCTTTTCGAGGACGAATAGTTTTGAGTGGGGGAGAGTGTAACAACCCGTAATTTTCGATAATTAAATTTATTAATTAAATAAGTTGTTGGGAATTTAATGTTTTGAAAAATAAAAAATTTAAGGTTTAATAATGAGAAATAACTAGAATGTAATGTTAATAATGTTAATTTAAGGCAACTGATAATTATTTTATTGTAATCCTAATTTATTGGAATGATTGAAAGGTTATAATTGGTTATAAATTGTAAATAAGGAAATAGATTTAATGTTTTATTAATTTGTGAAATAATATGCAATTAATTAAAATTGGACAAAATCATTGTTGTGTAAATAGTTAGAAAATTGGTTGTAGATAATAAACTTATAAATGTGATTAAATTAAGTAAAAGGTGACAATTGGTATTTGTTATATATTCATTTATTCTGTTGAATTAAATTGTAAATCAATTGCAATTAAATGTAATTAAATATTACGTTAATGTAAATTAAGATGATAATTGTAGAGTATTAATATAATAAGATATAAACCATTGTTAACTATGCCCTTAGAGTGATGATTGATTGAATAAAAAGATTGAAATCAAATTAAATCAATTTATTGAAATTAAAATATAATTAATTGGATTCTATTTATATTTGAAACTAAACACTATAATTAGTGTAATATTTAACACTTAATTGATCTGTAAATTTGTTTTAAATTATTGTAAGTGTTTAAGTAATCAAAAATGATAAAAATTGTTAGTTATTAAATTTGAAATTAAAAAAATGTTTTAACCAATTTAATAATAATTTATTTATTTAACGTGAAAATAGTCATTTTGGCCACTATCTCGGATTTCGACGAAACCAGTTTCATCGGATCCATAACAATGAGTTTGTCACGGCTTGGATTTTCGACACTCGAAAATCGACACCAATACGTCTACTGTATTACATGATTAGAAATCGAGTGCTGGAAATACCAGATCGTTGGAGAAAAGAAGAAAGAGGTAGAAGAAGAAAATAGGAATAACAACACAGAATCCCATAATCGCAGCGGAACAATATATAATAGATAATAACATGTCTTTATATAAAAAGAACTACAACTGTTATTTACATATTACATCATCAGAGTACAACACATCAATAACACAATACTGGACAGTTATAATAACTTGTCCTCACAAATGCTGAATATACAGTCAACAATACACAGCGGAATATAATCAGATACGTGTAATACATCTTCGCCATCCAGCTCGTCTCCTGAGTTCCATGGCATCCTATCTGAATCTGTAATACTCGGTCTGGCTCGAGCATTATAATAAAATAACGTCCAAGTTAGTCTGGAAAACCAGCGTGAGAAAACACACTCAATTTGAATTATTAAAGTTATCAAAATCCTTTGAAAACAAAGGTATCTCGTAAGACAACGCCACACATAAACACGATGGGTTTTTACCTTATGATAACCAAAACATTTTATATCAAACCATCTGATATTATAATAGTGTCCAGGAACAAATACTTGTTCAAATAGCTGAAATTGTTACATTAATTAAATTCCAGCATACTAGGCTCTACAACCAAAACCGTAAAAGGCACGTATTGGAGAATGGATTCCATACGAATGAGTAGGCACTGGGGTACCACCTGTCACTGTACACATCTAGAAAAATGTACCTAGGACCATGCCGGGATCCCCTGCAACACAAGGCCGGACTACCCCTAACCTAGATAGACTGAATATGCTATCACCCCAGGTATTCCCACCCTTTCCGAGTCCTTCCGCGCACCGTAGTAATAATATCTAAGGGTATTTAGAAAGGTGATAAAAATACCCTAATTGGGTACGACCCACTTAGCCTTGCTGCATCTCCCCTTATTTTCAGTCATTCCCGGTTGATGAGGCTAGAGGCTACGATTACCTTTAAAGAAATTTATACTTGGAATGCTCATTGTCCTCCAATGACAATGTACTAATAGCACTCATCCATACAAGTCCATTCTGGGTCTGAACAAAACAGAAGGCACTACTCCTACTACATCCATTTTGGAATATTCCTCAGGATTAGTAGCGATTATCCCTTACACTTCAATGCTCTATCCTCGATTCCATGCTCCTGTTTTCACTTTGAAAACGTATTTGTTGGATCGAAGTGGTTTTTGGATGACTCATCCGATCCTGGTCTCTTCGAAACAACGTTCGATATTTTCGGTAAACTCAACCCCCGGTTCTTTAGGAAATAAACAGACGAATATAAGATCGGAGATCACCTCCTAACTGTTAGCGGACGAATTTCCATATAAACGTCCTAGAAGAACGAAACGAGTTTATACGTACAGTATAGCACCTTCCGACGGTAACTGTACCATATAATTCCCGTGTTTCTCCTAGATATTTCCAAAGTTATATTTTAGGTCCATATTTGATAGTCGGTTATTTAACTATCAAATAAACAATCATTCAACCAAAGAGTTCATTTTCCACTGAAAACACCGAGTCTCATAATAAATTAAATCTCTTTATCAACAGGTATGTACTTATCTTATCAGAGTAAGTACATTCACTAACCATTCTTTTCAAAAAAAATATTTGAAAACTTTTTAAAATAAATATGGAAAGCAGCACGCGATATCAACCATGGATTCGCGGCTCAATGGTTACGTCTCTATCCCAGAGAAATCCAAAACTTAACTTCAGGCAATCTCTGTCTCTGATTCCGCCATGAAAGTATACCATTAATTTCCGAAACCTTATTTAATAATTTTCTCAAAATAATATTTATAAAATTTCTATAATGATTTTTCCAAGTTTAATTTAGGAAAATACTCTTTAAATAAAAGTTATTATATAAAGCTATATTAATATTGAATAATTTATCCTATAAAATAATAACACTGATTAATTCTTAAATAATAATTAACTTAATATCAACTCATTATATACTAACTTAATTAATAATTAAGTATACTTTAAACAAATTAAAATAATTACATAACTTTGAAACAATAATTAATTATGACTTATTTATAAGATTCTAATTGATTTACAAGACTTGTTTATAAAACTTTTAATTTATTTTGAAAATTTAAAAATATTTAACTAACTAACTTTTGAAATATTTTTAAACACTTTTAAATTACTTAGTTTAATGATTAAAATCCCCTTTTTAAAACAAACTCAACTTATCGATAAAATATATTTTCCAATCCTAATACAGCGTCCAATATTTATAAATCTCTCTAGATTTATCACCAAGTGATTTACGTCCCCATTTCGTAAATCCCTTTTTCGCTTTTCTAAAAGTAAATTTATCATTTTTACTTTAAACCTATTTACCCATCTCTTTGTAAATCCTTACCATGAATTTATAACTTCAATTTATCAACTGATAATCTTTTCACTTTATTTATAAACATTGTTTATAAATCCCACAGTTTTCAATTCCAGTTTATAACGGTTTCACATCCCTAAAATTCATTATAAATTGATTCCTAAATTAAATTCCATTTATAAATCAATTTCCTTAAATTGAATTCCATTTATAA
Organism: Allium fistulosum; assembly: GCA_030737815.1. Classification (NCBI taxonomy): domain Eukaryota; kingdom Viridiplantae; phylum Streptophyta; class Magnoliopsida; order Asparagales; family Amaryllidaceae; genus Allium; species Allium fistulosum. The sequence continues at coordinate 964,626,003 of CM060902.1, read as the reverse complement.
ATTAACTCCTTAAATAACCCGACTATATTCCAAAAACAACCAAATCTCGATTTTACTTCTATTTCGTAATTTAGAAAATCTCATTCAAGATCCAGTATAACAAATTTTACATTTATTTCCAAGTTCACTTCTATTCTCCAAATCTATTTAAATCTTGATTTAAAAACCTTTTATATTTAAAACAAGTATCACTAAGGAATTATTATTTAAAATCCTTATTCCAAATCTCTATTTTCCATATTCCGAAATTGTTAAGTACAAATTTAAAACCAAACTATTTATTTTACCTAATTCATTTCTTTTAATTAATCCAACATTCACTATAAATATTTCACTTCCAAATCTCTTTTTAATTTCTTTCAAATTCAAAACATATATTATTGGTATTTAAAAATACCAAAATCTAGGCCAAAACTACCATAGCATCCAATAAATTCAAATCACACTATAATCTACCACAGATTATTCAAACAGATCATATATCAATATATATGAAATTAAATTCAACATTTTTTAGGAAACCAGTTGGATCCCTCCAACCTGTTTACCTACATCCACAGATGTTAATACAACATAAAAATACCAATCCCACTTCGGGGGGATATCGCGGTATATAGGGTCATCCGCTATTATGCAGGACGCATAGGGTCTCATCCGCTAAATATGCGGGAACAATCAATCCAACTACTAATATATATACTACTATATATATAATAACATCCAAACTGATAATAATTATCAAATTCAACTAGACAACCAATAACTAATTTTAACTATTTAAAATTAACTAGTAATCCAAAATTGAGTGAGGTTAACTCACATTGATTTTTATTGTCGTTTTCGCATTTGGTTCCGATTTAATCCAAACGCGTTTGAATTCATCCGAAAATTCAGCAAGCTCTAATTTCAATCAAACTGACTCCATAGCCAAGATCTCGTCTATACGAACCCAACGCAACTGACCGCGTCAGATTCCGATCTAAAACGAATAAGATACGCAATTTATAAACTTTAACGATTTGGCTTTAAACAATAAACTATATAACTATATATACATATATATTTATTTTTAACAAAGCCCATTATACATTTAAACCCGGCCCACCATGATCTTCATCTTCCCCAAATCGAAAATTCGTTCCCACTTCCAGATTTGAACCCTTCCTTCTTTTGTTTTTCTCTCCCTTTTTATTTTACTTTATGTTTCGGCCCACAGCCCATGAAAGCACTAACCTGACCTCGACCTGCTTCTTCTTCCTAAGTATATTTTTTTATTCTGCCGAAACCCAAACGTGCACACCGCCGACCGTCGATAAAACCCTCGCAACCATCGCCAAACAATCCCTCTTCGCTCGAGCTTCCCGATGGACCCCACTTCTTCCCACTCGATCCACACCATCAAAAAACGACGTGACACCCTCCACCATGCCTTACCACGGTCGCGATGACCAACATTTGATCGGAGGCCACGAACCCAAGGCCGTAGAAGCGCCTCGATCCCCCAATCCCCAAAACGCTGTCAAAAACTCGAATCGAACACTCCATCATCCAAAATACCAAACCATAGCTCACGCAAGTATTCCTAACTATGGCCACAACCTCCAAATGTTATACCAGATTGTATAGATTGAAGAAATAGGATTTTTAAAACTAGTTTGGGATTTTTTTATCAACTATACAAGGAGAGATAATTTTTTTAAGTTAGCAAATTTTTTTTTCTTCTTTAACTATTCTGTTTGCGTGGTTGATTTTTAAAAAGAAGAGGGAGGAGATGTTGCATGTAGGAGGCTAGCTACAGTAGCTTGAAAGGAAAGAAAGGAGCTGATGTAAATAAAAAGTCGAGTCGACATAAATATATATTATTTAAATTTTCAAATTATCTCGGTTACACAACTTAAAATCTCGAACCCCTATCGAGGCGTGCCGCTAGGCATTTATAATGTTATACCCCTATTTCGAATGCAATGGAAAAGGTTTCTAGTCCTAATTCGATCGTACGGAGAAGATAGCTTTTTGGACCCAATTATTATATTTAATTTTCGATATAAATTGCAACGCGTTTATATCCCGTACGACCAAACGATAACTCCAAACGCTATGAAATTTGAAATCCAATAATAATACACTATTATGGATCCAATGGAACAGGTTTCGTCGAATTCCGAGACTATGCCCCAGAAGGCTATTTATAAACTTTAATTCAAACGATATATTTTTAAAATTGAACAAATCACTTTTAAATTCAATTTAAAAAGTTTTATTATCTTCATTATTATTAATATAAATTTTACAAGCCTTTAAATTATTTTTATCAAGCTTGAAACTCAAGATTCAATTATTTAACCAATTTTCAATTATTAAATCAATAATTAAATTATCCAATAAATCATTTTATTTGAATTTCAAGTTAAAAATTAACTTTTATATAATAAAAATCAATTAAATATCCCAATTTCAAATAACAAAAATTCTAGGTCGTTACAGAATTGTTGTAAGGTTTCAAGTTTCGTGGCGATCGGACTTGTCGTTTGATCATACGGACTTGAAACGCGTAGAAATTAATTTACTTGAAATCAATTTGAAATAAACTGATTTTAAAGCCAACTTCTTTATACGATGGAATTCGGACTTTAAACTTATTCCATTGAGTTTAAAAATAGCAAAAACATCTATTTTGATGTATGGGATGACCCACTTTCGTTTCGGAAACGAAACGGGCTTTTCGGGTCGTTATTGTCATTCGTACCAATTCGATACGTGTTCATTTTTCTTATCGGCCTTTGTACATATAAATAGACCTTTCTGACCCCTAAAGGCCTTTTTATTTCTTATCTCAGTATGTACAATTCCTTCCGACTGTTCCTTTTCTCTTCTCAATGTCTGAAAACCTGAATCCCAAAACCCAAAATCAAATCAAAATCAATTTCAATAATTTAAACTCCTCCAAACCCTATCATATTATATACCGATTCGAAGCTCTTGATGAGAGCATTCTAGATCTACAGTTTTTTTTCGATTTGGGTCTCTGTGTGTCCAGAATTTGGGGAACAAATCTCGACCGTTCATTGGGGTTTGATCAACTGTGACGGATCGCCGATTTGAAGGTACAGTTTTGTAGAGGTCGTCGAGGGATTGCATCCTTGTAGTTCGTTTGGCCTGGTGATGGTTTGATCGCCGTTGATAATTCGCCTAGGGTTTTAAAGCGGCAGCGGCTGTTCCTTCAAGTCGCGATCGAGGACGAGGGGGATCGTGTCGGAGGGGTAGGCGCTAGTGCGGGAAGTTTAGGTGAGTGGCCGTGATGGCCAACGGTGGCGAAGGGGGTAGTGCGTGGCGGCGGCTCGTGGATTGAGGAAGTTAGGGTGTGTATCTGGAGAGAGCATGCATGTAAGGTTCGAGCTTGGTATAGGAGATGATGACGTGCATATCTGCTGACGTGTAAAGCAAGTAGGTTTTGTTTTGTTTATTTTATTTTAATTTTAAGTTTCCAAACGTTCTAATATGCATAACTTTTACGTACGAGGTCGGAATTGCACGCGGTTTATTTCATTGGGATCGTACCGAAATTCCGGACAATTTTAGAACTAGTTTGGATGAATTCTGAGTCTATTGAATTTTGGGCCTTATTTTGGATTTTAAATCGATTTGAAATCAAAGGTGGGTGTTTTGACCCACTCACAACTACTAGATTATCTTATGTTAGTTAAATTGAATTTATGATGCAATTATAAATTGATTGGTTGATGTTTGGATATTTAAATTGTCCTTCCAGTTAAATCTGACTTTTATTGAATATTATCGCTATTAATTTAATATTAAATTCTAAATTGCCAGTTAATACCCGTTAACGATAATCAGTCACTTGTTATTGTTTATTGATTGGTTTGAATGGTGATTGTGATGGATGTTTGATTGTTGATAATGGATGACTGGATGTTATATTTTTATATTGATGTAACACTGCAAGTTCCCTATGGGTTGAAATGATACACACCCGAACGATCTGATAGATTAGGGAGAAATCGTTATGGGTTGAAATGATAGCCTCGAGCGATTTCATGGATTTGAAATTAAATTTGGGATTGCGGGTTGAAATGATATATACCCGTAAATTATAAATTATTGCGGGTTGAAATGATATATATTTGTATTACTTGACCATAGGTAGAAATTATATACGGGCAACGAATTGGTTAAATTAAATGATTTTAAATCATTAAATTTGGAATTTAGTTAAATAATATTTTGAAATAGAATTTGATCTATATAAATTGAATTATTTTCGAAATCCAAGCATTAAATGTGGAAATTGGAATTGATTTAATGAATTGTTTAAAGAATTAAAATGGAAATTTCAAAGCTGAATTTTTGAGGCACAAATGAAATTCATCCAAATTGAGTTATTGAAATGTTTGAATACAACTTTGAAATCTATTTAGTTTGAAGTGGTTTAAATTGATAATTCAAACATGGATTCAAAATCGATATTGATTAAATGGTTTTAATTGAGAATCTGAATTGAAAGACCAATTTTAGTTGGTTGATTTGAAAGTTGGACATGATCCAGATATGTTGAAATGAAGAAATGGCTTAATTTTGATATTAATTCCAAATTAATTATTTTAATGTAAACTATTGAATTATTTTAAACTATTTTCACCTATTTTAAACTATTAAACTATTTTAATCTATTGTAAACTATTTCAATCTATTTTAATATATTTTTAAATTATTTAAACTATTTTAATGTATTTTAAATTATTTAAACTATATTAAACTATTTTAATCCATATTTGTTATACCACCCTTTGGCAAGGCCGTGACACAAAAACGTTGACTGGGAATCAAGAACAGATCGTCTAGAGAGATCGGTTATGCACTGTTTCGCTATGGATATCGATGAAATTTGTATGGGTCCGGATCAAGCTACAATCGACAAGACGTGACAAGCAAAGGTGTGAAAACCAATGTTCCAAATTTCAGGTCAATCCGAGTTCGTATGCTCAAGATATGATCGATACAAGTCAAGAAAAACAACATAATCACATCCATCACTTCGTTTCCATCAACGAATGCCTTCTTCGATCGAATATCGTGTCGGTCCAAGTAACCATATTTTGTATCCATCGTTGCCATCTAGTTCGTATCCATCAAGGGTAAGGTTTCGTTCGTATCCATCCATCCTGAGAATGTAGTTCGTATCCATCTGACGGCCTTGTTCGTATCCATGAAAGACCCTGTTTCATATCCATCATCTTGCATCTTCTTTGTATCAATCGAGTATGCACTCCACTCCCATCACCTAAGGTTACTTCGTATCGATCAACATGTATAGAATCGATACAAAGTAAACCACTGGCATCGATACGAAAATGGACACGAATGAAGTCACTTCGATGGATACGAACCAACAATGTGAGCAGAGGGTGGAGCAGATGGATGCGAATGAAAGAATATGGATGGATACGAGTGGAGTTCGAAAAGGATGATGGCTCATTCAACATGGCATGGAAAACGGATCAAGCTTTGGAAACAGAGCCACATCACCAACGCGTACGTGCTTTGTATCGATACGAATAAGTATCGATGTGAATTGATCGATATGAACCAAGCAGCATAAAGAAAGTTCTAATTCGTGTCGATCATATCTTGAGATCTACAAGTCCAAATGCCACCAAATTTTCACAAGAGCTTGCGTACAACCTAAAGAATGTTTGTGATCGATCTCGGCTCAATTGGGCAAGATTTGGATCGATACGAATCTCATTCGTATCGATCACGGTTCGAGTCAAAATCGTTTGGGATCAATCGCGTAGGCCCGCGCACGTGCCAGAAGAGGTCTCCCGAGATCTGAGCGAGATATTTGCAGCCTACACCTATAAATAGCAACCCAGAGCCTATAGAAAAGGGGACTTTTGATTCTTCTATGTCCAGACGCTGTAGGAACCATCATTGTACTCGAAATTTGTTGTTGTAATCAGTTGTAACTCGTTGTTGTCAGCAAGCAAACATCAATAAAATCATCAACTTCAAAGTGGATGTAGGCCGGATTGCCGAACCACTATAAACTCTTTGTTCTTTACTGCTTTCCTTTTAATTTTCTGAGTGCTCTTCATTTTTAATTCTCTACATACTTGTTATCTGTAATATGTGATTGTGAACTGGTGCTTTCATCGGCAATTGGGTGTTTGTGACCAATTTTGGCGCAAACAATATTTAAACCATTTACACTATATTTAAAGTATTTTAACTATTTAAAAAGCTATTTTAAACTATTTTAACAATTTTTAAAACTATTTTAAACTTTCCAAACTATTTCCAAATTCCAAACTGTGTAAAGTTGAAGTGTTTATATTTAAATCCTTGATTTAAAAGCAGATTTGGAAAAATGATGTTATAATCTAAGTTAGGATTTGAAATGATATTTTCTAGTGAAATCGCATATTTTGAGTAAATATGATGATTTGAAATATGATTTCAAAGGTGATATGACTTCGAAAGTGAATAAGATTTCGAAAGTAAATATGATTTCGAAAGTTATATGGTTTTGAAAATATGATATTTTGATATCATTAATGAAACGATTTTGGAAATTTAAAAGAACCATCCGGTGTGAAATAAGCGGTTGGTTGTTAAAGAGACCGGGATCAGATATTGTCATACTCTCTGCCAATACCGAAAACCACTTTAACAACTGTGTACGTGGTGGAGAGTCCAAAATGAAGTAGGATGGTTTGGCAAACGATTCTGCATGAGGTATTTACGTAACCCTAACTCCTGTGAGTCAGCTTGAAGTGGCTAAAACAAGAGCTATACCGGGCCAAGTGAGGTCGCACCTCCTATCGGGCACATTTCTTCGATACCATATTATGACTTTGTGATTGATTTGGTGGCCACCCCTCGATTTGATTATGGGAGTGTGTTCCGAGGTGGCGGTAGTAGCTGCTATGCGTTACCACCAGTCCGGGAGTGCAAATGGTAGAATCTTACTCTGGCATTTCCTCGCGTGCCGTGTCACATGCCTTATTGCGCCTTCTACGAGTTTGGTTTGTGCCATACCTATGGAGTGCCCTTTGATAGCCCTCCAGTTTACGGAGGAATTACGGTACTATATAGACTATGGGAATATATAAAATGTGTTAAGGGGGACATGGGTAACGCCTTAACGCTATCTTAATACTTTACTTTATTGTAGACACTATTATAATAGCGTATTGTACTATGTATGTAGATAGTTTAACGGATCCTTAGGAGATGAAATCCCGAACATCTCTTAAGTTATTTCACTTACGTTAGACACTGGATAGGAGATGTTAAACCCCGTAAACATCTTTGACGCCATTACACTCATATTTATTTATTTTTGATTTAACTTATGTAAGATCTTTTAGTTCTAACTCGAGTGTTTTGTCTTTTCAATTCGCTCGGGTCAGTCTGAGCTTTTCAGTGTATCGAAGACTGCTTTTAGAGGACGAAGACGAAGATTTAGTACTATTATTATTTATTTTGTTTATTCCGCTGCATCATGTTGTTCTGCTGCATTATTTATTTATTTCTGTTGTAATGTAACTCTGATTCTGTATTGTAAAGGTTTAATCAAATGTTATTTGTAAAACAGCTTCATGAATTGTTTATTTTACTATTATATTTTGTCATTCCGCTGTGAGATTCTGTGTTTGTTTTCTTTCTTTCTCTACTTTTTCTTATTTACCCCATAACAATCCTCCCTTTTAAATGGTTTGAGTCTGATGTGTGTGGTTTATCATCGATTTAAACCGTCCAAAAAGGTGGGTTGTTACACATATAAATTATGATATTCAATTTTTATTCATTAAAACATTATATCAAAATAATTAGAATAAGGAGATCATACCTTAATTCCAAAGCCTTGAAGTACAACAAGAAAGATTGAATTTTTCCTTTAGATGTAGCCAATGAATTGTACCTTGAACGATAAATCAAACATCCTAGATTCAGAAATCAGCCTCCAAATGTTGCAAGGATCAAGAAACAGAAACACCTTGAATTTGTTTGTTTTGTTTGAATTTGATTTATGAAATATTTATTTTTACGAGGCCATTAAAGAATAAGAGGAGAGCTTAAGAAAGAAAGAAGGAAAAATTGTCTGTCTAAAACAAAACGTGAATGAGGATGAGAGATAATATGTTTTAAAAGAAAACAATAAAACCTTTTCAATTTCCTCCTTTAAAACCTTCCTTATTTAATTCCAAAATTAAATCACCAAATCCTCTTCCATCCTCTTTGTATATTCGGTTGAATAAAATAAAGAGAAAAGAACAAAGTTCATTTCATAAATGATATTTAAGTAATTCATAAAAAGGAGATTTATTTCCTTTTATTTAATTAATTTCTCATTTATATTTTCAAACCACATTTGAAACCTATCTCTTTTTTCATCGTGCACGTGGGCCTCAATGAAAAATTCCAAAAAGACACTTAGCAATTAATCAATTTAAATCCAATTTAAATATTTTATTTATATCGAATATCAATACGCGCGTTTATAACTTTTATAGACGCACTTTTTTAAGTACTAATTCAAACAAATCAAATGAAGTTAAATAATTAATATTTCATAAATATTAATTAATTTACAACAATTTATAAATTAAATAAATCATGTGGTTCATTCCGAGTATTCATTATTACGGTTGTGAGAATCAAAGGTGTAAATTCAGTCAGCGATTAATATCGAACTATTCGAATATTAATGTTCACACGTCACTTAGCACGTGGTGTGACATTTTTGCTAAATTTATCGCTTGCACTTCTTTTGGTAAAACCCAATTTTACTTATTATAAGTGGCACTACATAGTGACAATTATTTACACCAATTCTCTTTGTCAAACCACATCACATTAGGACTTATAGAATTTGGTAATGGTCAAAATTCCAATATCGTCCACATTCAACTTTATAATCCAAACACAAAGTCCTTGGTTTAATCATAACAATTATTATTAACCGAACTGCTCTGGCCAGATACTTTGACTTTGAGTTGGCATCAGTTGACCATGATACTAACATCATATAACTGAGGAGACAAATTCTCTCTTGAATAGTGTTTCACTTCGAATGCTTTCACTAGACCCAACTATAGTCGTTCGATAGACATCGTGCCACGATTTAACTATAATCAAAGCGGAGCTTCCATATTGAAGATGAACAATATTCTCAAGTCGAGAGAACTATGTAAATTAGTTACATCGATATTCTCTACTGGACCTTAGTTATATTAACTAACAGAAAACTATCGAGTGAGTCATTCCATAGTTATCCAATAACTATTAGTACGTAACCCTTTGGTGCCTCCAGCAGTCATAAGTAATACGTTGTCCAATATTTTGGAGAGCGTTACATACTCTAGTCTCAACAGATGTATCGATATCCAGTCATGGTACATCTTGACTAGGAATATTTAAAATGGTATATTTATTTTCATTGTGATAAATTACTCATGGTTACAACACTTTGTAACTACTATCACAAAACATACCATTTATGGATTTTCTATTAAATATACTTTTAATTCAATTAATCAATTAATATAACACATTATATCAAGTATATAATAGAAAGAAAACACTTTTTAGTTTGAAAAAGATTGGTCATCAAGTTAGATATATGTAACAAATTACATAATTGCCCCTAGGGCATACCCCTAACTCTATCAATCTCCCACTTGCACTTGGGGTTAATTATGAAATCTTATTCCAACTTCTCCAATAGGTATTCTCAAAACCAATTGGGTCAGTCCCTTTGTAAATGAGTATGTTATAATAGTTTAAATATCTACTCTATCAATCAACTCTCTCCGACGGTGATAAACTGTTTTATCATGTGGAACAATTCGGAGTATGTCTCTTGATTTCTAGTGAGCTCTAAGTTCTGTTATGAACTATATCACAACATTAATCTCATATAACAATGTTATGAGATTCTCAACATTTGGAATCGGCTCAGTTATAAACTTGTGCTCTTATAATTTTATATACATTATTTTTAATACGGCAATATTCAAGGCGATGTACGTAGCCTTTTTTCATTGAATAATCCATAGTCATTTATTTAGAACATTTCCAACTTAAAGATTCTAAACTTGAATTTATTATTGACATACTACACTCAATGTGACTTATGAAGTTTGAGTTCGAACACTCCTTCATAAGGAGTTTTTGTTTCTATTAACAATTCTCTAGTATTTCATAAATACATAAGAACACTTCAAATGACCATTTAATGATAAAAATTTGGATTTGAAATTTGCCTCATGTATCAAAAACATAAACAAATCATGATATCGTAGACAACATAACATGTACGATAATTCCTTTTGCCAATACAAAGGAATCCATCTTAAATGTTCCGTAATAAACATTTTAATAAGGTGTCCTTGCATATAATTTGGGACATTCTCGATATCTTTTATAGTTACTATAAAAGACATCATTCATTAATCCAATGTTGAGTGTTCAAACAACTAAGACCGATTTTAACACAAGTACATCATTAAAATCAACAACGTGTTGTTTACTTACAGTTTAGAAATATCAATGTACCTTTTAATGTTATTTCTTATGAACACATGCTTCCTCTGCACTTTGGTTGAAAATCAAACTATTTGATGTTTCTATCAAAAAAATTATTTAATCCTGATGCTTATAAAATGATACTTTCGTATCATTTCGTAGATCATATCCAAAGACTCAAAAGCTCGATATCGCTTCCACTGACTTCTAGACATTTTTTGTTAATATGTGTAAATAGATTTCTCTAAATCGTTATTTAGAATTTTCTATTTCAATACATATGTACCGAAACACTAAGTCTTATCAAATGATAATTTTGTGAGTAAATCCGAATTGGCTTGAGTATGTTGAATACTGAATATATTACGCTATTTTCAACAATTAAAATTTGCGATATTATTCTTATTGACATTGCTCATTTAATTCCAACCGCATTAGTCTTACTCATATAAACATAATCGCGGTCTATGGATCAATCCCTCGGTTACGACCACCAAAATTATATTTTGATAGCATACTTGGAATTCTTTCGGTTTTGGAACCAGCAGTTCTGGAGGATTTGGTTGTTGAGTCAGATTCGTCTGTAGTCTGATATTCTGTTTAGTTTTGTAGATCTAGATGAGTAGGAGCTCTATAGATTAGTAGTATTGGTTGTTTGGATTGTTTGTAGAGCGAGTATCCCGGTATATTTATACTTGGGGAAACTCGAGGAAATTCTATTCAGAATTTTTCGCTGGATAGTTAGAATTGTTTGTTTGGATGATTGGTTGCTATGATTGTTAGCATATGGATGATAATACATCCTTGTGATTTAAAAAGATTATTAAATTACCTTTGTTTTAAATTTCGGGGACGAAATTATTTTAAGGGGGGAGGAATGTAATATCCCGGAAATTTGGGGCAATATCAATTTAATAATCTATTTAAATAATTAAATTGATTGATAATTTTTGATAATAAATATTTGAATTGGTTTAATAATCTAATTGAATAAATATTTAATTAATGAATTTATCTTTTAAAAACTAATAAAATGATTTCTATTTATAATATATATATATAATTATATATTGTAGATAGATAAGCTTGGGTTTGTAATTTAAATAATAAATAAAATCTTGTTTTTTTAATTTCTAAAATATATTTTGATAGTTTGGAAATTATGATTTATTTAATAGTAAGCTTTTCAAAGCTATTTAAACAAATAACTATATGGTTTTGAAATGAGATTAATAATAAGGATTATTTTATTTTCTTTTTGAAATATTGCTTAATAAATAAGATTTAAGAGTATATATATATAGATAAGTTTAAAATACAATATTAATAGTGTATTGTTTTATTTATAGATATAAATAGACTTTAATAAAATAGGATTGTTATATTCAATGTGTTGTTTTAAATTTACTTTAAATTGGATTTTAAAAATATAATTTAGATTTAATTTTGAATTCAAAAAGAGGTAATATTTAAATAGTTTTGGATTTTTATAAATGTATATGTAAACCTTTATTTATAATAATTAGTTTTGTTTATTTATAATTAATATACATATAGATAAGCATTTATAAATTAAGTAAAGGCTTTTATTTACATTTTAATATATGCAAATTACTTAAAATACAAGTGTTATCATATTAAGACTCAAAGTAACATGTGTAAATTTATGAACTAAGATATATGACAAGTGTCCATCTTTTAAATTTCTATTTTCTTTTATTTTTAAGAAATTATTTCAGCCTATACAAACATTGTTCTTTATCCTTGTTTCTTTTTTTTGATCTTCATTCCAAAAGCTAAGAAAACGGAATAAAATTCTCCTCCCAAAACAATCAGTAAATTTACTTTCCTCTCAACCAAAAATCCTCTCAAATACAATCTATAATCATTTCTTCAACCTGCATTTGTAAATCTGAGAACAACAAACCTGCACATTTTCTTCAATCTGGAATCTAAGCAAGACTGCAATTTCTTCTTTTCGAATCTGAAAGTAAGCAACCTGATCTAGAGCAAGCACCTATCAACAAACAAGATAAATGGCATGCATGCAAGATTCAGTAACAGGCAATTCAAGTTTATGAATTAAAGTTTTAAAGTTTCAAAGCTGTTTTCAAATAACCATGGTGCTCTGTTCATCTTCTATAAATTGTGAGTAACATTCACTATCTAAATGTTAAGTATATAATTATGATGTAAGTTTTACCTCTGAATTCAAGTAGGTTTGTGAATGCATTTTAGGTACATCTCTGTGCATGATATATAAATGATTTCAGTTTCAAAAATAAGAACATCTCTGTTATTTAGTTTCTGTCATCATCTTATTATCCAGAAAACAAAACCATAGAAATTTACAAGTTTAAACATTTTGTGATGATCTGATGTATGAATCTATGATATAATATGCCTGCATGATTGTTTAAGTATGAATTATTTGTATATAGGTTGATATTTTGTATGCATGTCTGATATCAATTCTGTGAAGTTAACAGAGTTTAAAATTCTAATCAAAATCCCAATATCTCATTCTCAAATCACTGATAGGCTTAGGAATTCAAAAGAGAGTTGTTTGTTAAACATGAATGAAGTTTAATAAAATAAAATTTAGTGATATAAGTTTGAAACTTATCTGGAATAGAAGAAATACAGTAAAAGCTTTGAAAACTATAAAATTCAAATATGATAATTTAACATTCCAGGATTTTAAATTGAATCTTTAAACCAAATTATGATTTTTTTTGAAGAAAAATTACAATTTTTAAGTTTGTTTGGGCGAGATATATTGAGATGAACGGAAATTGGAATTTTACCAATTTCTGGTGATCGTGAAGATCTGTTGTCTCGGGGTTTCTTCTGGAGTTAGAGGAAGGATCAGTGATGATGAGAAAATTGTAGAAATGTTGATCAGAGCACTGTGATGAAGGCGGTGATTGATTTCTATTCTTAGCCCTAGTTTTGGTCAGGTTGGATGTCGAGGAAATCTCGACAAGGTCAGTTCACTAGACTCGATCGCGATAGGGGGAAATTGGAGCTGGAGTCGAGGCGATACTTCGGTGAGGTTGGCGAGGTTTCTCGAAGCATAGTTCGTCGGCGACGAGTGGGTTTCTGATTGGGTTTGATTCCAGAATTGTGCTTGGAGACTCGATTTTGATTTCGAGCTGGTAACGATATTCTGATGGTCGGAATGGAGTGTGAAGAGGATCGTCGACTTGAAGAAGTAGTCGTAGGTGATCGGAGAAGCTGGGATGATCTGTGCACGTGCACATGTACGTCTCGTACAACTGGAAGAATTTTAAAGTTTGGGGAAGATGAAGTCTGGGTTTGGTTCGAAGTTTTAGTGTGAGTGACTCGAAGTCGTGTTCGAGAAAATGGGAATTTGGCTCGGGGGAAACTCGCGTGGGTTTATCACTGTGTTTCAAATTTCTAACATAACAGTTTTTAGAAAATAAAAGGGAGGGAAGGGAACTCGAAGGAGTACTCGGGATTTCTGTAATTTTGCTTGGAGAAATTTAGATAAGGCTCGGGTAGATTTTGTTTGGCGGTTTTTAAACATGACAGTGTTATAAAAATCTAAAATGAGTATAAATTTGTAGATTAGGATTTTAAATAAAGCTTTAAAATCAAATTTAAAATATGGATTCAATTTAATTTGAATCCCAGATGTGAAATAAATAAATTGTATTAAAATGTTTAAACCTCTTTAAAAATGTTAAAGTATAATTTAAAAAAAAAAGGTTTGAATAAATAAATTAGTTTAAAAATCTTATAAAATTCTTTTATAAATGTTAAGTGTTTCTTAACATTTGAATTTAAGAAGATTTTGAAAATTAGATTTAAATTTGGTTAAATTTAAATTGTAATTTATTTTAAATCCCTAAATTAAAATGAAGATTTTAAAGTAAAATGTTTTAAAGTCTTTGTTAATAATAATTAAAGTAATTAAGGGTTAATACTTTAATTTAGAAAGTGATTAAGGTTTAATGATATAGGAGTCATTAAATTAATAAAGTAATTTAAGAATAATTTGATAATTTAATTAATTAATGGTTTAGTGTTAATTAATTAAATAATTAGGATTATAAGTTAATTAATTAAGGTTTAATTAATTTGGGATTAAGAATCATTTATTTAGATAAGTATAGATTTTTAATAAATGATTAGAAGTTTATTATCAAGTGATTAAAGATTAATTAAGTAGTTAATTTAGTAATTAGAAATAAGTTAAATGGTAATTAAGAATTTATTATTTAGTAATTAATAATGCTGATTTAAGTCTAATTACTTAAATAAAAATTGTTAATAATTAATGAGGGTTCATTAATTAGGAATTATTAAATAATTAATTAATGGGATTAATTTTGAAAACTAATAATAATCATTTATGAATTGGTTAAGTATAATTACTTAATGAAAGTAATTAAAGGAATTAATTACTTAAGGTAATTAATTAAATAAATTTGATAAGTTAAATTAATTAATTAAATTAATTTAAGATAATCATTTAGAGATGTGATAAATATAATTACTTAAATGTAATTAGTGAAGTGTAATTACTTAGGAAAGTAATTAAAGTTAATTAGTGGATGTAATTAACTAAAGAAGATTTTAATAATAAAAGTAATTTTAGTTTAATTACTTTGTATAATTAATCAGGGGATTAATTAAAGGATAATTAATTAAGGAGTAATTAATTTATGAAGTGTAGTAATTAAGAGTAGTTAATTACTAAATGAGATTAATCAAAGGTGATTAATAAATGTGACTAATTAATTATTAATTTAAATAAGATAATTAATTAAGAATAATTAAGGATCATTAATTAATATAATTAATGATGAAATTAAGAATTGATTAATTAAGATTAATTAATCAATAATAAGTGATTAAAAAGTAATTAATTAATTATAATTAATTAAGGATTAATGTAATTAAGTATAATTAATTTATTTATGAAGTAATTAGAGATTAATTACTGAAATGATCTAAGATAATTAATTTGTGAAATTAATTAAGTATTAATTACTTAAAGTAATTAAAGGGTAATTAATCAGGAATGATTAATTAAGATGGATACTTAAAGTAATGATTAATTAATTGGTTTAATTAATAATTAAGTAAGTAGGATTTATAGGATGAAGTAATTAATTTAATTCACTTTAAATTGATTAGAGATGATAAATCATTACTTAAGAATGGATGAATGATATTGAATGCTTTGCATTGTTGATATCTCTGATAAGAGTATGTGCTGATCTATGATATAGATGTTTGGTTGGATTGAAATGATAATAGGAATTATCTGTTTGGGATGATAATGTAGATTATCTATTGAATTATCTATCTTTGTGTATATAGATAAGAATTGAATTGTTTTAACCTTAAAACAACTTGGCCCTTAAAAGATACGTTTTGGATTTCGATGAGACCGGGATCGGGTTTGCTACAGTACAGCGTGATAGGGGGTTCTCGCTTTGCGTTAGGTGGCGAACGGGAGACTCTTACCCCTACATGTCCCCGGGGGTAGTATAAGGCCTTTTGGGGTTGGTTGCGACTCGAGAGGGTGGCCGTAAAAGCAAACCCGAGGTATCACTGTGAGCCACAGCGGGGCTGGGATGGTTGAAAAGCCTACCGGTCGTGAACCGTTGCTGAAGGTTGAAAAGCCTAGGACGTTACAGTGGTATCAGAGCATAGGTTGAGCGAATGCCTAAGCTTTTGGTTAAGTGAATATCAGAACACTAGGTTGAGTGAATACCTAGGTTCGGAAGGATTGTTCATTAGAGACAGGATCTGTAACAACCTGTTTGAGTCCGAGTGTATATATATACGAGAGCGCGTATTTGTTAGTTATATAAAATGGTTTTATATTGTGTTAATTGATCGATTGAGTGGTATATGGATTCTGGTCAATACGAGTAGCTAACGTTATTGATAGGGATCTCTAAACACTTGGACCAGGCCAACGGACACAATATTGTTTTAAAAAGGTAGATGAAATAATTTTACCCAGATATAATTTCTAAAAAAAAAGTATCAATTTAAATGTATATGGTATTTGTAATGATTGGTTGAGATGATAATAATTTATCATCTAGGATTAGGAGTCTGAGTGTTGAGGTTGGAAGTGTATCTGCCGAGACGGTGTTGGGTCTACAGTCTTTCTCGAGTAAGTTTTGCTGTGGTGTGAGGATTTCACGATCTCTAAAGGAAACCTGTTAAGGTTCGGAGTGCATCTTCTAAGTTGGATGAGTAGAATTTGGATCTGTCGGTTGAACAGAAGCGAGTGATAGTATCTTGGTATCTTCTGGAAGAAGTAGCTGTGTGATGAGATGCAGTGAATATGGATGTTTCCGAAGATGTTTTCTTTGGAACAAGTTAATGAAGTGTGTCTGCTTCGGTGTTGTGGTTGAGTTCAGCATGGTGTTTCTATTTGGTTTGAGGTTCGAGTTTCTCGAAGAGCTTTGGATAAGGAAATCTTTGGCATCGGTGGCAGCGTTGCAGCTCGGAGTATTCTGTATGTTGGAAGGAAGTGTCTGGCTGAGCAGTTTTCTGAAGGAGAAGTTCAGAAGCAGTAGAGTGTATCCATTTCTTCGATGGATTGGCTAGATAAGCATAAGCTGTTCTGATTGGTAAAGAGAGAACATTTTCTTTGCATTTTGGCTGGGTTGATCGCAAAAGTGACTTGCGATTGCTGAGTATTCTCTTGAGTTATCTGAGATTTTCTGGGATGTGTTGTCCAGTCTTTGCTCGTGTTCTTCATCAACATTTTCATTCTACTCCAGATCAGAGTGGTGCAGCAGAAGCAGTTGGCGAGTGCTCCTGTTTGTCTTTTCCAGATAGGAGAAGTTAGTTTGGAATCTTCGGATAATGGTGAAGTAGAGTTTGGTTTTGGATTGGGTAGATCTTGAGAGGATCATTGGTTGAGTTATCTTTGGTCCGGTTTGTTTCAAGAAGCATCAACGAAGGTTGAACTGATCAGGAAGGATGTAGTCAGCTCAGGATCGTCTGAAGGATTTTGAGGATAAGAGGCGGAGGAATTTGGAATTCGAAGTTGGAGACTTCGTTGTTGTTGAAGTTTTCTCTGGTAAAAGGGAGCTATAAGATTGGGTAAGTCTGGGAAGTCAGCTCCGAGTTGTTTTGGATCTTTTCTGTGATCTAACTTGGATAAGTACTTTGATCTACAAGGTTGAATTGTCAGTTTGGATAACTGGAATTCAATGTATTTTACGTATCTCTGAGGGAGTACGTGTTTGATCTATCTCTGGTTTTGGAACCAGCAGTTCTGGAGGATTTGGTTGTTGAGTCAGATTCGTCTGTAGTCTGATATTCTGTTTAGTTTTGTAGATCTAGATGAGTAGGAGCTCTATAGATTAGTAGTATTGGTTGTTTGGATTGTTTGTAGAGCGAGTATCCCGGTATATTTATACTTGGGGAAACTCGAGGAAATTCTATTCAGAATTTTTCGCTGGATAGTTAGAATTGTTTGTTTGGATGATTGGTTGCTATGATTGTTAGCATATGGATGATAATACATCCTTGTGATTTAAAAAGATTATTAAATTACCTTTGTTTTAAATTTCGGGGACGAAATTATTTTAAGGGGGGAGGAATGTAATATCCCGGAAATTTGGGGCAATATCAATTTAATAATCTATTTAAATAATTAAATTGATTGATAATTTTTGATAATAAATATTTGAATTGGTTTAATAATCTAATTTAATAAATATTTAATTAATGAATTTATCTTTTAAAAACTAATAAAATGATTTCTATTTATAATATATATATATAATTATATATTGTAGATAGATAAGCTTGGGTTTGTAATTTAAATAATAAATAAAATCTTGTTTTTTTAATTTCTAAAATATATTTTGATAGTTTGGAAATTATGATTTATTTAATAGTAAGCTTTTCAAAGCTATTTAAACAAATAACCATATGGTTTTGAAATGAGATTAATAATAAGGATTATTTTATTTTCTTTTTGAAATATTGCTTAATAAATAAGATTTAAGAGTATATATATATAGATAAGTTTAAAATACAATATTAATAGTGTATTGTTTTATTTATAGATATAAATAGACTTTAATAAAATAGGATTGTTATATTCAATGTGTTGTTTTAAATTTACTTTAAATTGGATTTTAAAAATATAATTTAGATTTAATTTTGAATTCAAAAAGAGGTAATATTTAAATAGTTTTGGATTTTTATAAATGTATATGTAAACCTTTATTTATAATAATTAGTTTTGTTTATTTATAATTAATATACATATAGATAAGCATTTATAAATTAAGTAAAGGCTTTTATTTACATTTTAATATATGCAAATTACTTAAAATACAAGTGTTATCATATTAAGACTCAAAGTAACATGTGTAAATTTATGAACTAAGATATATGACAAGTGTCCATCTTTTAAATTTCTATTTTCTTTTATTTTTAAGAAATTATTTCAGCCTATACAAACATTGTTCTTTATCCTTGTTTCTTTTTTTTGATCTTCATTCCAAAAGCTAAGAAAACGGAATAAAATTCTCCTCCCAAAACAATCAGTAAATTTACTTTCCTCTCAACCAAAAATCCTCTCAAATACAATCTATAATCATTTCTTCAACCTGCATTTGTAAATCTGAGAACAACAAACCTGCACATTTTCTTCAATCTGGAATCTAAGCAAGACTGCAATTTCTTCTTTTCGAATCTGAAAGTAAGCAACCTGATCTAGAGCAAGCACCTATCAACAAACAAGATAAATGGCATGCATGCAAGATTCAGTAACAGGCAATTCAAGTTTATGAATTAAAGTTTTAAAGTTTCAAAGCTGTTTTCAAATAACCATGGTGCTCTGTTCATCTTCTATAAATTGTGAGTAACATTCACTATCTAAATGTTAAGTATATAATTATGATGTAAGTTTTACCTCTGAATTCAAGTAGGTTTGTGAATGCATTTTAGGTACATCTCTGTGCATGATATATAAATGATTTCAGTTTCAAAAATAAGAACATCTCTGTTATTTAGTTTCTGTCATCATCTTATTATCCAGAAAACAAAACCATAGAAATTTACAAGTTTAAACATTTTGTGATGATCTGATGTATGAATCTATGATATAATATGCCTGCATGATTGTTTAAGTATGAATTATTTGTATATAGGTTGATATTTTGTATGCATGTCTGATATCAATTCTGTGAAGTTAACAGAGTTTAAAATTCTAATCAAAATCCCAATATCTCATTCTCAAATCACTGATAGGCTTAGGAATTCAAAAGAGAGTTGTTTGTTAAACATGAATGAAGTTTAATAAAATAAAATTTAGTGATATAAGTTTGAAACTTATCTGGAATAGAAGAAATACAGTAAAAGCTTTGAAAACTATAAAATTCAAATATGATAATTTAACATTCCAGGATTTTAAATTGAATCTTTAAACCAAATTATGATTTTTTTTGAAGAAAAATTACAATTTTTAAGTTTGTTTGGGCGAGATATATTGAGATGAACGGAAATTGGAATTTTACCAATTTCTGGTGATCGTGAAGATCTGTTGTCTCGGGGTTTCTTCTGGAGTTAGAGGAAGGATCAGTGATGATGAGAAAATTGTAGAAATGTTGATCAGAGCACTGTGATGAAGGCGGTGATTGATTTCTATTCTTAGCCCTAGTTTTGGTCAGGTTGGATGTCGAGGAAATCTCGACAAGGTCAGTTCACTAGACTCGATCGCGATAGGGGGAAATTGGAGCTGGAGTCGAGGCGATACTTCGGTGAGGTTGGCGAGGTTTCTCGAAGCATAGTTCGTCGGCGACGAGTGGGTTTCTGATTGGGTTTGATTCCAGAATTGTGCTTGGAGACTCGATTTTGATTTCGAGCTGGTAACGATATTCTGATGGTCGGAATGGAGTGTGAAGAGGATCGTCGACTTGAAGAAGTAGTCGTAGGTGATCGGAGAAGCTGGGATGATCTGTGCACGTGCACATGTACGTCTCGTACAACTGGAAGAATTTTAAAGTTTGGGGAAGATGAAGTCTGGGTTTGGTTCGAAGTTTTAGTGTGAGTGACTCGAAGTCGTGTTCGAGAAAATGGGAATTTGGCTCGGGGGAAACTCGCGTGGGTTTATCACTGTGTTTCAAATTTCTAACATAACAGTTTTTAGAAAATAAAAGGGAGGGAAGGGAACTCGAAGGAGTACTCGGGATTTCTGTAATTTTGCTTGGAGAAATTTAGATAAGGCTCGGGTAGATTTTGTTTGGCGGTTTTTAAACATGACAGTGTTATAAAAATCTAAAATGAGTATAAATTTGTAGATTAGGATTTTAAATAAAGCTTTAAAATCAAATTTAAAATATGGATTCAATTTAATTTGAATCCCAGATGTGAAATAAATAAATTGTATTAAAATGTTTAAACCTCTTTAAAAATGTTAAAGTATAATTTAAAAAAAAAAGGTTTGAATAAATAAATTAGTTTAAAAATCTTATAAAATTCTTTTATAAATGTTAAGTGTTTCTTAACATTTGAATTTAAGAAGATTTTGAAAATTAGATTTAAATTTGGTTAAATTTAAATTGTAATTTATTTTAAATCCCTAAATTAAAATGAAGATTTTAAAGTAAAATGTTTTAAAGTCTTTGTTAATAATAATTAAAGTAATTAAGGGTTAATACTTTAATTTAGAAAGTGATTAAGGTTTAATGATATAGGAGTCATTAAATTAATAAAGTAATTTAAGAATAATTTGATAATTTAATTAATTAATGGTTTAGTGTTAATTAATTAAATAATTAGGATTATAAGTTAATTAATTAAGGTTTATTTAATTTGGGATTAAGAATCATTTATTTAGATAAGTATAGATTTTTAATAAATGATTAGAAGTTTATTATCAAGTGATTAAAGATTAATTAAGTAGTTAATTTAGTAATTAGAAATAAGTTAAATGGTAATTAAGAATTTATTATTTAGTAATTAATAATGCTGATTTAAGTCTAATTACTTAAATAAAAATTGTTAATAATTAATGAGGGTTCATTAATTAGGAATTATTAAATAATTAATTAATGGGATTAATTTTGAAAACTAATAATAATCATTTATGAATTGGTTAAGTATAATTACTTAATGAAAGTAATTAAAGGAATTAATTACTTAAGGTAATTAATTAAATAAATTTGATAAGTTAAATTAATTAATTAAATTAATTTAAGATAATCATTTAGAGATGTGATAAATATAATTACTTAAATGTAATTAGTGAAGTGTAATTACTTAGGAAAGTAATTAAAGTTAATTAGTGGATGTAATTAACTAAAGAAGATTTTAATAATAAAAGTAATTTTAGTTTAATTACTTTGTATAATTAATCAGGGGATTAATTAAAGGATAATTAATTAAGGAGTAATTAATTTATGAAGTGTAGTAATTAAGAGTAGTTAATTACTAAATGAGATTAATCAAAGGTGATTAATAAATGTGACTAATTAATTATTAATTTAAATAAGATAATTAATTAAGAATAATTAAGGATCATTAATTAATATAATTAATGATGAAATTAAGAATTGATTAATTAAGATTAATTAATCAATAATAAGTGATTAAAAAGTAATTAATTAATTATAATTAATTAAGGATTAATGTAATTAAGTATAATTAATTTATTTATGAAGTAATTAGAGATTAATTACTGAAATGATCTAAGATAATTAATTTGTGAAATTAATTAAGTATTAATTACTTAAAGTAATTAAAGGGTAATTAATCAGGAATGATTAATTAAGATGGATACTTAAAGTAATGATTAATTAATTGGTTTAATTAATAATTAAGTAAGTAGGATTTATAGGATGAAGTAATTAATTTAATTCACTTTAAATTGATTAGAGATGATAAATCATTACTTAAGAATGGATGAATGATATTGAATGCTTTGCATTGTTGATATCTCTGATAAGAGTATGTGCTGATCTATGATATAGATGTTTGGTTGGATTGAAATGATAATAGGAATTATCTGTTTGGGATGATAATGTAGATTATCTATTGAATTATCTATCTTTGTGTATATAGATAAGAATTGAATTGTTTTAACCTTAAAACAACTTGGCCCTTAAAAGATACGTTTTGGATTTCGATGAGACCGGGATCGGGTTTCCGTATACCGGAATTCCAGGTCTGGAGACCCGAATACCACATCGATCCAAATTAACGATAGGTCGTGAATCTCAAGTGAAGATGAAGATTCAGAGTGCAAGGGTTATTGTCGTTAACTCTGAGGGTGATTCCAAAACGAGTGTAATGATATAATGCCTTCGGTTTCGTTCGAACCCGGATCGAACTTGTATGGATTGAATGCTTTCAGCACATCGTCAGGCGGACGATGAGCATTCTAAGTGATATGTTCTGATTAAAGGTAATCGTAACCTCAAGCCTCATCAACCGGGAATGGCTAAAACAGGGGAGGTGCAGCAAGGTTTCGTGGGTAGCACCCACTGAGAGCAAGATAGATCCCTGTCTAGAGGTCCCTTTTCTTTTATTCGGCTTAGTGTGTGGTTGGTCGCGCCAACTACGGGATTGTCTTGTTCGGAATTATCCAGTAAGGGATGGTTCCGGCTTTGTGTTGCAGAGGAGCGGGCGTACTCCTCGGTACGGTGATCTAGGCCACGTACTGTGACGGGCGGTACCCTAGTAGCCCTGCCATTGTATGGAATCCAAACTCCAATAAGTGCCGTACGTATTAGTTGTGCCCAACTATGTTGGAATGTGAGATGTAAGCATTTCAGCTATTTCTATATTTTACTTGAAAACCCTAGACCCTATTATAATAAAATCAGATTTCCTATCAAATGTTTTGGTTAGCGTAAGGTAAAAACTTACCCATGTTTATTTGTGGGGAGTCTTACGTGATACCTTTTCTTTTAAAAGGTTTTGAAGTTAAACAAGTTTAACCTGTTACTCACACCAGACCCATGTCTGACCCAAGTGTTTATTTCTGTTTTATAAACTCTTGGGTACTCAAATTTTTACGAGTAGCCAAGGGATTCAGGTTTAGCTTTGATGAATTATGGAGGAGCAATGGAGCAGGAGGCTTCAGCGTTGTAGATATATATAGTAGTTCCGCTGTGTCTGTATCTCTGTAGTGTATTGAGTTGTAATGTCTAGACAGATGTTTATAACTGTCTAGTAAGTGATGTATATGCTGTGTAACTCTGTAAATTGTTGTAAACTATGTAATAGTTTATGTTATTAATATAATTTATTCGTTCCGCTGTGAGATCGTTGTTGTTGTTTCTTTCTTTCTTCTCTTCTTTTCTATTTTCTACCCCTTTCTTTCTTATTAATGATACGTCATTCTGTGGAATGAGTGGCGGGTCATTACAATATACATAGAGAGTGTATGAAATATGACTAAGTTATAAGGATGCGATGTCAGTCAAAAGTACATAGAAGTCTGTCCAGCTAATCTGGCTGCCAGCAGTGTGACTTTGTTGCTGATGTGAGACATCGCTTGTAATAAGTAACTACGAATGACGCGAGGTTAGTCCCAATTTTGTAGAGTAAATCTACCTAGCTAATTTGGCTACTAGTTCCTACGAATAGTCGAACTAATGTGAGACATCTCCATGCGGTACGGGTCATAATACGAAGGACCTACTTTGGGGAACTGAAGGTATTAAGTGGTTGATTGAGGGTCCGCCTTTTTCCTTATATGAAGTATTAAATGGTCGAGATTGGGTTTAGGCACGGTTGAAGATATCTTGAAAAGGTCCACTTCAATATGAAGTATTAAGTGTCCAAAGAGATTTTCGTGGAATGTTAGCTAGCTAGATACCTTTGTTGAGTCCACCTTGGAAATACGTATTAACTGATGGGGGCCTGCCTCAATTGAGGTCTTAAATGGTCAGAGTCTGCCTATTTTCCATTAAAAGGTATTTAGTGGCTTGAAATCTATCTCTCACATTGGTAGACATTAATAACGATGGTTATGGGTTATTGATTATGGAAAAATCTACTTCGGGATTGAAGGTGTTAAGTGGTTGTTTGAGGGCTCGTCTCTTTACCTTATATGAAGTATTAAATGATTTTGAATATAGTTTAAAACTAGTGTGTGGCCCGTGCTACGCACACGGGCATTTATATAGTTCATGGTTGCATGTGTCATTTTTTTAATGTAGTACTTTGATCACTTTTCCATGTATTTATTACTTTTATGTAGCACAACTGCGTAAATGATATGTGTACCATCAGTTCCTTTTGCTAATTCTAAAAGATGGTAAGTAAAAAATTCATATATAGTTTTGACAGGTAATTAGTTTTAAATTTATCCTTAGTTTTGATGGGTAATGAGTTTCAAAGTATGTAAAAATGAATTTGACTCCATACCCTTGACAAATTAATGAGTGAATTATTTGGACAATTTCTATAAGGTTGCACATTAACATAATCCAACTAACCTTTTTCAAACCATACACAGTTAGGGATGGGATGGGTTGGAGTGGATTTTTCATGTCATAGACCCGTCCCAGCTTTTGTAAACCTCGACCCAGACCCGCCCCGTAGATCATTTGCAAGTCTGAATTTTCATCCCAAAACCTAAAAGGATTAGGGTAGACCCGCCCCACCCCAAGACCCGGTGAGGCTCATATATTCATTCGAAATTGTGCCTAATGTGCATATATATTTTTATTTTCTTTTTAAGATGGATTGTCATTAAATGATACACTAAATATAAATAGATATGTGGTTGCAATGATAAATGAAGATAATAAAAATGAGTGTTCAAAAATAGTAAAAAAAATGTATACATATGTTATTGAATAATTACTAATGATACAACTTAATACCATACAAAATCCCATAATGTATTCAATGACTATAATATTCATGTTAAATAATTTATGTCTAAAATGATTGACAAATCATCACTATTATATAAAGTGATTTTATGAGGTCTCAGTAGAGCGGTTCGGGTTGGGGTAGGTCAGACAACTCAACCCTAGATCCTGAGTTCTCAAGAATTGACCATGGATCTACACGACCCGGTGATCCAATTGGGTCAGTTTTGACGGATCAAAATAGGGACGGGTTTACCGGGTTTAGACCCTTGACCTGCTCCATTGTCATCCATGTACACAATATATTTATCATCATCGACAGGCGTATATTTGTATACCTTAAATACCTCAAATTTAAATATAACCGTTTAACATATTAACAATAGAACTTAAGCCTATGTGGTCGGTACGCAACTAAATTCAAATAAGGAATAAGGCATACATCCAACGTGATCATAATATGAAATAACTTATGAATACATGTTAATGTATTCAAATTTGTGAACATGCCTGTTGGTTTATTATTGCATGTGTTTGTAAATTGTAATTGTGATGAATTTTTTTTAGATTATGGAAATGTTATTTTTAGGTGATTGCATAATATGAGTATACGGGTGGAAGGACTAATCAGTGGTTGGCTGAGAATTGTCGTTAGGTAAAATGTTCATGAATGATGAAGATATATAATTTCAGGAAAAAATAGAATTTTTTATTTATTTACCTTTGTAAATTCAAATAATCACAAATATTGTACTTTCGAACGGAGTGGATTGCATCAATTATTTGTATTTACAACTCCTGTTTTTGTTTGTTCAAGACTATACACTTTTGAACTAAAGTTTTGTACACTGTATCATTGTTCTCCAAATCATGCATATCAATTATTCTCATGCATAGCATGTGCATATGCAAGCTTTTCCTATCGTTTCTTTGGGAAATGCTTTGTCCCAAGCTTCATTCCCTACATTTCACGCACAGTTTTGTGCATTTCCAGTCAGCCTTACTCATCAAGCTACTGCTCACAATAGTCCGGGACAGGCGCAATTTCCTATACATGCTGATTCACATGTTGTGTCACCCGTTGATGATGCATCACTTCCTGTTACCTCCATCCCCGATCTCCAAGATTCAGAGACACATGCTCTATCCTTACATGATGCTGTCATGACGTCTCACTTCCCGAGGTGTCAATTTCTATGGTCAAGTCAAATGCAGAGACAAATGCAAACTAAATATGATGTGCATGTCAATTTCTATGGTCAAGTGCAGCAACTTGCTGATACTGGTCTTGCTATTGCATCTCAGGTTATCCATGCGGTTACACCAAAAGCTTTTTCTTTTGAAACTGTCCTTCCCGAGGTGTTTTCTCATGTTCATAGTACTCATGCATCAGCATATGCGTGCACAAACTCTACAGTTAATATTGCTCAGCATTTGCAAACTACAATCCTTCAGTCTATGCACTCATAGCCTGCTCCTCATGATCTCCATCCTCTTACGGTTGCTGAAACTTTTGTAATCCCGGCCCCTCTCCAAGTGATTGACAATAATTCAGATAGTGAGATCGAAGGCTTCACTAAATTCGAGTTAGCAAAAGAGGGATCCGAAGGCAAAATTCTGCAAAAGATTCACAATGCATTAGACTTCAAATATGGCTTTGTAATACTCTACTATAGTAGAGATCGAAAACTGATTATCAAAACTATTATCGATACTGTTAATAAGGAATCGGGGTCATTTGAGTTTTTTGTCGCTAACCAGACTCGAAGGGGAAGAAATGGTGGGTGTTTATTTCCACCAAGTTGCACTGAATCTTTTCCAAATTCAGCTCGTGTAGGGTGTCTTTCTCATTGTGACACCATAGTTAGCAGGTCACACATTTATTTTTATTTTATTTTCTTTGACCTATCTTTTCTTATTTTCTTTCCTTTGTACTACTTCCTAGGGCGGGAAAGCTCATTTTTGAGTAGTAATGCAATTTTCGTTTTGACAAAAAAAAATGAAACTGTTGTCTTTTATTAAGACGCGGTCTTATTATTTTTGTAGAAGTATATGCATATTTTAAAAGAAAATAATACCAAAACGCAAACTGCTTATTATTTTCTTCAGTATAATTTCCAAGATTCTTATTATTGTTTTGAAGGAATCTAACTTATTAATCACTAATCAAGAGGTCCTAAAATGTCACCTCTGCAAAAAATCATTTATGGTATGTATTGCCTACAAAATATTAGTACTTTTTCATTGATTTTTATAATAGATATTTTAGATATATAATATGGGAAAGTCTATTGATACACAATCATAACTGCTACTTGCTAGTATAGACATCAGGAGAATCACAAAGATGGAGAAAAGTAAAATAGAAATGGGGAAAAATGCAACAATTACCAAAAAAAAGTGACGACATTTGCAGCAGAATGAGCATGTGAGCTAGGTTTGACTATACAACGTTGATAATAAAAACTCATTAGCCTACTACACCAATTTAAGCCACCTAAACTTCAACACCCTAATCTTCTCATGCACCTTGGACAATAATAGTGAATTAAAAAGAGAACTATATATCGATCGGCACTTTCTTCTACTCTTCTTTCATGTTGATATCTCCTTGCTGGAGAATGACTCGTGTTGGAGTTGTGGCTATAAGGCATTAACCTCTTTGTGGCTATAGGAACCTACACTATATTTCCATGGGCTATGATTACATTTGTATGATATTCTAATGGTCAACTTCGAAGTTTTAATGGGTATTAGGTTAGTTTGCAATGTTGGCTAAGAGTATGGATACTTTGAATATGGGTATTAGCTC
Source organism: Allium fistulosum (assembly GCA_030737815.1). Lineage (NCBI taxonomy): Eukaryota > Viridiplantae > Streptophyta > Magnoliopsida > Asparagales > Amaryllidaceae > Allium > Allium fistulosum. The sequence goes on along the minus strand of CM060902.1, from coordinate 964,597,800 downwards.
AGTAAAAGTCTGGTAAACGTTTCAATTGCAATACCACTTATTTCAAGACGTAAATATAATATTTTAGCCTTTTTTACTGTTCTTTAGCATTCTTTATTTATATACACTACCCTCAATTTACATCATAAAAATGGAGCATCAAAGAATTATTGTTCATCTGTATGTAGGTTTTTATGAGGATTTCAGTTTTTTTACTTCATAGTACATGCATTTTTAGGAGTTATCTATCAATTAAGGCATGAAGAACAACACATCAATGAAGAGTTTATATAAAGCCATGCTTGTAGTGGGTCATAACTTGATCATGTTTACTTCATCTTTGATAAATAAATAAATATGTTGTCATGTATTTTATAATTAATTAGTTTCTAATAAATTACTGAAGACATAGTTGATAGAATTATAAGATTTGGTTATGGAATGATGCAAAGCAAAGATTAATTGGAACCTTGCATGCCAATATTGGAAACAACATATCATTATACTACATTACTATATTATTAGAATGATCACATGTAGCCCATTAAAATAAAATAAAAATAGATGGAAAATATAATGCATTTTCTGGACTTTGATGCTGAGAAATTGAAATGATAGTATTCTAATATGCATATGTCATATTATAATGTATATATAAGAATAAATGGTACCTTTCTCCAAAAAGCACACAATTTATTTTATCCCTAATGTGGATTTCCTTAGTATTATTGGATCTCCTCGTCTCCACATGATGTTTCATGAATTTAACTGGTCTAAGAGTGAAATGGCATTAATATTTGGACGGTTTATGCCAATTACATGTCGGATTTAAGAAATGCTAGATCTTGGAAGTTTACTCAATATTTGGATGTTTTGTGCTAAGTTTTTTCCCGCCAATCTGCCTTGTCGCATGGTCAGATTTGTTCAGCCACTTCAACTACAATTCTTCAATGCAACCTGCTTCTATTCTTAATCAACATGTCATTTCTTTATTATGGTTCGTGCTACTCTACTGTCATTCAAGTTCTGTGCTCCATGCAAGTAGCTCCTAACAACATGTAGCAGCAATCCTCATGTCTTTGTTGCTCTCATGTTTCCATGCTTCAACATTGCTCAGACCTAATCAGATTTTCAACATTTTTGTTTAGCAGCTATTCTCCTCATGTCTTCACTTCCAATTCCTAACATCGGTTTCATCATTAATCCAGCTTCCAGTGCATGCCCATAGCTTTAGTGCCTTACTTTAGGAAGGCATTAGTCCGTTATTACAATTTCATCATAGTGCTACTCTCTGATTCCATTCTGCTACACATTAGTATGCCCAATGCTAACACTACATAAAAACGCTATATGTTTAATAAAACATGAATTTTTTATGTCATAATTATAGGCAACAAAAAATTGGTAGCAGTAATCAACATTGCATTTTTATTAAACATTTTAATACTATTCGAAAATGGATATGAATGTATGAATGCATGAAATTGTATTCATACAGCAATAAATTCCTATAAAAAAGACCATACTTATTCAGCTTTAAAAACCGTATAACCATGTTTTATTAGTTTTAGAGTCAAATCCATATAAAAAATTCCAACAATGATAAAATAAACTGTAACATTGTCTTATTTCTTATTCTCTAATACGAACATGTTATTTTTTGTTGATGACTATATGTATGTAGAAAATAAATTGAACAGCAAACTTATACAGTCTAAAAAATGAAATCCAACAAACTAATTGCATAGCAATAAGTCCAATATAAAGGATAGTGTACGGAGCAGGACCATCCATTTTCAACAGTTAGTAATATAGCTTATAACAAATTTACAGTTCATTTTTTCTGATTTTTTAATACCAGACCAATGACCAAATTAATAGCATAGACAACAACAATGAGTGAGTATTAACATGAACTGGTTAGGAATACAGATGTTTTTAAGCTAACAAAATATTAAATTGGAAACTGAAACTGACAACTTACTACTTGGACATGGAAGTATTTGTTTGGTAACCTAAATCCAGACTAATCATCTATGAGTTCATTTACAGATTAAAACTCAGCTGATACTGATGATATCAATGAATCGCTATATAAAAAAATGCGTCTAATCGTGAATGGAAAAGATCTGCAGCAGTTGAGAAGAATTGAATGAAAAAGTTGAAAAATAGGAAATGAAACCAGTAAAAATGGAAATTACCAGTTTGTGTCCCGGTGAGTATTGATAACTCATGCGAGGTTTAGACCAGACTATTAATGTTGATTTTCGACTGTTAAAATGGAATTGGGATATTGGGAAGTGGAAGGATCGGCGTGTTGTTGGGAAGAGAGGTTGGAATTAGCAGGTGAGTCATAACCGTTGCCTCCAAATAGAAATCAAACAGAAAAGAGCATAATATAATATAAAATAAAAGGACACGTGTAATTCTACCATAAACTTGGATTCTCCTTTCTTATTGATTCTATGAGTTATCTTCATTCTCCTTAGTTCTCTCAAACTGGATATTTTATTTTCAAAATTCTATCATTTATCCCTTTATAATTATTCTATTAAAATTTTCACATTATTTTACATTTGAATACCTACTTGAAATAATCAATAATTATTTTCAAATATTTAACTATTCTCTACCAAAATTACACATTATAGTCCATATATTTGAATTAATTACGTAATCCAAAATTTAAATTAATTGATAAACTTAATCAACTAATATTGTAACGACCCGATATTTTCAACCATTCGCATCCATTATAAGTGTATAGGTAGACACTCATGCCGGAATTGAATTGCTCAAAATACCGCGTTGTAATTAAAATTTGGAAAATCTCAGAATATACAGTAAATAAATATAATCACAGATCACAGACACAGAGTAAAATAATGCAGCGGAAGTAAAAGAAATAGTAGTTCATGAAGCTACTATGTAAATATATCAGAGTTACATAAGATACAACAGAAGAAATAGAGTACAACAGAAGTATCAATAAGATAACCAAGTACAAGCTGAACAGAGCAACATAACTGAAGTAGATAGAACAAGACTAGCAGATAATCTCCAGCGATTCAAATCTCCAGAAGGTGGAAATCCAAATCTGTGAATAACTCAGGCTGACCCGAGCGTAAAGCAAAACACAAAACACTCGAGTCAGGACAATATATACTTATATAATGTAAACCAACTCAAGTGAACTGTAATAAAGGTACAAGTAACTTAGAAGATGCTTGGGACCGCCCATCCTCTAAGGATCCGTTAAAATATCTACTATGTAGTAATATTCGCTATTATAATAGTGTCTAAATAAGTAAAGTATAATCATATCGGAAAATAGCGTTAAGGGGATGGAGAACCTTAACGCGGTCGGATCTTAAAATCATAATCGTAGTAAAGCTCGGTATGGTAGGTGACGCGGCACAACTAGGCAATGCCAGGGTAGATATACCAATTACGCACACGGACTGATGGATACGCATAGCAGCCACTACCGTTCCACCTCGAACAACATTCCTAAATCGGAGGATGGCCATCTAGTCAAATCACAAGTAAGAGTATAATATCGAAGAAATGTGTCCGAGAAGAGGTGCTACCTCACTGGTCCGAGATCGCTCCTGTTTTAGCCACCTTATGCCAACTCACGGGAGTTGGGTCCACGTAACATACCTTAAGAACGTCGCCACCATCCTACTTCATTCTGGAATCTCCACCGCGTACACGGTTGTTAAAGTGGTTTTCGGTATCGACAGAGAGTATGTCCATATCCGATCCCGGTCTCTTTGCCAACCAATCGTTATTATAACCCGTGGTTATAACTTTTAAAATAGTTTATGTTTCAAATCAAAATACATCCTTTAAACCATTTCAAAATCATATCATTTATTTCAAACTAATACATACTTTCAAACCCAAAACATATCTATTCAAAACCAATTCAAAAATATATCATTTCCATTTCAAAACCAATTCAATAATATATCATTTCAATAAAACCCAAATTTCAAAATCACTGAATATTTCCTTTAATTTATTAAACTTGAAATCTTCCTTTAAATTATCATAGCATTTTGGTAATGTAACCTTAAGTAATCATAGCATTTTTGGAATGTAATACTTTCCAATTTAACATTTTATATAATCAAAGTATTTATATACTTACAAATTTTTAACATGGTCATTTTATCATAGCCTTATAGTTAAATAAACTTTGTTACTGTAATATCCAATTTAATGCTAAAATTCTTATGTTAAGTTAAGAGTACCTTATTAACTTACATTATCATTACAATAAAGAAACTTTATTATTTTAGTCATTAAAATATGTCATTTACATTAATTAAAACTTACATATTAAATGTACTTTTTAACTTACATTCCTATTACAGTAAAGAGCATTTATCATTTAATCAATATTACACTAATTAAACTTACATTATCGAATGTACGTTTTAATTTACGTTTTATTACAAAAGGGGCATTTATTATTTTAAATCAATATTACACAAATTAAGACTTACATGTTTCTTTCATTAATTAAGACTTTACATGTTTCTTTCAGTAGGTAAAACTTTACATATTTCTTTCATTAATTAGAACTTTACACGTTTCTTTCATAAATTAAACTTTACATATTTCTTTCATTAATTAGAACTTTACACGTTTCTTTCACAATAAATTTCTTATAATTAAATCCAATTTTCAACAATTTACTTAATAAGTTCAAGTGTAAAAGTTCCAATTCTTCACATTTCAACAAATAGACTTAACACTTCAAATTTAAATTACCATTTCACAATTTAACAAAATTTCCCATTTTATTTAATTAACTTAAACCTTTAATTAAAACCAAATTTCACATTTCCTAGTCAAGTTATATTTTAAAAGAACACTTTTAAACATTCATTTATTTAACCACTTAAATTCATAGAAAAATCAATAATACTTAATAATCACTTAAATTCAAATTTAATCAAATTATCATATTTACCATTTCCAAATAAAATTTAATATCCATTTTATTTATATAACTTAAATATCATTTTTAACCAAAATTCCAAATTTCCAACTTAAGTTATATTTCAAAAATCCAGTTAAACCATTCATTAATTACATTTTTAACACATAGAAAAATCATAATTTCTTTAATTCAAAATATTTCAAAATCTGTTTAAATCAAATTTCATAAATTTATATTTTTAAAATACTTAAAAATATTCAAAACACTTTATAAAATAACCACGGGCCTGTATATAATTTTCTAACCTAGGTCAAGTGATACGGATATGTATCATTTCAATCCGCAGTTAAAAAAAGAAAAATCCGGGTTCTATCATTTCAAACCCGCAATCCCAAGTTAAAATAATTTAAATAAAAATCATTCAGGCCTATCATTTCAGCCCATAACGATTTTTCCTTATTCTAAAGTCCGTTCGGGTATGTATCATTTCAACCCATAGTGATTCTAATCTACAGGGAACTTGCAATGGTGATAACAGATATAAATAACAGAATAACATTAAATAATAGTAACATATGATATAATAAGTGTAATAACAGGTGTGAAAATCATATGATAATAATATAAACATATATAACATGATGATATACATTACAGATTCAAATGGTGTCGGTTTATCAGTTATATAGGTACATATTGTCTGGTGAGAATAACTCACTGTTTTGTGCTGGAGAAACGAGGACGACTGCACGAATGGGATCCAAACAAGCATGATAACACGATTCAAATAAGAGTGGAGGAGCCAAAGTATCAAATCCCTTGAATATAAGTCAAACAAAACAATATAACAACGATGAGTTTCAAATCAGCTACGATCAAAACTACAGTAGAATAGGCTGCACAGAATCAAATAGAAATGCTTTGCACTTGCTTTTTACCTTTACTAGGCTCAGCCATGATGGAAAATACATGACAATAGCAGGTGTTTGGGTCAGGTTATGGTGGGTATGGGTCGGCCTAGAGGTCATTTGTGATGGTGCCAAAGTGGTAGAAGTGAATAACATACATAAGCATGCATACACATGGGTTTTGACAAGGATTTGGGCTCTACCAAGGCCCTATGTGTCATGGCCAGAGGAGTGGGATCCACTGTGCTGACGTGGCAGAGGGTCCAGGTGGTGGTGGAGGTGGTGGAGGTGGTGTTGGTGGCGGCCATGGGTGGTGGAAGGTGATGGAATGAGTGTGGTGCTCGGTTAGGCTAGTATGAAGGGGTGTTTTGAAACTTTTGTTGATATGCATCACCAAGGGGGTTCATGGCTTGGATGGCTGGTGGGGAGGAGGTGTTGGTGGTGTGCCATCAGGTGGTGGAGGCGGCTAAGCAGCAAGGGAGGCATGGCCAAACCTACATGAGGTGATACAAGTGCAAAAAAATCAAACTAGAAAAATCAACATAAGTGAAAAAAGAAGAAAAAGAGAGATAGAATTTTACCAAACTCTTCAATCAAGGGGAGGCCGAAATTTTTTTGTTCAGGAAGGAGGAAAAAGATACGTGAGTTGAGAAATGAAGTGATCGGCTGAAAATGTGGAGAGTTATGTCAAAAGAAATGAAGAGTTGGTGGAAAATGAAGAGGTGGAATTCAAAGAGTCAAAAGCAATTCAAAAGTCAAAACCTTTTCATAATTCTTTATTTTATTTTAAATAACTTTATATTTCTGGTAATAATAGTAATACCAGATAAGAATTCGAAAATCTATCAAAATATAAAAATATATATAATATTTATTAATTTATATAAGGTTAAATAAGAAAATAACTAAAAATAGTAAACTAGTCTAGAAAATTTGAAATTAATTGGAATAAATTTTGGAAAAATCATATGAGCTTGTAATATAATTTTAAACATAACTAATAACATAAAATAAAAATATATTCACAAAATAAATATTAAAAATTTAATTTACATATAATTTTTAATGAAGAAAATAGCAGAAAATAGGAAAACAGCCTTTAAAATGAAAATTAAATACAGTAAATTTTGGAAAAATACTATTATCAATTTAAAAACATAAAAAGACAAAATATACATAAAAAACATATTAACACATATTAAAACAAAATATAAGAAAGAAAATATGATTTAAAAAAATTTAAAATAGGCAAAATTGCACAAATAAACAAATTATACTAAAAATTGAAATGTACATAACTTTTACATTTTAACTCCGTTTTCAACGAAACGAAAAGTGGTGTTCAAGTTATTAAATCTATTTTCATAATAAAAGATAAAATTTATAATTTCAAACTATTAAAAATTTAAACTTAAAAGTCAAAGTTTGACTATTGACCAAAATTCACATTTTCAGGAAATATTAAATTTAGTCATATTTGGAATTCTAATCCACATCAAAGTCAAAGTTTATATTAAAAATAACAAAATTTATTCTTTTTCATAAATAAAGCTTTTAAATCTGGAAAAATCAATTTAAAAATATTTGTAAAATACAGGGTTGTTACACTCTCCCCCACTCAAAACTTTTCGTCCCCGAAAAGGAACGAGGTACGGGAAAGCACAGAAAAAGATAGAATGAAATAGAATTAAGACAAGATGATAAGAAGATTGGAATTACACCTGATAACTATTGTTATAGGTAAGTTTAACAAGATTGAGGTGATCAAATCAAGAATATAAGCACGAAAAAGATCCTCTAGAGTATGAATCTCCTTTTTCACTTGACCGACGGTCTATGAATGGAAAAACAGTGTTCAGATCCAGATGAGTAACAAAGATTATCAAAGATTACAGAACGATTTCTAAACGGACTGGTATAAGCAATAGCCTTCCCATTTTGTAACAAGATAAGAGAAATAAGGACAACCAAAAGGTAGTTTGAAAAACAAAATAAGATAATAAATTTAAAACCATAATGCTTTGAAATCATAATAATTTAGGGATGTTTATCATTTGGAAATCACACTACTAAAATCATAACACTTTGGACAAGTTATCCTTTTAAAAAAAAATACTTAGAAAATCATAACACCCTAAAAAAAAATCTTCATTTAAACCATTTTAATTCAAGGTCAAATAATATTCATTTTAAAGTTGTAACATTTCTAAGTTCATTTAATTATAAAAATTTCCAAAACATTGTCTTTTCAAAATAGCAGCACTTATAAAATGCTACAGTAGATATATTAGTATTTCAAATTAGTTCAATTTCAGAAATATTCATTTGGATATCTTTTAACGTATGACTTATTAAAACAAACCTTTATGAATGGAATATCCAAATTAAACTATACTTCGTTTATTAAGTTAAAAGTTCACTATTTTAGTTAGCTCTTAATTTAACACATAGCCTAACTCTTTATTTAAAATACCCATTTCACAAATAGATACTCCTTTAATAAGTTACACTTAAAATTCCATTTGAAAACCAAATTCTCAATTATCAATTTTTAGTGATGTTAAAATACATTTTAACTATTTAAATCATAATCATTCATTTTTCAAGACATATCTATTTCATAAATAAAATATTTATCATAGCAAATATAACAATCAAATTCCTTTACACATTTATTCATTTAGACATCAATTAAACTATGAATTCAAGTTAAATAAACTTTATTACTAAATGTCCAATTCCAATGTATTTTATTTTATCTATTCAAAGATACATTATTTATTATACAACATATTCGTTTCAGGAAATAACCATTATTAAAATTCCTAGGTTAGACTTAAGGTTCCATATTAAATCAAATTTGATTATTAAGTTATTTAAATAAAATCTCTTTAAATTCCTTTTTCACTATTTACCTCTGTTAATCTTTTATAACTAAAATTTAAGTGTATAAAATCCTTTTTATATTGTATATTATCCAATTACATTGTTAACTTCTAAAAAAAATTTAAGGTAAGTTATATTTGAATGCAACTGTAATATACAAATAAAACTATCCAATTCAATTATCTCAAGTTTGAATCATTTATCCAAAATTTTGATTTTTCTTTTTTATAATTGAAATTATTCTTTAAGAAAAAAAATGTAAGAATTAAATTTCGATTTCCTTCAAACCATTTAGAGATAAATAAATATATGTACATAATATGTCAAATCAATTTAAATCATTTATCTATATATATTATAAATCAAATCATATTTAGAAATTCAAATAAATTAAATCTTTCAAAACAAAGCTGTAGTAAGACTACAGAACGGTCTCTTCAGTTCAAAACTCGAAAATGAACGTCGATGATGCTGCAGTCATCACCGAAATTATTTTCCAGCGACAAAGAGAAGAGCACTTAATTTTGAAACTTTAAAATACTTTAGAGACAAATTTTTTATTCAAAAATACTTTAAATTATATCCTTTTAAAAATTTTAAACACAAGGTTTGAAATCCATCGGAAACTTGAATTCTCAAATTCTTGATTCAAATTCATTTCAGTTCCCAAATCAATTTATAAACAACTATTTATAAATTCATTTGTAGAACAATAAATGATAAATCAAGTATTATCATTTCAAATTATCAATTTAAATCAATTTATTAAGTTCCATAAATTTACTTATATATCAAAATTTTATTTCATTAACCAAATTTTAAAATAATATTGTGTCTATTTGTTCTGTCAAAGTGTTTTAGAAATCCTATCGATAGCGTTGATCAGACGAATCGATCGGAAACCCAAATCAACATCAACAACTCAAACAACACAATATAAAACAAAACATTAATTTACAAGTACAGTTCAAAATGTTTGGAAGATAGATTGGAACAAAAGATAAGATGATTAAATAGAGTAGAGAGATGGGTAAGCTTAGATAAATCGCGGACAACCTTAACCGGATCAGCCGTGACTTAAAGAATAAGATCGATGTGGATTTTTCTGGGATAAATCTACGTTCGATCTCAAGAGATAGAGTTTGGAATAATAAAAGATATTAGCATCTAAACCAAGGATAGATAAAATCTCTGGTGAATCGATGTTGACTGTAAAGGATTTTCACCCCTTTACAAGAAAATTAGAATATTGGCGAGATCGCCAATTCACTATAAAGATCATTCGAAGTGGAGTTATGTGATACTCCAAAATCAAAAGAAGATGAATAGTGAGGGACAAGAATGAATTTTGGAACCGTAGGAAACGTTCCAAAATTCAAAGGAAATCGAATCAAAAGGAAGAGATTCAAACTCGAACGAAAGTGATTCTGTAAATAAATTTACCATACATTCTAAGTTTTGCCTCAAAGCCAAAGCTCTGATACCAACTGTAACGACCCGATATTTTCAACCATTCGCATCCATTATAAGTGTATAGGTAGACACTCATGCCGGAATTGAATTGCTCAAAATACCGCGTTGTAATTAAAATTTGGCAAATCTCAGAATATACAGTAAATAAATATAATCACAGATCACAGACACAGAGTAAAATAATGCAGCGGAAGTAAAAGAAATAGTAGTTCATGAAGCTACTATGTAAATATATCAGAGTTACATAAGATACAACAGAAGAAATAGAGTACAACAGAAGTATCAATAAGATAACCAAGTACAAGCTGAACAGAGCAACATAACTGAAGTAGATAGAACAAGACTAGCAGATAATCTCCAGCGATTCAAATCTCCAGAAGGTGGAAATCCAAATCTGTGAATAACTCAGGCTGACCCGAGCGTAAAGCAAAACACAAAACACTCGAGTCAGGATAATATATACTTATATAATGTAAACCAACTCAAGTGAACTGTAATAAAGGTACAAGTAACTTAGAAGATGCTTGGGACCGCCCATCCTCTAAGGATCCGTTAAAATATCTACTATGTAGTAATATTCGCTATTATAATAGTGTCTAAATAAGTAAAGTATAATCATATCGGAAAATAGCGTTAAGGGGATGGAGAACCTTAACGCGGTCGGATCTTAAAATCATAATCGTAGTAAAGCTCGGTATGGTAGGTGACGCGGCACAACTAGGCAATGCCAGGGTAGATATACCAATTACGCACACGGACTGATGGATACGCATAGCAGCCACTACCGTTCCACCTCGAACAACATTCCTAAATCGGAGGATGGCCATCTAGTCAAATCACAAGTAAGAGTATAATATCGAAGAAATGTGTCCGAGAAGAGGTGCTACCTCACTGGTCCGAGATCGCTCCTGTTTTAGCCACCTTATGCCAACTCACGGGAGTTGGGTCCACGTAACATACCTTAAGAACGTCGCCACCATCCTACTTCATTCTGGAATCTCCACCGCGTACACAGTTGTTAAAGTGGTTTTCGGTATCGACAGAGAGTATGTCCATATCCGATCCCGGTCTCTTTGCCAACCAATCGTTATTATAACCCGTGGTTATAACTTTTAAAATAGTTTATGTTTCAAATCAAAATACATCCTTTAAACCATTTCAAAATCATATCATTTATTTCAAACTAATACATACTTTCAAACCCAAAACATATCTATTCAAAACCAATTCAAAAATATATCATTTCCATTTCAAAACCAATTCAATAATATATCATTTCAATAAAACCCAAATTTCAAAATCACTGAATATTTCCTTTAATTTATTAAACTTGAAATCTTCCTTTAAATTATCATAGCATTTTGGTAATGTAACCTTAAGTAATCATAGCATTTTTGGAATGTAATACTTTCCAATTTAACATTTTATATAATCAAAGTATTTATATACTTACAAATTTTTAACATGGTCATTTTATCATAGCCTTATAGTTAAATAAACTTTGTTACTGTAATATCCAATTTAATGCTAAAATTCTTATGTTAAGTTAAGAGTACCTTATTAACTTACATTATCATTACAATAAAGAAACTTTATTATTTTAGTCATTAAAATATGTCATTTACATTAATTAAAACTTACATATTAAATGTACTTTTTAACTTACATTCCTATTACAGTAAAGAGCATTTATCATTTAATCAATATTACACTAATTAAACTTACATTATCGAATGTACGTTTTAATTTACGTTTTATTACAAAAGGGGCATTTATTATTTTAAATCAATATTACACAAATTAAGACTTACATGTTTCTTTCATTAATTAAGACTTTACATGTTTCTTTCAGTAGGTAAAACTTTACATATTTCTTTCATTAATTAGAACTTTACACGTTTCTTTCATAAATTAAACTTTACATATTTCTTTCATTAATTAGAACTTTACACGTTTCTTTCACAATAAATTTCTTATAATTAAATCCAATTTTCAACAATTTACTTAATAAGTTCAAGTGTAAAAGTTCCAATTCTTCACATTTCAACAAATAGACTTAACACTTCAAATTTAAATTACCATTTCACAATTTAACAAAATTTCCCATTTTATTTAATTAACTTAAACCTTTAATTAAAACCAAATTTCACATTTCCTAGTCAAGTTATATTTTAAAAGAACACTTTTAAACATTCATTTATTTAACCACTTAAATTCATAGAAAAATCAATAATACTTAATAATCACTTAAATTCAAATTTAATCAAATTATCATATTTACCATTTCCAAATAAAATTTAATATCCATTTTATTTATATAACTTAAATATCATTTTTAACCAAAATTCCAAATTTCCAACTTAAGTTATATTTCAAAAATCCAGTTAAACCATTCATTAATTACATTTTTAACACATAGAAAAATCATAATTTCTTTAATTCAAAATATTTCAAAATCTGTTTAAATCAAATTTCATAAATTTATATTTTTAAAATACTTAAAAATATTCAAAACACTTTATAAAATAACCACGGGCCTGTATATAATTTTCTAACCTAGGTCAAGTGATACGGATATGTATCATTTCAATCCGCAGTTAAAAAAAGAAAAATCCGGGTTCTATCATTTCAAACCCGCAATCCCAAGTTAAAATAATTTAAATAAAAATCATTCAGGCCTATCATTTCAGCCCATAACGATTTTTCCTTATTCTAAAGTCCGTTCGGGTATGTATCATTTCAACCCATAGTGATTCTAATCTACAGGGAACTTGCAATGGTGATAACAGATATAAATAACAGAATAACATTAAATAATAGTAACATATGATATAATAAGTGTAATAACAGGTGTGAAAATCATATGATAATAATATAAACATATATAACATGATGATATACATTACAGATTCAAATGGTGTCGGTTTATCAGTTATATAGGTACATATTGTCTGGTGAGAATAACTCACTGTTTTGTGCTGGAGAAACGAGGACGACTGCACGAATGGGATCCAAACAAGCATGATAACACGATTCAAATAAGAGTGGAGGAGCCAAAGTATCAAATCCCTTGAATATAAGTCAAACAAAACAATATAACAACGATGAGTTTCAAATCAGCTACGATCAAAACTACAGTAGAATAGGCTGCACAGAATCAAATAGAAATGCTTTGCACTTGCTTTTTACCTTTACTAGGCTCAGCCATGATGGAAAATACATGACAATAGCAGGTGTTTGGGTCAGGTTATGGTGGGTATGGGTCGGCCTAGAGGTCATTTGTGATGGTGCCAAAGTGGTAGAAGTGAATAACATACATAAGCATGCATACACATGGGTTTTGACAAGGATTTGGGCTCTACCAAGGCCCTATGTGTCATGGCCAGAGGAGTGGGGTCCACTGTGCTGACGTGGCAGAGGGTCCAGGTGGTGGTGGAGGTGGTGGAGGTGGTGTTGGTGGCGGCCATGGGTGGTGGAAGGTGATGGAATGAGTGTGGTGCTCGGTTAGGCTAGTATGAAGGGGTGTTTTGAAACTTTTGTTGATATGCATCACCAAGGGGGTTCATGGCTTGGATGGCTGGTGGGGAGGAGGTGTTGGTGGTGTGCCATCAGGTGGTGGAGGCGGCTAAGCAGCAAGGGAGGCATGGCCAAACCTACATGAGGTGATACAAGTGCAAAAAAATCAAACTAGAAAAATCAACATAAGTGAAAAAAGAAGAAAAAGAGAGATAGAATTTTACCAAACTCTTCAATCAAGGGGAGGCCGAAATTTTTTTGTTCAGGAAGGAGGAAAAAGATACGTGAGTTGAGAAATGAAGTGATCGGCTGAAAATGTGGAGAGTTATGTCAAAAGAAATGAAGAGTTGGTGGAAAATGAAGAGGTGGAATTCAAAGAGTCAAAAGCAATTCAAAAGTCAAAACCTTTTCATAATTCTTTATTTTATTTTAAATAACTTTATATTTCTGGTAATAATAGTAATACCAGATAAGAATTCGAAAATCTATCAAAATATAAAAATATATATAATATTTATTAATTTATATAAGGTTAAATAAGAAAATAACTAAAAATAGTAAACTAGTCTAGAAAATTTGAAATTAATTGGAATAAATTTTGGAAAAATCATATGAGCTTGTAATATAATTTTAAACATAAATAATAACATAAAATAAAAATATATTCACAAAATAAATATTAAAAATTTAATTTACATATAATTTTTAATGAAGAAAATAGCAGAAAATAGGAAAACAGCCTTTAAAATGAAAATTAAATACAGTAAATTTTGGAAAAATACTATTATCAATTTAAAAACATAAAAAGACAAAATATACATAAAAAACATATTAACACATATTAAAACAAAATATAAGAAAGAAAATATCATTTAAAAAAATTTAAAATAGGCAAAATTGCACAAATAAACAAATTATACTAAAAATTGAAATGTACATAACTTTTACATTTTAACTCCGTTTTCAACGAAACGAAAAGTGGTGTTCAAGTTATTAAATCTATTTTCATAATAAAAGATAAAATTTATAATTTCAAACTATTAAAAATTTAAACTTAAAAGTCAAAGTTTGACTATTGACCAAAATTCACATTTTCAGGAAATATTAAATTTAGTCATATTTGGAATTCTAATCCACATCAAAGTCAAAGTTTATATTAAAAATAACAAAATTTATTCTTTTTCATAAATAAAGCTTTTAAATCTGGAAAAATCAATTTAAAAATATTTGTAAAATACAGGGTTGTTACAAATATTTATTAATAAATTCTAAAAGAAGAAATTTTCAATATGAATGTTATAAGCGCATCAATAAATTGGTAAAAAAATTCATTTAGATGCAAATATATGCAAATCACATAACATAAATTATGTACATTAATGACAATAACAAATTTATTTATGATTTATTTACTAAATGATTCTATCATACATTGCACTATAAAATTCTATTAACTTCAAATACCTAAAAAATTAATTTTTTTACTATTATTTAGAAACCCTTCTTAATTTTGTTTTAACATTTTACATTCAAATCTATATATTTAACTAATTATGTAATCTAAATTTAAACTATTGAAATAACCATGATTAACTAATATTTGTTAATCCATCTGATAAATCCTAAAAATAAGAGGATTTCAATATATATAATATTCATGTATATGAGAAAAATAATAAAATTATTTCTTCTTTATTATGATATATGAAGATATTTAAATCAAATAATATAAAATGTATATATAAGTAATAATAACTCTTTTAATTTCTAATTCGTTTACCTTAGATAAATATCATACATTATATAACATAATTTCGTTTTAAACAAGCTTTAAAGGATAATTTTATATTTTACAACATCACGATGTGAACGCATAGATTAAACCGATAGAAATTAGATTATACAAACATTCTCACTTTCAACATGTTACCAAACCATACTCAACTTATAACTCAACTAAATACTACATAACATTTTTTTTGCAACTATCAAAGTTGTAAGCATGACCCTTTACAGGAACATGAAATATATGGTTAACTACAAGGATAAAAATTTTAAAAATGGAAACTTAAAATGAATAAAAGTTCATGTCTAATTGAAAAAAGTTCACATGTAGATAAGCTAACTATAAGATCTATGCTCTTCTTAATTTAACTTTTTCCCCATTAACTACTTATATTTAATTAGTGTCGATCATTAATTCAAATTATTCAAATAAATTCAATTATATTAACAAACTGGTGAAATTACGTATTCACTCATATATATATTACTCCTTCCAAATATATATATATATATATATATATTACATAACATAAATTATTTAAATACACAATATTAGCAACTTTAATTTATAATTTTTTTGAGTTAGGACATTAATTTTTACAGAGATATATAGTTAGCGAGTATTGAACATCAACCTTATATCTAGCGTCGCAAGTCATTTTAGTTTATTATTAATACATCATAATAAATTATCACATATTACATAATAAAGATATATTTTAGCAATAATTAAAATATATATAATATTTTTTAACAACATTACCGTGTGCAATGCACGGGTTACACACTAGTTTAAGTAATAGATGTGAAAACATATCCTTATTTAAATTATAATGCCCAAGTATTGATATAGAAAAGCTCGAGATTTTTATTCACCGGACATTGTTGTTCTGACTCCCTCCTCATTATAACATATGTTAGAGAATGAGACGATTATCAAGTGGAGATGACGATGAGAGGAGCTTGTGGTAGTAGTCTATTTATTTATTTATGATATTTTCTGATGTACCCATTTGCGGTTAAAAATATACTTTTGAACAAGATGATGTAACAGTTATTGTTGACATTATGTTATTGTTTTGTTTCGTGACATTAGGAATTTTAAAATAAAATGAGTACTGTTTATGCTTTATATTTTGTCCTTCCGCCGTGAGCTCTAAATAAATAAGTAGCTTTGTACTGATCTTTTTACCAACCAACAACAAACTTTTGAATAGGTCTAAGTTTCGATGGGCCTTTTCTGCGTCGGGATTCAGGCTTGTTACAATCAAGCGATCGACCACTAGTGGACAACCGATCTTGGTGAGGAGGTCGACCGATCCCCATATATTAGGACGATATTAATTGTTGCGGGTTCTTTTTTATTTTATACTTATTTTAACATTGACGCTAACGTTTTCAAATGTTAAGTACCCATTAACGTTAAACATATTTATTACCCTAATTAATTCTTTTAATGTAAACGTTATTTATATTCAAATTTTGAATTCATTTGAATTATTTTAAATTCGAAAACTTCAAACGTCAATAACTTTTTCGTTTGAGCTTCGATTACCAGACATTATATATAAAAGTTGATCAAAAAATCACCACAAAAGCAATTGTGTAACTTTCATGGACAAATTTCAACATTTACAAAATTTTCATTTCTAACGTTATTACTAATTTCTTATTAATTCTTATGTGGTGTTACAGGTTTCAAACGGTGCACTTGTGGTGATGAAAGATATTAGACCCATGGAGTTTATTTGTTTGAAGGTGAAACTTGTGTAGGTGTTGATTGTTCTCATGGCTTGGATGCGACAGGGTTGTGGCATTTAAGATTAGGTCATGTTTCAAAGAGGAGTTTGAATATTCTTCGGAAGAGGGAGATGATCGATGGAGAGAATTTCAAAAAAATCGAGTTTTGCGAGGAATATGTCATGGGGAAGCAAATAAAAGTATCATTCGATGAAGGAAAGCATGATTAGAGATTTTTTTTTGAGTATGTTTACACGTATGTTTAGAGGCCGACATAGGTAGCTTCTTTAGGTGGAGCTCGTTATTATATTTCTTTTTTTGATGGTGTATGTAATGAAGGCCAAGTCGGAGGCATTTAATAAGTTCAAAGTTTAGAGGCTCTTGTGGAGAATAAGTGTGGTATGTTTTTGAAGGTGTTGAGGTCCGACAATGGCAAGGAGTGTGTTTCCAAAGAGTTCTTAGATTTTTGTAAGCACCATGTTATTTGGAGGTATTTTACTACACCAAGGAATCCGCAATCGAATGGTGTAGCGGAGAGAATGAATCGTGCTCTACTAGAGAAAGATCGATGTCTTAGATTAACATTGGGTTTTTTGAAGAGATTTTAGGCCAAAGCTTTGTCAAATGTGGTGCATATTGTAAATTGAATTCCATGCTCAACTATTAATAACAAAATTCCAGAAGAAGTGTGGAAGGGGAAAAGCATTGACATGAGTTATCTTCGTGTGTTTTATAGTCCGGTTTATGTGCATGATCCAAGAAATGATAAGCTTAAACCTTGAACTTTCAAAGAGGTTTTACTTGGTTATACGGATGGTGTCAAAGGCTACCGGATTTGGAATCCAAAAATAAAGAAGTTTGTGAATTCACATCATGTTACTTTTGATGCGTCAGTCTTGTTTAAGGAGAATAAGAGTTCATCGAATCATCCAAATTTGGTTTGTGATAAATGAAAGGAGATGGACGTTGTTCCCACTTTTCGTCTTTGGAGTAGAGTTGTTGGAGATGCTTGTGTTGAAGAAGCGATTGATGTTACATCACATAGTCTACATGTATCCTCTAGTAGTGTTGGTGATGTGCATGACTTTAGAAATGATTCGGTTCAAGGTGGAGCTGAAAGGTGTTTGGATGATAGTATTGCAACTTGGGCCGGTCGTCGTGCTATAAGACAACCCAAAAGATATGGTGATTGGAATTATCTTAGCTTTTTTGAAAATTTTGTCTATACTCTTCATGTAGTCCAAGATGAGACGGCGGACCTTGATGACGTCATGGATTCGAGTGATAACTCAAAATGGATTTGTGCTATGGAGGAAGAAATGCAATCTTTGTCGAAAAATCAAACTTGGAATTGGTTCTGCTTCCTAAAGGAAATGTGTTATTGGGTGCAAATGGATATACAAGGTGAAGAACGATGGAGGGTAAAAGCTAAATTAGTGGCCAAGGGGTTCACATAAAGGAAGGGAAATGAGTATGATGATATTTTTACACCAGTTGTGCACCATACTTCATTCTAGATATTACTTGCTATATTTGATATTCATGATTTGGAATTGGAGCAACTTGATGTGAAATCCGTCTTCTTGTATGGTGACTTGGATGAAGACATCTACATTGAGAAACCATAAGCTTTTGTCTTAGATGGTAGGTCAAATTTAGTTTGCAAGTTGAAAAAATCACTATATGGTTTAAAGCAATCACCTAGACAATGATACAAGAGATTTGATCATTTTATGCTTGAAAATGGTTTTGATAGAAGCATCGGTGTTAACTCGCTTTTTAACAAAGCAAATTTCAACTAGACTTGGAAGACTCAAACAAAGACGAAATGACTTGAAAATTTGGAGGCACACTCAAAGGGACTAGAGAATTGAGCTCAGGAAGTTTGGTCGAAAATTTGGCTAAGTCGTTAACTCGTCCCGAGTTAAGGCCTTGGGTCAACTGGTTGGAAAATTGGCTAAGTCCTTAACTCATCCCGAGTTAAGGAGAACATTGAGACAGCGACGAAACGACTTGAAACTAGATATGTACACTTAGGAAAACACAAGGAAGGACTTAGAAAAGGTTTGGAGTGGTTTGACGTCACTAATTAAACTCAACCCCAAGTTAAGGACCTAACTCATCCTGAATTAAGAAGAACATCAAGATGGAATCAGAATGACTTGAAATTTGGCGAGACCGCTTAGAAAAGGCAAAATAAGGACTTGGAAAAGTTTCACCATGATTGGGCCAAGCACCTAAACTCAACCTCGAGTGACCTTAACTCATCCTTAGTTAAGGAGAACATCGAGATGGAATCAAAATGACTTAAAATTTGGCGAGAGCACTTAGAAAAGGTAAAAGAAGGACTTGGGAAAGTTTCACCATGATTGGGCTAAGCACCTAAACTCCACCTCGAGTTAAGGACGTTAACTCGGCACGAGTTTAGGATTTAACTCGGGTCGGCCTGGGTCTTCTGGCATATGACTTTGCGTTATCTCTTGGACATCATTGCTATTGGACCTTTGACTCTATGCTGCTCAATCCCTCTATAAATATCAACCTACCTGCTTCTAGAAAAGGATCTTCTTTCAATTAGATCTCCTTCAATACTCTTGGACTTGGAGCTTCCATTACACTTTCTTCACTTTTATTCTCCTTAAATAACATTCTTAACTCCATGGTAAATCTAGGATCCACTAGATAGTGGCCAGATTGGTTCTAACTAGTTGTAATCCAGATAGAAATCAACTAATAAAAAAATTAAAGTGGACCTAGGATGGAGATTATGCCAAATCAATGTAAAAAATTTGTGTGTTCTTGTCTATTTTCTACGTTTTCTTTTACTTTAATCTGAACTGATGCTTTCATCCAATTTTCGGGTGTTGGTCCATTTTCTGGTTTAACATTCTGGTGCTTTCACTGAGAACCAAGAGCGAGATCTGAAGACAGCTTGAATTTGGGATTTGGAGAAGATGAAGAGGCCTAATACTAGATCTAAAACGAAGCAAGTAAACCAGAGCCTGGGGGCAGCGAAGAGGTGTCCTCGAATTCTCTTTAGTATAACTACATGACCAGAGAAGAGATGTAGATGATGATGAAGGAAATGCAAAATGAGATAATGGCCAAGCAGCAGGAGATGCTAGAAGGGTTCATGTCTAGGCAGCAGGAGATGCTAGAAGGTTCTTCCAAAGGATGGGACAATAAGGAATAACTAGAAGTGCTGAAATTCAGAACAAGAACAAGAAGCTAATGCAGGAGCATCTGGAGATAGAGCAAAGAAAACTAAAACAATGCCTCCATGACTCGAAGGCATGATCGCTTTGGATTTAGGATGAGCTTTAATGCCTAGAACAGGCAATCTTGGAGCAAGTGTGGCAATCGAAATATAAATACACGACTGTGGGAGCTAGAACCAGAAGCCCATCGTTGGAACAGAAGGCAGAATGAAGTAATGGATAAGAGACTTCCATTGGAAAACAACCCCATGACCGGGATGGATTGGGGTCAGGTTCGATTCCTTTACCCTGACTTTGAGTAAATGATGCAATATAACCTCAGGCCCCTTACACGTGTATGAGATCCTAAACGGTCCCTAGGCACGCTTTGAGTTGGATGCCTGAGATGACTATTTAGGACAATAATAACCCCAGATCACTTAGACGTGCATAAAACCTAGATTGGTCCCTAATCGCTCTAATTCGGATGTCTGGGGTGATTGCTTGGGATAATAATAACCCCAGGCCATTCAAACATGCATAAAACCTAGATTGGTCCCTAATGACGCTTTGAGTCGGATGTCTGGGATGAACACTTAGGATTTCTGCTTATTTGCTCTGATTTGAACATTTGAATTTTGAAAAATCCACAATGAATGTGAAGACTGATTTGGATCACCTTAGAGCTCATGTCCGAAGAGACGAGATCAGAGTGCAAGGTGCAAGTCCTCTTGCCAAAGAGCAAGCGGATGGGCTTGGATGCATTTGTATCGCCTTAGAGCTTCCATTCAAAGAGACGGGGCCAAAGTGCATGTGCAAGTCCCCTTGCCGAAGAGCAAGCGGATGGACTTGTACGGATTTGGATCGCCTTAGAGCTACCATCCCGAGAGATGTGGCTGGAGTGAAGGAGTGAGCCACGTCACTGGAAAGTGAAAAGGATTGGCTTCTTTGGTTGATATAAAGCTACTGCCCGAAGAGGTGGGCCGGAGTGCAAGAAGTAAGTCCCCTCACCAAAGAGTGAGTGGATGGGTTTGTTTGGTCGTCGAGTCCCTTTGTTGGAGAGCAAACGAACTCAGCAAGGATCTGAAGAGATCAAAACCCTAAATTAAATAATAAACGATCCAAAGAATCGTCCTCCCGAACCAAACAATAAACGATATGAGAGATCGCGCATTAAACCTAACATTAAACGATCCGGAGAGATCGTGTATTAACTTTAGTATAAAATTGTACATAGAGATCGAGCATAGAAACCGATATAGATTTGATAAAAGGATTTGAATGCCCTGTAATTAGAATTAAACTGGTAAATCCCAAGTGAATACGAGACGATTTTGGATATGTGATGTATTAACTTCGAATAATATCAGACATGTCATTTAATAAGAGATATGTGATGTAATAACTCCGAATGAAATCAGAATGATTGTGATGTATAAACTACACTTAGGCAGAGTCTAGAGTCTAGGGCTCTAACAGGTTTGGAACGACCCATGATTGACAAGAGAATTTGAAGGAGCTGGACGATTCACCAAGATTGAATCAGTTGGAGAGCTCAATAGACAAAGTCTGATTACTAGAACTTGTTCTTGAGCAAAGCAAACCTTACATTCAAAAGGCGTACTTTGGTGGGCAAGTGTTAACCCGCTTTTTAGCAAAGCAGATTTCAACCAGACTTAGAAGATTCAAAAAAGGATGAAACGGCTTGAAAATTAGGAGGCATACTCAAAGGGGCTAGATAATTAATCTCTGGAAGTTTGGTCGAAAAAATGGCTAAGTCTTTAACTCGTCCCGAGTTAAGGCCTTAGGTCAACTGGTTGGAAAATTGGCTAAGTTCTTAACTCATCCTGAGTTATGGAGAACATTGAGATAAAGACGAAACGACTTGAAACTTGACATGTACACTTAGAAAAATACTTAGAAAAGGTTTGGAGTGGTTTGGCCCTAGCAATTAAACTAACTTCGAGTTAAGGCCTTAACTCAATCTCGAGTTAAGGACCTTAACTCATCTCGAGTTAAGGATAACATCGAGACGAAATCAGAATGACTTGAAATTTGGCGAGAGCACTTAGAAAAGGCAAAAGAAGGACTTGGGTAAGTTTCACCATGATTGGACGAAGCACCTAAACTCAACCCCAAGTTAAGGACTTTAACTCGGCACGAGTTTAGGATTTGAATCAGGTCGGCCTGGGTCTTTGGCATGACTTTGCGCTATCTCTTGGACATCATTGCTATTGGACCTCTGACTCTATGCTGCCCAATTCCTCTATAAATATCAACCTACTTTCCACTAGAAAAGGATCTTCTTTCGGTTGGATCTCCTTCAACGCTCTTGGACTTGGAGCTTCGATTACACTTTCTTCACTTCTATTTTCCTCAAATAACATTCTTAACTTCATGGTAAATTTAGGATCCACTAGATGTTGGCCAACTCATATGTAACTAGTTGTAATCCAGAAAGAGATCAACTAATAAAAAATTAAAGTGGACGTAGGCCAATGATTTTTCTTTTACTTTAATATGAACTAGTGCTTTCATCCGATTTTTGGGTGTTGGTCCATTTTTTAGGTTAACAATCAAGGATGTTTGTGCATGTTTCAAGAGGTTAAAAAATGATTGTTGGGTGTATTTACATTTGTATGTGGATGACATGCTCACTACTTTTAAAGATAAAAATAAAATCAATAAGTTAAAAGTGTGCTTAAAATCGAAATTTGATATGAAAGATCTTGGAGAGGCAAAGAAAATTTTGGGCATGGAAATAGAAAGGGACCGACGGTGTTTTGACTTGAAATTAACTCAAAAGGAGTATATTAAGAAAGTTCTTTACCGGTTTAGCATGGGGAATGCAAAGGTGTTTAATACACCTTTACCTTTGTATATGTAGCGTTCGATTAAGAGATCACCTATCTTGGAGAAAGACAAGGCTTATATGGCAAGAGTACCATATGCAAGTGCATTGAAAGTTTAATATATGTCATGGTGTGTACATAGTCCGATATTGTAAATGTCGTCAGCATAGTTAATTGGTATATGGTTAATCCGAAAAAGTTGAATTGGGAAGCCATGAATGTTATTATGAGATACCTTAGAGGTACTTAACATCATGGTCTTGTTTTTGGAGTAGTGATGGGATGAATTACAAGTTGGTTATTGTGATATCGCTTATCAAATATATCGTTGTATTTGAATCTGTGATGATATGATGATTGGTAATGTTGCACTATTGTGTGAAACCCCTGGACTACACCTTTACACACACAAATATGGATTTCACGTGGAAATCGGTTAAGTCACAGATAATTTAAATTTGATGTTTTTTGAAATTGAAATTTTAATTTCAATTGATTTTGAAATTAGAAATTTGGGTTTAAAGTGAAAAGCTTTTGAAATAGAATTTCAAATATAAAAGTTATTTTGAATAACTTAATCGAGTTTTGAAAATTTAAATAATTTGATTTAAATTTGAATTCAAGTTTGAAATTGAATCCTATGATTTGAAACTAGGGATTGAAAATGTTATAAATGTGTTTGTATGAGTTAAACCATTTAAAAGTATAATTTTGAGAATTTGGATTTAACCCAAGGATTTCCACTCGTATGAATGAATCAGATTTTCTGAAATGAAACTGTTTGTTTTTAAATGATAAAAGCTTTCAGATAAGAAATGAAATTCCAGTTTAATTAAAGGAATTTCAAGTTTGAATTGAAAAAATGGTTTTCCAAGTTAAGAATGAATTCTTTTTGAAAGCTATGAATTGAATCTGTTTATTTTTAACAGATTTAAAAATAATGATTTGTTTAAACCATTTGAAATGGAATTGTTTTGAAAACTGTAAGTTAAATCTTTGATTTGAAGATTTAACGAGTTAATCAAATTGAAATGGAAATTAATTTGGAAAATCTGTGAATGAATCTTTTGTTTAAAAGATTAAAGTGTGGAAACTGTTTAAATCGTAAAGGTTGAATCTTTTTGTTTAAAGATTTAAAATGGTAATTTGTTAAACCATTTGAAAAGAAAGATTTTGGGTAATAAGTTGTGACTTAATTGAAATCCCATATCCATATGATTTTCGAATATTACGCTCACTATTCGGTTTAGCCGGGAGAGGACCTTTGGGTCGTATAACCCATTCCGAATATGTGATACGTCGTATATGGATAGCATTTGAAGACCGGTGTTGAAGACCGGATATTTTTGAAAACGGAAGGATTACCGTCGAGTTACTCTGCATCGGCTGATCCCCGATATAGAGGTTTTATCATCCTTAGTGACGGGAAGTCCGGACGTGATTGGAAATTATCCGGATTTGCAAGGGCTTCGTGAGAAGTGCCTTCGGTTCTGTTCGATCCCGGAACAGACTTGTATATTTCGGGGTCGTTACAAACTTCCCCCCTTAAAAGAATTTCGTCCTCGAAATTCGCAGGCACGAAACAAAGACAGATGAAGAATGTTTCATCTAATCAAACTGAATATCTATTCTGCATTTGGCTTACCAAATCAGAATATCAAAAATAGATACAAGATCGAATCTATTTAACACTTCACAAGATACTCGGGTTATCCAGATCTACGAAATATGGAGTGGCATCGGTCAGTTCGAAGGAATAACTAACCATTCGTAGAATATATCCGGACCCAAAGAATAGATAGATATATGGATACGATTTCGAAACTTTCAGTTTAGAACTAAATTATACCTATCAACCATAGCAAACAATTCATCCATACAAACAATTTTGGCTCATTTGGAGTTTATGTCCCATTTTAATATATCGAATTTCCTTCCTGGATCTACCAGAAACTATCGAAGAATTGAGAAAAAGATGACGAACAAAGAGATGGATAGACAAAAAGATTGCTTCCTCGTTGTTACAGAGTATTGACCATTTCTAGTCGTATTCCCCTGTCCCCTATCTCATCCTCTTCTTGCACTCATACTCACTATCAGTGGATAGCAAGAGAATTTACTGAGGTATTCGAATGGATATCTGAGAATTACTCATTCTAGGGTATACTTCACCCTATCTCTAATGAGCTACTTAACGTGTTACACTCCTGAGCTAAAGTACAACCTTAGCTTTGATACCACATATATTTCGGGGTCGTTACAACTCTGGTGATAGGGATTGGAGGAAATCAACTTTTAGATATGTCTTCACTCTTGACGGTATAGCTATAAGTTTGAGATTGCAAACTGTACTTGCTTTATCTACTACGGAAGGAGAGTTGGTAGCCACGGTGGAGGCGGGTAAAGAGGCACTGTACTTGAGACGATTATTGTATGACTTGATTTTTGAACACATTAGGGTTGATGTTCAATGTGATAGCCAAAGTATTACACATTTGATGAATAATTTGGCTTTTAGCTTGCAGACTAAGCGTGTAGAGATGAGAGATTCGTTTTTTGTAGTCGTGAATGAAGATAAACTTGTTCATCTTCGAAAGGTGCACACAAAGGATAATGCGACAAATATGTTCACACAGCATTGCCGATTGGGAAGTCCGAGCATTGTTCGAACTTGATTCGCTTGTTAAAGTGCTAAGTGCCACGGGGTAGCACGGCTGAGGGGTAGTTTGGTTATTGATGATGAAGGGTATCAGTGGGCGATTGTGGTTCTATTTTCTTAGTAAGTACTTGTTTGCACTCCAAAGTACTTTTGTTTTTTGGTAAGATTTTTTATTTTGGATACTTTCAACACTACATTAGCGGGTGGTGTCTTTATTGGAGCTCGTTGGCGGAGTGTATTGGTCGATAGCTTTGTTGGAGCTCATTGGAAAAGTATTCAAGTGTTCATTGGGTTAAAGTAGAGTTGGTGATGATGCGGTGTCATTGGTTTTTCGTGGTGTACGGAGATGTATATATATAGTTTCGAGGTGGAGTGTTAAATTTTAGAGACACTATATATGGAATTGAAGAAGACTGAATTAGCTTGATATCGATGAAAACGGTTCGCAAATCGGAGCCTAGAAGTGGAAAATATTGCATGTTGAAGCAAGGGAATGTTAGGTCAGATGTCTAGGTTCTAAAACGTATGAGACAGGTATCAGATTTCTAAGTGACCCCTCGGACGTCTGAATCACCATATAGACCATAACGAAAGTTAATAGTGCATTTTGGACGTTTTGAGACGTCTGAAGTTGGGGATTAGACGTCTGGGGATTAAAATTCAGATGTCTGACTGCTGCTTTGAAGACAATTTTGCTCGTGTTATTGTATAACATTTTTTGTTTCAAGTAGCAAAGTCAGTACTTGCCATTTGTTTTTTCATCGTATAAAAGGCTATATTCTAATCCGAAAAGATAAAAAGGGGTTCATTCAAGTAGTAATGCCATTCTCGTCAAATTTTCTTTAATTCTTAATCAGCACAAATCAAATTCAATAGAACTTTGAGTGATTATTGTAAACAATTTCTTGTACTCTTTTATTGTTAATAAAAAAGATCTCTTCAAAGTGGATGTACACTAACACAACGTTAGTGGAACCACTATAAATTTTGTGTGTGATTTACTTTCATTATTGCTATTATTGCTTGATTATTATTGCAATTTGGTTTTATTTAAATTGGTTTGTGATTTAGGAGTTTAGCTATCGATCGATTAATTTTGCACATCTTTCAACGATCTTGCTTTTCCGCTGCATTGAAGTTTGGATTTAGAGTGGTTTTGGATTCAAATTTGATAACAACAGCCTCATCTATGATTGACACCTATTACCTATATTTAGATGGTTTGTTAGCTAGTGAACCTTAATTGGTTTTTAATGAGCACAATTGTTACATCTCTACTTTATGATTACTATTCTAGAAGAAACCATTTTCATTGCAGAAAAATTGGCTGATGGAATAGGCTTACTTGCGTTAGCGATTTCTGAATTTCAATCTGCCATGTTAAGTTATCTTCTATATTGCTTAGAAAATAAATAAAAAAAGCAAGAGTATGATTGCTGATGAACTATAGTCTGCTACCAACACCAAATAGGATGCTTGAAGAGTTATTCCGCAAAGTCCAAAAGAAAAAAAATAAACATTAGTATTTATATTGTCGGTAAGAGATACGAGTGGTTGCCGTTAATACTAAGATTTTTCTAAAGCATAGGTAACCCAAATACCGTGCTTTGGAATATTAGCCTTTATTACAAAGAGTACTACAAATAGTCAGTTATGGTAACATGGTCCCTTAGCAAACTAAGAAAAGAGGGAGGAAAAAAGAACTATCAACGAGAATAAACACATAATTAGAAATATGGAATCTCTAGCTTCAAGATCATTAATATGCACAATAGCCTTACTAATTGTAATTAACACTAATGCAAACATCAACTGTGATGAGAGTGTCGGATATTTTCAAGTTCTTTCAATTTTTGTTTTCATGAAGAGAGAAGAAAGGAAGAGGGAAGAAGAAGAAAAACAAAAGTCTCACATCTTGGGATATTGGGGACCATACTTGTTTAAGTAGGGTTTCTCATGAAGGAGTTAGGGTTCTGGGGCTCCCAAATGTTTGCTTTGTTGAGAGGAGGGAAGTCATGTATAACCACCATACACACACGCGCCGCTGCCGTCCATCCAACCGAATCGGACCGGGTACGGGTCAAATGACGTTGTTCCAAGGCTTCATTAGACTGTTCTCCTTCTTCTTCCAACATAATCTGCAATGCCATTAGACTGTTGCTGAACGCTCTCGTATCAAATGAATTTGTAATGCCTGCAAGGTGTTTGCAAATTCAGTCAGACTGTCACATCTGTACGGCGTTGCAGATTCCATCTTTCTCTTCTTCAATCTATCTGCCTCTGAATTTTGCACTATCTGAAATAAAACAAAGTGTTCTTAGCCAGATCAAAACCGTACAAATTTAGAATCTGGTTACGTTGTTCCAAGGCTTCATTGAATCCTGAAAGTTGATAGTTCGATACCCCGTTTGTATCTTGTGGGTTGAACTATTGTTTGAAAGAATCTATTCCATAGATCCTTGAAGTCAAAAGTACGTCATTGTATTCGTCCGATTCAACTCGAACCGCAAAATTTTCCAACAATTTCAGACAATATTCTTCAACCATGGAAGGTTCGAGCGCCCTGCAAGTCATGAATCAGCATTTAACTCGATTGGTGCGGTTTGATGGAGATAATTTTACTCGATGGCAAGAGACAATGAAATTCTTCTTGATCACCGTCAAATTGTTCTACATTTTGGAAGATGACTTGGAAATAATACCCGATGAAACTGACAAAGATGACGCTACTCTAAAGGCAAAACGTGCAAAGCACAAAGAGGATGATTTTCTATATAGAGGGCATATTCTGAATGCATTGTCTACTCCTTTCTACAACGCTCATAGGACCTTGGAAACTGCAAAGGCACTTCGGACTGCACTGGAAAGAAAATACCACATATCCGAGGCAAGTAACAAAAAATTCCTTATTTGCAATTTTATGGATTTCAAAATGGTTGCCAATAAGTCCATAGTTGGACAAGTAAGCGAAATCCTACTATTGGTGAATCAACTTAAAGATGCTGGAATATATCCCCCTGAATCTTTTGTTATTGGAGTTATAATTTCAAGACTCCCTAATTCTTGGAATGATTATAAGAAAAAATTGAAGCATGCAGAAACAGATTATGATTTAGACGGTTTACAGCGTCATCCTCGTATTGAAGAGGACTCTCGTAAACGCGAACTAGATGATAATTCGCAAACTGAGTCCCATTCTAAGGCAAATAATGTTCAAATTACTGACAAGCTAAAGCCTAAGAATGAGACACAGTTTAAGAAGAAAAGTAATTCCAACAACAAAAAGAAAGGTGCTTGTTACTACTGTAACAAGCCCGGCCACTATGCCCGAGACTACCATCAACAGAAGAAACAACAAAAAGTGAATGTGGTTGAAGACTCGCTTATGGCTGTAGTGCAAGAGGCAAACTCCGTTAGTGAAACTGATAATGATTGGTGGTTTGATACTGGAGCAACCATTCACATTTGCAAAGACCAAAATTTGTTTAAGACTTACGAAGAAAATAATGGAGAAGCCAACAAAGTCACTGGAGCAAATAAGGTTCCAAGCAAAGTTTTGGGAAAAGGCACTATAGGACTTCCACTCACTTCTAGAAAAGTTCTTACATTAGTTAATGTATTATGTATCTGATATGTGTAAGAATTTGGTCTCTGGATACCTTCTTAATAAAGGAGGATTCAAGATGGTGTATGAGTCTGATAAGTTAGTGTTGTCCAAGAACGACAAATTCATTGGACAAGGATACTCTTGTAACGGCATGGTTAAGTTGAATCTAGTAAAGAAATCTTTTATTTATATTTTTGATTCTATTAGTTTATGGCATGGTAGACAAGGACATTTTAATTATAATTCCCTTAAAAATATACATAAATTATGATTAATTTCTTATTGTGATTTCGATACTATCTCTAAATGTGAAATATGTGTTCAAGCAAAAATACACCGAAAATCCTTTAAATCCATAGAAAGGAAAACTGGCTTGCTTGATTTAGTATATAGTGATGTGGGTGACTTAAAAAGTCATATCACCTATGGTGGTAACCAATATTATATAACATTTATTGATGATTATACTAGATATGCATATATGTATCTAATGAAAACTAAAGACGAGGGGCCTTTGATAAATTTAAAATTTACAAAGCAGAGGTCGAAACACAATTAGGAGTTAAAAAAAGTGAATATTAGGCTTAGGTCCCTAGTAAGTTTCAAAATACACAAAAACCCCAGTAAAAAAAAGTGTGTAAATTAGGTCCCTAGAATTAAGTTACTAAGTAATTGCATATAGTTATGCAATTTTTTTGGTGAATAATTGCGGAATTATCCGCAACTTTTTGAAAAAATTGCGTAAATTTCTGCAATTTTTTGGGTGAATAATTGCGGAATTTTCCGCAATTTTTTGAAAAAATTGCGTAAATTTCCGCAAATTTTTGGATGAATAATTGCGGAATTTTCCGCAATTTTTTGATATAATTGCATAAATGTCTGCAATTATTCACTGAATAATTGCATAAGTGTATGTCATTATTCAGTAACTTAATTCTAGGGACCTAATTTACAAACTTTATTTTACTGGGGTTTTTGTGTATTTTGAAACTTATTAGGGACCTGTGCCAAACTGTCCCTAAAAAAAGTATTACATTCAGATCGAGGTGGTGAATATTTCTCAAATGAATTCAAATTATTTTGTAAACAACATGGTTTAGTTCACCAATGCATTGCCCCATATACACCACAACAAAATGGTATCGCTGAAAGGAAAAATAGAACTTTAGTAAAAGTGGTTAATGACATGCTCATAAGTTCAAACTTACCTTATAACCTATGGGGTGATGCTATGTTATCTGCATGTTATATCTTAAATAGAGTACTACTTAAAAAGAATAATGTTTCCCCTTATGAATTATGGTTTAATAGGAAACCTAATCTTACCAGACTTAAAGTTTGGGGTTGTTTAGCATATGTTAGAAAATCAGACCCTAAATGACCAAAGTTAGGAAATAGGGCATTTAAATGTGTTTTCATAGGATATTCACTTAATAGTATAACTTATAGGTTCCTAATTCTTGACACCTTAGAAGTCATAGAATCCGTAGATGTAGAATTCTTTGAAAATCAAACTGTTGAGATTCCATTGAGATCATCTAGTCCAGAACCTAATACGATTGATGATATCAATGATGATGACTATGCTCCTACTCAAAACAGCAAGGAAGTATCAGTACCAGATAATAGTACTGAACAAAGAAGAAGTAACAGAGCAATAATAGAGAAGGACTATGGTCCTGACTTCATTACGTATCTTATAGAAGGCAGTAAGGACGTAGTTCTTAATGTGACTAGATATGTCATGAACGTCGATGATGACCCCAAAACTTGTTCTGAGGCTATGAGTTCCAGAGATTCAATATTCAAGAAAGAAGCTATCAATGATGAAATGAATTCCATACTGTTAAACCAAACTTGGGTTATAACTGATTTACCTCCTGGTGCTAAACCTATAGGATGTACATGGATATTTAAGAATAAGTTAAATACAAATGGATCCATTGATAAGTTTAAACCCAGATTAGTTGCTAAGAGATATAAGCAAAGACATGGAGTGGATTACTTTGATACATATGCTCAAGTTGCTCGCATATCTTCTACACGCTGTTTGATAGCACTTGCATCAATTCATAAATTGTTCATACATCAAATGGATGTAAAGACTGCTTTTCTAAATGGAGATTTAGAAGAAGAGATATATATGGAACAACCTGAAGGTTTTAAAACCCCAGGCCAGGAAAAGAAAGTTTTCAAATTAGTAAAGTCTCTTTATGGCCTGAAGCAAGCTCCCATACAATGGCATGATAAGTTTGATAAAATAGCATTGTCATATGAATTTATTTTTAATGATGCTGATAAATGTATTTATAGCAAATCAGATAACAACGATTATGTTATAATATGTTTATACGTATGTGAATGAAACTAAGAAGTATCTATCTTATAAGTTTGATATGAAAGATCTAGGAGAAGCTGACGTAATTTTGGAAATTAAAATCATTAGGAGAGAGGGGGAGTTGTTACTAACTCAATCTCATTACATTGAGAAGTTCCTCCGAAAGTATGGTTATTATAATGACAAACCAGCACCAACTCCTTTAGATCCTAGTATTAAATTAGAAAAGAAC
This sequence comes from Allium fistulosum, assembly GCA_030737815.1. NCBI lineage: Eukaryota > Viridiplantae > Streptophyta > Magnoliopsida > Asparagales > Amaryllidaceae > Allium > Allium fistulosum. The sequence goes on along the minus strand of CM060902.1, from coordinate 964,565,674 downwards.
ACTAGACGTACCATTTTTCAACTTGAGTATTCTAGTGTTATTGAAAGTCTTATGTATGTTATGCATTGCACTAGACCAGACATAGCACATGTTATAAGCATGTTATGTCGATTTATGAGTAATCTAGGTTTCATACATTGGAAAGCTATTTCCAGAGTTTTAGCTTATTTGAAAGGAACCATTACCTATGGTTTATCTTATAAAGGATATCCTGTTGTAATAGAAGGATATAGTGATGCAACCTGAAACAATGTAGAATCCAAATCCAAATCTATGACTGGATGGATCTTTACATTAGGAGGTGCTGTTGTGTCTTGGGTTTCCAAGAAACAGACCTGTATATCTGACTCAACAATGTTGTCAGAGTTGATTGCATTAGCAGATGCATGTAAGGAAGCAGAATGGCTTAGGAATTTATTAATAGAAATCCCATTATGGAAGAAGCCATCTTCAGCAGTCTTGATTAACTGTGATAATCATGCTACAATATACAATGTCTCTAATAAGACATATAATGGAAAGTCTAGACATGTGAGTCTAAGACATCAATTGATAAGACAGTTACTCAAAAGTGGAGCAATAACTGTTGATTACATAGAAACAAAGAAAAACTTGGCTGACCCACTCACAAAGAGTCTTCCAAAGATAGTGGTTTCTATAAAATCAAAGGAAATGGGACTAAGGTCTGTGAATGAATGTTGATCATCCTTAACAGAAACCCAGCTTATGTTTTGAAATGGATAGACAAAGTTTAATGGGTACCAACAAGTTAAGAGAATGATTATGAAACACTAAATCAATAATCCCATAATATTTACTGTTGGATTCTACATGAACAAAGGATGGATAAAATATCCTTGATAAGTCTAGATACCTTAAAAAGGTGTATCGCAGAAACACCTTAAGAGACTTACCTATTTGAGTATGAAAATCAGGTCGTTTCCTAAGAAAGTAAGACCGCTTTCTGACGTAGACTCATGAAACCAGGATTAAAGCACATGGCCATTAACGTGCTGAGCAATACAGAACACTTTACCTAAGAAAATCAACATGTGTGATTGTTTTGGTTTTGTCATAAGGGATACTTGGTTCAAGATTCGTCCACCATAGAATCTCGATAAATCTTTGAATGGTTTACATTAAGTAAAAGATTCAAATCCAAAAGATACCTTTTATTTATGTGTTGGTTTTCACGATGATGCAATTCTTGATTATTGAACTAGGTTTGGCTTGATCCCACTTGGGTACGTAGGCAATCACTCAAGTGATGCAGCTATTTCGGTTTTAAACCTTAAAATGTTTTTAAATTATCCAAACTTAAAAATAGAAGGAGACTGTTGGATATTTTCAAGTTCTTCCAATTTTTGTTTTCATGAAGAGAGAAGAAAGGAAGAGGGAAGAAAGAAGAAAAACAAAAGTCTCACATCTTGGGATATTGGGGACCATACTTGCTTAAGTATGGGTTTCTCATGAAGGAGTTGCGGCCTTGGGACTCCCAAATGTTTGCTTTGTTGAGAGGAGGGAAGTCATGCATAACTATCACACACGCGCGCGCCGCTGCCGCCGTGTGTCTGACCGAACCGAGTACGGGTACAGCTCAAATGACGATATTTTTGGAGCAAATCTAAAAATAGCAACGGATCGGATTTCAACCCGTTATGGGCCCAGAATTCAAATAAGGCGTGACCGTTGCTAACGGGTCTGAACCATTGGACGCAACTCTTGATGAACAGACACCTCCTCAAACGGTTCTGAACCGAACGGATGCAACCTTTGATGAAAAGACACCTCCTTAAACTCTATATAAAGGATAGACGGCCAGAACAGTAAACACCAAAAAATTATCTCTGTTCTCCTTCTTCTTCCAACATAATCTGCGACGCCATTAGAGTGTTGTTGAACGCTCTCGTATCAAACGAATTTGTAACGCCTGTAAGATGTTGCAAATTCAGTCAGACTGTCACATCTGTACAGCATTGCAGATTCCATCTTTCACTTCTTCAATCTATCTGCCTCCGAATTTTGCACTATCTGAAATAAAACAAAGTGTTCTTGGCCAGATCAAAACCGTACAAATTTTGAATCTGGTTATGATGTTCCAAGACTTCATTGAATCCTGAAAGGCGATAGTTGGATAACCCGTTTGTACCTGATGGGTTGAACTAGATCCTTGAAGAGTCAGAAGTACGGCATTGTATTCGCCAGATTCGACTCGAACCGTAAATTTTCCAACAGAGAGGTCATTCTTGGAAACCAGCCCTGCAGATAAAAATGTTCACACGGTTGTTAATAGCATAGCCTCAAACATGGCAGATGCACCTGATTATACATATTCTACCTTTGTTGCCTATCCAGCACACTACAACAAAAATACCCTATCGCAACTGCCAAAAACAGTTGTAATAGATCTATTACAACTGGCGCTCGCCAGTCTTAATATCCGCAGTTGTAATAGAGCAGGATTATTTGACAACTGACGTAGACACTTGCGGGCGCAGTTGGAAAAAAGTATTTTACAAGTGCTACTGGCAGTTGTAAAAACTCTTTTTACAACTGCTTGTCTCACTTGTAAAAGAATTATTTACAACTGTCCATTAACAATTGTAAAAGACCTTTTACAACTGTCAATCGCTTTTTTCATAAGACCCTTTTGCAACTGCCGATAGCTCTTGCAATATGATCTTTTTCAACTACTTTTCGTAGTTATGGTTGATTTTTTTACAACTGGTTAGGACAGTTGTAAATAATATTTTAACAAGTGTTTAGGACAGTTGTAATTAATATTTTTACAACTACTGACGACAGTTGCAACATATATTTTTACAACTATACAATTCTCTTTTCACAACTGCTATTAACCGTAATTTCATAATATTATAATTAAAACCAACATATCATTTACAATAACCATAATCATGCAAATTAATTGAAACAATATGAACCAATCACATTCAAAAACAATTCAAGTTTACACTATTTATGAGTTCATAGCTCCATTACACAGCAAAACTAAATCCATAACATATATTAGTAAAATACATACGTACTAATCAAACAAGATAAATTCCTTGTGCCAAGCAATAGTAGTCCCAACCGCTTGTCCAATAGTGTAGATATCTGAGGTAGGCCGAAATAGAATAACTTCGCGATCCACCGCCGCATCGACCCAAACCTTCCAAGCATCTTTACCTAGTGGCACATGATGCACTAAAACAGTAGGATCGGTAGATGCAATTGTTCCTTCTGCGACAACATTCCTGTGCCAACCCAACAATTTGCACAATTTGTATGTTACCACCATTTGTGACGTTGTTGCTACTTCGATGTGACTGCAAACAAAAATAACAAAGATTACTGCATGTAACTAAAAATAGGAATCTGGTTTCTATTACCACCATTTGTATGTTACCACCATTTTGTATGTTACTGCATGTAACAAAAATAACAATTTGTATGCAAACAAAAATAACAAAAATTACTGCATGTAACAAAAATAACAATTTGTATGTTACCACCATTTTGAAAAAAAAAATAGTTTTTATTACCTTTCTGTTTTCAATACAAGTTTGCTTTTCAATACAATATTTCTCAGTTTGCACACATTCATCTCCTCAACACATTTTCATCCATTTACCTTTCATTAAACAATCACTTACTTCAATCAGAGTTGCTATTTTCAACTTATATATATTTGCCTTTACAGCTTTGATCATTCTGAAATACTATCATAAATGATTTATATGTACCTGTATGTACCTGCCACGGTAACGTTGTAATTGTTCTGCTACTTCTGGATTCTCTAAGAAAATCGATGTTACGAGTTTTTCTTAACAATATAACCAACTGGAAAAATGTATGATACTAATTTTTGACACACAAACTAGCCAAATTATCCACTCTATACAAACAGTAAGCTTAAAGGGCCTTAGATCTAATAAGTCCAGCTGAAGACCCATCGAATAAGTGCTATGGTGGAAGTAGTAATCCTTTTATCGATGAACAGTTTTCTGTCCTGTTAAGTATGGCCCAATTTGAATTAATTCTTTACTAATTTGCCCAGTGACCGTAATGAAAGGTTGCATGTGATCGTTGAAGAATTTAAAAGCTTGTTAGCGATGAACATTTCAACATTCAAATAAACATGAAGTATTTTTTTTTTCAAATATAAAGTATTTTTTTTTCAAATAAATATAAATTTAAGAGCTTACTATTTTTATTTCTCCAAAATATGAACTATATACGATGAATCACTGCAGTTTTATTCACGGATCGATCCTGAAATTGGGGCATGAAATTAAATTTTTCTCTTCTTTCTGCAGTCAATGCAGAACCGATCAACTCTGATTCAGATGATGTCTGTATTGAGATACAGACTTACGTTACACAGGAATCAGAGCCTTCATTGGTATGGAACTCATCACAACATTATTTCAGTCTATTCAACCGCCACTAAATCCTCCCTCACTATTTCCACTGCCTTATCACCTTTTCCCTTACAAACTCCTCCAACAATTGCTAACAATCACCACAAACATGCATAACTGCAAACTATCGTGTACAAAATCAAAAAACAAACATGCATAACTGCAAACAAACCTAAATCTGAACCTGAATTGCACAAACATGCATAACTGCAAACTGAGCATCAAAAAACAAAACCTGAACTGCAGCAAGATGTATACGTACACAAGGCCAACAAAATCAAAAAACATACAAGCATCACAAAGCTATGCAGAAATGAACTAGCAAGTTAAACAAGTTTCAAAGAAAGTATACATCAGTCAAAGAAATTTTTCAAACACATACATCTATATACGTATATATGTATACAAATATGTATCAATTTCAAAATCAGTTTGGATAAAGACTTATGAAACAATTAAGTGCAAATTTGGGCCATAAATAAAGATTGAAGAAGTTAGATTTCTCAAGCATGTGCACAGTAAATAGATATTGCGTACAATTTCAAAATGTATCAATTTCAAAATCAGTTTGGATAGAGACTTATGTCAGCTAATTGCGTACAATTCATGACAGTTTTGCAATGAATCATTCATGACAGTTTTGCAATTAAGTTTTGCAATTCATGACAGCTTACCAATGAATCAGCCATGAACAAGAGCACAGTAAATAGAAGGACGTTAATTGAACTACTGTGTACAATTACCTGAATACATGTCCATAGACCAGTCCTCAATTTATCGTCGACTTTCTTCCAATTGCTAATGGTCACGGGTCACGTGGAATAAATTTGCGAATTCACTTTGCCATACTTATGTTTTCACACAACCACCTCGTAATTTCATAACTAGACTTGGAGCTTGTTCTGTTGTGCATGAACATGCTGAACCTGCGTACCTGTCAATACAGGCTGCCTTATTACATGCTCTAACATATATTTGGAAATTATATGACTAGATTTATACATATGATGAATTAGGAGCATTGATGGGGAAGGAACAAGCAAATGTACAAAGCACAACCCAGTAGGTTTTAATTATAGTGCTTATTTTACATAGGGAGGAAAAAGAAGTAGTACTTGACAAACAACTGGATGTAACAAAATTGAAAAGGAACAAAAAGGAGAAGCATAGGTACTATTCATATGTGAAATGTGGATGAACTGAATAGTTTCTTTTTATATAAAAAAGTCAAAGGATGCTAGATAATAGGGTGTATCAGCTAACTAAAATGGTGGATGTGAATAAAATTTTCCAAATAAAAATAAACATCCACCAAAACTAAGAAACTCCAATTTTGTTATATATCCAAAAGGGATTAAGTTATTTTCACTTACTTCAAGTAAATTATTTATTGTTCTAATTTTTTTACGACTCCTAAGATATTGTAGTCACATGGCATACAGTCCCCTTACACTACCAGAAGGAGTAGTTGAGTTATAATTATCATCGCACACGCTAGACTTCGTTTACCAGTTTACAAGGTAAAATTACTACCTTAATCAGAACATAAAACTAATTAATTACTGAACATATAAATATAAAGGACAGGGTTCTAAGTTCATATTGACAAATTTATATGCAACAGAATGCTTATCTTGATTTTCGTAGTCACTGGTATAACACCCCTAAACAGTTTGAAAAGTTGCGATTTACAAAGTCTAACAATGACGCAGCGGATAATTCAAAACAATGTAGATCGATGAAAGTAGCGGTCGATGGATTGGAAGATACTGGAATGCCCAAATTCGTTGATCTGAAGATACCGAATTCTAGCTAACTCGAACTCGTTGATCGCACACGATACCGGGTTCAAAGATCTTCAATTCTTCAAGCGTTGATCAAGCGCACTTGATTCCGCGAATCGGCTTCTACAATCGTTGAATCGAGTGCACTCGATTAACCGAAAGAGGAGATAGGAGATTACACTCAACTACCAATTTGAATGAAAGCACAAAGCTAACAAAAGAGAATTTTATTCAAAAATCAACAACCTTACAAAATGAGACTCAGGGCCTATTTATAGGCAAACAACTTTACAACAGAAATTTCATTAACTCCTAAGTCAGTAACGACTCATAATCTCACGACTCAACAAAATACATCACGACTCACGACTTATTTACAAAGTACACGACTCAAAAAAAAATGCGACCTACGACTCAAAAGAATACAGACAACATACGACTTACAAACAGATGCGACTTAACAATGCCGCGAGTTAACAAATGACGACCTATCAAAGCAACACAACAGCATCTCTCTACGACTTAAGAATCAATGGTCTAGATTAACTCGGCATAAGATTCAACGGCATCCAGAGCTTCAGCGACTTAGAAACTTGTGGCATCCCAGATCAATGTCTTAAGGAAATTAAAGGCAGAGATTAACTCGGCATAAGCATCAACGGTTTCCATCTTCACGCGACTTAAGAGGGTGCGCTTTAAAACTGTGTGACTTAACTAAGTCGTAACTCGCTTCTGACTTAACTTCTTCCTTAAGTCGGAGACGACTTAACACTTCATTCTCAATTCGAACCGCTCCTTCCGTGGCCTTCTCCGTAAGTCGTGGACGACTTATCAACTCCGAGCGACTTAAACCTTTGTTAAGTCGTAGCTCTTTTCCCCCTAATCCGTTAGGTTGTAGACGACCCAGAACCTTCTCCTTAGGTCGTAAACTCGAGTTAGCTCCTTTTCCTGGTTTCCAGTTAAGTCGTAGCTCCTGCTCACATGCCTCACATGCCTCCTTAGGTCGAAGACGACCTATAGCTACTTCTTTAAGTCGTGTGCGACTTAGCCCCTTAAGTCGTGTACGACTTAGACCTTTATCTTGAGCTGCATCATCCTCCCCAGGTTGAGAAAAATTCGACCTCGAATTTGTAAATTCTTTCACATCAGTTCGTTCATCCCTATGATATGGTACGAGATGCTTAACATTGAATACGTCAGACGTATACACATCATCTGGCAGCTTCAATTTATAAGCATTTTCGTTGATTTTCTTTAAAATTTCCACTGGACCAATTTTCGTGCTTTCAATTTATTGTACGTTCCCACCGGAAAACGATCTTTTGTTAACACTGCATAAACCAAATCGCCTTCATGAAATTTAACACTCCTTCGTTTCAAATCTGCAGATTGTTTATACTTCTCATTTGCTTTCTCCAATCGTTCCTGAACGATTTTATGACATTCTGCTAATCCATCAACAAAATCAGCAGCTTTCTTAATTGTTCCCTTCGAGTGGGGTATTACCGTTAAATCCAACGGTCCCTTCGGTAAGCTTGAATACACTATTTGAAACGGACTGAAACCCGTACTGCGGTTCACACCATGATTATGAGCAAACTCTGCTTGGCATAACTTTACATCCCAACTCTTCAGATTATCTTGTACAAGACACCACAGCAAATTCCCCAATGATCTGTTTACCACCTCAGTCTGTCCATCTATCTGCGGATGATAAGCGCTGCTAAAGTTCAACTTCGTTCTGTAACGACCCAGAATTTTTGATAATTAAAATTCGAATATTTAATTGATTTTTAATATTAATAAATGAATTTGATAAGTCGAATGATTTATTTTTCGAATATTGGGTTTAATTTGATAATTAAATCGATAAATTAAATAGTGGAATTCCAGAGATAATTGAAAATCGTGTTTAAAATGATTTAAAATGATTTGGAAAATTTGATTTAAATCATATTGGAGTTATAGAAAGGTTATAGAACTTTTAAAATTGAAATTGGAGTTAATCTGTAAAAATTGAATATTTTAATATTTAATTATCGACTGTAAAAATAGCCAATTTTCGAACAGTCTCAGAATTGAACGAGACCAGTTCCATTGGATCCATAATAGTTAGTTATTATCGGATTTCAATTTTCGTAGCAAACGGAGTTATCGTTTGACCGTGGCAGCTCGAAACGCATCGATATCGTTTTAATTTTAATTCGGCGAGTTAAAATAGTCATTTTTCGAACAGTCTCGGATTTCGACGAAACCAGTTTCATCGGATCCGTAATGTGATATTATTGTAAGATTTCAAATTTCGTAATTTTTGGATTTACCATTTGTCCGGTACAAATTAAAACGCCTCGAAATCAATTTAAATCGGTTTAATTTAAATTGATCGTTTATTGTCATATCTCACACAGACGATTGAATTAGCTTTCGAAACCTGTTCCATTGCGTTCGGAACGCGGGGTAAACCCCAGAAACGCCAGTTACAGCACGTAAATCGGAGTTTGGAAAACCGGGATGAATAGTATCGTTTTATTCTCTATAAATACCCCCTTTAATTCACAAAAAAATAAAAATAAAAAGGGCTAGGGTTTCTTCTATAGCCAGCCGCCGTTCAATATAACCAATGGCCAGGAAGTCACCGACTTCACCTCAGTTTTTCTTCAAATCCACCAACCAATTCAAGAAATTATCAACTAGAGTATTGTAGAGCACTTTGAGTTCTATCTAATCAACGGCTGAGATGTTGTTTGGCGAAGTGGATCGCTCTATTTTTGGGCCCGTTCGTGCTCGTTCTAGGCACCATTTTCGAGAGCCACAGGGGACCGAGCTTTATGGTACTAGCGGCGGAGGTGGAGGGGGCTGAGATGAGTCGAATGGCGGTGGTGTGATGGGTTCTCGCTGTCGTTGGTGGTTGTGGTATCGAACCCTAGTTCGTAAAGTTGGGTTTGTTTTCGTGAACGAAAACTGGAGAGGGAGATGATGCATCACGCGGTCGTGATTTGAGAAAGGGAAATCTACGGCCCAGAAAAATTGTAGGGGTTTAAAACAAAATAAAATTGTAAATGTTTATATTTATAATTTGTATAATCTTTAAAAATGTATAACTTTTTGCTACGTGATCAGAATTTGACGAAACCAAATGCATTGGAATCGCCTCGATGTGTACTTCGCGATGCAACTGAATTGGATTGAATTGGGGTCAGTGAAAATTTTGAGTGAAATTAAACGCCCGTTTAATTTCATTCGAAATAAATCGCTACGAATTGCTATCGTAAAATCACGGTGAGATCTTCTCACTCAAATTGAATGTGGAATTTTTACAGTTATTGATTTGATGATTGCTATTCGATGTGATATTAGATATAGTAGGATATATCTATATATATAGCAATATATACATATTGGCATATGTATATATTGGATTGATGATTTCCCGCCTCGTATAGCGGATGAGACCCTATTGCGCCGTTAGTAAGCGGATTTTTATAAAAACCCATATACCGCGATATTCCACCTCGAAGTGGAATGGTATTGTGCTAACGTCTTTGGATGCAGGGAAACAGGTTGGAGGGATCCAACTGGATTCCTCACCAGTAGTTATTTATTTACAGGATTGATGTATATTCTGTTATCATATGTTGAGATATGATATTGACTGTTGTGATTGACTAATTGATGCGTTGCATCATTGGATTCAAAATTTTGAAGTTTAAAAATAACAATTTTAACTTTAAAAGAGATTTTTAAAGTGATTATTTGTAAGTATACGATTTATTAAATTTTTGGAATTATTTATCTTAAATAAATAAATGTTATAGATTTAAAGTATGGAAAATATAATGTTAGTGAAATATAACCAAAGGATGATTTTGAAATAAAAAGTTAACTAATCTATAAAATAGTTTAAATTGGATTTTGGAATTATTAAAAAACGATGTATGTACAAGATGCACAAAATTGATATTTATCAATTAAGATTATTGGAATTTAAAACGAGTTTTTATAAGTCGTAAAGATAGGAAATTTATAGAATTATAAATTGTGAAGATTTGAAGTTTATAGATTTATAAAGTTGAAGTTTATAGATTTATAAAGTATGAAGTTATAAAATGAATGGAATTGTAAAATAAAAGATTATAAGAAATTTACTTATAAATTAGGCTTTTGCCTTTAAATGTAATATTGATCGAAGTTAATATGAAAGAAGGTTTATAAGTCAAAGTTGTTATTAAAAAGAGAAATAGAATTTATAAACGTGTTTATAAATTCGAAATAGATTGAATGTGATAAATTAAATATAGAAGGTTATTAAAAAAAGTTATATTCACGATTTTTGGACAGTGAATATATGGTTAAGTAAATGGATGTATTTTTGAAGAAGTGATATAAAAATGAAGTTAAACATTTTAAAGATGTTTTAAAAATGTATTATGAATCGAAAGCATAGATTTCAACAGTTCTTGTTGAAATAGACGTTTTCGAGAAATTTAAGGAAATGGTGGACTATAACATTGTTGTTATAGTAAATGATTTTCGGAAGAAAATGTTTTATATAGTATTGGGATTTACATATCTATCTTAAATTTTGAATCCCTATACTATTGATTTCGAGTCATCGTAACGATGTTTTACGCAACATTCGTTTTGACTCAAATAGATGTTAAAATTTATGATTTCCTTAAAGAATTAAATGTATACTTAATATTGATTTAAGTATATTGAATATTTTCAAATGTTGAAAATAAATAGATTTGTGAAATACTTATTTTTAAATAAGTATGGAAATGTATTTCCAAAATAAAATGAAACGTTTTGAGATTTTATCTTCTTAAAGATAAAATGAAATTGAATATTTGAAATCGATTTGAGAATCGTATATCAGTAGATATTTTGAAGATATAAATTCACTATGGAATTTATAAATGGAATGGGGATTTGTTTTAAAAATAAACGTTGATTTATTTTTAAAGTGTGGAAATAATATATCTAGTAAGATATTTTTGAAGAATAAATAATTTGGAAAATTATTTGGAATCTGATGATGTTGCGCATCTTTATTGATAGTTAAATAACCGACTATCAATAATTACCTTTAGATAGGTATTTGTTGTGAATTGGATGAATTTGAATGCCACACTTATTTTTGAAATAAACGCTCACTATTCGGGTTAACCGGGAAAGGACCATGGGGTCGTATAACCCATTCCGAATATGTGATACGTCGTTATGAATCGCATTTGAAGACCGGTGTGGAAGACCGGATATTTTTGAAAACGGAAGGATTACCGTCGAGTTACTCTACATCGACTGATCTTCGATTTAGAGGTTTTATCACCCTTAGTGACGGGAAGTCCTGACGTGATTGAAAATTATCCGGAAATGCAAGGGCTTCGTGAGAAGTGCCTTCGGTTCTGTTCGATCCCGGAACAGACTTGTATGGATTGTGTGTCTGACGTTACAATTTGAGATATAAAGCTGATTTCTTTCAAATACATTTCTGTTGGTGGCGGAGAATTTATTCTCTTAGCTTAACACCCTTCTCTGAGACGTACGAGCTCAGAGGTTTTGTAGTTGAAATTTATCAGCGATATATCCCAATTTGGTAACGTGGCATACTGAGTGTTGCTGTGAAATGATCAGTGTTTGATCATTTGTGATATGATCATTTGTTTGATCTTATATCTTTGTGATCATAGGTTGATCATTTTGTTTGACCCGAAGCAGGGCTTTTTGAGAAAGCGTAGCTTTGTGGACGAGACTTCGTCGAGCCTCACACCCCGGAAATGGTCGAAACAGGAAGGATGCAGCAAGGTTCTAGGGAGTAGCGCCCCTTAGTGTATGTCATTCCTTCTGGATAAAGGTGGTATCATGGTATGGAGCCCAGATACTTAACCTCTGTGGTTACTGCATTATTATTTCTATGTGGTTTGTTGCGAATCGGGGATCCTCGGGAAGATCGGTGACGATCGGGGGATGGCATACGCGTGTCAGTAGTTACCTATTTTTGCAGAGGTAACCCGGCCTTGTGTTGGCAGAGATCCGGTTAGGTTCTCGGGTCGTCTATTCCAGGGACGTACCCATCGTGGATAGGAAGTTCCTTAGCCTGACCATTTGTTGGAAATCCAAAGAAACAATACGGGACTTGTACGGTTTTAGTTGTAGAACCTATCATTCACTTATGGTGGCGCCCCACTGTTTGGATGGTAGCTATAGTAGGCATAGTTCGAAATGTCTATGCTGGCTAAGATTTATATTTTACTTTCGAAATGTTTTCTACACTATGCACTAATAATAATATCAAAAATGATTTGATTTTGCGTAGTAAGCATCTTTGACTATCATAAGAAGAAATCTCCTCCAATTCTGCGTTTGCATTGTGTGTGTGGTGGGAGGTCTTATGGTAGTTTCATTTTCCAAAAGCATTGCGAATTGACATTAAAATTATCCTGTTGTTTATTTTAAAGAATAACTGTTTTCCGATCTCACACCAGTCACCATGACTGACTCGGAGTTTATTGTTCCCTTCTAAACTCTGGGTGCCCACCAATTTCCACACGGGCAGCCTAGAGTTATATTATCAGGATATTCTGGATATTCTGGAGCTTTGGAGATAAGCTGGATGACGAGACGTAGTATTTGTATCTGATAGTATTTATTCCGCTGTGTATTCTGTATGAGGACAAGTTTATATAACTGTCCATTGTTGTATATTGACTCTGATGATTGATGTATGTATAAAATGATATAGTTCTTTGTTTTAAAAGACTAGTAATTATCTATTGTATATTGTTCCGCTGCGATGTGTAAGATTCTGATATTGTTCTGTTTCTGTTGCTGTTCTCTTGTTCTGTTGTTGTTCTTCTTTCTTTTTCTTCTATCTTCTTCTTCTACTTTTTTTTTCTTTTTCTTAAAACCATAACTTTTCGGGTTTCCGGCATTCGATGGCTCAGCAGTCGATAAAGTGAGTATCGATGTTGAATTTTCGAAAGTCGAAAATTTTCGGGATGTTACATTTGGTATCAGAGCATATGGTTAAGCGACAACCCTGCTCTGTTGGGTGTTACTCATTAGAGATAGAGTCAGTAGTACTCTAGAATGAGTTGAGTGTAATAATAGATACGAGTGCGTATTTGTTAGTGAATATAAAATTGTTTTATATTGTGATGATTGGTTTGTTGAGTGGTATATGGATTCTGGTCGGTATTGTCCGTACAACTCTATCGATAGGGATCTCTAAACACTTGTATAGAACAATTCGGCACAGTATTGTTTTAAATAGGGTAAATGAGATAATTTTGCCCAAAACTATTTTTGTATAGAAAATAAATGTTTTTCTATAAAGTACTATAGTATATGGTTGCATGGTTGTTAGGAAAGTGATAATATTGAAATGTTATTATTATTATATGAAATCGGATAAGAAATTGAAATAATAACTCCAAAGTTAAGAAATAAATTCACATATAAATGAAATGTGAGGATGTGAATTATATAAGTGATTTGTAATTTAAAACGAAATTCCAGAGAAGTTTTTGGAAAAGTTTTGAAAGGAGTTTGAAAATTTTGGAGATTTGGAAAGTTTAATTTCTTTTTTTTTTTTTTGATTTGAAAATGAATTTCAAAGATTTTGAAAAGTATTTTAGAGAGATGGAAGCTCTAAACTCTTTTAGGTCGCTGGAAAATAATTCCGATGATGACCGCGGCATCGTTGGTGTTCATTTTCGGGTTTCCAAAAGAGAAATTGCTGTCAAATTGTTTTAAATAGGAGTTGTTTGAAAATTTGGGGTTTTGTTTGGAAATTCAAATGGAATTTGAATTGTTTTCAAAAATGGTTTTGAAAATGTTATTAAGACTCTGGAATGCTATATAAAAATATTGATGAGAATAATAAATGAGTTGATAACTTATACAATTAGTTGTGAGTTTAGATTGAATAAATTTAACTTAAGGAATTTTAAGTTGAATCAAAGAAAATATAAGTAAATGAATTTGAATAAATGAAAGTGAAATTGAAAGTTGAAATTCATTTTGAAATTGTAAGTAAGTAAGACTGAATTGAATTTTGATTTGTGATAAACAAAGTGAAGTATTGAAGTAAAATTAGTAAGTGAAACTAATTGAAGAAATGACGAATTAATATGGTTTGAGATGAATTAAAATTCACATGGAATTTAAAATCCAGTTTAATATGAGTGGTTATAAACCATAATAGTGAATTGAAAATAAATATAATGTGTATATGGAGTATTTACATTGAACTTAAGAAATGAAGTGTGAAATTCTTAAGTAAAATTAGATGATTGAACAAAAGAATAAAACTGGAGATAAAACTGAATATTGAAAACGAATTTGAGTTGTGTGAAATAAAATGAAGTTTGAGATTGGTTTGAAATGAACTAAAGTTAATTGATAAAAATTCAATATTTCAGAATTGAAAGTGAATTGAATCCAAATTAGATTGGAATTGTGAATTGAACTCAAATGAGAAATTGAAATGTGAAATTGAATTCAAATAAAATTTGAAATGAAAAATTGAAGATAATGGATATAACTTCAATAGCGAATCTAAAGATGATATAAGTAGTTTATATTGAAATTTTTGTAATAAAATTTGCAAAATGGTTTGAATGTGTAACTAGATATTATGGCTAGTAGGACATGCAGGTGTTATAAAAGGAATTGGAAAATTTATTTCGAAGATAAATTTGAATTGCTCGAAAAAGGTATGTATTTGAATTCGAATATGAGATTTGATGACTTATTTCTCTAGCCGCTTGGCTTTTTCTTTTTCTTTTTGAAATCTGAGAGTCCGTAGGGACGTTTTGTAGTCATGCCGTATTAGCCGCGCAAAGGAGACGCTGGCGAAATTTTTCGAAAATTTAGGGCGTTAGAAATTTTTGAGAAATTTTGAAAGTTTAAAATTTGAATTTAAACTCGAATTTGAATTGAGAAGTTAAACAATGTTGTTTGAAACTTATAATTGAAGTTGGAAATTTAGTTGAATGATAACAAATCTTTAGTAGGCAGATTTGTTTCAATAATTTGATAAAACTATTAGATTGTGAAAAATAGTAGACGAGTTAAGGACTTTTTTCCCTAACATGTAATTTCGAGGACGAAATTCTTTTAAGGGGGGAAGTTTGTAACGACCCAGAATTTTTGATAATTAAAATTCGAATATTTAATTGATTTTTAATATTAATAAATGAATTTGATAAGTCGAATGATTTATTTTTCGAATATTGGGTTTAATTTGATAATTAAATCGATAAATTAAATAGTGGAATTCCAGAGATAATTGAAAATCGTGTTTAAAATGATTTAAAATGATTTGGAAAATTTGATTTAAATCATACTGGAGTTATAGAAAGGTTATAGAACTTTTAAAATTGAAATTGGAGTTAATCTGTAAAAATTGAATATTTTAATATTTAATTATCGACTGTAAAAATAGCCAATTTTCGAACAGTATCAGAATTGAACGAGACCAGTTCCATTGGATCCGTAATAGTTAGTTATTATCGGATTTCAATTTTCGTAGCAAACGGAGTTATCGTTTGACCGTGGCAGCTCGAAACGCATCGATATCGTTTTAATTTTAATTCGGCGAGTTAAAATAGTCATTTTTCGAACAGTCTCGGATTTCGACGAAACCAGTTTCATCGGATCCGTAATGTGATATTATTGTAAGATTTCAAATTTCGTAATTTTTGGATTTACCATTTGTCCGGTACAAATTAAAACGCCTCGAAATCAATTTAAATCGGTTTAATTTAAATTGATCGTTTATTGTCATATCTCACACAGACGATTGAATTAGCTTTCGAAACCTGTTCCATTGCGTTCGGAACGCGGGGTAAACCCCAGAAACGCCAGTTACAGCACGTAAATCGGAGTTTGGAAAACCGGGATGAATAGTATCGTTTTATTCTCTATAAATACCCCCTTTAATTCACAAAAAAATAAAAATAAAAAGGGCTAGGGTTTCTTCTATAGCCAGCCGCCGTTCAATATAACCAATGGCCAGGAAGTCACCGACTTCACCTCAGTTTTTCTTCAAATCCACCAACCAATTCAAGAAATTATCAACTAGAGTATTGTAGAGCACTTTGAGTTCTATCTAATCAACGGCTGAGATGTTGTTTGGCGAAGTGGATCGCTCTATTTTTGGGCCCGTTCGTGCTCGTTCTAGGCACCATTTTCGAGAGCCACAGGGGACCGAGCTTTATGGTACTAGCGGCGGAGGTGGAGGGGGCTGAGATGAGTCGAATGGCGGTGGTGTGATGGGTTCTCGCTGTCGTTGGTGGTTGTGGTATCGAACCCTAGTTCGTAAAGTTGGGTTTGTTTTCGTGAACGAAAACTGGAGAGGGAGATGATGCATCACGCGGTCGTGATTTGAGAAAGGGAAATCTACGGCCCAGAAAAATTGTAGGGGTTTAAAACAAAATAAAATTGTAAATGTTTATATTTATAATTTGTATAATCTTTAAAAATGTATAACTTTTTGCTACGTGATCAGAATTTGACGAAACCAAATGCATTGGAATCGCCTCGATGTGTACTTCGCGATGCAACTGAATTGGATTGAATTGGGGTCAGTGAAAATTTTGAGTGAAATTAAACGCCCGTTTAATTTCATTCGAAATAAATCGCTACGAATTGCTATCGTAAAATCACGGTGAGATCTTCTCACTCAAATTGAATGTGGAATTTTTACAGTTATTGATTTGATGATTGCTATTCGATGTGATATTAGATATAGTAGGATATATCTATATATATAGCAATATATACATATTGGCATATGTATATATTGGATTGATGATTTCCCGCCTCGTATAGCGGATGAGACCCTATTGCGCCGTTAGTAAGCGGATTTTTATAAAAACCCATATACCGCGATATTCCACCTCGAAGTGGAATGGTATTGTGCTAACGTCTTTGGATGCAGGGAAACAGGTTGGAGGGATCCAACTGGATTCCTCACCAGTAGTTATTTATTTACAGGATTGATGTATATTCTGTTATCATATGTTGAGATATGATATTGACTGTTGTGATTGACTAATTGATGCGTTGCATCATTGGATTCAAAATTTTGAAGTTTAAAAATAACAATTTTAACTTTAAAAGAGATTTTTAAAGTGATTATTTGTAAGTATACGATTTATTAAATTTTTGGAATTATTTATCTTAAATAAATAAATGTTATAGATTTAAAGTATGGAAAATATAATGTTAGTGAAATATAACCAAAGGATGATTTTGAAATAAAAAGTTAACTAATCTATAAAATAGTTTAAATTGGATTTTGGAATTATTAAAAAACGATGTATGTACAAGATGCACAAAATTGATATTTATCAATTAAGATTATTGGAATTTAAAACGAGTTTTTATAAGTCGTAAAGATAGGAAATTTATAGAATTATAAATTGTGAAGATTTGAAGTTTATAGATTTATAAAGTTGAAGTTTATAGATTTATAAAGTATGAAGTTATAAAATGAATGGAATTGTAAAATAAAAGATTATAAGAAATTTACTTATAAATTAGGCTTTTGCCTTTAAATGTAATATTGATCGAAGTTAATATGAAAGAAGGTTTATAAGTCAAAGTTGTTGTTAAAAAGAGAAATAGAATTTATAAACGTGTTTATAAATTCGAAATAGATTGAATGTGATAAATTAAATATAGAAGGTTATTAAAAAAAGTTATATTCACGATTTTTGGACAGTGAATATATGGTTAAGTAAATGGATGTATTTTTGAAGAAGTGATATAAAAATGAAGTTAAACATTTTAAAGATGTTTTAAAAATGTATTATGAATCGAAAGCATAGATTTCAACAGTTCTTGTTGAAATAGACGTTTTCGAGAAATTTAAGGAAATGGTGGACTATAACATTGTTGTTATAGTAAATGATTTTCGGAAGAAAATGTTTTATATAGTATTGGGATTTACATATCTATCTTAAATTTTGAATCCCTATACTATTGATTTCGAGTCATCGTAACGATGTTTTACGCAACATTCGTTTTGACTCAAATAGATGTTAAAATTTATGATTTCCTTAAAGAATTAAATGTATACTTAATATTGATTTAAGTATATTGAATATTTTCAAATGTTGAAAATAAATAGATTTGTGAAATACTTATTTTTAAATAAGTATGGAAATGTATTTCCAAAATAAAATGAAACGTTTTGAGATTTTATCTTCTTAAAGATAAAATGAAATTGAATATTTGAAATCGATTTGAGAATCGTATATCAGTAGATATTTTGAAGATATAAATTCACTATGGAATTTATAAATGGAATGGGGATTTGTTTTAAAAATAAACGTTGATTTATTTTTAAAGTGTGGAAATAATATATCTAGTAAGATATTTTTGAAGAATAAATAATTTGGAAAATTATTTGGAATCTGATGATGTTGCGCATCTTTATTGATAGTTAAATAACCGACTATCAATAATTACCTTTAGATAGGTATTTGTTGTGAATTGGATGAATTTGAATGCCACACTTATTTTTGAAATAAACGCTCACTATTCGGGTTAACCGGGAAAGGACCATGGGGTCGTATAACCCATTCCGAATATGTGATACGTCGTTATGAATCGCATTTGAAGACCGGTGTGGAAGACCGGATATTTTTGAAAACGGAAGGATTACCGTCGAGTTACTCTACATCGACTGATCTTCGATTTAGAGGTTTTATCACCCTTAGTGACGGGAAGTCCTGACGTGATTGAAAATTATCCGGAAATGCAAGGGCTTCGTGAGAAGTGCCTTCGGTTCTGTTCGATCCCGGAACAGACTTGTATGGATTGTGTGTCTGACGTTACAATTTGAGATATAAAGCTGATTTCTTTCAAATACATTTCTGTTGGTGGCGGAGAATTTATTCTCTTAGCTTAACACCCTTCTCTGAGACGTACGAGCTCAGAGGTTTTGTAGTTGAAATTTATCAGCGATATATCCCAATTTGGTAACGTGGCATACTGAGTGTTGCTGTGAAATGATCAGTGTTTGATCATTTGTGATATGATCATTTGTTTGATCTTATATCTTTGTGATCATAGGTTGATCATTTTGTTTGACCCGAAGCAGGGCTTTTTGAGAAAGCGTAGCTTTGTGGACGAGACTTCGTCGAGCCTCACACCCCGGAAATGGTCGAAACAGGAAGGATGCAGCAAGGTTCTAGGGAGTAGCGCCCCTTAGTGTATGTCATTCCTTCTGGATAAAGGTGGTATCATGGTATGGAGCCCAGATACTTAACCTCTGTGGTTACTGCATTATTATTTCTATGTGGTTTGTTGCGAATCGGGGATCCTCGGGAAGATCGGTGACGATCGGGGGATGGCATACGCGTGTCAGTAGTTACCTATTTTTGCAGAGGTAACCCGGCCTTGTGTTGGCAGAGATCCGGTTAGGTTCTCGGGTCGTCTATTCCAGGGACGTACCCATCATGGATAGGAAGTTCCTTAGCCTGACCATTTGTTGGAAATCCAAAGAAACAATACGGGACTTGTACGGTTTTAGTTGTAGAACCTATCATTCACTTATGGTGGCGCCCCACTGTTTGGATGGTAGCTATAGTAGGCATAGTTCGAAATGTCTATGCTGGCTAAGATTTATATTTTACTTTCGAAATGTTTTCTACACTATGCACTAATAATAATATCAAAAATGATTTGATTTTGCGTAGTAAGCATCTTTGACTATCATAAGAAGAAATCTCCTCCAATTCTGCGTTTGCATTGTGTGTGTGGTGGGAGGTCTTATGGTAGTTTCATTTTCCAAAAGCATTGCGAATTGACATTAAAATTATCCTGTTGTTTATTTTAAAGAATAACTGTTTTCCGATCTCACACCAGTCACCATGACTGACTCGGAGTTTATTGTTCCCTTCTAAACTCTGGGTGCCCACCAATTTCCACACGGGCAGCCTAGAGTTATATTATCAGGATATTCTGGATATTCTGGAGCTTTGGAGATAAGCTGGATGACGAGACGTAGTATTTGTATCTGATAGTATTTATTCCGCTGTGTATTCTGTATGAGGACAAGTTTATATAACTGTCCATTGTTGTATATTGACTCTGATGATTGATGTATGTATAAAATGATATAGTTCTTTGTTTTAAAAGACTAGTAATTATCTATTGTATATTGTTCCGCTGCGATGTGTAAGATTCTGATATTGTTCTGTTTCTGTTGCTGTTCTCTTGTTCTGTTGTTGTTCTTCTTTCTTTTTCTTCTATCTTCTTCTTCTACTTTTTTTTTTCTTTTTCTTAAAACCATAACTTTTCGGGTTTCCGGCATTCGATGGCTCAGCAGTCGATAAAGTGAGTATCGATGTTGAATTTTCGAAAGTCGAAAATTTTCGGGACGTTACACGTTCCCACCATCTTCCACAAACTTAACCAATAGTGACTCAGAAATCGAGTATCTCTATCCGACATAATAGATTCTGGCAATCTATGAAGTCGATAGATCTCCTTGAAAAATAATTGAGCAACATGAACAGCATCCGCCGTCTTCTTACAAGCAATAAAATGTGCCATTTTCGAGAATTGATCAACCACCACATAAATGGAATCATTACCACGTTGTGTTCTCGGCAACCCCAACACAAAGTCCATACTCACATCAACCCACGGTTTAGTTGGTACAGGTAACGGCATATATAAACCAGCATTAGTCGCAGTTCCTTTCGAAACCTGACAGATATGACATCGTTCCACAAACCTCTCCACTTCTTTCCTCATCGATGGCCAAAAGTAAGATTGTGAAATCAACTGTAATGTACGGTCTCTCCCAACATGTCCTTCTTCATGTAGCTCTTTTACAATCTTCATTCTCAAACTACAATCAGGTATGCACAATCGATTTCCTTTGAATAGAAAACCATCTACCATCAAAAACTCATCCGTCTTTCCCTCCTTGACTTTATCAACAAACTTTGCAAAGTAAGGATCTTCATCAAATAATTCTGGTAGTTCTTCAAACCCTGTCACCTCAACTTTCAGTGTAGTCAACAAATGACTCCTCCTACTCAAAGCATCAGCCACTCGATTCGTCACCCCTGACTTGTGTTTAACAACAAAAGTAAACTGTTGCAGATATGCAATCCACGATGCATGTCTCGCTGAAATCTTGTCTTGCCCTTGTAAATGCTTCAATGCCTAATGATCAGTGTAAAGAACAAACTCCTTCTGAAATAGATAGTGTCTCCAGTGTTTAATAGATTGTACAACAGCATAAAATTCAACATCATATGTACTGTATCTCATCTTTGCTCCTGATAACTTCTCGCTAAAGTATGCAATCGGACGTCCCTTCTGACTCAATACTCCTCCAATCCCAACCTTGGATGCATTAGTATGTAATTCAAACACTAACTGAAAATCTGGTAGCACTAGAATTGGTGCAGATGTCAGTAACTCCTTGACTTTCCCAAAAGCACTCCCTGCTTCCTCTGACCATGAAAACTGTTTACCCTTCGTACAATCAGTCACAGGTGCCATCACACTACTAAAGTGTGGAATAAACCTTCGATAGAATGAAGCCAACCCGTGAAAACTACGAACTTCCGTTATCGTCTTGGGCTGCGGCCAATTTCTGATAGCTTCGACTTTACTTTGGTCAACCTGTATTCCTTCTTCCGACACAACATACCCCAGAAACAAAACACTATGCGTCATGAACACGCATTTCTTCATTGTAGCATAAAATTGTTCTTGTCGCAGTACCATTAACACTTCCCTCAGATGATTCAAATGTTCCTCTGGACTCCCACTGTAAATCAGAATATCATCGAAATACACCACCACAAACTTCCCAATGAATGGTCTAAAAATCTGATTCATCACCCTCATGAAAGTACTTGGTGCATTTGATAAGCCAAATGGCATAACCAACCATTCGTATAGACCCTCCCTGGTTTTAAAAGCAGTCTTCCACTCATCCCCTGGTCTGATACGAATTTGATGATATCCGCTCTTCAAATCAATCTTCGAAAAGATAGTAGCTCCGCTTATTTGATCAAGCAAGTCATCCAACCTTGGCATCGGGAATCTATATCTCACAGTAATCTTATTCAATGCTCTACTGTCGGTGC
Source organism: Allium fistulosum (assembly GCA_030737815.1). Lineage (NCBI taxonomy): Eukaryota > Viridiplantae > Streptophyta > Magnoliopsida > Asparagales > Amaryllidaceae > Allium > Allium fistulosum. Next base: position 964,543,336 of record CM060902.1, on the reverse strand, counting down.
ACATCCTCCATGTCCCATCCTTCTTGGGTACCAATAAAGCTGGTACAGCACAAGGACTTAAACTCTCCTGCACACGCCCCTGTTCAAGCAATTCCTCTACCTGCCTCCGCAACTCTTCATGTTCCTTCGGACTCATTCGATAATGTGGTCTGTGTGGCAACACAGCACCTGGAACAAGATCTATCTGATGTTGTATATCCCTCAACGGTGGCAACTCCGTTGGTAACTCCTCTGGGAATACATCGTCAAATTCTTTCAAAACTGGTTTAACTTCTTCTGGAATTTCAACTTCTTCACTACTTTCTCGCCCGATCAACAAAAATACTTCAGGCTCCTCTTCAACTTCTTTAAAAAACTCCTTTAAAGTCAATAAAGTTTTCAGCTCTTCAATCTCTTCTGACTTACTTTCTCCCGGTTGTCTCTTCTTTGGAACTAAGACAATCTTCGTGCCTTCAAACATAAAACTATAACTGTTGGTCCGACCGTCATGTTGTACTGCTCGATCATACTGCCATGGTCTTCCCAATAGTAAATGACAAACATCCATCTCTACGACATCACACAGATCTCGTCTTTGTATTTCTTCCCAATAGAGAATGGAACACGAACTCGACTATCCACTTTCACTTCTCCTCCTTTTCTCAACCATGCTAACTTGTATGGATTCGGATGTTTCTCGGTCTTCAACTTCAATTTTGTCACAGCCTCGGTTGAGATAATGTTATCACAGCTTCCTGCGTCAATCACAAACTTACACACCTTCCCCAGTATAGTACATGTTGACTGAAAGATATTACTCCTCAACCAACTAGCTTCTTCCTGCTTCGGTGTTAAACACGATCTCCTCAGCATTAGATTACAACCTTCATCTCCTGACGCAATATCCTGCTCATCCTCCTCAACTGGACTAGAACAATCCCCATCACCATCCTCATCCTCAACTTCTGCAATCATGGTTCTCTTCTTTGGCTTTGGACACTCACTGCTTTTATGACCCAATTCCTGACAATTGTAACATTTGAAACCATTGTTAACTTTCGCCTTCTCAGCCTCCTTCACCACTGGTCTACTGATAGGTTTAGAAATATTAGAACTCCCACTAACACCCTTCATTTGATTGTTAGAACTAGTAAACACACCACCTCCTCGTCTACCCTGTTTCTCCCAAGCCAACGCTTTCTGATGTGCTTCCGCTACAGATCTTGGATCGAACATATTAACCATATCCTGGATCTGCATTCTCAATCCCCCAATGAACCTAGATGTCAGCTGCTTTTCTATTTCCATAATATCATTCCTTGCAATAAGTTGATAGAATTCATCAGCATAGTCATTCACAGATTTCGTCCCTTGTCTCAAGTTCTGCAAACGTTGATACATCAAAGATTGATAATTGTAAGGTAAGAACGTTGCTTTCATCAACTTCTTCATCTTCTCCCAAGATTCAACTTTTGACTTCCCCATTCGTTCACGTGTAAGCTTGGTTTGCTGCCACCATGCCAAAGCTCTACCCCTCAACCTCGTAGCAACCAACTTCACTCTACGCTGTTCTGGAACTTCCTTGAAGTCAAAAATCTCTTCAACATTAGCTACCCAATCTAGAAACTCCTCTACTTGCATACCACCTTTGAATTCAGGAATTTCAGTCTTCATCCCTGATTCCCACTTGTGATCATACTCAGAGTAATTTCTTCCTTGTCCTCGTCCTTGTCCTCGAACACTACCACCATCATACTCCTCTTCAAAGTCAGATGTATATCGTTGTCTATCTCGTCCATCCACATCTCTACTACCTTCACGTCTACCACCATCATTCCTTCTATCTACATTCCTCCGTTCACGATCATTCACGTTCCTCCCATGCCCTTGATCATTTTCAACACTTCTGTCTCGATTGGAATGTGGCGAGACTCTACTTCCCCCATGGTTAGATTCAGGTGAAACCCTTCTCCGATTTTGATTCATCTCTAACATCATCTTCTCTAACCGACCAATTCCTTCGTTAAGCTTTTCACTAAAGTTTTCATTGATTCTTTGCTCCATCTCATCAGCTTCTTCTCTTCGATACAAAGCTTCTACGTGTTGGTAACGATTTGCTCTTCTCGGTGGCATGATTGTAAATTGTACAAACTTCAACAAACTCAACTTCAAAAATTCAAATCTCTCCTTTGGCGCGCGCAAGCTTCACGGCCCAAGTTCAAACAATTCTCGAACTTAGATCCAAAATAGAATGGATCAAAACTCCCACTCGTGTTGCTACTCGATGATGAACTCGACGAACACAACTCTCGGCCTCTAACACAAATCCGATCCTCCAAGCTTCAAAAATGAATGCAAATTCCCTCAACTAGCTCGGCCGTCTCAAACTTCTTCAAATTTCTTCAATTGATTGGCTCCAAGTCTCGATCTAGCTATGATTGGCTAGAACTTGCTCTGATACCAAAAACTGACGCAGCGGATAATTCAAAACAATGTAGATCGATGAAAGTAGCGGTCGATGGATTGGAAGATACTGGAATGCCCAAATTCGTTGATCCGAAGATACCGAATTCTAGCTAACTCGAACTCGTTGATCGCGCACGATACCGGGTTCAAAGATCTTCAATTCTTCAAGCGTTGATCAAGCGCACTTGATTCCGCGAATCGGCTTCTACAATCGTTGAATCGAGCGCACTCGATTAACCGAAAGAGGAGATAGGAGATTACACTCAACTACTAATTTGAATGAAAGCACAAAGCTAACAAAAGAGAATTTTATTCAAAAATCAACAACCTTACAAAATGAGACTCAAGGCCTATTTATAGGCAAACAACTTTACAACAGAAATTTCATTAACTCCTAAGTCGGTAACGACTCATAATCTCACGACTCAACAAAATACATCACGACTCACGACTTATTTACAAAGTACACGACTCAAAAAAAAATGCGACCTACGACTCAAAAGAATACAGACAACATACGACTTACAAACAGATGCGACTTAACAATGCCGCGAGTTAACAAATGACGACCTATCAAAGCAACACAACAGCATCTCTCTACGACTTAAGAATCAATGGTCTAGATTAACTCGGCATAAGATTCAACGGCATCCAGAGCTTCAGCGACTTAGAAACTTGTGGCATCCCAGATCAACGTCTTAAGGAAATTAAAGGCAGAGATTAACTCGGCATAAGCATCAACGGTTTCCATCTTCACGCGACTTAAGAGGGTGCGCTTTAAAACTGTGCGACTTAACTAAGTCGTAACTCGCTTCCGACTTAACTTCTTCCTTAAGTTGGAGACGACTTAACACTTCATTCTCAATTCGAACCGCTCCTTCCGTGGCCTTCTCCGTAAGTTGTGGACGACTTATCAACTCCGAGCGACTTAAACCTTTGTTAAGTCGTAGCTCTTTTCCCCCTAATCCGTTAGGTCGTAGACGACCCAGAATCTTCTTCTTAGGTCGTAAACTCGAGTTAGCTCCTTTTCCTGGTTTCCAGTTAAGTTGTAGCTCCTGCTCACATGCCTCACATGCCTCCTTAGGTCGAAGACGACCTATAGCTACTTCTTTAAGTCGTGTGCGACTTAGCCCCTTAAGTCGTGTACGACTTAGACCTTTATCTTGAGCTGCATCAAACAAGCATCAAATTACAAGTGTTTTGCAACCGAACTGGCATAAAAAACATGACTAACTACTGAAACATCGATCAATAAATTATAAAATTTTACCTTCCTACATAACTTAGGATCAAAAAAGCTTTTCTAAACTCCAGCATCCCTACAGCTTCTATAACCAAACTTGGTTTCTGGTTCGGTGGCAATGTAACATTCACTTGTTCACATAATGGTTCGATAGTTTGATGCTGCTCTCGAGTATGTATATACAGAGATCCACTACTAGTTGATGCTTTAATCAGAACAATGGCAAAAATAATAATAATTAAAATGCTTTACTTCAACAGGATCAAAAAAACAGTTTGCATTGACCACACAAAATTCACAAGCACATTTTTTATTTTGTTTAATCTACTAAGAACATATTTGATAACAAATTGTCTAAATTCATTATTAGTACATTAACAAATTTTTGATCTAGAAGTGATACACAACAACTTGTTGATTCACAAAATAATAGTTAAATGACAAGAAAATCAAGTTGCACCTAAACGTACACTCATTTCATTTGGAAAAGTTGCTAAGAAACCAAAGTAGATTAAATAAGTCTTATAAATATCTCATGAGCAACTTACCACAACATTGACTTTAAAAACATTAAAACCAATTTGTTGCTTCAAAAAAAATTATAAATGAAGATCAACAGTCATTGTAAATAAGATGGTTCGATTTCAAACACCTGAAAAAGATCATAAGAACCGAAGTAGGACAAACAAGTAGTATCCACATTAAGTAATAGACAAATCATAAATGATATTTCTCCTTTACATATTCAATATATGGTAAGTTGTTCTAAGTAAATAAGTCAGAACGCAATTGCTATTCCTATCATATATTCAGCAAAATAAGTAACACTCTTGGAATTTCTCACTTCTTAATAGTAAATGAAATTTATTAGCTATAAAACAGAACACAAACTTAAAAGCAGATTTTAAACTTCATAAATTCAAATCAAAGACTAAAGAAAAACCAAAATAACAATAAATCCAAATCAATTACTAAAGAAAAACCAAAATAATAATGTAATCACAAACCATCAGTTGGAGCAAAATTCAGACTGGATGGTCGAGAAAAGTTCACGCTTTCTTCAGAAAGGCATTTAGTCCCCACTTCTACCGGTTGACTATTAGCCGTACGATACTTTTTAATCATAAAATGAATGTAACTAGATAGGTTTACTTGTACATGCTAGCATAGTGTAAATTAGGGTTTTATTGTACCTCTAGCGGCGACGATGGCGAAGCAGCGGCGACAATGGTGAAGCAGAAGGACCGGCGGCGAGCAGAAGGCGGCAAGCAGAAGGCGGCGAGCGGCGAGAAAAAGAAGGCGGCGGGTGGCAGAGCGATGGCGAAGCAGCGGCGAGCGATGGATGAAAGAAGCGGAGTTTAGATAATTTGCAAAGCGAAATTTTCGTTCGAAACAGAAATGTTGAGCGAAATTGACGAGGTTAGGGTTTATAATTTTTGTTTGGAGGAGAAAGGAAATAAACGAAACAAGCGGCCTTCATTTTCACGAAGGAGGGAAAGTGAAATTTTTCACGAAAAAAAAAATGAAGTGCGGACAACTAGCAGGAACAGTTGTACATAATATCTACAAGTGCTCTAAATTAAACAGTTGTTATTGATCAAATATTACAACTGCTTTTGAAATACAGTTGTTAAAAGTGGCTCTATTACAACTGCTAAATCAAACAGTTGTTGCATAATATCTATTATAACTGCCTATCTATGTTAGTTGTAAAGAAACAGTTGTAATATGGTTGTTTTGTTGTAGTGGCAGTGTCTGGAAGTTCAAGCTGTTCAGCAGGTTTATCATATGATAACTGCAGTTCTTGTGTAAGTGATGCAGTGGATGACTTGTCATCGACATGTGGTTGCCCAATTTCTGGCATAAATGAGCAGGATGATTGCACTGTGTCTTACAACTTGCAAATTCATAGCGAGTGATACAAGATATCATATTTCTTTAAATAATCACTTCCCTCTCTCTGTTTTGTTGTACAACTAATTTTATATGTACGGTGTGTATTAATGTGTCATTGGTGTCTTACTGTTGTATTTGTTTTTTTGTTTATCTAGTTCAATAATGTTGCAGATCATGTACTTCATTCTTATGATTTCATCAATTACAATTTATTCACCATACAGAAAACGAGCGTGCCTTCTTTCATTTTTTCAGAGTTATTTTTCATTCTTTCTTTGCACTTCTATAAGCGTTTTTAACATATATTTCTACGGAAAATAGTAGTAGACAATAGACAGTCATGATAGTTAAATCATGAATGCCATCTAATTATATAGCTCCCCCTGTTCATTTGTAGCTGGACTAGAAGTAACTTGCATTCAGCATAGAATAATAGATTGAGCTTTTGTTTTAAGCCTTTTATTGGATGAAGAAGCTTGCTTGTGCAGGAGATCTATAATTTTTAATTCATTAATCATAGTCATCATAACATGCTGCTTTTTGTATTTTTTGTATTTTTTTATTTTAAATTGAATACTTAGACGGTAGTACTATAAATCTTAGGTAGCGTATAAATATATTTTTTGACAAGCATCATTGTCCTAGTTGTTAAGTGCTTCGATTTTAATACGAAAAGTCGTAAGTTTGATACTTGTGTAGCGTGATTTGAACATATATTGACATGTAGATTAATGATGTATACTACCCAATATACTATCATCTAAGTACTCAATTTCAAAAAAGAACAAAAACAAAATGCTTTGACTAGTAGGGTGTTGAAACCATTTGTTGCTTCCAACATGAAGCTAAATGCATATTTGATGTTTGCCCGCAAAGACCAAAAATGACAAACATATTGTTCATATCATCTATGTACCAATTTACACAATACAAAAATAAACCAAGAACGATGCCGACCATTTCAAAATTTAAACAGCACAAGATAATCAGTTATAGCAACAAGGATCATTAAAGATAGTAATTCACATGATTGTTCTCTTAATAATTAAATGAGTTAGAATAACATTGAAAAATATATATATTGAATTTGAAGTTTACTTCTGCTTAGGAAACTGCAGTTCAGTTCCTTACAGCGCCAAAAAAGATTCGTGTTGCCATGTGTATGCTAACATTCTCTCAATCATAGCCACAGAAATTGCATGCACACACCGGAAACAATAAATACTACAACCAGAAATATAAATTGAGCAATGTTAAGCCCACTCTACATTAGAAAGGACGTGTTTGTACTTGCTATATGATTGGTGGGGATTGTGGATCAATCAATCATTAACTAAAGTTGTCAATAATTACCTACCACTCTCCACCAATCATAAAGCAAGTACAAAAAACACATTCTCCATTAAGAAGAGTGTGCTTACTCTTGCTCATATAAATTATATAAAACAACCTAAGATGAGTTGCTTACTGACTTCAATATGATTTGATCAGACTCGAAAAGGAACATAACTTATTACTCTGGTGGAATTTAAACAAATAGGTACATTGTCATTACAAGATAAGGTGGTTGATTTATATATTCATGATGAAGCTGACTTTAAATGGAGACTAACTTTTAATCGAATGCTTCAGGGAGAAAGTCTCATCCAATACTTTAAGTTTGTTAATGTGCTTGGACGGGTTTCTCTTTGGGATAATATGGATAAAGCAAAATGGTATTTGGACAGCAGCAAGAAATTTAAAGTGAATTCAATATATAATCTCATGAATTTTGAAGCTAGGAAAGTTAATTATCATAAAGTCTTATGGAAAGCTCATGTTTCACCGAAGGTAAAGATGCATATGTGGCTTGCTATCAACAAGAAGCTAAACATTAAATTACTCCTTATTCATAAAGGAATGAGCTTAGATGCAAAGTGTGTTTAATTTCTGTTGCTACAATGATGAAGATATTGATCACCTTTATTTCCAATGCCCTTTCACTTATCTTCTTTGGATCAGATGTTTACACTATCTTCATATAGATTATGTTCCTCAGTTTCTTGATCAGTTCTGGTATTAGGAGGAGGATATAGGAAGTTGATCTCTAATGTACTTGACAGAAATTTAGTTGATTTGTTTAATTTGAGTTTATCTTGTACTATATGGATCGAAAGAAATAATAGATGTTTCAATCAAACTACTAAGTCTTATGATATTTTAGTTAGAAATATTATTACTAATATTTTATTTTGGGTAAGTGGTACTTGTGTTTATGGTCAAGAATGGAGGCTCATGCTACCAGAGTTGCAGAGAAGAGTCAGAGAGAGATTGGATACGATTGGCAAGAGGGCGGTCAAAAGAAGAAGAGGAAATGAAGGGGATGACTGAAGCACTTATTGCTGACTGACTATAGCATTTGATATTTTTGGATGTTCATATTTTGGGTTTATATACGTTTTGATGTTGTATAAACTGGCTGTTTGTTTTGTTGTAGTTTTTTGTTGTATCTTTTTGTTGGTGTTTGTTTGGGTGTCTGCTGTTGTTGGAAAATGATGTTTGTTTGGTACTATTGACTATATGTAAATGTTTGTGGTAGTTATAATATTTATAGGCTGGGTCTCATCCTTTTTTTTCCTCAAAGGTAAGATAACAATTTTCATTAAAACCAGAATTCAGATGTCAAAGAACAAACGCCATAGGTCGGCAAGACAAGCTTTAGTAGTAGAAACAAATGAAGTTCGTACATCCAAATGTTCAGCTCACATGCTGTTCATAAAACACTATAAGTTCTTAAACTCTCAATTTCAGAAGCAATGTTTCTAAACTAAGATCCCATACTTGTTTTCCAAGAAAAAGCATATGATCACTAAACTTGCTGGGTGTTGTACTGTACCAGACAAAGCCAAAATAATTGAAATTTATGTATAAAAACAACCATTTATTAAGCAATGTAATATAAGGATTCTCTCTTTTAAACAAAGAACGTGATAATGACCTTTCTGGCATCAAACTAACTTTGGTTAATCAGTCACAAAATGGCATTTCTTGTATCCTTATAACATCAAACACACAGATAAATATGCACTTAAAGGTAACAGAAAGAAACCAAAAGAAAAATCATGAAATATGCACTAAACTTGCTGGGTGTTGCTGAATCAAGTTGTAGCCCTAGAACATACGAGCCAGATAGTGCTACAGAGACCAACATTAAAATCTTACTTGTAGACATTCGGTCAGTAACAGCTGCTTATCAAATGTATTATCACACGACCTAGCAGCTCTCAGCTATCATAACTGGAGTTGACACGTGCTAACTCTATTGCAGCTGCTTGTCATCTGGATCGTTGTTGTGTAACATATAATACGCTATACAGAGCATAAATATGTTATTGAGTTATCTGCTCCTCAGCGAATAATAGGCTACAACTTTGTATTTTGAAAATAATTAACATGACCGTACCGGATTCTACATCTTGCATTAGTTCACAATGACTTTTCACTTATGTGCTGACCAAAATTTGACTTGCAGCAGAAAAAATTAAGATAGCGTTTGGTTTAAAAACGAATTTTGTATTTTCAATTTTCAATATGCATGTCAAATATGAGAAGAATGGAGGAACGGCGGATGGAATGAAAGAAAGACGGATGAAAGAACGAAGGGGATAAAGGGACGGCGGAAGAATAGATTGTTTCACGTGCTTGTGTTATTTCCCAAAACACGAAAATATAAAAAAGTTGTTTTCTATTTTGTATGTTAACTTTGTTTTTTAAATTGGTCGTTTTCGACAATATACATGCGTCATGTGCATTTTTATATGGACGAAACCAAAAACTAAAAACAACAATCCAAACACTACCTGAGAATATAAATACCCGTAAAGCACGAAGATAAGAAGTTAAAAATGCAAGTGTGATTTTACTATATATATTATTCTAGATCACCAATTAGGAGATTAATATAAACAATTATAGATTCAATAACAATAACAAAATTGAACCAAAATAACCATTTCTTTATTAATGAATTTGAAAAGATACAATAGATATTACAAATTAGGAGAGAATTGCTAACTAAAAACAAAATTGCATTTTTTTGCCACTTTATTTGCTTGATTACAATGATTAAAACCCATGCAATTATACCGACGAAAGATAGTTTGAGAGGAAGAAAGATAGCTCCTCGAAGATAGCATCTGACCTTGACTCGTATCACTCCTTTGATTTGATATATTGTGGTGAATAAATTTAACACTCCACCACGATGCAATATACGAATCTCCAATCTCTCTTCATTCATCTCAACTCACCAACTCAACAAACAAATGAAAATTTTTACCCGGTCCGCGCCATTAGTTGCCATTAGCTTCTAGCTAAGCTAATCAACTGACTTCATCGTCATATTCGTCGGACTATATTTTGCTTGCATCTTTGCTATATTTTTTTTCTAATGCTCCTCTTCCAACCTAAGAATGAACCCAGGCACATCTATATATTTAATGCGTGTACTATATGCCTGATTCTCCACCATACGTATAAAATTCTGACTATCTGAGTGAATCTCCAGAGTCTTCTAAATCATATCAAGGTCCTTTGGCAACTTCAACAAGTAAAACCTCTTCTTAATCGCTTTCATAGTAGCAACTAACTATGCCTCGGTACTCAACAAAGCAACAGTAGACTGTATTTTCGATTTTTATGAAATGGTCCATATGCCAAATGTAAACAAATAGCCCGACGCCGACTTCTGACCGCCCTTATTCGTCGCATAATATGAGTCTGAATATCTAGTAAGGACAAGATCCTTACCAACTCTCCCAAATAACAAGCCAACATCTGAAGTTCCTCTCAAATATCTACAAACCCACTTCAATGTTTGCCAATAAATTTTGCCTGGATTAGACATATACTGACTCACAACATCTACCGCATGAGCCAAATCTGATCTGTTGTAAATCATAGCATACACCAAACTCTCCATAGCACTAGCATATAGAATATCATTCATAAGAACTTTCTTGTAACAATCCCCAATTAGAGATCCAAAAATGAATACTGATGACGCTGCAGTCATCACCAAAATTATTTTTAAACGACAAAGTGAGATCGGTATATTTTTTCCACAACATTAAGTAAACATAGCAACTAAACAATTTGATTGCATCAAAATGTTTTACATAAGTCATTACATCATCATTAACCCATCTCGTTCCCACACAGTGATAAATAATAATAAATAGATACAGTCTCATGTCCAGCATATGAAGATTCCGACATGAACACATAACCAATTATAAATTCACAATGAAAATTCAAAATAACTTTTATTTGCAAATAAGCCTCCTAGTTCATCGTTGGAGTCTTTATTCATTTCCAAAAGCTACCTGTCTATATCATAAACTCAACCTACTCGAACGAGTACTCGTCAGTTTATGAAAAATTATAAAAACATGTGTCATACATAAAGCCTGGTATGAGTAATACTTTACCTTAAACAAACAATCATATAGCGAGACCATGCCGCTAAAACATAGCACGAGGTTTCCTCTCACTATCACGATCAACACCAATTACATCTTATTATATAATAACATTATATCGTGATCGACATTTCACCCATCAATTTCAACATAAGTGTGAGATTTACTTTCACCCCTTATTCCAGCTAGTCTCTATAGTCAGTTCATTTTATATTGCCATATACCCTTAATTTTAAGTTTCTTATTTTTATCTTGAATAGACATCTGGATGCTACAAAAGCCTTATACTATAGTTCTCGTTTATTGTCATGAATAAACATCTGATCTGGATGCTATGAAAGCCTTACACCATCGTCTTCGTATACTGTCGTGAATAGACATCTGGATGCTATGAAAACCTTACACCATAGTTCTCGTATATTATCGTGAATAGACATCTGGATGCTACAAATGCTCTACACCACCAAAATTACCGAATATAATGTCATGTTTAGGCATATTGCTGCCACTAGGGCCTTACACCTACATTTTTATCATCTTTAATGATTTAACTTTTCATCTCGTAGCTTTCTTAAGCTTAGTCTAAATCCTCCATCTTTAAATAAGTTGTTTCACTTTAACTTATTATTCTCAATGGTTATTTCATCTCTATAAAATTCTCAACCATCACTTTGGAAGATGGCTCCCAAAGTACAAAAAAAAGTTCATTTAATTACTAAGAATTTCTTAGCATTATTAGTTATCATACATTGATGTTCCATGACTATCGCATGTTAAACGTTTCATTACTACCGCATGGCATCACCTATTGTGTACTAAGAGCCATCGAATGCCAAGGAGCTATCACATGCTAATACTTATCGCATGTCAAAAGTTACCACGTCAAGGAGTTATCACGTGCTTATTCCTACCGCATACCAAAATCTATCGAGGTCCAAAGCTATCAAGGTCCAAGGCTATCTCATGCCAAGCTACTGCATGTTCAAACCTATCATATGTTCAACGCCATCAAGCACTAGGGCTATCGCATGTTAACCCCATAGGCTATCGAATATTAAGATGTAAAAGGCTATCGAATGTCAACTTATAAGTCTATCGCATGTTAACATCCTTAGGGTTGTCGTGTGCTACGGCGAGTATAGTTATTGCGTGCTAACATTTTTGAGGCTATTGAGTGCTAGGCATTTTAAGGTTGTCGCATAATATAATGGTTGTCTTGTAATATAACTGAAAACTGTTTTCTTACCACTAAAAGTAATCACTTTACACCAAACATTGTTATATATGTCAAATTCTTATTGGTCAACCGGAGCTTAAGCAGTTTTCTTTTCAGGGATTATTAATTATCTTCTTAATTAATTAGTTAATTGCCTATTTTTAATTAGTTCTTCCCTTTGCTAAAAATGCATATAAATTCGAAAATGTATGGGCAAAATTCCAAAAAATCCCTAAAAATCTAAATCATCATATTTTGCCTCGTATAAAATTTTCAACTGAAAATAATTATTATTAATATTTTAGTTAATTAATTTTCTGAAATTAAGCATTTTATCTACTTAGACAATTAATGTAACGACCCGGAATTTTCGATCCCGAAAATTCCAGATAGTTAGGAAAAGAAGAAAGAGATAGAAGAAGAAACAGAAAATAAAACACAGAATCTCACATTCGCAGCGGATCAAAATATAATATCAAATAATAGCAGTTTACAAAAGAATACTATATCTGTCAATTTGCAATTATAATACATCAGAGTTACTCTCATACACAACACTGAGTATATACAAATCAAATATATCTCAGATAAACAGAAATAATAGTCACAGCGGAAACACTCCATACGTCCTGCCATCCAGCTCATCTCCTAAGCTCCAGAACGTCCTTACCTGAAAATCTGTAATACTCGGTCTGACCCGAGCATTACATCAAAGTAACACCCGGGTCAGGCTGGAAACCAGCGTGAGTAAACCCATCTAACATGGAATACAACAGCATAAACTACATAAAACCCGGGGTAACTCGTATAAATTTACAAATTCACAATTTGTTATAGTCATCACTTATTTCACATATCAATTTCTAAGTACCCAAAACTTAGATTAAATGGCCCAATTCACTTAAATCATTCCATACCAGCCTATTGATTCCACATATCAATTTGTAAAGAATCGAAGTGGTTTCGGGTATTAACAAATACCCGACTCCGGTCTCTTCGAATTCATTGTCATCTAAACCCAAATTGTTCAAGTGAATGCAATTCAGTTTTAAGTACAAGATAGCAATTCATGATCGAAAGATAATCCACATTTTCACTGACCCCAAAAAATCATATCACATAGCATCACGATCACATACCAGGAATAATCCAAGGAATTCAAACATCATTCAATCATCCATAAATAAGCAAGGATTAATTAATCATACTATCTCTAATTAATTTAAAACAAATTAATTACTTTTATCATATACCCGCAATTGCTAACTGGAAACGAATTATTACTAATGTAAATTTTTTTTTAATGTTAATTAACTTTAACACTTATCCTTATTTAACTACTTAATTAAAGTATAACCAATTAATTTAGCTGTAATCACCTAATAAATTATCCATTAACTATTGATTAATAACCTTAATTATCGATCAATATTTCACAATACAAATTAATAAATCCATAATCACTCTTAAAATAGTTCGAACCCAGTTTTAATTTAAATTGTCGAACTAACTTTCATAAAACTCTTTTTTTTTTTTCGTTTCCGGCCTTGCTTTGGGTTTAACCCGTTATTGGCTTGAATATTGACTCGAGTTTCTTTCCTCATCTTTCCTTACATATTTTTTTGTTTTAGTAAGTGTTAGGTAAAATCAAGCAGAGGAAGTTGCACTCACACAAACTCGGGTTCCAGCCCGATATACTCTTCTTCCTACTCGAGAAATCCTTCAAGTTGTTCTCGAAAACAAAAAAAAGAAAAAAAAAGAAAGAAAGAAAAAAAAAACAGACATCACCAGAAACCCCCCTTCAAACCAGCACCGCTGACCACCTGAGCTTCCCAAATTCCGTCCACCCCTTCTCTAGCCTCCACGCTACCGTCTCTCGAACCCCGGTAACACTCGATCATCCAACGACACCGTATCGACCACAAATGCAACCTCGACTAAAACTAGGTTTAGAAACTAAACCACTTCGTCCACAACGCCACGATGGTCGGATACCCTCCTCGCCATTTTTGTCGAACACCCTGGTCCTTCCTCCATCTTTAGCCAAGGTCCCGATCGCCATAGGTTACCCAGCTACCCGAATTTCCTCACAAATCATATCCTGGTTATCTCGAAAATTCACTCTCGATACAACTGAAAAATTGTGAATTTCATTTTAAAGATCCTAGTTTCAAATGTAGATTCAAGTCATAATCATGATTCAGCGAATTCAGGTATTTGGCTTTCAACATATTTATATATATTCTTTTCTTCTGAAAACCAGTGTATTTCTAAGTTACAGATAAATTTCCCATTTCCTATGTTTAATCAGATTGTAAATACTTAATCAAAGTAAAAGTAAACTTATTTTGTTTACATTTCACAGCCTATATGTGAAATTTTCAAGAGTACTTGGTTTATGCTCAAATTCAAAACCTGTCATTTTGTAAACAGGTTTATGCAGATGGTTTTAGTTATGCTCACACAACATTTCCTGCCTATAGTTTCCAACCAAAATCACACACACAGGCATAAATTTTCACATCACAAACCATAGTTTAAAACAAATTTAGTTGTTTACCCACCTTAGTAATTTGAACAGAGAATAAATTTTTGTTCCAGATTTGCTTGTTTGTTTGAGATTTTACTTATTTTAAAAAAAAAAACAAATACTATTCTTATGGCTCACAGAGACATTCAGGTTTCCCTTTATCTTAACTAAATTTTTTAAACATAAATCCATTCATACGAAACAACTTTCATTTAAACTTTAATTCTTGATTAAGATCAGATCAAGTGGAAAGGATATTTTACCAAAATTTTAATTTTAAAACATGGACAGGCAAAGCAGAGATGTAGCATTAACCATTTATGTATATATATATATATAGACACAGAAGATTCATTCCAGTTCAAAGCATATTTATTCCTAATAATCCATAAGTAACAAATAGTTAATACTTATGCTTTAACTGGGAGGTTACTCACAGGAATTTCAAATAACAGAGGGAATGGATTGAACTACTCACCTGTAAATAAGCTTTGGGCAGAGAATAGCTTTTGGGTTTTGAACAACATCAGCCTAATCTTGTTTTCCAGTTTCTTGTTTGTTGATGATGTTGCTGTGTTTAGTTTCAGATTTGCCATTTATTTTATATTTTTATATGATACATAGTTTTTTTGATCAACGAATGTAACAAGAAGGTGATACATATATAAAAAGAAAGTGTGACAGGTTTGAGTTGTTTGTACAGGAAATATTGTACTGAGAAGATTTTTGTATAAATTTTGACCAGTGATTTTTTGTTCCAATTTGAGGCTGATATGATTTATGGTGGCTTGCATTAATTAAGCTTATCTTGTTTTGCAAGCTTAGACTTATTTGTTTGCATTTTTACAGAAGTACCTATCTATTTGTTTCCCATGTACAACTTGATTTGCGTGAGTGCATTCATATATATGTAACTTTATCTCTCTTTTTTTTTTTACAGGTTAACTAAGTTTCCCCTTTTTTTCTGAACCAACTAAAAAGAAGATGTATACACATAAATATAAGATATCAGGATGTACAAGTTAAGGTGGTAACCGGTCAGCTTCATCTTTGATAAGATTTTATAAATACTTTGAATAGACAAAATGTTAGGCTGAGATGATGGCAATTAAATGCCTTGTTTCTTAATCAGTTTACATAATTATCATCATGTTTGCAGTAGATAAATATTTGTATGAAGATATACATTTGGCAGGTAGACATATGGCTTGTAAATGAAGATACTTGTATTTTAACTATCAATATTTAAATTATATTCATATGTTTGACTTATATTTAATAATTATATTTTATATTGATAGACTTTGATTTTATTTCAAACATTAGATGTTAACAAGTAAGCATATTAATTTAATTATATAAGATAAATTTTATTATAAATATTATTAAGAGGTTTTATTTTAAATTTCCAAATCAAATTTTCCTTTCAAAATACAAATCCATACCAATAAATGGCCATTATTTCAAAAGTCATAATCATTTTAAAATGATAAGTTCACTTTTTAATTAATTAGATTAAATATTCATTAAAATAATAGGGCCAAAATCCAGGGTCGTTACATTCCTCCCCCCTTTGAATCTTTTCGTCCTCGAAAAGAAATGAAGCCAGATTTATTAAAATGCTTAAAATTAGATAAATTTTCTTTGATCATTATTAATCTACTTTAAAAATCTATATAATATTTCTAAAACAGTTTTATAAAAAATACTTTTATAACTCGATGCTTTGACAAGTCCACCCTCGTTCTCATAGAAATTCGGTCATACGTTGATCAGGCGTAGGACTGAAAATCTGTAAGTACTCAGCAGACTCATTTCAACATCCAGTGAAAATACTTTGGAAAATAATTTTATAGAAAATATAGAAAACAGTTTTGAAAATAGAGAAAACATCCTTGGTGAGAATGCTCTGGAAATCATCACACCCATCTATGGTCACAGTTACATCCAGGGTTACGTTGCCGTCGCAGCAAAAGTCCATGTAACTGATTACACCATAGAACCCACGACAGATCGCAGTTACATCCAGGGTTACGTTGCCGTCGCAGCAAAAGTCCATGTAACTGCAGGCTCTCAGCGGCCTCACGATTACGCTGTCGAAATGAAACTTCTCCACTCCTACATAGGTCGCAGTCTACCGATGTAAAATCAAACATAGACTGTTGGCTCTCAGCGGCACACACGACTTTCGCTATGTTACCATAGTGTCACAGTCTACCGATATAAAATCAAACGCAGACTGCTGGCTCTCAGCGGCACACACGACTTTCGCTATGGTACACTACTCATAATCCTCAGGAACTAGTTTTGTCCGGACTCCTCACAGGATCAAATTTAGAACCTCCCCCTTAGAGGCTCAAGGCAGTACCACCCAGTGGCACTCCTGAGAAGCTCATTTCAAGGGAGCGCCTTTTTTCCCAGAGCCAATCTCAAAACACTTTATACTATACACATATAGTATTTTTCCAAAATCATACATCTAGTATGAATTTCATATAAGGCTCCTTTACACAAAATCGATTCCCAAAATCGATAATTTCCAAAGTGGGCTTTTCCAAATCTCAATATTGATTTTACCCAAAAATCAAAAGCCTTTCCAAATCCATAGGTTCTCAAAACCCTTCTCAAAATTATTTTCATAAAATCTTTTATATCTATATATAAAATAATCTTGAGAAACCTTTGAATCAATTCATATTTGTATAAATTTCACCTTCATACTTCAAATGCTTTCAAATATTTTAAAACCCTTTCTTCTGGCAATAGATTCAACAAGGGGAGTTTTATCATATATAACAAAGATACATAACTTCGTTTTTAGTCCAAATCAAATATTTTAATTTGGTTACTCTATAAAGTCGCTTACCAAATTACTTTCTTTCATAAAGTAAATTTTTACCATAGAAATATCCAATTTCCACTTTACTTCTATAAAGTTAATTTCTACCATAGAAATATAAATTTTAAATTTATTTTATTGTAGTTCCACATATATTCACAAATATATTTTCCATTTCAAAAATCATCTTATAACCTTTTATCTACAACTTCAAAATCAAATTTCCACCTTTATTCATTGTCAGTTTCTCAAAATATACTTTCAATTTCAAAAATCCTTTCAGTTTTTATCCACAAATTTTTAATGCCAATTTCATTCAAACCCGTACGATGTCCCCATATCATTCGTACGCAATACCAATCTGATCGCTCACTCGATCACACAATTTCACTTCCGAACTAGTATCGTCCACCCGACTTCCTAGTGCGGACTCAGATCTGATTTCTTGATCAGAAACCGTCATTCTCCTTGCATAGTCACAATTATGATAGAGAATATCCAGAACCAAATCAAAAATCCATATCCAGGTTCGCCGTCGAAAATCGAGTGGAAAATTCCAACTCGGATCGATAATACTATCTCAAAATTCTGTGCTCGAATCTGGATCAAATCACTATGCGAATAGAATAATATACGTACATCCTACGTATTTATCTTCATTGGTTATCAGTCCAATCAATTTTTCTCTATTCACATTTGCCTTAATCCCCATTCGTATTATCACTTCCATTCTTATCTCAGTTGGGTATTTAATCAATAACAGTTTGATCTCCGACCAGCTTAAATTTAGAAATATAGCTTGAATTTTTTTTTTAAAAATAGATAAGTAGTTGAAAAATAATTACTAACTGAAAAATAGATAGTAAAATAGTTAAGTAGTTGTAAGATAGTTGAAAAATAGTAATTATTTATAAAATAGTTGAAAACAGTAATCAGTTTATAAATCAGTTGTAAAATGGTTAAATAGTTCCAAAAGTAATTGTAAAACAAGCTTAAGATACCTTTAGGTTTAAAAAGAAAAGTTGTAGTAAATAGTTGAGAAAACAGATTTATATTAAAACAATTTATTTTGAAAATAGTCCAGAGTCAACTGTTTAATACCCCATCTCCATTTCAATCAATTTCCCATTAAATTTGATCCAGCCCCAATTCAAGTGGAATTATCCACAAGTCAAATCAAATTCCATTTGATTTTTAAACTTATTCAAATTTAATCACAATTCCAAATTATTCCAAATCAATTTGGATTAATTTCAAATTGAACCAGCTTCAATTCCAAATCATCTCAAATCTAATTTACCATTTGAATTTGAACTCCTTCAACTTCAATTTTATTTCAAATTATTTCAATTCAAATTTCTCATTTGAATTTTATACTTATCCATCATAAATCACAATCCCCATTAATTCAAATCAAATTCAGTTTGAACTAATTTAATTTAAATCTAAATTTTAAACCATCTCGAATTATATAAATTCGAGTTAAATTTTCAAATGTTGGTTTAACTTCTTAAATCAAATAATAATATTTTTTTTTTTAACTCAACAATTAAATTCTTTAAATAATTTAATTCTTAGTTCAAATTTTCAAAAATTCCATTTAAAATTATCTTTACCTAACTTATTTCAAAGTTCAAATAATAATTCAAACCCCTTTAAACAATTAAATATTTGAATTTCAATTTATTACCCAAATTCAATCTTGGAACCAATCCTTAATCATTTCAGTTTACATGTTCATTTTAAACATTCAAATCTTAATGTTCAAAGTGATCCTCATTTTCTCAAGTTTTAATTTTTTTTTTTCTTCTTTAAAATCAAAATTACTTAAGTAATTTAAAATTAAAGTTTAATTCCATTTAATTCCAATATTGGGATAGATATTACCCCAACATTCATCATCCACTACCCATTCCAAATCTCAATCCTATCTGAGACCACATATAGTTCCCTACCAAATCAACCCATTTAACTTTCCTAAGTTAAACCTAAATTTCATCTTGAAATTTCCAATTCAGGTTGTTTATTCCAAACTTATTTAACTTCCCTTAAGTTAAATTCAATTTAATCTCGCCAAACTTACTCAAATTTGAATTCCCACTTCAAATTTTAAACTTCACATTAATAAATCTTATAAGTTCAAAAACTTATTACCTTGGATATCACACCTCATTTTCCCAAATTTAAAACTCAACATTTAGAGTTTATTTCAAACCATCTTTGTATCCATATATACATATTTACTCCTTAGCCCACCAGGCTATACTTCAAAATTTAAACCACCTTTGGTTTTAATTTTAAGGCAAATCTCTTTTTAAGTTTTCAAACAACTTCTTATTTTAAAATAAGATCACATTCAAGTATATTCTGAACAATATTATTCATTCTTTTTTTTTTAACACTTTGAAACAATTCAAATGTTTCTAAACTTAGGTTTAAACTTCACAATTTAAATCCGTTCTAATTTACAAGTTATACTCCTCTAAGTTTATATCCTTAACACATTTTATTTTGCTTACTCATTAACACACATTCCACTATTAAATACAACCACCACTTATGATAATAACCAAGATTATCATATCTGGGAAACCAATTCAATATTATCTTACTCTAAAACTTTTCCCCAAATTCAAGGTTTAATTTCAGTTTAAATCCATTTCAAATTTATCTTTATTCAATTACAATTTGGTTGTATTACTATTAACTCTTAATTCTCATTATTCTATTTGATTCCAAGGATTTAACAACCAATTACCTTAATATTTATTAAAAGGAATATTGCTTTATATATCAAATATAATCTTATATAAAAATCATTTGAAATCTTTATATATGAAAATAACAAGTACGCTCTCATATATATATACACTCAACTCATTTTAGGGTACTATTGACCCTATCTATATGAGTATACCCACCAGAGCCAAGGTTCTCGCTTAACCTTTGCTCTGATACCAACTGTAACGACCCGGAATTTTCGATCCCGAAAATTCCAGATAGTTAGGAAAAGAAGAAAGAGATAGAAGAAGAAACAGAAAATAAAACACAGAATCTTACATTCGCAGCGGATCAAAATATAATATCAAATAATAGCAGTTTACAAAAGAATACTATATCTGTCAATTTGCAATTATAATACATCAGAGTTACTCTCATACACAACACTGAGTATATACAAATCAAATATATCTCAGATAAACAGAAATAATAGTCACAGCGGAAACACTCCATACGTCCTGCCATCCAGCTCATCTCCTAAGCTCCAGAACGTCCTTACCTGAAAATCTGTAATACTCGGTCTGACCCGAGCATTACATCAAAGTAACACCCGGGTCAGGCTGGAAACCAGCGTGAGTAAACCCATCTAACATGGAATACAACAGCATAAACTACATAAAACCCGGGGTAACTCGTATAAATTTACAAATTCACAATTTGTTATAGTCATCACTTATTTCACATATCAATTTCTAAGTACCCAAAACTTAGATTAAATGGCCCAATTCACTTAAATCATTCCATACCAGCCTATTGATTCCACATATCAATTTGTAAAGAATCGAAGTGGTTTCGGGTATTAACAAATACCCGACTCCGGTCTCTTCGAATTCATTGTCATCTAAACCCAAATTGTTCAAGTGAATGCAATTCAGTTTTAAGTACAAGATAGCAATTCATGATCGAAAGATAATCCACATTTTCACTGACCCCAAAAAATCATATCACATAGCATCACGATCACATACCAGGAATAATCCAAGGAATTCAAACATCATTCAATCATCCATAAATAAGCAAGGATTAATTAATCATACTATCTCTAATTAATTTAAAACAAATTAATTACTTTTATCATATACCCGCAATTGCTAACTGGAAACGAATTATTACTAATGTAAATTTTTTTTTAATGTTAATTAACTTTAACACTTATCCTTATTTAACTACTTAATTAAAGTATAACCAATTAATTTAGCTGTAATCACCTAATAAATTATCCATTAACTATTGATTAATAACCTTAATTATCGATCAATATTTCACAATACAAATTAATAAATCCATAATCACTCTTAAAATAGTTCGAACACAGTTTTAATTTAAATTGTCGAACTAACTTTCATAAAACTCTTTTTTTTTTTTTCGTTTCCGGCCTTGCTTTGGGTTTAACCCGTTATTGGCTTGAATATTGACTCGAGTTTCTTTCCTCATCTTTCCTTACATATTTTTTTGTTTTAGTAAGTGTTAGGTAAAATCAAGCAGAGGAAGTTGCACTCACACAAACTCGGGTTCCAGCCCGATATACTCTTCTTCCTACTCGAGAAATCCTTCAAGTTGTTCTCGAAAACAAAAAAAAGAAAAAAAAAGAAAGAAAGAAAAAAAAAACAGACATCACCAGAAACCCCCCTTCAAACCAGCACCGCTGACCACCTGAGCTTCCCAAATTCCGTCCACCCCTTCTCTAGCCTCCACGCTACCGTCTCTCGAACCCCGGTAACACTCGATCATCCAACGACACCGTATCGACCACAAATGCAACCTCGACTAAAACTAGGTTTAGAAACTAAACCACTTCGTCCACAACGCCACGATGGTCGGATACCCTCCTCGCCATTTTTGTCGAACACCCTGGTCCTTCCTCCATCTTTAGCCAAGGTCCCGATCGCCATAGGTTACCCAGCTACCCGAATTTCCTCACAAATCATATCCTGGTTATCTCGAAAATTCACTCTCGATACAACTGAAAAATTGTGAATTTCATTTTAAAGATCCTAGTTTCAAATGTAGATTCAAGTCATAATCATGATTCAGCGAATTCAGGTATTTGGCTTTCAACATATTTATATATATTCTTTTCTTCTGAAAACCAGTGTATTTCTAAGTTACAGATAAATTTCCCATTTCCTATGTTTAATCAGATTGTAAATACTTAATCAAAGTAAAAGTAAACTTATTTTGTTTACATTTCACAGCCTATATGTGAAATTTTCAAGAGTACTTGGTTTATGCTCAAATTCAAAACCTGTCATTTTGTAAACAGGTTTATGCAGATGGTTTTAGTTATGCTCACACAACATTTCCTGCCTATAGTTTCCAACCAAAATCACACACACAGGCATAAATTTTCACATCACAAACCATAGTTTAAAACAAATTTAGTTGTTTACCCACCTTAGTAATTTGAACAGAGAATAAATTTTTGTTCCAGATTTGCTTGTTTGTTTGAGATTTTACTTATTTTAAAAAAAAAACAAATACTATTCTTATGGCTCACAGAGACATTCAGGTTTCCCTTTATCTTAACTAAATTTTTTAAACATAAATCCATTCATACGAAACAACTTTCATTTAAACTTTAATTCTTGATTAAGATCAGATCAAGTGGAAAGGATATTTTACCAAAATTTTAATTTTAAAACATGGACAGGCAAAGCAGAGATGTAGCATTAACCATTTATGTATATATATATATATAGACACAGAAGATTCATTCCAGTTCAAAGCATATTTATTCCTAATAATCCATAAGTAACAAATAGTTAATACTTATGCTTTAACTGGGAGGTTACTCACAGGAATTTCAAATAACAGAGGGAATGGATTGAACTACTCACCTGTAAATAAGCTTTGGGCAGAGAATAGCTTTTGGGTTTTGAACAACATCAGCCTAATCTTGTTTTCCAGTTTCTTGTTTGTTGATGATGTTGCTGTGTTTAGTTTCAGATTTGCCATTTATTTTATATTTTTATATGATACATAGTTTTTTTGATCAACGAATGTAACAAGAAGGTGATACATATATAAAAAGAAAGTGTGACAGGTTTGAGTTGTTTGTACAGGAAATATTGTACTGAGAAGATTTTTGTATAAATTTTGACCAGTGATTTTTTGTTCCAATTTGAGGCTGATATGATTTATGGTGGCTTGCATTTATTAAGCTTATCTTGTTTTGCAAGCTTAGACTTATTTGTTTGCATTTTTACAGAAGTACCTATCTATTTGTTTCCCATGTACAACTTGATTTGCGTGAGTGCATTCATATATATGTAACTTTATCTCTCTTTTTTTTTTTACAGGTTAACTAAGTTTCCCCTTTTTTTCTGAACCAACTAAAAAGAAGATGTATACACATAAATATAAGATATCAGGATGTACAAGTTAAGGTGGTAACCGGTCAGCTTCATCTTTGATAAGATTTTATAAATACTTTGAATAGACAAAATGTTAGGCTGAGATGATGGCAATTAAATGCCTTGTTTCTTAATCAGTTTACATAATTATCATCATGTTTGCAGTAGATAAATATTTGTATGAAGATATACATTTGGCAGGTAGACATATGGCTTGTAAATGAAGATACTTGTATTTTAACTATCAATATTTAAATTATATTCATATGTTTGACTTATATTTAATAATTATATTTTATATTGATAGACTTTGATTTTATTTCAAACATTAGATGTTAACAAGTAAGCATATTAATTTAATTATATAAGATAAATTTTATTATAAATATTATTAAGAGGTTTTATTTTAAATTTCCAAATCAAATTTTCCTTTCAAAATACAAATCCATACCAATAAATGGCCATTATTTCAAAAGTCATAATCATTTTAAAATGATAAGTTCACTTTTTAATTAATTAGATTAAATATTCATTAAAATAATAGGGCCAAAATCCAGGGTCGTTACAATTAATATAAATTCCAAATAATTTCCAAAAAATTTGAAAATAAAAATCCATCTCCATATTTTTTTTGAAATGGTACTCAGATACAACATGTCACTGGAACAACATATCACAACTCACATGTCAATAAATGTTCGAATCACGCTACGCATGTTTTGAACTTGTGACCTCTCACACCAAAATCGAATCACTTAACCACTGGGACAATGGTGCGTGTCCATCTCCATATTATTATTCTAAACACCGTGTAAAAATTTCAAGTGATTTGGAGAAGTTTTGATTCACGTTTTTCCTTACACACATTAAAAATCATCATCATTAAATTATCAAACTTGAACAAAAATTATCTAGCCTTTATAAACTTATTCATTATCATTTAAACCATCAAAAATGCATACAATCCTAACCCATATAGGTTTGGAAGGAATTAGAGAAAGGATTACTCATCTTTGATTTGATAAAACTTGATTTTAAAAGCCTTTGTTCTTTTTAGAAATGAAAGCTCTTTCTTTTTGCTTGATTTTCCTTCTTCTTCCTCTTCAAATGCGGATGGCCATAATTGTCCTCTTTCTAATTGTTTTTTAGTGAAAGAGAGAATGAATGAAAGGTGTGAGTGTTAGGGGGATTAGTAATACGGGCTTTGAGCTAAAAATCTATTGAAGTCTATTAATCTTCTTAATTCCCCTAACTCTTCCTCTTAAATTCATTCCTCATTCTTATTGACAGAAGTTTGTCTTGCTTATTTATTATCCCATAATGTATTTTAATTATCTATTTGTTTACTTAACTCCCCATGCTATGTTACATCAAAATATAGGGTGTTATATAGTCTCCCTTCCTTATAAGAATTTCATCCTCGAAATGCAAACAATGTAGGAAAATGATCACCTTCGTCAATTCAATGTACATACAAGTACAACAATTACACTTAGTCATTGCTAATATAAGTCATTAATCATCAATCATAATGTATTAGTGACACAATTAACACATATTAATAACATATCATAAAATCATACTAGTATCACTATTGGTCTATACAACAAAACATACATGTCTAATCATACATGTCAAAACAAATCGGGATAGATATTTCTAATCTTATCCCCTATCTCCTAGGTACAATCAACAATGTCATCACTCTACTAGACGCGGACAAGTTTAATAAATTTTTTTCCTCAACTTTTTTGTATCACGGCCTATTACTCCCTTCAGTCATCTAATATATATGTCAAATCTTGGCTCTATAGATAAATCCTTTAATGCCTTTGATTCCACTACCGAAATTGGATCGTGCACACATTTCCTCCAATGAATTAGTGAAAAACATTATGCACACCCTCTAAGTTACTTGGTAACTCAATTCGATAAGTGAGTTTATCAATCCTCTCTGCCACTGGAAACGGTCTTAAATATCTAGGTGCCAATTCCTCGCCTTCCCAAAGGGCATAACTCTTTACATTAGAGAAACCTTTGCAAACACATAGTCACCTACTGCGAACTCTAGCTCTTTTATCCTCTCGTTGGCATAATTCTTTTGCCTTGATTACACTGCCTTCATTCTGACCTGAATTAGTTCTACCTTCTCAGTAGCATCTCTTATCAAATTGGATCCCAACACAAGCATATCCCTCATGTTCAACTAACAAATAGGTAACTTACACAGTCTACCATAAAGCGCCTCAAAGGGAGCCATCCAATACTCGACCGATAACTGTTGTTATATGCAAACTCTACTGGATGCAAATAATCTCCTCTAGATCCTCCAAAATCTAAAACACATTCTCTTAACAAATGTTTGAGTACACGGTTCATCTTTGCTTTTTGACCATCAGCCTATAGGTGGTAAGCCATACTCATGCTCAATTTTGTACCCAACGCACTCTACAAACTTCTCCAGAACTTATTAGTGAGCAATGGGTCTATATCACTAACAATACTGCTTGGAATCTCATGCAGTCTCACTATATTCTTCATATATAGTCTTACTAAAATAGAAGTCGTTCTTGTCAACTTCACTGAAATGAAATAGACACTCTTAATCAATCTATCGACTATCACCCAAATGCTTTCATTTCCCATTCTCGACCTAGGAAACCAATCAATAAAATCCATGGACATAGAATCTCACTTCCAAGTCGATACATCCAAAGATTGAAGTAAACCGCTCGGCTTCTGATGCTTAACTTTTACTTGCTAACAGGTGAAGCACCTCTTCGCACATTCATCGACATCCCACTTCATCCTTTCCTAAAAGAATACTATCTTCATGTCATGATACATCTTCGTGCCCTTGGAATGAATCGTAAACTTAGATCAATGATTGTCCTCTAAGACATCCTTTTGAATATTTTCTACATTTGGAACACACAATCTTCCTTTCTTCCTAAGTCATCCCTTCGAGTCAATCTCAAATCCTTCCATATCCTCAACATCTACACCCATCCCCAACTGCCTGATTTCTAAACTAATAATAGGTCATCTATTTTCCATGAAGTAATTCTATCTACAAGGATGGGATATACTTCCAAACTAGCTTCTTTTTATGGATCAATACTTGATAATGCATTTGTTCAATAATGTACTACAAAAGATGACAATTTCTCTTACGTCTTCCATTCCCCAATCATGGCTAACGTTCAATTATGATGCTTTTTCTTAGAACATCTGCAACCCTCTTTCCCGGCGTATATTCTATACCGAAGTTATATACCATCAAGAATTCAAACCATCTATGTTGCCCCATATTCAACTCTTTCAAAGAGAATAAATGCATAAGGGACTTGTCGTCTATATACAACTCAAATCATTATCCCAAAAGATATTGTCTTCAAATTTTCAATGCAAAAACTATCGTTGCCAAGTTCAAGTGGTGAGTCGAATATATGACTTCGTGCGATCTAAACTTCATTAATGCATAACCTATCACTTGCCCTTTTTGCATCAGCACCGCCCCAGACCCGTTCCACAAGCATTGGTGTACACTACCAAATCCTAATTCCCTTCAGATATGATCAAGACAGGAGCACTTGTCAATAACTTCTCCAACTCTTGAAATAACCCTTCACGCCTATCGGTACACACGACCTTCTCATTCTTCCTGGTCAACTTAGTTAAGGGTGCTGCTATATGCGAGAACCCTTAATAAATCTACGGTAATAGCCAGCTAAACCTAAGAAACTTCTCATCTCTATGACCTCTACCCTCTTCCAACCGCTAATGGTTTCTACCTTCGACGGATCCACTGCCAGTCCATTCTCCGATACCGTATGACCAAGAAACTTCACTTCCTATTTTCAAAAGTGACACCTAGAAAACTTTACCTTCAACTTGTGTTGTCTCGATGTCTCCAATGCCAAACTAAGATGGATTTCATGGTCTCTCTCGTTCTCAGAATACACCAATTATGCCCTAGGAGAAATTATGTTATTTGTTACATATATCTAACTCGATAACCAATCTTGTTCATAATAAATGTATTTTCTTTCTATTATATACTTGTTATATTATGATATAATTAATTTAACGTATATCAGATAGAAAATCCTTGACTAATTTGTTATGTGATAATAATTATAATGTGTATAATCATGATAACTTTATCACATTGAAGAATAACACATTATTTTAATATTCCTTATCGAGATTTTTTGAGAGAGGATCCATTAGTTCGTTGAGACTAGAGTACGTAACGCTCTTCAAATGTTGGCCAGTGTATTACTCATGGTTGTTGGGGGCACTAATGTGTTATGTATTGATGGTTATTGGATAATTATGGAATGATTCACTCAAGGGTTCTTTGTTGGTTAATGTAACTAATGTCAAACAGATAATCTCAAAGTGATGATGTTACACAGTACCCTCGACTTGGGAATACTGTGGAACTTCAATGTGGACACTCCACTTTGCTTATAGTTAAATCATGGCAAGTCATCCATCGAGCGACCATAGTTGAATCACATTTGAAGCATTAGAAGTGAAACATTATTCAATAGAGAATTTGTCTCTTCGGTTATACATGATTAGTATCACTATCAATTCTAGCCAACTCAAAGTCAAAGTCTCTGGCTGGAGTAATACGATTAATATAATTGTTATTATTGAATCAAGGATTTTGTGTTTCGACCTACAAAGCTAAATGTGGATGATGTAAGAATTTTGACCAAAACCAAATTCCATAAATCCTAATATTATATAGTCTTGACGAAGAAAATTTGTGTAAATAATCATTACTACTTAGTACCACTTATAATAAGTAAAATTAGATTTTACCGAAAGATGTGTAAGCGATAAGTTTACCCAAAATGCCACACCACTAGCTAAGGTGACGTGCGAACATTAATATTTGAATTGTTCAATATTAATCGTTGATAAAATTTACCCTTATGAGTCGCACAACTAAAATGGTGAATACTCTAAATAAACCACATGATTTAATTAATTTTTAATCATTATAGATTAATTAAGTTAATTAATATTTATGAAGTATTCATTATTAATATTTGATTTGTTTGAATATTTTTAGTATTTAATAAAGTGCATATAAAAAAGTTATAAACACGTGTATGGATATGTGATGTCGGTAAAATATTTAAATTGGATTTAAATATAATATATACTGAATGGGTTTTTAAATAAATAAAATTAATTGATATTTTTGAAATATTAGTTATTAAAATTTCATTTGATTTGTTTGAATACCATTAATATTTAATAAAGTACGTAAATAAAGTTTTAAATATGCATATTGATATATGATATATAGTTAATAAGTCCCTATCAATTTGCATTGATGGGACGGTTTCTTCATAATGAATATGTTTTTCAAAAAGCTATGGTCCATAATCAGTCACCTTATGGCAATCAATCTCACTCCCAAATCTAACAATGAAAAAACCATTTTCTCTGGTTTGAACCTTAAACCTCTTTTTCTGTTTTCCATACTCTTTTGCAAAAGCTTAAAAAGTTTTAAAGTATGGTCTTTGACCAACCACATAAAGAATAACATAGTTAGCCCATCCATCTTTCTCATTTTGGAAAGCCTTTGTAGAAAGAATACCTCTTCTTTTGCCACTTTCGACTTTGGTTATATGAATTCCAGTTCTAGCGCATTTTTCCTTACAACTATGCCCGCTTTTACTGCATCACAATAAAACGTCCTTTTAGCATCCCTTGGAACTTAAATCTAATTTGATTCAACTTGGGTCATGATGCCTTTTTCATCTCATGGTTTTGGTTCTACGATTTCATGCCTTCACCTACTTTCGAAGCACTGCCTACCGCACCCTATCATTGCCCATTGTATACTCCATTCTTTTTTATATAATTGACTTTTTCCCCTTCCTCCTTTGCACCTCAAACTGGCCTTCTTCCTCCTGGCCCTTTGAATCCATAGTCATTTGATAACAAATTAAAATTTTAAAGTATTAAGATTAGAGAAAAAAGAAAAAGAGAAGATTGGCAATAAGAAGAGATAGATATCTGGTGTAACTAAGCCATAGCCTCCATGATTGGGGTTTCCATAACAACAAAGGAAAAAATTTACGAGTTTTAACATTATATTTATTTCATAAAAAATAAGTTTTGTAAAACACTTTCGATTATATAACCCTAATATATATAGCATTTAATCAAACTATTTATTAGCTTTTATATCAATTATATATATATATATATATATCACAAATATAGTGTTGGCCAAATGATGTATATACATATATAAAATGTTGTAATACGTATTTATATGTATGTTGTACATACACATGCATATATATATATAATCATTAGGATATATGTTAATTTGAGTTATAAGTTGTATTAATCTTGCATAAGTTACAAATTATAAATGGATTTACCTTTTGCAATAGTTAAGTTACCATGCTAACTAATACGGTATTATTTTTTGAAAGGTAAGCCAGTTTTTATAGTGGACCGTCCACTTTTATTATTGCCCAAAGAAAATTACAAGCTACCGAAGCAGTTACAACTCATATGGAAAGATAAATAACCAAACACGATAACATAGCTTGAAAACCTTAAGCTCAAGCACAATGACCAAATTAAGATACATTGAAAACAGGAAACACATAGTAGTGCACCAGTGACAATTGAGGTTGTAACCCTAAATTTTCAGATCAGTTACCAATAACTAACGTAACACCAACACTATGACTAATAGGCTCTAACGGTGACCAAGAAATGCCGAAGCAATGCCACAATACATGAAAGCAAAGACACAAAAAAGAACAGCTTGCATCGATTCAAACCAGCACCAGCATTGACAATCAGAGAGTAAGCACTTCAATTCACCTAACGCGACAGCCATCCATAGTCGAAAACCTTCGTTGCAAAGTAATCGCTGAGGAAAGACATCGAGGAGGCAAGAAATCAACGTAGCATGCTACTGACTTCAAGCCGAACTAGGCACCAGAAAGGATAAAATAACATGTCACCAAAGCTAACACACAACATCCAAAAGGTATTATCGACAAGAAAACCATAACCACCACGACAAATCTCAGACCAGAAGCATTCGGCATCTGCCTAAAGTCAAGCCCCAGAAGTGCTACAAGAGAAAAGGACATGCAAGTGGACAACCGAATCTCGAAATTAAAGCAAGACCATCCATATCAAACAAAACCACTTCTGTTGCAAGCAATCACCGAGGGAGAGTTGACAGGATGAGAACAAGGGGAGGATAGTGCACAAGCATGGAGAAAGACTCTTACTTCTAGAGGAAAGGCCAAAACGGATCTGGAAAACCAGATATGTTAACGAGAAGAAGAAAAGCGGAGGAGAGACGTGACTAAAAGGGAAAAATGATACGATGGGGGGATGTTGTGAGAGGCAGAGGTACCAGCAACAACAATAGGAAAAGCTAGGGTTGGGAGAGATAAGAGCGATTATAAGAGGAGAAAAAACATGAAGAAGTGAAAGAAAAGGATGAAAGGATGGCGACCAGGAAGGAAACCCTAGTCATCAAAAACTAACAAGGTATTATTCATAGTAAAAAACACTTTTTTGGATTTTCTCTCTTTGCTAGTTGTGTGAAGGAACAAAGATGCCAAATTTAATACTATTCGGAAACATATTAAAGTTTAAATTGTACCCATATTTTAAGACTGTATTCACACTATTTATAGTATACATGTAAAACCACACTAACTTACAAACATGGGCGGAGCCACATGAGTGTTGGGGAGGTCATGTGACCTTGTCAGAAATTGAATAAAATAACACAAAGAAGAAATTCTCGCTCTCCTCTTCCTCCCTTAGAAATCCTAATCTAGTTCTTCAAACTACAGCCTTCTAAAATTTAGATGCAACATCTAGCTTTTTTCATTTAATGTTGTAGCTGCCAAGAACTTATCTCTACCATGGTAAACTCTCTTAGTGTGACACCCCGTAATTTTATGAAATTAAATAATTAAATTAAGTGTAAATCGTAATTCTTGACATAGAGGGTAAAATAGTAAATTTCTACATGAGATGGAACTAGGTTCAGTAATTATTCCATTGCGTTCATAATGTTATTTACAATCAATAAACATATATAATTTGCTGAATTTAGTTCAATGGACTAGAAATTAGAAGAAGTCAAACTTAATGACATTTTCGTAATACATTAAATCCGAGATATTAACCTAGATATTATATTTTCCACCCTATAAATAGACCTCTAACCCTATTCCTTGGTTCTAATAGTCTTTCCTCCACATTTGAAACCCAAATCAATTATAAATTCTCCAAATCAATTTTTAATCCACCAAATTAAATCCAAATCAAATAAATTTATATATATAACCGATCAACACAAAGATATCTATGCAATTAAATCAAAGCTATCAAGAGATTTGGAATTTTCTAGGTGGAAAATTTTGGACAACGAAGAAGGAGGAAGAGGATTCACCTCAGATTAAAGAAGATACAGGGTGAATGGTGAGTGGGATTTATCATATTAGTGCATATATCGGTAGGATATGGTAATTCAACTTTTTTTATCTTAAACCAAATTATAATGATGAAATTAATAATTTAAAACTATTTTTTTATATATGCTTGGTTAGGATATACTATGTCATGGCTAGATTGGTTAAAATATAAATTTTATTATTTGTAATTAACAAAAATTAATCTCCGTCTAATTAAAAAATGCGAAATACAAAAGTGTTCCGAATTAGACAAATTATATATCAAAATTGTAGTTCTCAACGACATGAATCTACTGCTGGTATTCATTCGTCGGTTGGGTGTACGGATGATCAGAAAACGCATCGAAAGTTTAGGAAATGTATATCGTTTGTTTCGATCCAACAATAGAATAACGATTATATGACGATCGAAAGTTACAAACCTATAGACGAGGTTGCGTAGGGACTCTCCATAGTCTTTAATCAACTAGAAATGGTACGAAGTGGCCAGAGTTTTCCATAGTTCAGTCGGCGGTAGAGGCACCACTAAGTGCGGCAGTGTTGATTGAGTAAGGGGTTCGATGGCGCACGATAAGGGGACCTCACCGGCATAGTCGGATTTGGTGATAAAAGGCTGCAACGATGGCGACAAGGAAAGATCTCATGTGGCCAAAGGGTTTCTTGAGGCATCGGATAAATCTAGTTGCTATAGCGAGGCTGAAGAGAAAACTAATAATAATAATATAATTATATTGAATAATTACAATATCGCCTCTGACCTTAGAATGCTTATAACTCTTACATACGACATTTGTTTTACATGTGGTTCGTTACATCTGAATTATGGAAAGACAAACAATGTTTTGGTATATTATTTGTTATGTTTTGAAGTAATTTGGAAAATTGTCTTAGTTGGACGTGTTCGTTATACGGTTTTGAGCTTATGGGTTGGGGCTTGATCAGTTGCATAAACGTGGGGTAATTATGAATTTTAGGCTTGATCTCAATAATGTCGTTCACCGTTAGGAAAATATCTAGCTTGGACTTGACCTAAATAGTTATGCGCTGGGTTTGATCTAGTAGCTTCGTAAACGGTAGGGCGATTACGAGTTTTGGTCTTGATCTCAATGTTGTCATTAACCGTTAGGCGAATGTCTAGCTTAGACTAGACCTTAATAGTTACGGGTTAGGGTTTGATCCAATGGCTTTATAAACGGTGGGATGATTATGAGTCTTGGGCTTGATCCCAAATAGTGTCGTTTACTGTTAGACGAATGTCTAGCTTGAAAACAACCTCAATAATTACATGCGGTTTTCATAAAAATGTCGCGTACGGGCCACATGAGTTGGGACTTTGAGTTCAATAGTATGTTAGATGGTAGGCTTAAGTTGCACTTTGATGGGCCCAGTGACACCTAACGACGATGAGTTGGGACTTTGAGCCCAATAATGTCGCAGTTGGCAGTACATGAGTTGGGACTTTGAGCTCAATACTATACATACGATTTTGCATTTGCGGGCTGAGACACTTAGATCTTCATTAGTGAGTCACATACTATTTGGCAATAGTGGGTCGAGACATGTAGATCTTCTATAGGAAGTTGCATATATTTTCATCATATAAGTTGGGGCTTTAGGCTCGATCGTGTCCATATGATTAGATATGAGTTAGATTTTAGTGAGACCTTAGCATATGGTATCACTATAGTATTATATTGTGTTTAGCTGACTTCTTAGGTGTAGGTGAAACAAGTCAAGGTATGGTTCTTGAGGATAAGTGTTGTTTTACTAGCTTATAAGTATTATACACTTATATGATGTGTTTCACTCACCAAACGCATGTCTGACCCCCTCTATTATTCCTTTGTTTTTAGATATACTCTGGTAGGTCGATAGAGAGGACTGATAGTGACTTGGAAGGATGATGGTACAATATAGATGCATATTCATTCATTAGCTATCTACTATTTTTATTTATTTCCAGACAATATTTTATTTCCATTTGCAGTGGAGAGAGAAAGAGAGATGTTGTACTTAGAATTTATTTTTTTTGTATATTGCTATATTTGTTTGAGATTGTATTATTGATTACTATTATATTTTATTTCTTCCGTTGTGAGTTTCAAAAAGTGTAGAATATTATTGATAGTTCTATATTATTTTTACATTTTAAATGTAACAATCCTCCGTCTACGACTCCCCAATTCACACATAATTACGATATTTCCTCGACGATAAAACGTTTATAACTCTCACATACAACCTTCATTTTACATGCGGACGTTGCATCAGGATCGTGGGGAGATGTGGAATATTCTGTATATTGTTTGATGTGTTTTGAAATACTTTGGAAAATTGTCTTAGTTAGACCGTTTCGTTATAGTTTTGAGCTTACCGGTTGGGGCTTGGTCCAGTAGCTTCATAAACAGTAGGCTAATTACGAGTTTTGGGCTTGACCTAAACAGTGTCATTGACCGTTGGGCGAATGTCTAGCTTGGACTTGACTTTAATAGTTACAGCCAGGGCTTGATCCAGTAGCTTCATAAACAGTGGGGTGATTACATGTTTTGGGCTTGATCCCAATAGTGTCGTCGACCGTTGGGCGAATGTCTAGCTTGGACTTGACCGTAATAG
Source organism: Allium fistulosum (assembly GCA_030737815.1). NCBI lineage: Eukaryota > Viridiplantae > Streptophyta > Magnoliopsida > Asparagales > Amaryllidaceae > Allium > Allium fistulosum. The sequence goes on along the minus strand of CM060902.1, from coordinate 964,508,466 downwards.
TTATAGGTTGAGGCTTGATCTAGTAGCTCGTAAATAGTAGGCGATTACGAGGCATGATCCTAATAGTGTCATTGACCATTAGGCGAATGTCTAGCTTGGACATGAGCTCAATATTTACATGCGATTTCCACGATAATATCGCATACGGGCCACATGAGTTGGGACTTTGAGCTTAATAGTTATGTATATGGTTGGCGTCAGGTGCACTTCAGTGGGGCCAGTGACGTTTAGCGACAACAAGTTGGGACTTTGAGCCCAACAGTGTCATAGTTGGCGTTACATGAGTTCGAACTTTAAGCTCAATAGTGTACATACTATTTTGCAATAGCTAGTTGAGACACGCAGATCTTCATTAGCCAGTCTCATACGATTTGGTGATAGTCACTACAAAACAATATCATTAACGACGCCAAAAAGGCATCGGCGGGACGTCGGTAAATCAAATACCGACACCTTACTAGTCGTCGGTAAAAAGTATGTTGGAAAAAATAGATTGATGCCTATAAGACGGTAGGCGCAATGCTGCTACCGACACCCTATAGATGACTTATTGTCTATGGCTTACCGACATCATTTTGCCGACATCTTTCGATGCCTTATCGAATACATTTTAAATTATAAAAATTGGAATTGTCGATGCCCTGCAGATGACATACTGACGCCTTTCTGGTGCCAAGTTAAAATGCAAAAACCGAATTTTCTTACGCCTTTCTGACGCCATAGCTGTAACAAATTTGCAGCATTTCTGCTGCCTTTCGCACCTTAATCACACATATATATTTATATCGCAGATTCATATATCATATATCAACACAAATATTATCACCATCACAATACAAATTGATTTAAATATCCAAACCAAACAATACCATCGCCATCACAACACAAATCAAACAATATGATAACCATCACAATACAAATCAAATACCCAAATAATCCATAAGCAAATATCCAAACAACACCAACAATACCAACACTAATATCCAAACCAAGTATAATAACAAACAAATATACATCTCGTCTGAACCAAATATACATCTCCAAAGAAATCAAATATACATACCATATACTGTAACGACCCGGTATTTTGGACCATTCAAATCGACAATAAATCCACACATGTCTGACTTGAATAATTCAAAATAACAGATTGTAATAAAAATTTGGCAAAACTCAGCATATGCAGTAAATAAATCAATCACAGAATCACAGACACAGAGTAATACAATAATACGCAGCGGAATAGATAAAATAGTAGTTCATGAAGCTACTATATACAACATCAGAGTTAGAAATAAATACAACAGAATATCTCAAATACAGTGAAGTCTCCAATCCAAACAGATGACTTCTGTGAACGAATCAACTGGAAAGCTGGAAGCTGAATCAAAAGTTGGATCTCCAAAGGAAGCTCCAAACTCCAAAGGTGAGTCTCAAATGCTGTATCACTCGGTCTGACCCGAGCGTAAAGCAAAACACAAAACACTCGAGTCAGGATTAACGTTCTTATATCAATAAATCCAACTCAAGTGAAAATACCAACTGAAATACAAGTAACTTAAAGGATGTTTGGGATAACCATCCTCTAAGGATCTTCAGAACTATCTACGAGGTGGAAATATACACTATAACACCGTGGTCATTTCAATTAAATTTATACTTCAAAACCCAAATATCATTTCATTTCAAATATATCTATTTTCAAATAGTATATAGGTTAAATAATTTATAAAGTAAAGTATTTATAATTTCCTCAAGTCTCACAAATCGATTAACTCAAATTCCAAATTCAAATGTATTCAAAGCTCAATTCATCAATTCAATTCAGTTCTAAAGATACCATTTAAATTTTCAATAGATTTCAAAGCTTTAATATTCAACATTTTCAAAGTTCAATTTAACAGTTTCATATAGATCTTGATTTAACTTTATTATTATTTAATCAGGGAATATTCACTTAATAAATTCAATATCATTTAACTAGCCTTAAATTTCATTTTCTACTAAATATTTCTTTAAATTTATTTAAACAAGAAATATTCATTAAATTATTTAAATCAAACTCAAGCTATAAATCATATCTAAAATCCCAATTCCAATAAGTTTTAAATTGGTTTAATTAAACAAAATTTCTTTACTAAATTCAAATTACCTTCCCAACCTTAACTTATTCAAAAATTTTACCAAAATCTATTTTGAAATATAAATTTTTTACTTAACATATTATATGTATTAAATCCATCTTAATTAAATTAAATATCATTATTAAATCAATATAAATCATTTCCATTTATATATAATAATTTAAGGCTCAATATTTAATAAAACCATATATTTCTTTCCAAAAACCATAGAATTCAATTTCAAAATATTTATATATATGGACCAACGGTATTTGTATATATATTTATCATATGGTTAAGTGATACGGATATTTATCATTTCAATCCGAAATCTAAATATATACGGGTAGATATCATTTCGACCCGTAATCCCAATTTCAATTCAAATGAAAATCGCTTGGGTTTATCATTTCAACCCATAACGATTTTCTCCTATTCTAAAGTCCGTTCGGGTATGTATCATTTCAACCCATAGTGAATTCTATACTAACAGGGAACTTGCAGAGTGATAACAGATAATATAAAATATAACAACTGGCATATATCATCAATATAAATAACCGATACTGGTGTCAGATGTCATAGGTGAATATATACAGATAATAGTAATAACAGGCATATAAATACTAGATACTGGTGTCAGATGTCACAGGTGAACATATACAGATAATAGCATATATAACAATTTAAATAACTACAGCAGCATATTTCAATTGCTATTTCAATTGAAATCAAATTTTAAATAATAAAAGAACGTTAATCGTGAGTGATTGCTCACCTTTCAAGGCAGGAGATATGCACGGGAATTGAGCTATGAATAGGGTCACAATCTAGAAAATCGAACAACTCCAACAACAATCTCAAAGCGAAGTAAGTTGAAAGTGGATTTGACGGGCAAAGCTGAAAGATAGGGATTGGTGGAAACGAATCAGAATCGTCTTGATATAATCAAAACCAAATATATGTTATAATTTTTCTCTAAAACAAGTTTCTTTTAAACATATATTTTGAATAAGAGGTGTATATATATGTTATACTTATTTTCAAATCAAAAATAAATTTAAACCCAAATTAAATTAACATATATTTCAATAAAACATGTACTGTAAACTCTTACTTTTAAAACTATATATATATTAGAGCTTACTCATAAAAATGGAATCCCAATACAATTTTTTTATGCACATAAATTAACCATAGTATCTACTTTGAGACTCATTGTATATATCATAACCATCCTAAGATCTATACATATACATAAACATGGAAAACCCGACTGTAACTTTGAAATCAAACACATATAAGAGGACTATATACAAACGTACATATATAAATAGTGGTAGACTTATGTAAATTAATATAACATATATAACAAAACTAACAAGGCTTTTTCATATCCAACAGACCTTGCACATAAGTAAAACTATTATAGACCTATACAACAAACCCAACAGCCCCAACACATAATACTTATAATATAACCATATAACTTGACTGTATGGATAAGTATAAAACAACCAGTACCTTATTATTTTTACTAACAAATAATATAACTTTTATAAACTGATATCTCTGTAAAAAAAAATACATAACTATATAAAACTGTACCTATTTTATAACATGCGAATGCTTCAACCCTTTATATGCAAACAATGCAAATTCTTATGCTAAGTTATATGTGGGTATGCGACAATACTATATACTTAAAAGTAAACTTGATAAAGTGGTCTACAGCTTTGTAATACAATATATATGGGTGCAGACTTCATTTAACCAAGTATATGCGAACCAACTATAACAAATTTACATGCAAAACAATATGTATACCGACATGTAACTATAACAATGTATAAAACTCGTGTAAACTTATCAAACAATACACATATTACCCTTATAATATACACGACACTATATATATAAACCAAAAGTAACATACTGTATATAATTTGAACTTATATATATATGTATATATTGAAGCATGGATTTTATACACATAATAGTCCAGATCTTATATACTACCCATATTTTACATAATTTATACTTTGAAATCAATATATAACCGTTACAAACCAATTTGTCATCTTACTTATATATATATATAGAAATCTTGTATGCTAAAATATATAAACAGATAGTTTAGAAATTTATTAACAGCATATACTATACTCACATCAAATATATATGTAATATGCAAAACGTTGAAACCCATTAAAAAGATAACACTTACAAATTTCCTTATGCCAGCGGAAGGCCGGGCACTAAGTGAAGAGATGGAAGGCAAGGGGGAGCTGTGCGCGACGAGATGATGCAAAGGAAGAGGTTGGTGGGTAGGCTGTTGGTGGCGGTTGCTGGCCAAGGTCGGGTTCGAAGTGCGGAGGTGGTTTGGGCGAGCAAAGAAGAGGGAGCGCGGAGGTGTTGCGGGTCCAGGTCTCGGGAAGGGAAGCGGAAGTTGAACGGTGGGAGAGGGTCTGGCCAGGCGAAGGCAGGCGGAGGTGAGAGGAAGCGGAGGTATTGGAGATCGGTAGGGAAGAGATAGGAAGGTGGAATCGAAATATATGAAGGTGGTTGGGAAGGAGGCTTCGGCCACGTTTTTATTTTATATTTGCAGAAGTAGAATGAGGGGCGAAGAACAGATAAATTAGGAAGAAGCTCGGCAAACAATAGAGATAAGGTAAGGCTGAAATAAAATGAACGGTAGGATGTTGAAAGTCACACACGTGATTTCTGGATGTAATAAAGGCAGATGACGATTGAAATCAATCAGTAGAAAAATTCAAATGGTTCGACTGAATAAAAGGATAACGGGTCCTTTTGATTTGGTGAAAATTTATTAAAGCAATAAATTTCTTGTTTGGCTGCAAGCAATAGATTTGAAAATCAAGGGAGAATGTAAAGTCAAAATGTGGTACCGCTTCGGTGAATTGTTTATTGTCGCCGTCGTGTACCGGACCTCAAAATATAGAATTGAATATACTGTGGAGATCAGCACGACGAGACGATCAAAACGGTATACAGATATTGGTGGTACGATCATCCGATCAAAAGTCGATAATCGGTACCAGAAATGCTGCTATTCTGTCAGAATTAAGATAAACGGAGTAATAAAAGTCCAAATTTCGCAAAACGAATTTCGCAGTCCGATTCAGAATGCTCTAAATAAATTTTCTCCTGTTGACATATTTTGGTTTCGGAAAACTTTTAAATTCACTGTTATTAACCGGTTTTAAATTGAAATAAAATTTCACAGAAAATAACTTCAATATTATCAGATGAAAATTTACCAGTTGCTATATTAAATTAGACGTATTCCAAATAGTAAATTTTTATTGTCAAATTTTATTGTTTAAAATTTCATAAATTTCCAGTTAAATATACTTTTAAAACCATTAAATTTTACGGGTCGTTACACTCTCCCCCACTCAAAACTTTTCGTCCCCGAAAAGGAAGAAGGTAGAAGAATAGAAACAACCAGACAGAAAAGATAGATTGAAAGTCAAGATTAAACAATTAATTTAAACTATATAAATTTTACTTAAAATTTGAAAACTTCATTTGCAATTCAATTATCTTATATACTTTAAAACCTTTCGAAAATCCATTTGTAAAATTTCTTGCTTCCCTTATAAATACCATTTATATGTTTAAATAACACATTTATAAAGATATGAAAACTATTTGAAAACAGTTATTTACATTATTACTTATATTTACAAAGAAGCTGTTTGAAAACATTAAATCCATAATTCATAATTTATTAATTTTTTTATCTCAAGATACTTTTCAAATATTATTAATAATCAATAATCATTTACTTTAAATATGTATTATTAAATAAATAACTTCAAAAGTATTCAAAATTTACTATTAAACCATGTAGTATATAAATAAACAATATTTAAGAAGGATATAGTCAACAAGAAAAAAGAAGGAGGACTTGGAAAAACAGAATATAGGTGAATAAATAAAGCTGAGCAGATAAGACAGATTCAAAAGATTAGTATCGGGCATGAATAATTTATTCAAACCATTAGGATTTCAATTCCAAATATTAATTCAAAATTTCTTTGTTGGAAATACTTTTTATAATAAAATACCTTTATAGTCGAAACAAATTTCCTTCGAAACTACTTTTATAACTCGATGTTTCAACAAGTTTATCCTTGTTCCTGTAGACTCTGGTAGTGCGTTGATCAGGCGCAAAACTAGAATTCTCCAGGTACTTAGTAGACTTGTTTCAACACCCAGTGAAAATACTGGAAAAACTTTTAAAAACAGATATGGAAAGTACAATCCAAACAAAACGAACAAAACCTTTGTCTAACCATGGTTCGCAGATACACAATGGTTACGCCTGGTTCCCCCAGGAAACAATCCATATCCGTAGGCTTTCTCAGCCCTGCGAGTTTCGCCATGATGACTAGTAGAATGCAGGATACACAATGGTTACGCCTGGATCCCCCAGGAAACAATCCGTACCCCCAGGCAAGACTCAGCCAAGCATTTGCGCTACTATTCGCGACCTACACAGATTGCAGGATACACAATGGTTACGCCTGGATCCCCCAGGAAACAATCCGTACCCCTAGGCAAGACTCAGCCAGGCAGTTGCGCTGTGCAGTCACGAGAGAACAATAAGACCATGGGTAACGCCATGGAATTCGAAGGACACTCGAGTATCATATCCGGAAAACCAAAATCAGAGAGAATAATATCGATAGAATGAATCCAAGATGTGGCCACAAATCGGATATCAAGCAGAAGGCACTTTCCATATCTTTACTTCGAAAATATGTATCATATAGTACCTTTTCAAATCACTTTCAAATATCATACTTATATAAAATCCATTATATATAAGATTTAATTTTCAAATCAAATACTTTCCAAAATCAATAGTATATCAAATCATACTTATATAGACTTCAATTATATAAGATTTCACTTCCAAATTGAGTACCTTTTCAAATCTATAGTTTTCGAATCAATTTCATACTCATACAAATCAATTTTATATAAGTTCAACAACTCCCAAATCAAGTATTTAGTAACCCAAGGTTCTCAAATTTCAATTTGTTTCAATATCAGTTCACTTTCAAAATCATATACAATTTCACCAAATTATTTCTTCTCAAATTTAATATCTTTAGTTTCAAAGTTTCCAAAATAATAGATTTAGAAAATAAATCCAAATTTCCAAATCAATATAATTTAAGTCAACCAATTCATTTCCAAAATCAAATGTTTTCAAAATCATCTTATACTTACGTAAGGTCTATCTTATATAAGGATCAAATTTTTCAAAATAAATTTCGCTGTATGAAGAGCCATATGGGATTGAATATCTTTGCTTTTATGGGTTATATATCTTTGTAATTTAAATTGGAAATTTTCTTTTAGTAAGCAAAAGATATTCTAACATGATAGCTTTCAATTTCAGCGTCAAAATATATCAATAATATTAGAATATAAGATGTACATACGTCATCATTTCGCAGAATCTCATTTGATCGTTCGCTCGATCACACAAGTTCGCTTTCGAACTAGTATTGTCCATTCGACTTCCCTAATGCGGATTTCGATATGGTTTCTCGACTAGAAGCCGTCAGTCTCCTTGCATAGTCATATACTATGATAGAGAATTCTAGAATCAAGCCCAAACTCCATATCAAATATTCGCCATCAAGAATCAAATGAAAAATCCTAACACGAAATGGTGTAATTCACCTCGAACTGGTGTACTCAAACTTGGATCAATTCAATTATGCGAAATAAACAGCATACGTACAACTTATATATTTATTCTAACTTGTTAAATATATAGTTTCATAAAGATGTTACTAAGTTAAAACATTTAAACTAAATTTTATTCAAAATATTTTGAAGACCAAATTCTTTTCAAAACATTTCAAATCTAAATTTCATATTAGAAAAATTTAAAATTTCCTTATTCGTTTACTTAACAAAACAGTTTCAACTTATTAAATCATATTACTACATTCTTAAACATTCAAAACAAACTTATATACTTTATACTTCAAAATTTCTTAGCTTTTGAAAAGTTAACCTTGATTTGGAAGTGCTCGAACCTTCAAAATAGTTGAAGAAATCATTTTCAAATTCAAGAGTTGGAAATCAGCAACAAATCAGTAAATCAATTTTAATAGATAGGGTTATATCAAATCCAAAACTCGAAGACTGAACACCGGCTCATTTCAAATCATTTCAAATACATATACATATATCTTTCGAATATCAATCATACTTCAAAATTTTGAAATAAAAATGGTTTCAAAAAAAATCACTCGCATAGCAAAGCTATTGAAGTGGCCTATCCCTCACTCTGAAACTCGAAAATCAATGTCGATGATGCGTGCACTCATCACCGAAATTATTTTCCAGCGACATAAGTGAGTTCTGGACTTCTATTTTCTCAAACTTCTTTTGAAATTTCTTCGAAATCATTCGAAACTCATTAAAATCATTGGAAACATTTCTTATTCGGAAAATACTTTTAAATCATATTATTATTTATTTACAAAACCTTAAAACCAATTTCAAAATATCGGAGTTCAATTCTCGAATTTCAAATTTAAAGTCCTTTAGTTATAAATCATTTTTATATAAATCAATTTCTTATATAACTTTTCAAAATTACAAATCCTTTCGAAACCTCAAATTCTCATTTTAAAAAGGGTATATAATCTTTATCGAAAATATTTCACTTTTATATATAGAATATAAGCATACTTATAAAAATAATAATTTCGATTTAGAAAACAATTTCTTAAAATACAAACAAACCCGATTTCAAAGGATGATTTAAGAATGGATTTCAAACAAAGATAGAGATTCAAATTAGAGGGACTCTAATTGATTAGGATTTCTGATTCGAAGATAGGCTCGAACGAAGATGAGATAATTAAATTTCAAAATAGAAGATAGATATACTTATATAAATCGCGGGCGACCTTAACCGGTCAACCGTGATTTCAAAATAAGATCAGTGTAGAATTCTGAGGCGAATCGACATTCGATCGCCAGAGATAGAAATCGACATATCAAGAGATAGCAGCATCCAAACCGAGTGATATATAAATCTTCGGTGAATCAATGCCAATTGTAAAGGAGTTTCACCCCTTTACAAAACATTCAAAGATCGGCGGGATCGCCTATTCTTATAGAGATGATTCGAAGTGGAGTTATGGGATACTCCAGAATCAAAAGAATACCAATAGAGAGAGATAAGAATGAATTTTGGAACCGTAGGGAACGTTCCAAAGTTCAAAGGAAATCGAGTCAAAAGGAAGAGTTTCCAACTCAAATGAAAGTGATTCTATAAATAAATTTACTATGTATGCTAAATTTTGCCTAGAGCCAAAGCTCTGATACCAACTGTAACGACCCGGTATTTTGGACCATTCAAATCGACAATAAATCCACACATGTCTGACTTGAATGATTCAAAATAACAGATTGTAATAAAAATTTGGCAAAACTCAGCATATGCAGTAAATAAATCAATCACAGAATCACAGACACAGAGTAATACAATAATACGCAGCGGAATAGATAAAATAGTAGTTCATGAAGCTACTATATACAACATCAGAGTTAGAAATAAATACAACAGAATATCTCAAATACAGTGAAGTCTCCAATCCAAACAGATGACTTCTGTGAACGAATCAACTGGAAAGCTGGAAGCTGAATCAAAAGTTGGATCTCCAAAGGAAGCTCCAAACTCCAAAGGTGAGTCTCAAATGCTGTATCACTCGGTCTGACCCGAGCGTAAAGCAAAACACAAAACACTCGAGTCAGGATTAACGTTCTTATATCAATAAATCCAACTCAAGTGAAAATACCAACTGAAATACAAGTAACTTAAAGGATGTTTGGGATAACCATCCTCTAAGGATCTTCAGAACTATCTACGAGGTGGAAATATACACTATAACACCGTGGTCATTTCAATTAAATTTATACTTCAAAACCCAAATATCATTTCATTTCAAATATATCTATTTTCAAATAGTATATAGGTTAAATAATTTATAAAGTAAAGTATTTATAATTTCCTCAAGTCTCACAAATCGATTAACTCAAATTCCAAATTCAAATGTATTCAAAGCTCAATTCATCAATTCAATTCAGTTCTAAAGATACCATTTAAATTTTCAATAGATTTCAAAGCTTTAATATTCAACATTTTCAAAGTTCAATTTAACAGTTTCATATAGATCTTGATTTAACTTTATTATTATTTAATCAGGGAATATTCACTTAATAAATTCAATATCATTTAACTAGCCTTAAATTTCATTTTCTACTAAATATTTCTTTAAATTTATTTAAACAAGAAATATTCATTAAATTATTTAAATCAAACTCAAGCTATAAATCATATCTAAAATCCCAATTCCAATAAGTTTTAAATTGGTTTAATTAAACAAAATTTCTTTACTAAATTCAAATTACCTTCCCAACCTTAACTTATTCAAAAATTTTACCAAAATCTATTTTGAAATATAAATTTTTTACTTAACATATTATATGTATTAAATCCATCTTAATTAAATTAAATATCATTATTAAATCAATATAAATCATTTCCATTTATATATAATAATTTAAGGCTCAATATTTAATAAAACCATATATTTCTTTCCAAAAACCATAGAATTCAATTTCAAAATATTTATATATATGGACCAACGGTATTTGTATATATATTTATCATATGGTTAAGTGATACGGATATTTATCATTTCAATCCGAAATCTAAATATATACGGGTAGATATCATTTCGACCCGTAATCCCAATTTCAATTCAAATGAAAATCGCTTGGGTTTATCATTTCAACCCATAACGATTTTCTCCTATTCTAAAGTCCGTTCGGGTATGTATCATTTCAACCCATAGTGAATTCTATACTAACAGGGAACTTGCAGAGTGATAACAGATAATATAAAATATAACAACTGGCATATATCATCAATATAAATAACCGATACTGGTGTCAGATGTCATAGGTGAATATATACAGATAATAGTAATAACAGGCATATAAATACTAGATACTGGTGTCAGATGTCACAGGTGAACATATACAGATAATAGCATATATAACAATTTAAATAACTACAGCAGCATATTTCAATTGCTATTTCAATTGAAATCAAATTTTAAATAATAAAAGAACGTTAATCGTGAGTGATTGCTCACCTTTCAAGGCAGGAGATATGCACGGGAATTGAGCTATGAATAGGGTCACAATCTAGAAAATCGAACAACTCCAACAACAATCTCAAAGCGAAGTAAGTTGAAAGTGGATTTGACGGGCAAAGCTGAAAGATAGGGATTGGTGGAAACGAATCAGAATCGTCTTGATATAATCAAAACCAAATATATGTTATAATTTTTCTCTAAAACAAGTTTCTTTTAAACATATATTTTGAATAAGAGGTGTATATATATGTTATACTTATTTTCAAATCAAAAATAAATTTAAACCCAAATTAAATTAACATATATTTCAATAAAACATGTACTGTAAACTCTTACTTTTAAAACTATATATATATTAGAGCTTACTCATAAAAATGGAATCCCAATACAATTTTTTTATGCACATAAATTAACCATAGTATCTACTTTGAGACTCATTGTATATATCATAACCATCCTAAGATCTATACATATACATAAACATGGAAAACCCGACTGTAACTTTGAAATCAAACACATATAAGAGGACTATATACAAACGTACATATATAAATAGTGGTAGACTTATGTAAATTAATATAACATATATAACAAAACTAACAAGGCTTTTTCATATCCAACAGACCTTGCACATAAGTAAAACTATTATAGACCTATACAACAAACCCAACAGCCCCAACACATAATACTTATAATATAACCATATAACTTGACTGTATGGATAAGTATAAAACAACCAGTACCTTATTATTTTTACTAACAAATAATATAACTTTTATAAACTGATATCTCTGTAAAAAAAAATACATAACTATATAAAACTGTACCTATTTTATAACATGCGAATGCTTCAACCCTTTATATGCAAACAATGCAAATTCTTATGCTAAGTTATATGTGGGTATGCGACAATACTATATACTTAAAAGTAAACTTGATAAAGTGGTCTACAGCTTTGTAATACAATATATATGGGTGCAGACTTCATTTAACCAAGTATATGCGAACCAACTATAACAAATTTACATGCAAAACAATATGTATACCGACATGTAACTATAACAATGTATAAAACTCGTGTAAACTTATCAAACAATACACATATTACCCTTATAATATACACGACACTATATATATAAACCAAAAGTAACATACTGTATATAATTTGAACTTATATATATATGTATATATTGAAGCATGGATTTTATACACATAATAGTCCAGATCTTATATACTACCCATATTTTACATAATTTATACTTTGAAATCAATATATAACCGTTACAAACCAATTTGTCATCTTACTTATATATATATATAGAAATCTTGTATGCTAAAATATATAAACAGATAGTTTAGAAATTTATTAACAGCATATACTATACTCACATCAAATATATATGTAATATGCAAAACGTTGAAACCCATTAAAAAGATAACACTTACAAATTTCCTTATGCCAGCGGAAGGCCGGGCACTAAGTGAAGAGATGGAAGGCAAGGGGGAGCTGTGCGCGACGAGATGATGCAAAGGAAGAGGTTGGTGGGTAGGCTGTTGGTGGCGGTTGCTGGCCAAGGTCGGGTTCGAAGTGCGGAGGTGGTTTGGGCGAGCAAAGAAGAGGGAGCGCGGAGGTGTTGCGGGTCCAGGTCTCGGGAAGGGAAGCGGAAGTTGAACGGTGGGAGAGGGTCTGGCCAGGCGAAGGCAGGCGGAGGTGAGAGGAAGCGGAGGTATTGGAGATCGGTAGGGAAGAGATAGGAAGGTGGAATCGAAATATATGAAGGTGGTTGGGAAGGAGGCTTCGGCCACGTTTTTATTTTATATTTGCAGAAGTAGAATGAGGGGCGAAGAACAGATAAATTAGGAAGAAGCTCGGCAAACAATAGAGATAAGGTAAGGCTGAAATAAAATGAACGGTAGGATGTTGAAAGTCACACACGTGATTTCTGGATGTAATAAAGGCAGATGACGATTGAAATCAATCAGTAGAAAAATTCAAATGGTTCGACTGAATAAAAGGATAACGGGTCCTTTTGATTTGGTGAAAATTTAGTAAAGCAATAAATTTCTTGTTTGGCTGCAAGCAATAGATTTGAAAATCAAGGGAGAATGTAAAGTCAAAATGTGGTACCGCTTCGGTGAATTGTTTATTGTCGCCGTCGTGTACCGGACCTCAAAATATAGAATTGAATATACTGTGGAGATCAGCACGACGAGACGATCAAAACGGTATACAGATATTGGTGGTACGATCATCCGATCAAAAGTCGATAATCGGTACCAGAAATGCTGCTATTCTGTCAGAATTAAGATAAACGGAGTAATAAAAGTCCAAATTTCGCAAAACGAATTTCGCAGTCCGATTCAGAATGCTCTAAATAAATTTTCTCCTGTTGACATATTTTGGTTTCGGAAAACTTTTAAATTCACTGTTATTAACCGGTTTTAAATTGAAATAAAATTTCACAGAAAATAACTTCAATATTATCAGATGAAAATTTACCAGTTGCTATATTAAATTAGACGTATTCCAAATAGTAAATTTTTATTGTCAAATTTTATTGTTTAAAATTTCATAAATTTCCAGTTAAATATACTTTTAAAACCATTAAATTTTACGGGTCGTTACATATACCTACCCATCTGAACCCTGCCCAACATCACCAGCTTCATCTCTAACTTATCGATGTATGAATTCAAATGTCGATTTTCTTCTTATAAACCAGTTCTAAATGCAGACGCTTTATGTAATGACGATCTCAATATTTTAACTAAATTTATTTGTTAATAATAAGTAATTTTCTATTTCAACTATTGTATTTATTAGGTGATTTAAATTTTACTTAATTTATTAGGTGATTTAATTTATAAATTTGTTTCATTTATAATTTAACTTAATTACATATTTGTTTAATTTACTAAGTGAACTTAAATTATATATTTTAACTCAAACTTAATTATTTTTAAAATGATGATTTTTGGGATTTAAAATAACTTATTACATTATTGAGTCTATATTTGTTTAATTTATTGGATGATTTAGAAAAAATATAATTTAACTTAAATAAACTTTTGTTTATTTATTGAAACAAAATTTATATTTTAACTCAATTATGTATACATTTATTTAATTTATTGAGTGATTTGACTTATATATTCATTTAATTTATTGTGTGATTTAAAAAACCTATAATTTAACTCCAATAAACTCTTGTATAATTTATTGAAACAAAATTTATAATTTAAGCTAATTGTGTGTATATATATATATATAATTTTTGAGTGATTTAACTTATACAGACCGCATACTCCTATTTAATTTATTGAAATAAAATTTATAACTTAACTCAATAAATAATACTGATGAAGCCGTGAACGACGACTTGGAAGAGGGGATATGGGGCTTGGGCTTTGCAGTGGAATCAAGTGAGGAGAAGGTGGTAGTGTTCGAAGTCGACGGGGCTTCGAAGTAGGGCTTGCGTGGCCAAAGGGGAGTTCAAAAGGGAGGCTGGAGGCAAGCGTGGGTGGCCAAGGGGAAGGCTAAGGGAGAGGCTGGAGGTTGGGGTTGCGTGGCTAATGGGGAGGTCGAGGAGGAGGCTAGAGGTTAGAGGTAGGCGTGCATGGGGAAGGGAAGGGGGAGGGCTGGAGGCTATATGTGGAGGAGGAGGCGATTGTGTGGGCGAGGTTTTTTTCATGAATTGAATTGCATGTGGAATGGGGAAAGAGAATGACGGGTTGGAGGGTTATAAAGGGGGCAACGCCACACTGACGCCCCGTCAATGCCATAAAAGGAACAGCGACATGGCATCGGTAATTTTGCATATGAAATGTTTTACCTATGCCTTACCAATGCCCCGCCGACGCTAACTCCATTGGCACCAATGGACGTCGGTAATGTTAAGTCGGTAAATAAATAGTTTTATAGCAATGAGCGCGCCGAGCATGTAGATCTTCAGTAGCGAGTTGCATATAGTTTCGAAATATGACTTGGGGTTTTAGGCTCAATCATGTCCATATGACTAGATATATGTTAGATTTAATGAGTACTTAGCATATGATGTCACTATAGTATTATATTGTGTTTAGATGACTTGTTGGGTGCAAGTGACACATGTTAAGATATGGTTTTTGAGCATAAGTGTTATTTTTACTAGCTTATCAGCATTATACACTTATATAATGATTTCACTCAGCAGACGTATGTATGACCACCTTTATCATTCACTTCTTTTTAGATATACTCTGATAAGTCGATAGAGAGGACTGATAGTGACTTGGAGGCGTGATGGTACGATGGAGATGCGTATTCTTTCATTAACTATCTACTATTTTTATTTATTCCTAAACATTATCTTATTTTCATTTACAGCATAGAGAGTGATATTGTAGTTTGAATGTATTTGTTTTCTATATTGCTATATTTGTTTGGGATTGTACTATTGATTACTACTATATTTTATTCCTTCTGCTGTGAGATTCAGAAAGTGTAGAAGATTGTAAATAGTTCTATATTATATTTTATGTTCTAACCAAAAATGATTTTCTATTTGTGAGGTATGCAGTGTTTGCGTCATCTTATGCATGAATCGGGGTGTCATAGATGGTGGGTTGTTACATTTGGTACCAGAATTTGGGTTACAGGATTTGGACTAAAATAGGGCGTATGAGAGAGAGCATATTTGTAATATATATATATATATATATATATATATATATATTGTTATGCCACACTCCATATATTTTGACTTATAGAGGTAGTTTTTGGCTTATCTTTTATAGAGGTAAACAACTACGAGTTAAATAAATGTTGATATTTGAATAGTTTGAAGTGGTAGATAAATCCATCACATTTGTTTTGATTTACTCTATAGAATATTTCTAAAAGAGGGTTCATATGCCAAGTAGTAGTGAAGTAAATTATGGGATTAGGGATGAATAAGAAGGAGAGCGGTATCCTTAAATATAGGATATAATGTGTTGTTTATATGGTGTAACGAGGGTACATAACCATTTTTTTATAGTTGGGCTTGTATAAGTTACGATTTTCTCCAATTGAAGTATTGAAATTAATTTAAATAGTTTCCCTAAAAAGTTAGAAATAATAATGTTTGAGATTTTTGGGCAAATTATAGAAGTTAAAGTTTGCTTAAAATTTTGAAATAATAACCCCTATTTTAAGTTTTAAACGTGAAAAAAAATTAAATGTTACACTTTCTTTACAATTTTATGAAAAAACTATAATTTATAAAGGTAAAGTTTAAATGGATTGTTTTATATGTCTTTTTTTCTAAGTCAACTTTGAACTATTTTGGAAAAAAATAATCTAAATTGAAGAAAATATATTATTTTAAAACTTGTGGAATTTTTCAATTGCAATATGTATGTATTTTTGAATGGAAATTAAAGGATTTTTAGTATAAACTCTTGAAAATATGCATTAATAAAAGGTTTAAAATTTTGGAAATTATTTCTGAATCTAATATGAATATAGTTAGTAGAAAAAAATGAATTTCAAAAATATATTTTTATGTGTGTGTATATATATATGATGTATTGGTTAAAGGATGTTGGAAATTGACTACTTATAAAATAAAACAAATTTATGAATATAATTATATATATATACTAGGTATTGTTTAACGATGATTGAGATTGGCTAATCATTGAATAAAATGATTTATATGTATTTATGATAAATCGCTATAAATTATATAACATGATGTCCAAAAAAATTAAACGAAATAATGTTTAAAATGAAGTCTGAACATTTTAGAAAAATAACTGAGGTTATTTAGAAATTAATGTTGAGTGCCTAAAATTGAATTGGTTAAACTATAAAGAACTTACTTTGGTTATTAAATATTTTTAAGGATTTTTGAAATGAAATTAGCTTTGGAAATTGAAATATTAATCATTTTATAAGGAGACTTAGGAATTAATATGAAGTGATTAAATCGAAATAAATAAAAGTTACGGTTTCTTATGGAATAATTTAATGTGAAATACCTAAAGTAATTTTTTTGAAAGTTTGTTAAAGTAGAATTTAAGGTATTTATTTAAGAAAAAAAATGTAATAATCAAAATTAACGTTGGTTAACGTTAACAATGAATTTCATGGTTTTCAAATCCTACTAGTTTTGTAAAGAATAAGTTTTGAGATCAGTGATTTTAATTAAAAACTTAATTAAAAAGTTATTGAGATTTTCAACTAGAAATTTGATTGAAGCTAGAGAATAATTACACTGAATGTAGAGTTTGAATTAATTAAGGTGAACTAGCTAGTCTAGTTAATATGCCAGTGTGCTTAGGACTAGCTAGAAATGAATGTTATGGATTTGGAACAGAGAGATTTGTACTGAAAATTTATGGGGATATTATTTATGAATTTTGAAATTTTTTGAAACACTAATGAAAAATATATTTTGAATTTGCAATTTACTATTTTTATAAAGTATGGTGGAATTTAAATAAGTAATAATATTAATTTTGGAAGATTATCTAAATTTTAAGCAAATAATAATATAATGGTTTAAGGAATTTATGAAAAATAATAATAATTATTATTTAAGTAATAAAAATAAGACGTATTCTGAGAAGAATAAAATAATACTAGTAAAAGGATATTTTCCTTGAATATTTTTGGAATAAATTATTACTATTCTTTATGTAAATAACACTAAAAAGGATTTTGCAGTTAATGTAAAATGTTGTTATTTTTGAATTATTTAATAATAAAATGGTAGTGAATTTTTATTTAAATAAATTATTTTGATGTAAAGTGATTATAATATTATTGTTGTTAACGAAATTTCATGAAAATTATTATTTTTGAATTAAATAAGGATATTTGAGTTATTTAAAGTAATGTGATGAAAATAAAGGATTTTTGAAGTATATTATCGATTTGAAAAAAAATATACATATGTTATTTTAAGATATTAGATGTTTGTTATTTAATCTAACGAGTGTATTTAATCTAACAAGTGATATGGATTGAGTTGCGTACTAATGAGGTTGTATGAATGTGTGTTATATTTAATCACTAACTCGATTAGTTGTTGTTTTGAAATTGTTTAAAACAGTTTTGGTTATTTAAATTTGAAAAGGATACTTCATAAGCTTGTACTAAAATCTCTGGTTAGACTTTATAAAATAATCTGAGAACTTTTAAATAATATTTTAAAAGCATGAAGCTTGAATTTTTTTCAAGTTTGTTTGGTAAATTCATATTCAAATTTGAAGAAAAAGAGTTTTAAATATTAAAATTCTTTGAAAAGGAATTTTATTGATTTTGAACTTAGAATTTTTATATGTATATTTTCTACGTTTTGAAATAAATATGGTTTTGATTGAATGAAGATTTTAAGTATAAGGAACAATTTAAATATAAAACTTGAATTTTATTCAAGTTATTTGGATTTGAAGAAAGAAGAGGTATTTATACTTAACTTCTTTGAAAAAGAATTCTATGGAATTTTATAACTGGAAAAATGATTTTGGACTATTTTTAAATTAATAGAATTTGAATTTGATTTTGTTATAATACTGTTGTGTCTACCAAAAATTAATAATAATCCACTTGTAATATCTATAAATTAAACTATAATGGAGTATGGGGTTCACCCATGAATCCAAAATGTTAGTCCACTTAAAGGTAAGATACCATCTGTTATTGTGTTGTTGTGCCTATTCACTTAATAAGGAATTTAGAGAGGTATGTTAAAGGATATGAAGAGGATTCTCTATTAGACGAGGATGAAGAAGTAAGAGGCAAAGTATGTTGCAATAGGTATTTGACTATAGAGATATGCCAGTAGTGCACTCTATTTAAAACTAAGATATACTTGGATATTATATGATTAGAGACCCTAGTGAAACGCTAAGGAATGTAGACTACCTAGAAAGGCATGCATAGGGAGTTCGCAGTGGGTAACTAGGTAGGTGAGGGACTCGCTATTTAGATATGTTACATGGGAAAGCTAGCGCCATAAATTGTTGGGTCTTTCCCGATTTTATAGAGAGTAGAGGAGGTAGCACGTTTGAGTAGCCTACTTGAAAAGTTGGTGAGTATTCACACGTTTTATGTTTATTCCATCCACGAACACAAGTTGACGATTTAGCGGTTATGCTAGAGACAAGTCAGCTTATGAGGTGAATGTGGAGATGAAGTCTAAAATACTCTGTAGGTGTATTCACATCTTAGGACTTGATATGATATAGAATAAATATAAGTAAATGAAGTTGGTCCAAGTATGGTAAGAATTCTTTTTGATAGGAGTGTGATGAAGCTCGAGGAGATGATCAGAGTTTCCCATCACGAGCTCTCTTCCAATAAGTTCCTCTTTTAGTTAGTTTTATGTTAGTTTGCTCGTTACGTCGGTGTTTGTTTGTATGGTTGCTTTAGCTAGCTAGTTAAAATAGGCATGGATGTATGGGTTAAGATTAGTTGTATACACATCCTTATGATGTGTTTTGGTTGCTATGGTTGCTTTGTTTGAGTTGTACCACTTTAGTTTATACAGTGTTCGCATGTATGTATATACAACCAACCTAGTACAGATACCCATTGTTAGGTGTTCTAATTTTTATTAGATAATTTTATATATGTTATTCCTTTATATACATGTTTACTGATTGTGTTTATGGATGTAGTTGTATACTTGCATTTTGATATGGATGTCGCATATGGATGTATGGATGCATATAGATATCACACACACACACACACACAGAGATATATATATATATATTTGCATATACTAGGATGATAACATACATATTGGTTGCACCGCATATGAATTCATATGGGAGGCCACTCATCTCATATCATATTATCATATTTTATGTATCAATGCTCTTGGTATGTTTGTGGCTGTATTGTATAATGTATGTTATATGGATGTAGCTATGTCTGTTGTGTATGATTGTACCTTCTAAAACAACTTGCATTTTCCACACCGAGGAATTTTGGGGATGGAATTCTTTTAAGAGGGGTATAATGTAACATCCCGTAATTTTACGAAATTAAATAATTAAATTAAAGGGGTAAAATCATAATTTTTTAACATAAAGGGAAAAATAGTAAATTTCTATGGGAAATGCAACTTGGCTTCATGACCTATTCCATTGCGTCCAGAATATCATTTGCAGTTAGAATATATATAATTTTCTTGGTTAAACGGGTTATAATTAGAAGAAGTCAAACCCTACTATATATTTTCGTAATATATTAAATTTGAGATTTTAGCCTAGATATTTTATTTTTCAGCCTATAATTAGATCTCTAACCCGATTTCTTTGTTCTAGTAACCTTGTCTCGACTTCTGAAACCCTAATCCCCAATTTAATTATAAATTCTCCAAATCAATTTCTAACCCACCAAATCAAACAAATTTATATATAATACCGATCAATGCGAAGAGAGCTACGCAATTAATTCAAAGCTATCGAGAGATTTGACATTTTTAAGGTGGGATTTTTCTTGACAGCGAAAAAGGAGGATGATTCACCTCAGATTAGAAAAGATGCATGATTAATTGATGGGGATTTATAACATTTGTGTATATTTTGGTAGGACGTAGCAATCTCTTATCTTCTTTAACCAAATTATAATGATGAAATTAATAATTGAAAACTATTTTTTTGTATACAACTAATTAGGATATAGTATGTCATGGCTAGATTGGTTAAAAATATATCGATTGTAATTAGCAAAAGTTAATCTCCATCTAATTAAAAATGTGTGAAATACAAAAGTGTTCCGAATAATTGAATGGTCTGGCCATCCGAAGTTAACTGGCATGTATTAGATAGTAAAATGGAATGGACAAAGAATTGCTTTCTATAGATGAAACATTAACAAAAATTTGTATTTTGGCTAATAATTTTTCCATAATAAAATTAGTTTAATAACAATTATGTTATTTAATAATTATCATGAGTTTATGTACAATAATTCCAATATTGACAAAAAAAATTGTCTTTCCAAAATAATTGAAATTGCGACCTCGTCAATACAATTTCTGGCTATGACACTGCCTACGGACCGTGGTTATTCTGTATATTGGACCAAATGGGTATCGTACGCAGAATATCTTAGCTGCATGTTCATTTGATTTACAATTTAGTTATTATATAACTGACTGGGAATGCATTACACCGTTAGAGAGACTGAACTACTACAACGTCTAAAAAATGAAATGTTAAGAGATGATATAATTGAAGCATGGACACATTGATGAATTTTATTTGTTTTTAAAATTGCTGTATTATTGTATTGTAGATTGAAATTGTTGGAGCAATACCACTATTTGGACATCAAATGTCGTTGTTAACTATTGATTTAACCTTGTTTTGTATTAATCAGAAATAATGATTTATATTTTAAATGTACTTTGGCAAGCTTGTTGGCTAATATGTTGTTGGACGGGCCTGATGGCCATGTACTCTTTATCATTTATTATATACGAGTGTTTTGGCAGATGCGATGCATGTGCATATAAACAGATATGTAGAAAATTACTCATGATTATGGAAAAATATTTATAATATTTATTAAAAGTAAATATTTATCTAAGAAAATAATTTTGTTATAGGATTATCTAACAAAATGGCTAAAATTAGATTATCTAACAAAATGGCTAAAATTAAAATTGCTAAAATTATTAGGTAAACAAAATAGTATACATGAATGTTTAGCAAAACCTACATTGTTCAAACTTCATGTTATTTTTGTTTTGATAAATATGTTAATTGTACTATTTTATATGATGAAACTTTATTTCGTTTTCTTTGGAAACGATGGGTAAGTTTTGCACTTATATGATAAATTATGCACATTGTCTCTTTGTCTTAATGTGGATAACTTTGTATTTTTATTATTTGTTAAGTAATGTTCAAAATAATTTGTATGTAAATGATCCGAATGAATGATCAAATTATTTTATTCTTACATATAAAATATATTTATATATTATTTATTATTGAATGTGTGAAATTAAAAGCGCATAATATGCATGTCCATATCATGTGATATTTAAACAATTACCAAAGATGTACCGTTTAGCAAAAATTTCATAATGTCCAGTCATAGTAAAAATTATAAAAATAAAATGACTGGTGTTGATTTATAGTATTTTATAGTGCAGCTTTTATTTTGACGTTTTGGCCAATAATAAACCCTTAATATTCAACGTTTTGGCCAATAGTCGGACGCCTATTTAATAGGCGTTTGAGTATTAACGTTAATTAAACGGAATTCCAATGTTCAGACGTTTATTTAATAAGCACCTAGGCCTCAGGTGCCTATTAATAAGCGCCTAGGCCAGAGGCATAATTGTTGGGCGCCTATTAAATAGGAGCCTAATGTTGGGCGCCTATTTAATAGGAGCACAGCAATTGGTTGTCTATTAAATAGGCGCTTGGGACCAATTCATGATCTTGAATTGGTCCCTGAATATTATATGTAATATTACGTGTAAATGCTTCCATTGTGTATATTAAATTTTGTTTTGCGTAATATTAAAGCTGAATTCTAGATTGTTGGAGTTGCTCTTAGCATACATTGAAAAATTGGTGTAGATCTCAAAATGTAATTGATTACATATAAAATTTTCATGAAGTATTGCAGTTACACATTGATTTCATAGTTAATTAGTTAGAGATTAACCATTTACAAACAAATTACGGTTCTCTTACAAGTAAAAATTGCATTATAATTGCTACATGTTTAAGTTGATCATTCTTAGTATATCATCATATGTGTGTGTATACACGCACACACTCTCTGCGTGAGCGCGGGATATTCTACATATATTATATATTTCAAATAAGTACTAACGGAATAGCTTTTGTATTTAAGTTTTCTTAGTATTATACTAGTTTGTAACCCATGCGTTGCACACAGTAATTTTGTTAAAAAAATATTATTTATATTTTAGTTATCCTAAAAATATTTTTATTATGCAATATATGATAAATTTACTATGATATAGTAATCATAAATTAGAACGACATGTGACGATCGAATATAAGATTGATAGTTCAATTCTCGCTAACTGCATATTTCGGTGAAAATTAACGTCCAAACTAAAAAATTATAAATTAAAATTGTTAATACTGTATATGTAAATAATTTATGTTATGTGACATATTTTTTCATATGTGTAATTAAATAAATAATTTTACTATTTTTATTCATATGATTGTTGTCTATATATTGAATGTCATATTTTCAAAGGACTTATAAATGGATTAATGAACATTAAATAATTAAATTTATTTAAATAAATTGAATTCGCGATCAACATAACTAATTAAAGATAAGGAGTTGAATGTAAAAATGTTGGAGAAAATTGGGAAGAGCTTTTTACATATTTGTAGTTGTGAAAAGCATCTTATGGTTAGCTTATCTACATGTGAACTTTTGTCCATTATTTAGTTTTCATTTTAATTTTATGCTTGTAGTTAACCATAGATTTCATGTTGCTGTAGGAGGATCATACTTACAACTTTGATAATTTCAAAATAATGTTATGTAGCATTTTGTTGAGTTGTGAGTTGGGTATGGTTTGATAACATATTGAACGTGAGAATGCTTATATAATTCAAATTTTCTCGTTGTAATGTATGCGTTCACATCGTAATGTTGTAAATTAGAAATTTATTTTTTAAAGGTTGGTTAAAAATGAAATTATGTTACGTAATGTATAATAAATTTTTTAAGATAAATGAATTAGAAATTAAAAGAGTTATTATTATTTATGTATGCATTTTATATTATATGATTTAAATATCTTTATATTTGAATAAAGAAATAATTTTATTAATTTTCTTTTATATATAAATATTTTACATACTGAAATTCTGGTATTTTTTGGATTTATTAGATGAAGTAATAAATATTAGTTAATCATATTTATATTTAAATATTTTAAATTTAAGATTACACAATTAGTTAAACACATGAATTTGAATGTAAAATATTAAGAGATAATTGAGACGGGTTTCTAAATAATTGTAGAAAATATATAATTTAGGTATTTGAAGTTAACAGAATTTTACAGTGCAATGTATGATAAATTCATTCAGTAAATAAATTATAAATGGTGTTGTCGTTAATGCATATAATTTATGTTATGTTATTTCTATATATTTGCATCCAAATGATTTTTTTTTACCAATTTGTCGATGCGCCTTTAATATGCATATTGAAACTTTAATCTTTTAGAGTTTATTAATAAATATTAGTGGACTAAGTTTATCAATTAGTTTAAAGTTTGGATTGTGTAATTAATTTAAATGTCTGGACTTTAATATAAAATTTTAGGAAAGAATAGTCAAAGATTTGTAAATAATTGTAGATCATTTCAAAAAGTATATATTTGAATGTAAAACATTGCGAGAAATTTAGTAGAATAATTGTAAAGTGGTAAATTATAAGATTTTGAAAATAAAATATCTATACTTGAAGAGAATTAAAAAGGATAGAGATAACTCCTAGAATTAATGAGAGAGCTTAAAATTCGTTGGCTTTACTATTATTTAATAGATATGTAAAAGTATGTGATGATACTCTCTGTTTCCAATGTTGTAGTTAATATAAAGGATTGCAATGAATCAATCAAATAAACCAGATGGCATTATGGAAATAGGCAGTTTAGTATTTATGTGGGTTCTCAGTTGCATACACAACTTTGGACCTTAAGCATTTGATCATTTTGCATGATCAAAACAAGCTCTCGTAGAAATAACAATCTCTTTGATTTTTGTTTACAAAATCAAATTACAAAAACAAAACTTATGCAACGATAACCAAATTCATTAGATAATTACAATATATATATACACTTATACTACATAAAAAGAGAGACAAAAAAAGAGAGACAAAAAAATGGAGAAAAATTCCTAAGAAAAGGATTGTCCAAAATGACATTGAAGATCAATCTAACATGAGTTATAAATGTGACTTATCGATCAATTTTCCCTAAAACATAAAACAAAAAACGACTTGAGATTGTTGTTATAAAAATTAATTTTTATGTTAGTTCATTAACATCTACATGTTTTAAATTAGCAAAGATTTATCTTTAGCAAAAGAAGATTACAAACATGTGGTCTTGTTGATCATATAAGCATATCAGCAAGTTACAATTTTCAAGGGGACTCCTAATAGAAAATTAGCAAGCATTGCATGTTCCTTGCTCTTCCAAGTGTGTGCTTGATCAATAAATAGAATGAGATTTTGTTCAGAAACATTACTGTTTAGACCTTACTTTGTCACTGCATTCAAATGAATTAGTGGGTGAATCAAAATATTCACATTTGAAAAACAATCATGTTATAGATCAGGATAATTAATGGCTGCATTGAAAAATAAGAAATAAATCTGGCACAAACATAACCTAAGAGCGCGCAGTGTTCAAGTTAGCTATAGAAATAAAGTTAGAAGTAGTGGTCATCATCTTGACAATTTCAACTGCTAAATTTATTGAAGTATACTTTCTATTTTACTATTTTAATCAATAATACCTACAAACCTAACATTACCATTAATTCATATGAAATACTAGCGGGAATTTGAGAGAGTGAAGCTTCTACAAATGTCTTATTGGTATAAGAACACTTTATTGACAAAAAAGGTTTCTAGGATCCGTTAGAAATTAAAGATACCAATGCTAAGATATAATGTCAAAACATCAACTAAAAATGCAAAATTAAAGCCATTTGAATTTTAATATCATATAAGTTTGAATTAAACTACAAACAGAAACCGCTAAAGTAAGAAATAAAAAAATGGTTTGCGTACCTAATAAAGTTGGAAGTCAACATCCATATCTTCCACAATTTTTTAAATGTTTCATTAAGCTTCAAAATGAGAAGTAGGGTAGAAAGATAGAGTTATAGATCTTCACATTTTTTTTAGATAAAGAAAATTAATTGAAGGTAGCCATGGCTTCAACCTCTTTTTGTGTGATTGTTTTAACCTACTTCATCAGTGTTGAAACAATAGAAGAACTAATTTAGTAATTTTGTTACTTAAGGTTTGCGCTTTGTACTTCATACAGATTCTAAGATTATTATTCCTTTTTGAAAAACAACAAAATTTCACAACCTAATCAAAATAATTATATTAAACATATCAGTAAGTCTCTATTCTACAAATCGAAATCAATTAGACTTTCTTCTTCATTTTTATGTTGATTCAAGCATAAATTTCTACGACTATGCTCTTGAATTTGCACGGTGAAACACACCAAAACCACTAACCATCTCTCATAGTATAAATAACAAATAACATGGCTAAGAAAATTCAACATCAAATTTAGAATAAGATGAAGGTTACGTCTTTACCGACCGTAGAAAACCTTTCACTAACCTTGTTCACATATCCAACTTTATTTTGTGAACATTGCACCTGATTACCTTAACTTGACACTGGCTATACCACCATTACTTTCACTATTTCATGTTCATCATTCGTACAACGGTTAGCAATCAAAAAAGTAAAGCAGAAAAAATTAATAAAAAACATTACCTTCTGAGCAATGTTCTATGAAAAGACCATGGCATAGAAAGTCGATTTCCTTATTCAATCGGAAAAGGAGAGAAAGACCCAAGACAAATCCTCTTCTAATCAAAACAACTTCTCTTAAGCTACCTTTCCCAAAATAGATGTTGAATTCGACTCCATTCCCCAAAAAAGTATTGATATCAGTTTATGAAAATTATTAGGTGATTTTAGTTTAAACTTTTTTCTCATTTGATTTCTATGGTTTGTGAGGAAGACGAATGTGATGTTGTGCCAAAATGGGTCTCGGAAACTGGTTTGGAAATGTTGTGGACATGAGAAAGACAATACCCTTAATTTTTTTGTTGCTTTGTATGATAGTAAGAAGGAGATTTTTGGCAATCCAACAAGTTTTATCTTTCAAGTATTTGCTTTATATATACATGAAAAGTCTATTTGAACACAATTTGAAGACACAATTGATGACACAATGTTCGAAGATGACTAATAAATAATCCTTTCAAATGCCCGTTCTTATATGGACCTATCAATGGTCGGGGACTATTCAGGAGCTCAAAACCCGGATCTAAGCCCAGTTTCAATAATCATAACCCGAGCTTAGACCGAGTGTGTTCCCCGAGCTTGGTCCGTTGGATTTTCAGACCTCCTGGGTGTATCGGATCAAAATATCGAAGATAAAACCATTCTTTTAACTCAATTTTTTTTTTAAATGTTGCATGAATAGAATATACAAATATGTTGGATAGTAATGAAATAGAGTTTACAAACTGAAGTACCCAAAAAAATTTGCACGCCAAGAAATAAGATAATACACAAATTATACACATATTCATATTTTTTTTTCACAGAATAGACAATTAATAGTCGAGTTAGGTCCAAACCAGAGTAACGATGAACTGATAACGATCCTAATACAATAATGACATCAGGTTGGAAAGAGAGTAAAAATAAAGAAAGAGCCCGTGAATTTCGTGAATTTCCGCTCTTCCTTGTTTTAGTTTTTCGGGCTACGGGTTGGTTGGATCCAGGTAACATAGCTAAATCCGTATCGTGTCAGTGTTCACGCCGGTTTCAAACCAACATCCGTACTTGGCAGGCCTATGCATAGCGCTAAATCCCCACTCAATGCCTATACATAATTGGCTTCTTCTGGTCAGACCTTTGTATCCCCTATAATCTTTCCTATAATCTTTTCAAAAACATCTAAAATTTCTCCGTAAATTCAAGTTGACGCATCCATGGCCAAATTCAACCGTACCACTGGTATCTACAGCTCACCACGCCCTCCTCTCTCTCCCCCTTCAGAACCCAACCTGTCCATGCTCTCATTCCTGTTCCGTCGCCTCCACTTATTCTCAGACCGTCCATCCCTCGTCGACGCATCCTCCGGCGACGTCCTCACCTTCCGCCAGCTCCATGCGTCTATTTACTCCTTCGCCGCCGGACTCTCCGATATCGGCGTCAACAAGGGAGATGTCATCCTTATCCTGGCGCCGAACTCCACCCTTTATCCAGTTGCCTTTCTCTCCGTCATCGCGTTAGGCGCCGTCGCCACTACCGTCAATCCACTCTATACCAAAGGTGAAATTTCGAAGCAGGTAAAAGATTCCGGTGCAAAAATGGTTATAACTGTTGATGACCTTTTCGATAAAGTCAGTACCTTTGGATTACCCATAATATGTTTGAGCAAGAAGAATGAAAAAAGTTTGAATTTTGCTATTGCACATGTTAGTTTTTTCGAGGATTTAGTTAAGACAGACTCGAACAAGTTCAATGCACCTGAGGTTAATCAGGATGATACAGCAGCATTGCTGTACTCATCTGGAACAACAGGAGCAAGCAAAGGAGTGATACTAACACATAGGAATTTCATTACCACCGCGTTAATGGCAGGAATGGATCAGGATTTGAGAGGTGAAGGTCCAAACACATTTTTATGTTTTCTGCCCATGTTTCATATATTTGGGATGGCAGGCATTACATATGCGCAGTTGGTTAGGGGCAATTGTATTGTGGTGATGAGTAGGTTTGAGATGGAGATGACATTGAAATCGATCGAGAGGTTTAGAGTTAGTTATTTGTTTGTTGTTCCTCCGGTTATCATTTCTTTGGCAAAGAGTGGCAAAGTGAAGGATTATGATGTTAGTTCATTGAGGTGGCTTGGGTCTGGGGCTGCGCCTTTGGGGAAGGATGTGATGCAGGAGGTTTCTAGAGTGTTTCCCCTTGCCCAGATTGTTCAGGTAAAATTTCAGATTCTAGATTCAAAATTTCAGAATGTTTTGTGAATTTCATGCCAAGCAAAAATGTCTGGATAGAGAATTGATATTGTAATGGGATTTAACGGTAAAAGCTGACATAAGTCATAAGCAAGTACACCTTATTTGCTACTTTTAAATCAAAGGATTAATTCTTTGCCAACTACTTCAAATTGCAGAACCAGTAATAAGTTACTTACAGCACGTCCAGCAAGACCAATTTGCTCTTCGATTCCTCACGCTCTGAGCAGCGTGGATTTTGAGCGTAGAGAAGAAGAAAAATTGAAAGTCCCTCATATTTTATTCTTTGAACGTGAGTGTAAAAACCGTTTATGCCTAAACGATTTTCAGAAACCGTTTAAGAAAATGGGTATTTTGAAACCTGTTTAAACACTTAAACTGTTTAGGAAAATAGGGTTATTGGAATCAGTATAGCTCTATAAACGGTTTTATAAACACCGCCTCCCACTCTCCGCTGGAAGAGTGGGAGAAGTTGACGTTTTTATTCTTCCCCCTCATCTGAAAAGTCGCCACCTTCCTAGAAACTCTTAATTCGTGGCCAGTGTTTGGGAATTTTAGTTCTTAATCATATAAATTGCATTAAACCTTTTTTGTTTTGAAAAATGTAATATTTACGTTTGTACAAAAAATACAGATTTTTGTTCAAAATCAGTTGCATGATTCCAGAGAAACTTTGACTATTTTACTAGCATGTCATGCCATTACAACAAATTTCCAAACTAAAGCTCTAAGCTTATATGATGCAAAATATTTACAGAAACAGGGAGAAAAAAAAATCCTCAATCACATTTTTGAATGAAAGACACCATTTGATAAAACATATACTATATAAACTATGAAAACAAATGGTTAACTTAGCATTATATAAGTGTAATGATATATTAATTCGATATTATTTTAACTGTGAAATTGAATGTTATTTTAGTTTATCTAGTGTAATCTATCTGATGCTAATTTAATTTAACATTCCGTTTATATGATTATAGTTTAATATAACATTCTGTTTTATCCGATGTCAGTTTATTATAGTATTCGATGTTCTTGAGATTAAATTTTAAAACTTGTGTCATCTACACTAAAATCGGTCGTAGGTTTTTTCAAAACTAATTCCCTCAAATATTTAGGTAGTATTTGGTTTAAAAACGAATTTTGTGTTTTCGGTTTTCAATATGTATCTCAAATATGAGAAGAATGGAGGAATGACGGAATGGATGATAGAAAGACGTATGAGAGGACGAAGGGGATAAAGGGACAACAGAATAATGAATTGTTTCACATGCTTGTGTTATTTTTCAAAATGCGGAAAATAAAAAAAGGTTGTTTTCTATTTTATATGTTGACTTCGTTTTCTAAATTGTTCGTTTTTGTATGGACGAAAACTCAAAACTAAAAATAACAAACCAAACGCTACCTTAAAATCTTGGGAATGAGGCAAAGCTTTACAACTCTAAATTATAACTTTTGTTTGGTTAACCAATAATATTATTGAAATCTGCATTTTAAGAGGACCATCTCAAATCCATGTCTTATGCCCCCACAACATCTTGGTAATTCATTTGTAACTCAATTAATTAGCATTGTTAATTATGAGAGGTGTGGATTTGTTTGGACCCACAGGAAGACGTGGTAGAATTCACACTCCATTGTTATGTGAGGAAATTTTAACATCACTCTTCTTGTGGGGATTTAGATCATCTATCTCTGAACCGAGAGATCCATACGCACAATTAGATCTAAACCATTAAAAATTAATTAAATGAAAGTACTATTATTAAATAAAAAACAACGAATAACTTGGATGGCAACGCCAATGATTGTAATAGTATACTTTTTATTTTATGTTGTTGTTGTTGATGATGAATGACATTATTTTCAAAGTATACCAATTAATTAAAGTGATTTTGGATCGTGAATTTGTTATATTAGATTAATTCGAGTGGGCTCATCTCTCAAGTTGATATATATTTGATTATCTGATGCATTTAGTCCTAGTATCTAAAGATGACTAGTTTATACAGAACGCAATATAAAGCTATTGATAATAAAAAATGTCATTCATCGTCTATATTCTCACAATATAATAACAGATGCTGCTTTTAGTCACTATCATATTTTTGTACATTCCACTTGTACTTTGAAAGAGTCTAAGGACTACAGTCATTTTACTTGTTATGATCGAAATATTATTCCTTTACACCTTCAAAATTTTAAACACATATAACTAAATTTTAAACACATATAACAAACAGGAAATTCATAGTAGTATTGTGCTTACCGTCCATTTCTTTCTTGGAGTAAGTTATATCAAACAACATATATTATATATATAATTATAATATTACTTTAATTACTATAATCATTGACGTATACTTTAAATTTCACACACACACTAATATTATTCCTTATGTATACTTAAAATTTCACACACACGCACACTAATATTATTCCTTACATATACTTAAAATTTCACACACACCCACACTATAATTGAAATATTATCCCTTACATATACTTAATATTTCACACACACATTATAATCAAAATATTTTCCCTTATCTATACTTAGAATTTCACACACACTATAATCAAATTATTATCCCTTAAGTTTATAATCAAAATATTATCCCTTACCTATACTTAGAATTTCACACACACTATAATCGAATTATTATCCCTTACATATACTTAGGAATTTAACACATATGCGCTTGCACGCATGCACAGACACACACACAAACACATAGAGAGCTAATGCAAAATTTCGGGTTGACACTTTGTTGTATCATCGGTGGTAATCATGAATTTTTTTTAAACCTTCTCTCACCAAAAATCCTAGATTTTTTTCATTTTCAATCGCTTTATAATTGTTTTTCTTGGGCTACCTGACCAGGGGTATGGTTTGACTGAATCATGTGGAGTTGCATCACTTGAGTTCCCTAAAGGCAAGGACCACAAATTTGGATCAACTGGTCATCTTATGTCAGGGAACGAGGCTAAAGTGGTTAGTGTAGAAACACATATTTCTCTTCCACCAAATCAACTAGGTGAACTATTTCTTAGGGGGCCAAACATAATGCAAGGTATGTTTCTAATTTTGCTTTG
Source organism: Allium fistulosum (assembly GCA_030737815.1). NCBI lineage: Eukaryota > Viridiplantae > Streptophyta > Magnoliopsida > Asparagales > Amaryllidaceae > Allium > Allium fistulosum. The sequence goes on along the minus strand of CM060902.1, from coordinate 964,476,212 downwards.
TGTAGTGCTAGCAAGCATGCTATTTTTATTCAGGTAAAGCATGCTATTTTTATTTATTTACCTTACATGAGAAATGTTCATCCAGGGTATTTTAATAATCTGGAAGCCACTAAACTGACTTTGGATAATGAGGGGTGGTTGCACACAGGCGATCTTGGCTATTTTGATGATGATGGTCAACTTTTTGTAGTGGATCGCATTAAAGAGTTGATCAAGTACAAAGGATTTCAAGTAAGCTCATGTCGATGATGATGGTCTTTGAGATTTTGTTTTTGATTTGCCTTTGGTACCCAAAACTGCCAAAAACAACATTGCACTATGAATTAATGACTGTTTATGGGTTGCGTCATCGTTAGAACACACTGTGAGAGATCTTTATTGAAGATTAAATTTGTTTCTGTTAACTTCCACATGAAACTATATGGAGCTAAGTACCGATCCATATCATAAATCTAACTTTAACATTCTACTTTCAGTATTTCATTAATTTCCTTAACCATTTTTGTGCAAGTAGATGATAAAATGTCATTGTTTTATTGACAATTATTATACATGACGATGCAACTAAATTTGTTGTGTAGGTTGCACCTGCTGAACTTGAAGGGCTTCTTATTGCTCACTCTGATATATCAGATGCGGCTGTCATTCCGTAAGTAATTATTAAATTTCGTCTGACTTTAAAATATAAATTTATAGTCTGGCTGTGTAGGCAGTTTGTACTATTTTTATTTAATCCAGGAAGGCAGGAAGTAGAAAACTACCCATGGAATCGAAGTAATAACGTAGTACACGAGAGGATTCATTTTCATATAAATAATCATTTTGACAAAAAGTCACATACACATTAATACAGACTTAAGAAATGAGTTATTGTTTTCCTTTGAAAATTTTGGTATCTACTATATATTTGTACTTTTAAGAAGTTTTTCATTGCTTATTATATGAAAACGATATGATTCTGCAATATCTAGTATTTTTGTAATATACTTATACATAAACTAGCTTTCTTATTATTATTTTAGAAAATACCAAGATAAATATGTTTTCGAAATGTGAAAGAATAATAACAAAAATATGATCAATTAATGGTTATTTTACCAGTGTCAGGTAGTAATTTATCGATTCAAATATCAAACACTGAATTGTCGATAAAATTTGTTTAGTTGTTGATTTATTACCTGCAACATCTTCCCCAATATCTAAATACTTAAGGCATAATTGTAGGACAACATGTAATCACTCTTTAATCAAATAAAGCTTTATTGTTCTGCACAGATGCTAGTTAGCTAAACTGTCTTATTCCTTTGCACAAGTTTGCCTCGTTTTATGATAAAGGCCAACATATATGCTGCTAATGTTATACGTTCAAAATAAACCATAGGTTTCCTGACACTGATGCTGGCGAGGTTCCAATTGCATATGTCGTTCGATCTGCTAACAGTTCGTTAACAGAAGTGGATGTTCAGAAGTTCATAGAAAGTCAGGTACCAATATAATACTAAAATTATTCTAGCTTTTCCGGTGTTAAATTGTTTGCCATGATCCGAGATATTGAAAGGAATATATATATACACACACACACACACACACACACATACATACATACATACATATATATATATATATATATATATATATATATATATATATATGTATGTATCTATATGTATATATATAGACACACACACACTTGCTGCATATCTGTAGTCCAAACACTATGCTAACAGGATAATCAGTACTTTAGAACTCTACATTATCTTTTACAGGTTGCTCCATTCAAGAGATTGAGGAGAGTAACTTTTGTTGAAAGCATCCCCAGGTCTACTGCTGGTAAAATTCTAAGGAGGGAGCTCATCCAAAAAATAAGATCAAAACTGTAGACATTAATTTCCTTTGATGATAAAATTGCTGTTACAGCTACACATTAAATGAACAGATCACCCATTAATTTGGGTTGTGTACAATATATACACAAAATTATATGAGCTATATGAAAAATAATAAAAGAAAAAACACTGCAAGTTTTAGTGAACTGGATGGAAAAAAAACACTTCTAGACAGTGGCGTAGGCAGGATGTAACTTTGGCGTGGGCACAAAGTAAAATGGGTTTCGACTGCGGCAACCTCCGTTGTGATTTTTTTAATGGCATTGATTTTTAATAAAATTTACACAAGAAACTTGTATGACTAAATTAAGATAAATAATACCTTGAGCATTCAATAGACTTTGAGTTTCATTGCATAAATGATCAGTAATTGATTTTTCAAAATACGCTCATCATAAAAAACCCGAAAGAAAACAAAAATAATTACGCATTTTACAAATTTCCGAGTTTTGAATTCCACAAGAAATAACTCAATTGAAGTTTTCGAAAGGAAAAGGGTGCCGCACTAGATTGTCTGATAAAGAGTATGTGAGATTGTCTGATGGAGAAGGAAAAGAACGCGGACGTCTCGAAAGACCGGAAAACCAAAAAAGACAAGACTCGTTCTTTTATTTTCTTTAGACAAAAAATCTACTGTGCTCTTTTTACTTCTTCAGTTTTTCTGCATTTTTTTTTCAAGACTGGGGTAGGCACGTGCCTACCCCATTTACAAGGGGGCTCCGCCCCTGCTTCTAGATGTACTATTTTTACCATGGCAATATATAGATCTTTCTTTTGTGTCACCATTTGTGTCATCGATTTGTGTTTGAATAGCCGGCTCCATATTTCTACTGGGATATCCAATATTTGAATGCTAACATGCCATTTACCTTTAACCCGAGTTAAAAATAACAAAAGAAAATTGGATATCCCAGTAGAAGGAAAAACCAAATGCATTTGAAATCGTTCACTTTTACCTGGAGATATGTCCATTTTATTTGTTAGATTTTCCCAAAAGTTTGGTTTTATGGGATGAGACCACTTATCACTAAATGCTTGTTAACTCATGTAGCCGCTGAATTTTGTCCATTCATTTACTTTTTCAACCGTTGCCTGCTTTAGTAAATTAATTAATGGGTGGTTGAGATGGTGGAGAGATTGTGGTACATGAGAATTGGAGATGGACATTTCATATCACGTTTTATTGAGATGCATTTATTTAACTCAAGCTATTTTTAGTCCCCTCTGTTCATTCTAAATTGACTTTTTTGGTTATCAATACAGACAGACATGCGTGTAAAGAAAAAGTGATATATTTCATTCTAGGCATTTTGGCTCAAGTCCAAAATTATTTAATCCCTCGTAACCAAACATTTAAAATTGAATTCATAATACCGCCATAGTCGATTTGGTCATCTCTTGGGTAAACTTAACCTTTTATGAATTCAAACATAAAGATGTCTTTCATTTGAATCATTCAATCATAATTTTGTTTCACCATCAATCATAAATTTTGTACTATTTTTAGTGAGATTCATATGTTGTATGTTTTGATGGAACTTTGTGTTTTTGCAAATATTTGCAGAAACGTTAATGGTGCGAAACACATTTGCATCATTTTACATGCAAGATCAAATATTTTTATTTTTCTAAATTATATTTTAGAGTAGAAATTGCAAACATACGCAATTTATTACGATTTATCTGTAGTTCGAAGTAGGAATTGCAAATATTTTCGATTTGAAGCAGGAAATGCAAGTATTTACGAATGAGTCGCACATATTTACAATTAGTCCGTAGAACAAAAATTTTTTACGAAACATACAGCATATGATTTTTTTTTAAAATTAAACTTTCTTGTTTATTGTAGATGATAATTTGATTCTTCTTAGTCGGCTTTGGAATCCCCTCTCCATAGTGATTTGTCTCCTTCAACGGACCTAATTGACGTTTACACCAAGTAGAGTTTGCCCAGACTTTCCATTTATCTTGGCCAAAGGATCCCAACCCCGTCTAGCTAGTTCTACTCTCTCGGTCTTACAAGTAGATGTCAGTCCAGAGGAAATTGCATATGTCATTGCACTTATGTTCGATTTGATAATCCAACACACAAACGGCATTATCAAAAAGTAATTTCTCCTCCTTGAGAGCTCGTGCCTCCATCTCCATCTGTGTCCCCGACAAGGAGCAATAGTCATCAACAAATTCAAATTTCTAGGTTGGGTGATTCTTCCAAAAGAATCCACAAATTATTCTCCATTTTATCGATAAGATGGCAACTCTCAGCATCATGAGGAAAGTGGTTTAAGTTATCAATCTTTCAATGGGCATTTTAACAAATGGCTTTCTAAAGATAAGAATGACGATAGAGCTCTAAGAGATGGAGGATGAAGATTTCAAATTATGCACAGAATGAAAACTAGGAGAATATAACGCTTTGGTCCTATCCAAACCAAAATGGGATAGAAAGATGATTTATTGTCCTTTGACGGAAGGTTATTCTATGACCCTACCAGACATGTTCCACATCGTCATAAGGGATAAAAAATGATGCATCTATCTTTCCTTTTTGTTTTTTTCTATGTTTTCTCTTCGCAGTTGTGGGTGCTTTTGGACCCATAGGGTTTAGTGGTCGGTTATTTGGAGAGTAGTATATGTCTACTAGGTTCACCATTGAGAATAAGGTAGTCGATTGGTCTCTAAGGAAGTGATTGCATCTTTTTATGGGTTTGTTCCTATCTATGGTGATACCTTTTGAGATTTGTTATACAGACAATTTGTGTATTTGTTTTTTATTCGTGTTATACTACTAGTATATGACACACACTCTCTCTTATACACACACAATAATGTAATAAAGTATCCCTAAAAAGATACTTAACCTTCACTTCAGGAAAAAAGCATCAATTTTATGATTTTTATGATGAAATCGAAATTTATTTCGACCTTTCTAATAAATAAAATTTAAGATTTTGTTTGTAAAAAATAAAGGTCATGTTTATAACATGATTTGCTAAACGGATAGAGATTTAACTTGTAAGTTATGGATAGGAGGCACTCGAACTCTATTTTGAATTTTTTTTTAAGAACTTATCGTTTTATACAATATAGTACTAGACATATGTGCACACATAATAAGTGAGTTAAGTCTTATTACTCTATTGTTGGTTGGCATTGACAACAAACAACACCATCATGATAGAAAATATATTGATTTTCATTACAATAGCTAGAAAACATAGAAATGATAATATATGTGTCGTTTAACGAAATAGAAAGAATGTTACAATAATACACGAGTAATTTCAACCCTAATTCAAGTTCGTTTCTAGGAGTTTTAGTTTTGGTTTGCCCAATTTCTTGTTTCTTAAGTTTGCATTCAACAAATTCTTCAAATGAAGTCATATTATTTAGGGACTTGCAAATAGGATTAGTAATTATTCTTTGAACTAATCGACATTCAATACGTTATAGGTCATGTAAAATGTGGTATATATTGCTTTGATCTTTTGTTTTGTAAGGCTGTAAATCCAACAGTTTTCTTTGAATTCAATAGGATATTCTCTCCGCCAAAACCAGTTCTTATGCAATAATATTTTTGTGTGCTGAACATCTGGTATCAAATCCTTATCACAAAGGCTTGATTATGAGTGTAGGAGAGAAAAATAGTGAAAGTAAGATGGAAACAATGGTGAGTGTGCATAGAAACCACAATTTCTTTTCAAGAGGAATGACAGAGAATAGTATCGATCAATATGTGCTCTGCTATCTCCAAATTCAATTGTCACTGCGATCAATGGGTGAAGTTGATGGGGAATTTTCTTCTCTCAAAAGAATATTAGGAATTATAGAAGGTGGGATCTTTGTAGTGCCAAGTGGTGTAGTGCCTATAGAAGCACAACTCAAATCGATTTAGGGCCAAAAGTTGAAGGATTTAAAGAAAAGAATTGCCTTTATCAAGATGTTGATCGAGATATCTTGGAAATAATCCTCAACACTCACACGGCCAAACAAATTTGTTATCCAATGAAGCAAAAATTCCTAGGTTCAAAAGGACTGATTGGACAAAGCTATATGCCTTACGTAGAGATTTCAAAGTGCTTAGAATAAAGGAGATGGAGACAATTAATGCTTTCTTTGTTCGTACTTTAACCAAAAGAAAACAAAACAAAGGCTAGTAGTGAAAGTATGCTTGAAAATGTCATCATTGAGAAGATTATGAGATCCACGATGTTGAAGTTTGATTTTTTCATTGTGATTGTTTTTAGGAACTTTACAACCTAGAAACAATGACAACCGATGAATTGCAGAGTAGTCTCCTTTTCCATGAAAAATGAACGAGGGTCATTTAGAAGAGGAGTAGGTAATGTAGGCCCTCATGATAATAGAATATGTTGAATTAAAGGTAGAGATATTTTCAAAGGAGACCGAAGTTGAAGGAAGGGAAGACAATCCTTCAACAAAGCTATTATTAAATGTTTTAAGTGTCACAAGATAGGACACTATCAATATAAAAATCCCAAATGAGTTGAATTTGCAAACCGTGCAGAAATGAACGAAAAAGAGGAGCTTTTGCTAAAGATACATGTAGATCTCAAACGATCCGAAAGGGAAGAGTATGGTTTTTAGACTCAACTTGTAGCAACCATACGGGTGGAAAGTAGAAGTAGTTTTCGGAGCTAGATGAAAGCCTTAGGAAAACCCTGAAGCTTGGAAACAACACTAGATTGGATGTGTTGGAAAAAGGCAGTGTGCTCTTGAATAAATGGATTTTTCAAGTAATTTCAAATGTTATTACATTCCCGAGCTTGAAAATAATTTATTAAGGATCACAAAAAAAATGACAAATACCCAAATCAAACGAAAATGAGAATAATCAATCAAAAATGAAATGAAAAAGAGGAAAGACAAGATTTTTAAAGTAGTTTGGCCTCGATTCTATTGCCTACGTCCAATGTTAACTTTATTTCGATTATATCTTACAATTTCCACCAAGTACACAAGTATCTCCGAGAAATAGTAAGGAAAGAGAAATAACAAAACTTAGTTGTTAAAAATAAAAAAGTCCTCTTTTCGTTGTTGAATCATCTATTTTTATAGTCGAATCCTTCCTCCAAAGTCGCTAACTTGCGTAGGAATATGTAAGAAGTCAGATCCGAACATTCAAACACGAAGAACGTAGAGAAATCGTCAATCAAAACCTCTCGGTATTGACATATTTTTTTCCATCTTGTTTCTTTCATTCTTCTTTGTATTTTTCTCAAGTTTTCAAGCTTTAGGCCTCGATTGACAAAATTGTCCCTCCAAATCATGTCGATACCGACATGATTTTCCATATTCGATTCTTTGTCTTTTTCTTTAAAGTACAAGATAGCTTAATCCATAGTTCAAAGTATGTCCCCTATCTTCAAACAACGCGATACCGACATGATCAATCATGCCGATACCAACATGATTTGTCTTGTGCAAATCTTAGCCAAACTTCTTGTGCTCCATTTGTCCATCATTCCTGACACCCTTTAGTTTCTTGACCTATTTCATTATCATTTTGGAGTCTAGATCCATCGAGAGTTGCTCGGTTCAAATGCTGAATAAAACTTTCCCCTCAAAGCATGCTTTCGTAATAACAAAGCATGCTTTGGACTGAGACAAGCGATCAAATGCTATTTGCAAAGAAGTCCCTTTCGATTAACTATTGTCTTGAAGCGTCCCATCTATTCTAAGATCATCAGTTCATCACTTTCCATAGTTTTCGAACCACTTCTTTCCGCTGAAAAGAGAAGCCTACAATTTTATAGAAGCTACGTCTCAACCAGGTAGATTACTTTTCCTTCTTCCTTTTTTTACATGAGGTTCTAAAACTCTCGGTATTGACTCGATCAAGTCGGTACAAACATGATTTCCCGGTCGATATAAATGAAGTACTTTGTAATTTTTCTAGGTTTCATCTCCATTTTCCTTCATTCCTCGTTCATTACCACTATGAATTCCAAACCACAGCCACCTCAACCATCTTGACTCTGCCGTGATGCCTCAAGTGCCATGGTCATCACTTGAATTATCATAACTAGTCGTCACCAATTGTTCTAGCCAAAGCTCCACCCAATCATGAGTAACTCCACCATTTCAGATCTCGACTTTAAGTGAGTTTTGACCTTGATCTTGGCATCGCCGCAGACTTCACCTTATTTTTGAAGCCGACTTTGAGTGTCGTCATTGTCGCTATGCCGCCATTGGCACCTTACGTTCACACCCCACCGACTACCTCCCCTCTGTCGTTATTCCTTCCTCCTTGCAAGCCCATGGTCAACTTTGGGTTTCATGGAAAGAAAACCCCAGGTCGGCTTTGGGCTTGGCAAAGTAATTCCCAAGCCATGCTTGGAGATGGTAAAGGGGAATAAATTGAACTTTGGGTTGTTCTTGAACATGAATTGGGGTCTTAATTTTGATGAGGTGAATTTAAGAAATTATTACATTTAATGCACTCCAACACTCATCGAAATCAAGTGCCGACACTTTGACTTAAACAACACAGTCCTGTGATCCTGCAAAGATAAGCTATGTGCTAACGGTTCCATCATCAAGCACTCTACAACGATGGGTAAAATCTAACACACTGTACCATAACGTGACGGTACTCGTTTGCCAGCATGAGCGGGCTATCTACACAAAGCGTTAATGTATATCGTGTCATGGACACATGACACATACTGCATAAATTGATACATTGCACTGCCTCAATCAATGTACATAATCCGATTGGTCAATATACATTGACATCCGTTGGACTCTATACATCGATTACATGAGTTTTGATCAAAGTACATGGTTGAAATAAATAACATTGACCACATTCGTTATCAAGTTTTAGTATAGAATGGCCGACCTTAGACGATCTTCTCGCTTTCATTCCAACGCTGACCCATCCACACCTCCGGAAGCAGGGTGTAACGACCCGATATTTTCAACCATTCGCATCCATTATAAGTGTATAGGTAGACACTCATGCCGGAGTTGAATTGCTCAAAATACCGCGTTGTAATTAAAATTTGGCAAATCTCAGAATATACAGTAAATAAATATAATCACAGATCACAGACACAGAGTAAAATAATGCAGCGGAAGTAAAAGAAATAGTAGTTCATGAAGCTACTATATAAATATATCAGAGTACATAAGATACAATAGAAGAAATAGAGTACAACGGAAGTATAAATAAGATAACCAAGTACAAGCTGAACAGAGCAACATAACTGAAGTCGATAGAACAAGACTAGCAGATAATCTCCAGCGATTCAAATCTCCAGAAGGTGGAAATCCAAATCTGTGAATACTCAGGCTGACCCGAGCGTAAAGCAAAACACAAACACTCGAGTCAGGACAATATATACTTATATAATATAAACCAACTCAAGTGAACTGTAATAAGGTACAAGTAACTTAAAGAATGCTTGGGACCGCCCATTCTTTAAGGATCCGTTAAACTATCTACTATGTAGTAATATTCGCTATTATAATAATGTCTAATCAGTAAAGTATAATCATATAGAAAATAGCGTTAAGGGGATGGAGAACCTTAACGCGGTCGGATCTTAAAATCATAATCGTAGTAAAGCTCGATATGGTAGGTGACACGGCACAACTAGGCAATGCCAGGGTAGATATACCAATTACGCATCCGGACTAGTGGTGACGCATAGCAGCCACTACCGCCCACCTCGAACAACACTCCCAATCAAGGGTGGCCACCAAATCAATCACAAGTAATAGAATGGTATCGAAGAAGTGTGTCCGATAAGAGGTGCTACCTCCTTGGTCCGTCAATCGCTCCTGTTTTAGCCACCTTATGCCAACTCACGGGAGTTGGGTCCACGTAACATACCTTAAGAACGTCGCCACCATCCTACTTCATTCTGGAATCTCCACCGCGTACACGGTTGTCAAAGTGGTTTTCGGTATCGACAGAGAGTATGTCCATATCCGATCCCGGTCTCTTTGCCAACCAATCGTTATTATAACCCGTGGTTATAACTTTTAAAAACAATACTTTACTTCAAAATAAGATATCATTTCAAAATCATGTCTTTATCAAAATAAAGATTTATCATTTCCAAATCATTTCAATATTCTAAAATATCGTATCCTTTCAAACTTCTTTTCAAATCATTTTAATACATCAAAATATTATATCTTTTCAAACTTTATTTCAAATCATTTTTATATATCAAAATATCATACCTTTGATAGTTATACTTCGAAACCAAAATCATTTTATTTCAAAACTATGTTCATTTCAAAACAACATCATTTCCATTTCAAACATATATTCACCTTTCAAATAGTCTATACTTTCAAAGTTATAACTCTTTTGAAACAAAACATTTGAAATCATTATACTTTGAAAATCACAGCATTTCGAAATCATATATTTAAAATCATCTTTTAATTCTATACATTTACAAACTTATTAAATTCAAACCATCAAATTTCAATTCAATTACAGTTTACCAACAAACCATTTCAAATCTTATCAATTCCCAATATAGATTAAATCCACAAAATACAATATTCAATCTTTAGTATATTTCAAAACTTTAAATCTCCCACATTTTCATAAATCCAATATCATTTAAATAAACTCAATTAATATATACTTCAAATATTCATTTATCAAATAAATTAAATAACTCAGAAATCAAGTATCATTTCAAACTCATTTGACAATATCAAAATATTATTCAAAACACCATTCATTTTTATTCATTTAAATACCATTTAAATCCATTCATTTTATTAAATTTAAATACCATTTTAAACTCACATTAGAAATCAAATTCTTCCACTTAAATATCTCTTCATTATCTTTAGAAATTTAATATTTAATTTCCCAAAATTATATCATTTTCCAGAGATTATTTTTCATTAAAATTAATTTAAAACAACAAAATATAGTTTCCGTAGCACTTATAAAATGCTACGTAAAGTTATAGTTTAAAACAGTTAATTAACAAAAGACAGCGTTAAATGCTGTAATAGATTTCTTTTAAGTTTCAATTAACTTACATGTTAAGTTTAACCACTATAGCACTTACAAAGTGCTATAATAGCCTTTATTTCAAATTAACCCTTTAGTTCATTTAAAACACTACAACATTTACAAAATGTTGTAATATCCTTTACATTACATTTCAAAATGCTGTTAAATCATATTCAGAGTTTTATTTACAATTCCACAAATAATTAACTTTTAATATAAATCATTTTAACTTATAAAATCATATATTTCACATTTAACACAATCATTTAAATACCTTTATTTCTATGATTTTATAAAGTCAAATTTCCATACAAAAATCAAATTTAATAACAATTAAATTTTCATTTCTTTAATTAAATTATTAACTTAACAACTAAGTTTAAATTTCCAAAATATAGCTTATTTCCATTTATTTTACTTAATTAAAATTTCACTTTTAAACAAATTTCACAAAATTCAATTTAAGTTATATTTCCAAATTCAGCTTAAATGTTCATTTATTCCATATTTTAATTTATACAAAAGCATTAACACCTTTAAAACATTATTATTACTTAATAAAAATCATTAAATTCATCTTTAAATCAAATTTGTCATATTTTCTTACTTTACAAAAATTCCATTTATAAACAAAATCATAAATTCCAAAATTAACTTATATTTCAAATTCTACTTCACCATTTACTTAATTCACTTATTTAATTTGTAGAAAATCACAAATACTTTATAGAAATCATTTTAATGAAATTTAAATCAAAATACCATAATATTTACATAAAAAAAGTATTTTAAAAATTTCAGAAAAATATATAAACCACGGGTCTGTATATAATTTTCTAGCCTAGGTCAAGTGATACGGATATGTATCATTTCAATCCGCAGTTTACAAAGAAAAACCGGGTTTTATCATTTCAAACCCGCAATCCCAAGTAATATAAATAAATAAATAAAAACCGTTCAGGCCTATCATTCCAGCCCATAACGATTTTTCTTTATTCTAAAGTCCGTTCGGGTATGTATCATTTCAACCCATAGTGATTCTAATCTACAGGGAACTTGCAGTGTGATAAACTGATATAAATAAACAGAATAGCATGAGATAACAGTAATAGATGATATAACGTATGTAATAACAGGGGTAAACATTATATGATCATAATATAACAGTTACAACAGGATGATATAATTTTACAGATTCAAATGGTGTCAGTTTACTAGTTATATAAGTACACATTGTCTGGTGAGAATTACTCACTTGTTCAAGCTGGAGATGACAACCACAAACGCACAACAAAGATTTCCAAAGGCACGAGAGCACGATAATTATTTGAGTGTGGGAGAGCCAAAGCTAATTGCCTTGTCACATTCAAACCAAACAATTACAAACAACATAAGATTTCAACCCAAAAATTCAATAAACAATGCTAGAAATGGATGCATAAACAAAGTCAAAGTGTTTGCACTTGCTTCCTACCACCTATGCTTCAGCTCCAGATCTGAAATGGCACGGCTAAAGGCATGGTTTGGATCAGGTATGGTCTGGAAAGGGTGAGGCTACAAGGTGATGAAGGTGAGTGGAAGTTACAAGGTGTTGAAGGCAATGGAATACCAAAGGGTTTCAAGGCAAAGTGTGGCTTTTGTTGCACCATAGGGTTCGGCCCCTTGCTGATGTGGCTTGGCCATGGTATGTGGTGGTCAGGTGGTGGCTGGAGTGTGGGCCAGAGGTGGTGGAAGGTCAGGTCAGAGGTGGTGGTGGTGGAGGTAGTGGTGGCAAAAGGTGGTAGAAGGAGGAGATGACAATTCTAGGTCATAAGTGATAGTTTGTGATGGTTTTTGGTGGATTTTGTGTAGATCTTGGACTTGGATTGGTTAGGCCTGAGGAGGAGGGTTGCTAGGATGGGTGATGGTCAGAGGAAGGGGGTCGTGGTGGTCGGCCAAAGCCTGGAGGAGGAGGAACCAAACTATGAAGGTAGAGAGCATATGCAGTTTCAATAGAAAAAACATAGAAAACAAGGAAGAAAGAAGGAATTTTTACCCAAAATTTTGAAGCCATGGCCGTGATTTTTTTGGAGGAGAAAGAGAAGTGTTTGCGTGAAAAGAATGAAAAGAAGTCCGCTGAAAAGAATAGGGTATGCATGGCCAAAAACATTGAAGAGAGGAGTTGAGAAAGTGAAAGGTCGGGAGGTGAAAAGCCATAGGAATTTCAATAGTTTAAAACTTTTCATATTTCCTCTAATTTCTTTTTAAGTTTTATATAACTGAAATATATATATAAACTCAGATAAAATACGAAAATTTAGTAAATAAACAAAAATAAATTAATTAATTATTAATTATATAAAATTTAATTAAGTAAAACAGCAAAAATTGCAACTAGTCTTGAAAATATGAAAAATAAATGCAATGAACTTTTTAAAAAGTTTATGGACTTGTAAAACATTTATAAACAAAGATAATAACATAAAATAAAAATGCATTCACAAAATGAATAAATAAATTTTAATTAAATATAATTTAATTGAAGAAAATAGCAGAAAAATAGAAACTAGCCTTTAAAAATAGAAAATAAATTCAATACGCTTTGGAAAAATTATATAATCACTTTAAATTATTTAAAAGATAAAATTATACATAAAATAAAATACTAACACATATTAGAACAAAATATGACAAATAAAATATAATTTAAAATAGACAATATTGCTAAATACATCAGTTTACACACAATATTGAAATATACATAACTTTCACAATTTAACTCCGTTTCCAACGAAACGAAAAGCTGTATCCATGGAATTAAATCTATTTTCATAATAAAAGATAAAATTTAAGAATTTGAAATATTTAAATTTAAAGTTCAAAAGTCAAAGTTTGACCAGTTTCAATAGAAATTTACTTTTCAGTGAAATATCCAATTTATACTAGTTTGAACTATAAATCACTTAATAGTCAACATTTATATTTAAAATGAAATGTTTGAAATAGAACAAGTTTAAAATAATTTAAAATAAAATAAAGTCAAAATTTAAAATATAGGCCAAAATCTAGGGTTGTTACACAGGGTCATCTTCTTCTCTGACATCCACCTTTATGCCATCAAGAGCAAGGCATACAATCACATAACAACTTCAGCTCCCAACTACCCTTCCTATAGGCTATAGGGCCTCATGGCCCTTTCATTTTAGAGGACGATCGGCCCATTCTCATGATTCTGGATAACCCTCCAAACGCCATGCCTTCAAACCTCACAGCAATAGAACCGAAGAGAATCTGTCACTAGCATGGTATTCCTGAGGATGAGGTTCTACTTACCGAGCTTCACAAAAGGGCTCACCTTCCTCCAATAGGCTATAATACTACATGTAATCGATACATGTGTCTTTCTGGAGTTGTGCCTCCATTCAACAAGTTTTTAAAGTTGGCCCCCAACATTTGAGGAGCTGTCTTTTTTACTTAACTTCAAAACAAGGAAGGAGACCCATCTCTAATGATAATCGAAGTGTAACAACCCGCATATCTATCGATTTTATATTTAAATATTTTATTTAAATATTTTATCGTTAGTCGGTTGTTAGTCCGAAAAGCTACTTTTTGCATACGGTCAAATTAGGACTCGAGACCACTTCCATTGAGTTCAAAATGACGTTTGCGATCTTTTTGAGTGTAAACTTCGATATGTTTGGAGATAGTGAAATTTTCGACACTTTTTCCCGCCTTTGACTTTGGTTTGGACTGCACCCCTTTAGTTCAGCCCAACCATCTTCCTCACTCTATCAAAACACTTCAAGCTTTGTCAAAAATGGTGGTGGGAAGTGGAAATTAAAACTCCAAACACAAATTCTATTGCAAATCCGAGATTCAACATCAAATTCACGTGAAGAACATTGCTTCAAGCTTGTTGGTGTTCTTGCTTTGCTCTCAAATCTCCATCTTCATCAAATTCCGTGAAAAGGTGAGATTTTTAATCTCACATCTCGCCTATAACTGTCATTGGGTTGTTGGAAATGACTTCCTATCACTTTAGCATTAATTTTTGCAACTGGTTTGGATTGAATTGGTGAGAAACTCAAGTTTCAGTGCTGTTTACAAAATCTGGCCCTAGGTCGTTCTGCCCTCCTTAGGTCGTCCAGACTGCTAGCTCGCGTGTTGAAAAGTCTCCACTTTCTTAGGTCGTTCACGAGTTAAGACTTAGGTCGCTTGCGTGCTTAGGTCGTTCTGGCTTAGGTCGCAGGGAAATAAGTCGTAGGTCGAAACAGCTTTAGGTTATAGGTCGTTGCCGACCTAAAATTCCTAGGCAAACCACTAAGTCGCTCGACTTTTGTTAAGTCTTAGGTCGTTGCCGACCTATAATCTCCAGGCAAAATGTTAGGTCGTTCGCCCTTAAGTCTTAGGTCGTTGCCGACCTATAATCCCCAGGCAAACTTTAGGTCGCAAGCTTTAAGTCGCGAGTCTTAGGTCGCGAACCACGTTAGGTCGCGTACCCTTAGGTCGCGAATCACCTTAAGTCGCGTAACCCTCTTAAGTCGTAAGTCGTTCGCGAGTTAAACCTTAAGTCGTAGATCGTCTCCGACCTAATATTTCCCCTGCTATTTCACTAGGTCGCTTGACCTTAAGTCGTAGGTCGTCTCCGACCTATGCCCCACTAAGTCGCATCCCACTTAGGTCGCAGGACTTTGTTAAGTCGTAGGTCGTCTCCGACCTTATCCTTAGTCTTGTTAGGTCGCGTGAACTCTTAGGTCATATGACCTACTTTTCCTTAGGACGCTGGACCAGCTTGCCTTCACTAAGTCGTACCGTGACGGGGCGCTGCCCCCTGGACCCCCGCGACCTGACCGGGCAGGTCGAACCCCGTATTACTCTGCGTAGGCAATCTTATCTGAAAAGCATTCATCAGAATTTCCACTTTGATGCATTTTGAGCTGATTTCTTTGGACTTTACTCACGTCCTCGAACGTGAATTGATGTGAATTGATTTGTTTCTACAATCGTTTTATGACTTGTCACTTTAAAGATATATGAAGGTTTCAATACTAATAGTAAATATCAAAACTCTTTCATCAAAGCGATTTCAACACTATTTCAAATATCAAAAGTTTGTTTTCTCAAACCGATTTTCAATCTACTAGTATATACAAGCCTTTACTTCACTCGAATGAGAAATCGACTTAAACGACTTAGTAAAACGAGTGGTATGAAACGCTTGCGTTCACTTCGTCGGTTAGCTCTTGGACTTGTTCGATTGAACCCTTTTTGTGACAATTTCTTAGTGAAGATTTACAGCTTGTTCGTAAATATTTAAGTTAAGCAAGTGGTTATGGGACATGAAGCTAAACTCATATATTTACTAGCTTGGTGTGATTGACACTTCCTTATGATCATGACGATCATTTTTGTGATTTAGACTAGCGATTGAGCGATGTCTCTTTGTCTGCGTGGGAGACTATACCCCGTTTATGTGATGTTTCGCCATCACATATCTAGGGTAGCACCCTACGGTCTTCGGGCCATTCCTGTGTGAAAATTTAATGGATAGCTTCCATGAGATAGCTTCTCGTCATGTGTTTATGCGTAGGTGAGTTTTCATGCTCCCATTCATGTGTTAGGCCTCCCCCCTTTTTATGTGTTTTCTGGATTTCTGATGATGATTTCTGGAATTTTGTGCTTCACCAATTTTCATGATTTTCATTGATATGATATCAGTTTTTGTGCATTGGTGAATTCATGTGTTATTGACTTGTTATGAATACAAGTTTAGGGTATGATACCCTACCTTATCTTTGAGAAGATTCTTGTGGTATTGATTAATCTTTTGTTGATTATCATTTACATACTTATAGTAGTATGTCGTTATGGTTATTTCATGTTCATGTCATGCCTTTTACTTTATACCATATCATCTGATATTTATAGCTAGACTGATCCGTTTATTATTTTCTTATAAATAATACTCGGGTCAGACCGAGATGTTACAGGTGCTTCTGCTTGACTTCCCTTCAGGATATTTCTGACTTTTGGCTAACTACATAGATTAGTAGTTTTTGGATGTACACCTTTGAGATATAGACTCTATGTTGTGTACTTATTCTTTTGTATAGCACGTGATGCTATTCTTTTGTATTATCGTGGATCTTTCTGACCACTACTCTGATGTACACTTTCATGTGTTATATATTAATTCATATCTTCTTCCGCCTTTGTGATATGGATGTATGTGACTGATTTATGTTATGATTATTTCTATGTTTGTTTCCGAAGATTATATATAGCCACCGTGTGATAGCTTTGTGTTTGTATTGGTATGTCGGATTTCCTCCTTAAAAGATATGCATTCTATTCTATCTGACGTATCGGTGCTCGCACAAAGAAGTTACATGGATGGTCGCTCCTCCACAGCCTTATTCTCCGTGCTAATTGACAGCACTACATCGTAGTGTTCTTGGTTAGCGTGGGTATAGAGGTGGGGCGTCACAAAAGGGCTCACCTTCCTCCAATAGGCTATAATACTACATGTAATCGATACATGTGTCTTTCTGGAGTTGTGCCTCCATTCAACAAGTTTTTAAAGTTGGCCCCCAACATTTGAGGAGCTGTCTTTTTTACTTAACTTCAAAACAAGGAAGGAGACCCATCTCTAATGATAATCGAAGCCTTCAACTGATGTAAGGTTTTAGAGGGGAATCACAACATAAGAAGCTACTTCAGGGACTAGTATTTCTTCGTCTAGTGCCCTGAAGGTTTCAATCGATACTTGCTTTTTGGATGTAAGTTCTCTTACCCTTCTTTCATTAAAATGTCTAACTCTTTAATCGATACCAGTATTTCTTTTAAAGACACTACCTTATCCCGATTTGTCTCACTTCATACCAAGCTGGAATACTATAACCTTAATAATAGGAGGGATACTAAAATTTGGTTCTAGGATAAAAGTGGAACCTAAACCCCAAACTCGAAGTATAAGTTTTATAATTTCTTAAGGACCTCCCTAAACATGTTTAAAGCTATTTCGAAAGTAAATGCTCCTCCTAAGGAAAAGTTGCACACATGGTTAATCCTGCATAAGAAATTAAATACAATCAAATTCTCAAAGAAAAAGAATCCGCTCATAGATTAAAAAATTATGCTTTTAACAATTTAGACCTAGAAAATATAATGCACCTTTACTACAGCTATCCCATAACCAGTTCAGTACTTGTTAACTCTCTTAAAACCTTTGACTTAACTTTAACAAACATAGATCTTAACTGTTACAACTACTGAAATAATCTTAAATTCCAATGGAGTAAAGATTATAGAATTTTACTCGATACCATCTTCACTATTATATGTTGGTATATATGGTTTGAAAAGACCCAAAGAATATTTAATAACGTTCACACTCCTCGTAACCTAACTTATGCCATAGTGATGTTTATATATAACTGGGTTGCTAATCCTAGCTATAAATTGGCTAGTAAGGTTATTTCACTGATTTTCTTTAAAAAAAAGTCATTTAGATTTTTTGAAAGAAAATTTAGAATTCAACAGAGGGATCTAGCAACTATAAATGACGACCTTGTAGAGACTTTTAACGAAGACCACTCTTTGAACTCTTCAAACATGTTGTATTTGATTGACAACTAAACCGATTATAACTAGCATATTGTTTTTCTTCCTCCCCCATATATATGTATATAATTTTAATACATACATACATATATGTATATGTATATGTATATGTATATGTATATGTATATGTGTGCGCGTGCTATACTCATGTTTGGTTGAGATTTTAGTTTGAATGGAAGTAGAGGACCAGATAGATCATATTGTCTGCTCATGGATGCTTGATTTCAAAGATAGGCTTTCTTCGTTGGCCTTACCTTATTACTAGATTGTATAGCTGCCACTCTGTTGATTTCATTTCTTTGTTCCATGGTTATATGTATGTATGTATTGGTTTTTCATCGTATTCTCTTGCTTTCACTATATGTTATATTATGCTTGTTTGGAATGGATGTTGCTCCTTTTTCTTTCCGTCCTTGGTTTGCTCTTGCTGTTGTTCTATAGTGTTGGAACTGGGCCAGCCCGCATCAAAAGTCATGGGTGAATTTCAAAAAATTTACCCTACAGGATCTTTATTGGGCCTATGAATTCTAATTTATTTAGAACATTTCTAAATTTAATTTAAATAAAATTGTATATTTCATTTAAATTTATAAATTGTTGATAGAAATTTATTCAATTTATTTTCAGTTTTTGTACAAGCGTACATATGTAAAACATACACATGTATATGTGCGTGCATGTGTAACATGATATACCGTGCAAGGTATAACATGCCCGTATATAGATGTTGGGATTTACATCGCAATAGACATGTTAGCTCATCCTATATGTATTGCATGTTGTCCAAATATGTGTATATGTTTACAATTATTATATGTGTATTTAAATATTCAAGTAATATATATATATATAGTTAGAAAATATTATATAAATAAATAAATACTACATACATACATACATATCTGTGTGTTTGTATGTAAAATATTATATTATAAAAAAATAAACATATATATACACACACACATAAATATATAAAATGCAATTAATTTTGTTTATATAATTATATACACATATATCTAAATGTATTAAAGTAACATAACTATATATATATATATAAAACTATTAAATGTAAATATGATTAGAATATTTTATATAATTATAAAATTTTAAAATAAACTATTTTTTTAATTTTAATTCAAGATTGAATACACAACAATTCCAAATTTAAATATAATTTTATTATATTAATATATATATTAGTTAAACAATAATAAATAAAAGATAGAAAATATATACATAACAAATATTTCTAATTTTAAAATTTTAGAAAATCGATAATACTATTAAATAGCCTAAGAAATTTTTTTGGATTTCTCTAACTCAAAATAATATTATTTATTAATTAAATGTTTTTGACCGAATTAAAAATAATTTATAAAAATAATAATAATGATTTAAAATATCTAATATTCTGACCAAGAGCTTATAAGATACTATATTAATTTAAAAAAATATAAAAGCGAATTTTTGAAACCTAATTTATTTTATATGAATTTAATAATTCGTGTAATGATTAAATAATAATAATAATAAAATATTAAATAATTACTAAAAAATTATTTCAGTTACTAAAAATTATGTTTAATACAAATGTACATTTTAAAAATATTAGATCAACTATTTATGTGATATAGTTATATAGTTTAATATAAGTCATATAAATAAATCAATTAATATATTAATCTACACACACACACACACACATATATATATATATATATATTAAAAATAATAATTTCGACTGTGTATACTAGATCCTTATGGAAAAATTATTTATTTTATTTTATATACATATACACATAACCAATCAATATGTGACAACAAAAATACATATAGGAACCTCACCTAACTAACAATATAGTAATAGCAATATATGTATATACATGAACAATATACGTTTACACAGAGGTAATACATCATATATATAAAATAAACACTTATCTAAACTAATGCCCTCAAGTTCACCTTGCAATGATGAGTTCTCCTTCTTTAGAAAATTTCTCAACTCGTAAATTTACTAGTCCTTCAACCACATACCCTTTGCTATCAAATAGCTTTTGATTTGAATTGATTTGGGTTTTGGTGGAGTGTATAGAGAGATTAATTTCGACCATAAAATGATAAAGGAAACAAAAAGTTCTTTTTGCGTTAGGGTTAGGAGTCCTTTTATAGTGGAAGGAATAGAGAGAAAGGTGGACCATATCTCTTAACTTTTCTCCCCAATCTGACCGTCCATCTAAAATACCCTGTAACGACCCAGAATTTCGAACAAATTAAATGGTAAATATTTAATTAATTTTAAATATTTGAACGATGATTTAATTTGAATCCCCGATATAACTTTGAATTTGGCGATTAAATTATCAAATTTAATCTGTTAATAGTTGAATAAAAATTTATATCTTCAATTTTAAGTTGAAGAAAAATATTTCGAAAGTTTCTAAAATTCGTATATATAATACTGAAGATAACAGGAGCTTCAGAATTGAATTTTAAACTGTTCTGTTCAGTTTTGAAATTTATATCGTTCAATCGATATTTAAAAATAGCGTTCCGAGGCACAGTCTCGGAATTCGACGAAACCAGTTCCATTGGGTCCGTAATATTGTATTATTACCGGATTTCAAATTTCGTAGCATTTGGAGTTGTTATGTGAGGATACGACACGTAAACGCATTGAAAGTGGTATCGAAACAAATTGAGTTTAAATTTAATTTAAAATTTTAAAACAAACAAACGACAGCCTCCCTACAATTATTCCTAAAATCACGGCAAGGATCACGGGGTGAGCATGTTCGTTCATTTTAAAATTCTCCTGTCTTCCTCCCCTTTTTCTTTTTAAATATTCACAACCGAGCTTTATATTCTTCTCCCTCTCAGTTCGAAAATCATGGCCACGACTGAAAGAAAGAAAAAAATAAAACCACCGAAATCAAAATCGCGAGCATGAAGAAAATAAAATAAATGGCCGCGTTTTGAAAAACAGAAAAGAAATCGAATCTCGTTCCTCTTTATAGCTTCGCGACTGGTAGCTGGATTTCGAATCACCCTCTTTTGCTTGCGTGTTCGAGCAACTCCAGGCGCACGCGATTCAAGAGCGGTGGCGCACGCATCGCGAGCGGATGGCAGATGAAGACGCGTGATTTCGTGGGGGTACTGGCGAGCTCGATCTCGCGTACGAGCTGGGGAGGGGGTTATGCGAGGGCTCGGTGATGGATGGTGTCATTCGCGAGTCGTGGTAGGTGCTGCGTGTAGCTGTAGGTGTTGTGGAGGAGTTCGACAGTGGATGGTGGAATGGGGTTTCACGACTGAGGAAATGGTGAGCGTCGACGAGATGCTGGGGAGTGAAGGCGATTGCGTGGTAGTGTCGTGATGGTCGACTTCGTGATGGTGGAGGCACTCTCGTGAACCAGTGCAGGTTGAAGGAGGTGTCGATAGAAAAAGGGGTGAGCAGCTTCTTGTTATTTTTCTTTTCTTCTTCTTTGACAAAAAAATTAAATAAAATATAATTTTTATGTTTAGTTATAAACTGTTAAAACAGAGAAGTTATGAAATATAAGAAATTCATTAGTTTAAACTAAATGATTAGTTATTTAAATAATATATTGGGGTAATTGTTTGGGTTAATTAACTGGTTTAATTATTTCAGTTATTAAAAGTAATTTATTTAAGGGGAAATATGGGTTTAAATAAAACTATCAATTGATTTAACTATTAAAATAAAATCACCGATGAATCAAGATTGTCGAATGAAAATTTATTATTCGATCTGTTCGAATATTAATAAATTGTATAATTGTCTATACAAGGTTTATAAGTCGAGAAAACAAAAGAAGGATTGGATTGGATTGCAAAATAAAAGCTAAGGTGAGATTTTTCTCACTCAAAAATTGATTGCAGTTATTGATTTGATTGATATGTTTGCTATTGGATGTGATATTAGATATAGTAGGATATATCTATATATATAGCAATATATACATATTGGCATATGTATATATTGGATTGATGATTTCCCGCCTCGTATAACGGATGAGACCCTATTGCGCCGTTAGTAAGCGGATTATTTTTATAAAACCCATATACCGCGATAATTCCGTACTGGAGCGGAATTGGTATTGTGCTAACGTCTTTGGATGCAGGGAAACAGGTTGGAGGGATCCAACTGGATTCCTCAACTGTATTTACTTATTTACAGATATTGATATATATTCTGTTATCATATTGATATATGATATTGACTGTTGTGATGGACTAATTGGTGTTGTTGCATCATCGGATTCAGTTTTGAAATATAAAAATAACGACTTTTACTTTAAAAGGGTTTTTAAAGTGATTTTTGAAAATATACGTTTTATGGAATTTTTGAATCGATTTATAAACGTAAAATTTTAAAGTTATAAAAGTTATAATTTTTAGTGAAATATAACCGAAGTGTCGTTTTTGAAATAAAAGTCGATTTATTTATAAAATGGTTTAAGTTGGGATTTTTGAATAACTATAAACGATTTGTATAGAAAGATTTATAAAATTGATATTTTATAAATCAAAATATTGGACTTATAAAACGAATTTTATAAGCGTTAAAAAAAGAAGTATAAATGGATTTCATAAGTGAATGAAATTAATAGATTTACTTTGTGAAGTTAAAAATGAATGAGGTTGTAGAATAAAGGATTTATAAGTAATTTAGATTTTTGCCTTTAAATGGAATGTTGATTGAATTTGTTCATAAATGATTCTTTTTAAAGTTGAAATCGTTATAAAGTACAAATGCGATTTATAAACATTGTTTATAAATCCGAAATCACTTATTTTTATAAGTGAATTATAGAAGTTAATAAAATGAGATTTATAAACCGGAGTTGTTATAGAAAATAGAAAATGGAATTTATGAACGTTGTTTAATAAATTCGAAGATCAATAAAATTTGATAAATTTAATATAGGAGGTTATTAAAGAAGATATATTCGCGATTTTGGATAGCGAATTATCCTTGAAATAAATATGTAGAAAGACTGAAATTTGGTTAGTGGAGTATATTCACGATTTTGGACAGTGAATATATTGTTAAGTAAAATGGATTTATTTTTGAAGAAGTGATATTAAAAATGAAGTTAAACATTTTAAAGATGTTTTAAAATGTATTATGAATCGAAAGCATAGATTTCAACAGTTCTTGTTGAAATAGGCGTTTTCGAGAAATAAGGAAATGGTAGACTATAACACTGTTGTTATAGTAAATGATTTCCGAAAGGAAATGTTTTTATCTAGTATTGGGATTTATATATCTATCTAAATCCGAATCCCTATACTAGTGATTTTGAGTCGTCGTAACGATGTTTTACGCAACATTCGTTTTGACTCAAATAAATGTTGTCAAAGTAAATGATTTCCTTAAAGAATGAAATATATAATTAATATTGATTTAAGTATATCGAATATTTTCAAATGTTGAAAATAAATGATGTGTGAATTACTTATAATTAAATAAGTATGGAAATGGTTTTCCAATATGAAACGAAGGGTTTGAAATTTTATCTTTTAAAGATAAATTGAAAAGTGAATATTTGAAATTGTTTTCAAATGGTGAAGTGTGGAAATTATATATCTAGTAAAGATATTTTGTAAGATAAATAATTTGGAAAATTATTTGGAATCTGATGATGTTGCGCATCTTTATTGATAGTTAAATAACCGACTATCAATAATTACCTTGAATGGTATTTGTTGTGATTGGATGAATTTGAATGCCACACTTATTTTTGAATAATCGCTCACTATTCGGGTTAACCGGGAAAGGACCATGGGGTCGTATAACCCATTCCGAATATGTGATACGTCGTTATGAATCGCATTTGAAGACCGGTGTTGAAGACCGGATATTTTTGAAAACGGAAGGATTACCGTCGAGTTACTCTACATCGGCTGATCTCCGGTTTAGAGGTTTTATCACCCTTAGTGACGGGAAGTCCGGACGTGATTAGAAATTTATCCGGATATGCAAGGGCTTCGTGAGAAGTGCCTTCGGTTCTGTTCGATCCCGGAACAGACTTGTATGGATTGTGTGTCTGACATTACAAATTGAGATATTGAGCTGATTTCTTTCAAATACATTTCTATTGGTGGCGGAGAATTTATTCTCTTAGCTTAACACCCTTCTCTGAGACGTACGAGCTCAGAGGTTATGTAGTTGAAATTTATCAGCAATATATCCCAATTTGGTAACGTGGCATACTAAGTGTTGCTGTGAAATGATCAGTGTTTGATCATTTGCGATATGATCATTTGTTTGATCTTATATCTTTGTGATCATAGGTTGATCATTTTTGTTTGACCCGAAGCATGGCTTTGTAGAAAGCGTAGCTTTGTGGACGAGACTTCGTCGAGCCTCACACCCCGGAAATGGTCGAAACAGGAAGGATGCGGCAAGGTTCTAGGGAGTAGCGCCCCTTAGTGTATGTCATTCCTTCTGGATAAAGGTGGTATCATGGTATGGAGCCCAGATACTTAACCTATGTGGTTGCTGCAAATTTATTACTTTGTGGTTGTTGCGAATCGAGGATCCTCGGGAAGATCGGTGACGATCGGGGGATGGCATACGCGTGTCAGTAGTTACCTACTTTTGCAGAGGTAACCCGGCCTTGTGTTGGCAGAGATCTAACCGTAATGTTAGGTTATTTCTCGGGTCGTCTATTCCAGGGACGTACCCATCATGGATAGGAAGTTCCTTAGCCTGACCATTTGTTGGAAATCCAAAGAAACAATACGAGCCTTGTACGGTTTTAGTTGTAGAACCTATCATTCACTTATGGTGGCGCCCCACTGTTTGGACGGTAGCCATAGTAGGCATAGTTCGAAATGTCTATGCTGGCTAAGATTTATATTATACTTTCGAACTGTTTTCTACACTATGCACTAATAATAATATCAAGAAGAATTTGATTTTGCGTAGTAAGCATCTTTGACTATCATAAGAAGAAATCTCCTCCAATTCTGCGTTTGCATTGTGTGTGTGGTGGGAGGTCTTATGGTAGTTTCATTTTCCAAAAGCATTGCGAATTTGTTTTATTTTCTTTGTGAAAGAATAACTGTTTTACGATCTCACACCAGTCACCATGACTGACTCGGAGTTTATTGTTTCCCTTCTAAACTCTGGGTGCCCACCAATTTCCACACGGGCAGTCTAGAGTTAGGTTATCAGGATATTCTGGATATTCTGGAGCTTTGGAAGCAAGCTGGATGGCGAGACGTAGTATTTGTATCTGATAGTATTTATTCCGCTGTGTATTCTGTATGAGGACAAGTTTATATAACTGTCCATTATTGTATCGAGTTGTATATTGACTCTGATGATTGATGTATGTATAAACTGATATAGTTCTTTGTTTTAAAAGACTAATGATTATCTATTATATATTGTTCCGCTGCGATATGTGAGATTCTGATATTGCTTCTGTATCTGATGTTGTTCTGTTGTTCTTCTTTCTTCTTCCTTCTTCTTCTGTTTCCTTCTTCTTCTATTTTCTTCTTCTTCTGCCTTTTTCTTCTTTCTTAAACCCTCACTATTGGAGTTTCCGGCACTCGATTGCTCGACAGTCGATAAAGGGAGTATCGATGTCGAATTTTCGAAAGTCGAAAATTCCTGAACGTGACAGCGTGGTATCAGAGCATATGGTTAAGCGACAACCCTGCTCTGTTGGGTGTTACTCATTAGAGATAGAGTCAGTAGTACTCTAGAATGAGTTTGAGTGTAATAATAGATACGAGTGCGTATTTGTTAGTGAATATAAAATTGTTTTATATTGTGATGATTGGTTTGTTGAGTGGTATATGGATTCTGGTCGGTATTGTCCGTACAACTCTATCGATAGGGATCTCTAAACACTTATATAGAACAATTCGGCACAGTATTGTTTTAAATTGGGTAAATGAAATAATTTTGCCCAAAACTATTTTTGTATAGAAAAGAAACGATTTTCTATGAATTACTATAGTATATGGTTGCATGGGTGTTAGAAGTGATAATATTAAACTATTATCATTGAAACTGAATAAGAAACTGAAATCATTACTCCAAAGTTAAGAAATTAATTCACATACGAATGAAATTTAAGAATGTAAATTATAAATGTGACTTATAATTTAAAACGGAATTCCAGAAAAGTATTTGGAAATCTTTTGAAAGAATTTGTAAATTTTGGAGATTTGAAAAGTTTAAATTCTTTTTGGCTTGGAAATGAATTTCAAAGGTTTTGAAAAGTGTTTTGAAGGGATAAAAGCTCTAAACTCTTTTCGGTCGCTGGAAAATAACTTCGGTAATGACTGCAGCATTATTGGTGTTTATTTTCGGGTTTCCAAAAGAGAAATTGCTGCCAAATTGTTATTAAATGGAAGTTGTTTGGAAAATTTGGGTTTTTGTTTTGGAAATTCAAATGGAATTTGAATTGTTTTCAAAATGGCTTTGAAATGTTGGTAAACTCTAGAATGCTATATAAAGATATTTATGAAATATTACTAAGTTGATAACTTATACCAATTGAATTTTGGTAGAATAAATTTAACTTAAAAGAATGAAGTTAAATCAAAGCAAGTATAAGTGAATCAATTAAATGAAAATGAAATTGAAAGTTGAAATTCATTTCGAATTCGTAAGCAAATGAATTGAATTGAATAATTGTAAATGAAAGATGAATTAAAATTCGTATGGAATATTTACATTGAACTTAAGAAATGAAGTGTGAAA
This sequence comes from Allium fistulosum, assembly GCA_030737815.1. Taxonomy (NCBI): domain Eukaryota; kingdom Viridiplantae; phylum Streptophyta; class Magnoliopsida; order Asparagales; family Amaryllidaceae; genus Allium; species Allium fistulosum. Next base: position 964,448,959 of record CM060902.1, on the reverse strand, counting down.
TTCTTAAGTAAAATTTGATGATTGAACAAAAGAATAAAACTGGAATTAAAACTGAATATTGAAAATGAAGTTGAATTGTGTGAAATTAAATGAAGTTTTGAGATTAGTTTGAAGTGAACTAAAGTTAATTGATAAAAATTCAATATTCAGGAGATAAACCGAATCCAAATTAGATTGGAATTGTGAATTAAATTCAATAATTATGAATTGAAATGTAAAATTTAATGATAATGGAGATAACTTCAATAGTAAATTAAAAGATGATATAAGTAGTTTATATTGAAAATTTTGTAATAGAATTGTGCAAAATGGTTTGAATATATGCAACTAGATATTATGGCTAGTAGGATACACAGGTGTATAAAGGAATTGGAATTTTGATTTCGAAGATAATTTGAATTGCTCGAAAAAGGTATGTATTTAAATTTGAATATGAGATTTGATGACTTATTTCTCTAGCCGCTTGGCTTTTTCTTTTTCTTTTTGAAATCTGAGAGTCCGTAGGGACGTTTTGTAGTCGTACCGTATTAGCCGCGCAAAGGAGACGCTGGCGAAATTTTTCAAAAATTTAGGGCGTTAGAAAATTTTTGAGAAAATTTGAAAGTTTAAATTTGAATCGTTATGAAAACGATGTTGTTTAAAACTTATAATTAGAATCGGAAATTTAGTTGAATTGATAACGAATCTTTAGTAGAAAGATTTGTTTTGAAAAATGGATAAAACTATTAGATTGTGAAAGATAGTAGACGAGTTAAGGACCTTTTTCCCTAACTTGTAATTTCGAGGACGAAATTCTTTTAAGGGGGGAAGTGTGTAACGACCCAGAATTTCGAACAAATTAAATGGTAAATATTTAATTAATTTTAAATATTTGAACGATGATTTAATTTGAATCCCCGATATAACTTTGAATTTGGCGATTAAATTATCAAATTTAATCTGTTAATAGTTGAATAAAAATTTATATCTTCAATTTTAAGTTGAAGAAAAATATTTCGAAAGTTTCTAAAATTCGTATATATAATACTGAAGATAACAGGAGCTTCAGAATTGAATTTTAAACTGTTCTGTTCAGTTTTGAAATTTATATCGTTCAATCGATATTTAAAAATAGCGTTCCGAGGCACAGTCTCGGAATTCGACGAAACCAGTTCCATTGGGTCCGTAATATTGTATTATTACCGGATTTCAAATTTCGTAGCATTTGGAGTTGTTATGTGAGGATACGACACGTAAACGCATTGAAAGTGGTATCGAAACAAATTGAGTTTAAATTTAATTTAAAAATTTAAAACAAACAAACGACAGCCTCCCTACAATTATTCCTAAAATCACGGCAAGGATCACGGGGTGAGCATGTTCGTTCATTTTAAAATTCTCCTGTCTTCCTCCCCTTTTTCTTTTTAAATATTCACAACCGAGCTTTATATTCTTCTCCCTCTCAGTTCGAAAATCATGGCCACGACTGAAAGAAAGAAAAAAATAAAACCACCGAAATCAAAATCGCGAGCATGAAGAAAATAAAATAAATGGCCGCGTTTTGAAAAACAGAAAAGAAATCGAATCTCGTTCCTCTTTATAGCTTCGCGACTGGTAGCTGGATTTCGAATCACCCTCTTTTGCTTGCGTGTTCGAGCAACTCCAGGCGCACGCGATTCAAGAGCGGTGGCGCACGCATCGCGAGCGGATGGCAGATGAAGACGCGTGATTTCGTGGGGGTACTGGCGAGCTCGATCTCGCGTACGAGCTGGGGAGGGGGTTATGCGAGGGCTCGGTGATGGATGGTGTCATTCGCGAGTCGTGGTAGGTGCTGCGTGTAGCTGTAGGTGTTGTGGAGGAGTTCGACAGTGGATGGTGGAATGGGGTTTCGCGACTGAGGAAATGGTGAGCGTCGACGAGATGCTGGGGAGTGAAGGCGATTGCGTGGTAGTGTCGTGATGGTCGACTTCGTGATGGTGGAGGCACTCTCGTGAACCAGTGCAGGTTGAAGGAGGTGTCGATAGAAAAAGGGGTGAGCAGCTTCTTGTTATTTTTCTTTTCTTCTTCTTTGACAAAAAAATTAAATAAAATATAATTTTTATGTTTAGTTATAAACTGTTAAAACAGAGAAGTTATGAAATATAAGAAATTCATTAGTTTAAACTAAATGATTAGTTATTTAAATAATATATTGGGGTAATTGTTTGGGTTAATTAACTGGTTTAATTATTTCAGTTATTAAAAGTAATTTATTTAAGGGGAAATATGGGTTTAAATAAAACTATCAATTGATTTAACTATTAAAATAAAATCACCGATGAATCAAGATTGTCGAATGAAAATTTATTATTCGATCTGTTCGAATATTAATAAATTGTATAATTGTCTATACAAGGTTTATAAGTCGAGAAAACAAAAGAAGGATTGGATTGGATTGCAAAATAAAAGCTAAGGTGAGATTTTTCTCACTCAAAAATTGATTGCAGTTATTGATTTGATTGATATGTTTGCTATTGGATGTGATATTAGATATAGTAGGATATATCTATATATATAGCAATATATACATATTGGCATATGTATATATTGGATTGATGATTTCCCGCCTCGTATAGCGGATGAGACCCTATTGCGCCGTTAGTAAGCGGATTATTTTTATAAAACCCATATACCGCGATAATTCCGTACTGGAGCGGAATTGGTATTGTGCTAACGTCTTTGGATGCAGGGAAACAGGTTGGAGGGATCCAACTGGATTCCTCAACTGTATTTACTTATTTACAGATATTGATATATATTCTGTTATCATATTGATATATGATATTGACTGTTGTGATGGACTAATTGGTGTTGTTGCATCATCGGATTCAGTTTTGAAATGTAAAAATAACGACTTTTACTTTAAAAGGGGTTTTAAAGTGAGTTTTGAAAGTATACGTTTTATGGAATTTTTGAATCGATTTATAAACGTAAAATTTTAATGTTATAAAAGTTATAATTTTTAGTGAAATATAACCGAAGTGTCGTTTTTGAAATAAAAGTCGATTTATTTATAAAATGGTTTAAGTTGGGATTTTTGAATAACTATAAACGATTTGTATAGAAAGATTTATAAAATTGATATTTTATAAATCAAAATATTGGACTTATAAAACGAATTTTATAAGCGTTAAAAAAAGAAGTATAAATGGATTTCATAAGTGAATGAAATTAATAGATTTACTTTGTGAAGTTAAAAATGAATGAGGTTGTAGAATAAAGGATTTATAAGTAATTTAGATTTTTGCCTTTAAATGGAATGTTGATTGAATTTGTTCATAAATGATTCTTTTTAAAGTTGAAATCGTTATAAAGTACAAATGCGATTTATAAACATTGTTTATAAATCCGAAATCACTTATTTTTATAAGTGAATTATAGAAGTTAATAAAATGAGATTTATAAACCGGAGTTGTTATAGAAAATAGAAAATGGAATTTATGAACGTTGTTTAATAAATTCGAAGATCAATAAAATTTGATAAATTTAATATAGGAGGTTATTAAAGAAGATATATTCGCGATTTTGGATAGCGAATTATCCTTGAAATAAATATGTAGAAAGACTGAAATTTGGTTAGTGGAGTATATTCACGATTTTGGACAGTGAATATATTGTTAAGTAAAATGGATTTATTTTTGAAGAAGTGATATTAAAAATGAAGTTAAACATTTTAAAGATGTTTTAAAATGTATTATGAATCGAAAGCATAGATTTCAACAGTTCTTGTTGAAATAGGCGTTTTCGAGAAATAAGGAAATGGTAGACTATAACACTGTTGTTATAGTAAATGATTTCCGAAAGGAAATGTTTTTATCTAGTATTGGGATTTATATATCTATCTAAATCCGAATCCCTATACTAGTGATTTTGAGTCGTCGTAACGATGTTTTACGCAACATTCGTTTTGACTCAAATAAATGTTGTCAAAGTAAATGATTTCCTTAAAGAATGAAATATATACTTAATATTGATTTAAGTATATCGAATATTTTCAAATGTTGAAAATAAATGATGTGTGAATTACTTATAATTAAATAAGTATGGAAATGGTTTTCCAATATGAAACGAAGGGTTTGAAATTTTATCTTTTAAAGATAAATTGAAAAGTGAATATTTGAAATTGTTTTCAAATGGTGAAGTGTGGAAATTATATATCTAGTAAAGATATTTTGTAAGATAAATAATTTGGAAAATTATTTGGAATCTGATGATGTTGCGCATCTTTATTGATAGTTAAATAACCGACTATCAATAATTACCTTGAATGGTATTTGTTGTGATTGGATGAATTTGAATGCCACACTTATTTTTGAATAATCGCTCACTATTCGGGTTAACCGGGAAAGGACCATGGGGTCGTATAACCCATTCCGAATATGTGATACGTCGTTATGAATCGCATTTGAAGACCGGTGTTGAAGACCGGATATTTTTGAAAACGGAAGGATTACCGTCGAGTTACTCTACATCGGCTGATCTCCGGTTTAGAGGTTTTATCACCCTTAGTGACGGGAAGTCCGGACGTGATTAGAAATTTATCCGGATATGCAAGGGCTTCGTGAGAAGTGCCTTCGGTTCTGTTCGATCCCGGAACAGACTTGTATGGATTGTGTGTCTGACATTACAAATTGAGATATTGAGCTGATTTCTTTCAAATACATTTCTGTTGGTGGCGGAGAATTTATTCTCTTAGCTTAACACCCTTCTCTGAGACGTACGAGCTCAGAGGTTATGTAGTTGAAATTTATCAGCAATATATCCCAATTTGGTAACGTGGCATACTAAGTGTTGCTGTGAAATGATCAGTGTTTGATCATTTGCGATATGATCATTTGTTTGATCTTATATCTTTGTGATCATAGGTTGATCATTTTTGTTTGACCCGAAGCATGGCTTTGTAGAAAGCGTAGCTTTGTGGACGAGACTTCGTCGAGCCTCACACCCCGGAAATGGTCGAAACAGGAAGGATGCGGCAAGGTTCTAGGGAGTAGCGCCCCTTAGTGTATGTCATTCCTTCTGGATAAAGGTGGTATCATGGTATGGAGCCCAGATACTTAACCTATGTGGTTGCTGCAAATTTATTACTTTGTGGTTGTTGCGAATCGAGGATCCTCGGGAAGATCGGTGACGATCGGGGGATGGCATACGCGTGTCAGTAGTTACCTACTTTTGCAGAGGTAACCCGGCCTTGTGTTGGCAGAGATCTAACCGTAATGTTAGGTTATTTCTCGGGTCGTCTATTCCAGGGACGTACCCATCGTGGATAGGAAGTTCCTTAGCCTGACCATTTGTTGGAAATCCAAAGAAACAATACGAGCCTTGTACGGTTTTAGTTGTAGAACCTATCATTCACTTATGGTGGCGCCCCACTGTTTGGACGGTAGCCATAGTAGGCATAGTTCGAAATGTCTATGCTGGCTAAGATTTATATTATACTTTCGAACTGTTTTCTACACTATGCACTAATAATAATATCAAGAAGAATTTGATTTTGCGTAGTAAGCATCTTTGACTATCATAAGAAGAAATCTCCTCCAATTCTGCGTTTGCATTGTGTGTTTGGTGGGAGGTCTTATGGTAGTTTCATTTTCCAAAAGCATTGCGAATTTGTTTTATTTTCTTTGTGAAAGAATAACTGTTTTACGATCTCACACCAGTCACCATGACTGACTCGGAGTTTATTGTTTCCCTTCTAAACTCTGGGTGCCCACCAATTTCCACACGGGCAGTCTAGAGTTAGGTTATCAGGATATTCTGGATATTCTGGAGCTTTGGAAGCAAGCTGGATGGCGAGACGTAGTATTTGTATCTGATAGTATTTATTCCGCTGTGTATTCTGTATGAGGACAAGTTTATATAACTGTCCATTGTTGTATCGAGCTGTATATTGACTCTGATGATTGATGTATGTATAAACTGATATAGTTCTTTGTTTTAAAAGACTAATGATTATCTATTATATATTGTTCCGCTGCGATATGTGAGATTCTGATATTGCTTCTGTATCTGATGTTGTTCTGTTGTTCTTCTTTCTTCTTCCTTCTTCTTCTGTTTCCTTCTTCTTCTGTTTTCTTCTTCTTCTGCCTTTTTCTTCTTTCTTAAACCCTCACTATTGGAGTTTCCAGCACTCGATTGCTCGACAGTCGATAAAGGGAGTATCGATGTCGAATTTTCGAAAGTCGAAAATTCCTGAACGTGACAAAATACCCCTAGCCCATTTTTTTGCCTCCCTTTGCAACCTTTTTGGTCAAAATTTGCAACCTCTTTCGTGGGCTTTAAACCCATTTTAAGCCCAAATAAATATTATTAATTAAATCTAATTTATCTGTTTATCGATATCACATATCGATCGATATATTTATAACTATTATAAATATACAATAATATTTATTCCTCAAATCATATTCAAATTTCATAATTAATATTTCATAAATATTAATTAATTTAATTAATTATAAAAATTATAAACTAATTAAATTATTTGGTCTAAAAAGAATTCATCATTTCGATTGTGTGACTCTCAGAAGTAAATTCATTCAACGATTAACATTGAACTATTCGAATGTCAACGTTCACACATCACTTAGCAGGTAGTGTGACATTTTGGCCAAATTATTGATTACTTAGTTTCGATAAAATCCAATTTTACTTTATTAAGCGTTACCTGGTTGTGACATTTATTTACACCAATTCTCTTCGTCAAAACTATATCACTTTGAACTTATGGAATTTTATAATGGTTAAAATTCCTATATCATCCATATTCAATTATGTAGTCAAAACATAAAGTCTTTGGTTCAATAATAACAATTATTATTAACTGAAATGCTCTGGCTAGAGACTTTGACTTTGAGTTGACCATGATACTAACCCCATATAACTGTCGAGATGAATCCTTTCTTAAATAGTGCTCGCTCCCAATACTTCCACTTGACCCAACTATAGTCACTAGATGGAACGCCATGCCATGATTTGACTATAATCAAAGCGGAGCTTTCATATTGAAGATCTACAATATTCTCAAGTCAAGAGAACTGTGTAAATCAGCCACATCGATATTTTCTATATGATCTTAGTTCTATTAACCAACATAAAACTATCGAGTGAGTCATTCCAAAGTTATCCAATAACTATAAGTACGTAACCCCTTGGTGGCCCTAACAACCATAAGTAATACACTGTCCAACATTTGGACAGTGTTACGTACTCTAGTCTCAACGAATACGTCGATATCCAGTCTCGATGCATCTTGACTAGGAACATTTAAAATGACATATTTATATTCATTGTGATAAATTACTCACTGTTATAACACTTTGTAACCACTATCACAAAATATACAATTTATGGATTTTCTATTAAATATACTTTTAATTGATCTGATTAATTAATATAACACATTATATCAAGTATATTATAGAAAGAAAATACCTTTTATTTTGAACAAGGTTGGTCAACGAGTTAGATATATGCATCAAATTACATTATTGCCCCTAGGGCATATCGCTAACTCTATCAATCTCCAACTTGCACTTGGACCAATTATGGAATCTCATTTTAGCTTCTCTAATCAGTATTTGTAAACTGATCGGATCAGTCCCTCAGTGAATGGGTATGCTATTATGTTTTAATTATCTACTCTATCAATCAGCTCTCTCCGACGCTGATAAACTTACTTTAACATGTGGAATGACTTGGAGTATGTCTCTTAACTTCTAGTAAGATATAATTTATATTACGAACTATATAGTGATATTATTATCATATAACAATGTTGTGGGATTCTTGATATTTGGGTTCACCTTCAACTCAGTTATAAATTTTTGCATTTATATTTATATACATCGTTTTTATTACGGTGCTATTCAAGGCGATGTATTTAGCCTCTTCATTGAATCAGCCATTCTCTTTCATTTGGAACATTTCCAATTTAAATATTTTGAACTTGAAATTATTAATGACTTACTATACTCTATATCACTTATGAAGTTTGATTCGAATCACCCCTTCAGAGGAAGTTCATTGTTTCTGTAAACAATTCTCTAGTATTTTGTAAATACACGAAAACCCTCCAACTATCATTCAGTGATATTAATTTGGATTTAATATATGCTTCATGTATCAAATACATGAACAAATCATGATAACATAGACAATATAATATGTATGATAATTCGTATTGCCAGTGCATGAAGAATTCATCTCACATGTTCCGTATTAAACCTATTAATAAGATGTCTTTGCATATCAATTTGGGACATTCCCAATATCGGTTATACACACCATGAAAAATATCATTTACAATCCAACATTGAATATTAAAACAACTAAGATTGATTTCAACTCAAGTACATCGTTAAAATTAACAACGCGTTGTTTATTTATAGTTTAAAAATATCAGTGTACCTCTTTACGTTCCTCCTTATGAACAAACACTTCCTCTACATTTCAATTGACAATCAAAATATTTGATATTTCTATCAAAATATTTGTTCAATTTTGATGCTTATTGAATGGTACTTTCGTATATGTTCTTGGATCATATCCAAGCACTCACAAACCTAAATATTGCTCCCACTGACTTCGAAACATTTTGGTTGTTATGTGCAAATAATCTATTCTAAATAATTATTTATAATTTTGCATTTCAGCATATATGTACCAAATCACAAAGTTTTACAAAGCGATAATTTTGTAAGTAAACCCGAATGAACTTTAGCACGTCGAATGGTGAATCTATTACGTTAATTTCAACAATTGAAATTTACAATAATATTCTTATCAATGTGACTCACTAATCCAACAACATTTGTCTTTCTCATAAAAATAGATTTATGGCCAATGGATTATATCTATTTGGATACAACTATCAAAATCATATTTTGATACTGCACTTGGAATCTATTTCGGATCTGGGCATCATACAATATTATAGAGTCAGCACTCTTAATGGTTTAATTAAACAACCGAGGATTATTTATATTTTCGACATTGATAAGAAACTCATGGTTTCTCTTCAATGTGCGAGAATACTTATTAGACATTCTAATGTGATGTGTTCATTCAATTTCATTTCAACTTATAGTAATTAGTTTTATCCTTGGATCATATCCAATTCTATTTTAATACCAATAATTTCTCAATGAAATTCCTTCACTATGAAGTCGGTACTTCTTGAAGCAATAATTGTTTCTTAGTGCAACAGAATAAGTATTCATAAACATTTTATGAAATTCCTTTTATATAAAACTGATTTAGTTTTAGTTTACAAAACTTATGTTCAAAAACATAAGTATGTCATCCAATGACAGCCTTTTCCAAAATCCTTTTGGGGAGATGAATATAAGATCCCTTACGAACAATTATTACATCCCGGCTTTCAATTTGCACAAGCTGCCAACTCCTTAGTCAAGGATATGTTGGGGTTTCTTACAAATCCTTATCTTGTATGATTTTGTAAACTTTTATCTAGATGAAATAACATTAACCTTGTGTATTGCTCTTAAATACACGACCTTATACAAAGAAGTTAACTCAACTTCACTTACAATTATTCGTACTTTGTCCAACCAAGTTCAATTAATCCTTATCGATATATCATTATGTACCACAGGGAGAAATGACTTTTGAGATTAAATCTTTATTCATTTTAGGTGCGTCCAAAACACTTTTCAATATATATTCACATATTCGATCAAATCAAATCATTTTATTTCATTGCTCGTTATTTTTATTTACTTTCCTTTTATACTCTATGATCTTATCATAAACATCCTACATGGTTATCTAATACACATGTCCATGTTGGTGATAAATCATCGATGAATATAACAAAGTATGTGGAACCGTTTTTGGTATTAATAAACTTGTGTTTGCACGCATCAATATGTCTCAATCCGAAGAGTTCATCAACTTTAATGATACTCCCACTAAATAGGTGCATATCCCTTAATTGTTTGAGATATAATAAACTATTATCATATGATTCATACAATATAACAATATTATCTCTCAAAACTACGGCTTAGTCTATAGTGCTAAAATAATTGTAAACAATATTAGATACTTATGTATTTTCCAATGCAACACTTTTATTATGAAAATAAATACCACATTGTAGTTTTATTTCATAACGAATATTCATACTGAAATATAACTATGTCTATTTTCAGTCAACATAAAAAAATAGTCATCATTTCATAAATAATGTTCGGTGTGTTGTACGGAAATAATTTTCGTAATGTGATGCAATCGTTAAGTACTATATGACATGCTCCCACTATTTTCTCCATTACTATAATAGCATACTGAATTCATAGGACCATCATTCACTTAATATAAATTATTTATTTCATATACTGCAACTAGTTTACAACGGTGAGTTCTTTGATCAAATATCTTGAACTCAAAGAAATGGATCCCATAGAAAACAATTTTCTATATTAAAATACATTTTGGAATAGAAATTGTATTTCTTATTTCAATGTTAAGTATAAATTTTTATTATAATTCCCGTTTTCGATGTTTCTTTATGAAGCCGAAGTGATTGTTCATTCTCTTCATTCCAATTGTATCTTAAATCACATCTACCCTTGTACGTTCATTTTTTTCTAAATGGTCAAACCATTCAAAAGAAGAATTCTCTTACTATAATATCATAAGTACTCTTTATAAAAGTGCACTCGATCATCCTTAACATTAAAGAACATCAAATATGCTGCTCTTTGCGTAAACTGATCATATTGATATTTCAGCGATCGAGTTCTTAGATCTATCTTGTAGTTTTGGTTTAGTGTTACAGTTAACACAATACAATCCTTTTTGTAATTAATCAAATTGAATACTTGATCTTATAGCATTATTTATTGTTTTATTTTTGAATGAACTAACCGCATCGAAGTATCGTGCATTACGAACTGTGATTGTTCCCCATATAACATTTATATGCGATATGGATCAAATATCCATAGTCTCATATTGCTTTTTGAGTTCGGAACTCATAGAATGCAATACACGGTCTTAACCAAATAAACACGTAAGCGACCAAATTACGAATGTATTTAATAGTTGTAAAATCAGTTACTTACATGAGTATTGAAACATTAGCATGCAAGAAGCATTTATTAGTAAGAATATGTTATATTTCTATTTTTCAATCTTTGATTCAATTCATTTGTATATTTTAATCGATAAACGTTTTATCAATCGTATTAAATGTACAAATTTATCATTGTAGATTATTATTACATTACATACCATATGCTCTTACAATAGTAGGAAGGTTAAATGTTATCATTTAATTTTTCTAATAAGGCCCCACTAATCTTTTATGTTCCATTGATCCCTAAGCGAAACATAGAAGTCTTTCGACTTCATTAGTGGGTGTTAGGACTCGTATACCTTAGAATTCTGACCTTGAGGAAAGCTCAAATAATTATACTCCCATATACGATGGATAACTCCTAATCATTTGTATCACATGCAAATCCTAACCCATGGTTCCTTGTCATAGTCCCGCCTTTACCTTGAGGAAAGCTCAACAGGTAAAGTAGGACTATTCACTCAGACCTATCATTTCGTGATAGCCTAAGTATAATGCACATACCTTGAGGAAAGCTTAGCAAATATGTGTAGTTATCTTACCTTACCTCGTCTATTCCATAAATTAATAATACTACACATAACATCCCTAACTTGAAGAAAGCTCAACAACTAAAGAGTATGCAAGTAATCTATCAATATACAAATGATAGAGGACATCTTTATATTAAAGATTTGTAATCTTCAACATATTATATCAAGTGATATCGACTTATGGAATAATGTATTTCTTATGAATTACCCTCGTGATTCAAGCGTCGGACGCATCTGAAATCACGGTATACGTATATTTACGTATGTATATATTCCTTAAGTCTAATTAGGATTTCTTAATGTTCCACTTTTAATTTATACATTCATATTGTATAAGTTTTATTTATTATAAAACTTTTATATTTCATATTACTTGTATAATAGTCTTATGTATATTATTATATTAATTAAGTCTTATTTAATTAATTTTAATTAGCTAACATTTTAATTAATTTTATATTATCTTAATATAACATTTATAATCAATATTTATTATATACCATAACCTTTATAGTATAACACATATATCATATATATATATATATGTATGTATATTGTTTAATTAATTAACTTTTAATTAATTTATTTTATTAGTTAACTTTCAATTAATTTATTTTATTAATTAACTTTTTATTTATTTATTTATTTAATTAACCTTTAATTAATTTATTTATTTAAACAATTTTAATTAAATTATATTAATTTCAAAATTCAATTCATATACATACATGTATACTTATGTCATTTTAAACATTTCAAAATATCATAACATATATCATATATACATGCATATATGTTTTTATTAATTAACTTATTTAATTAATTTAATTAATTAGTCTAATTAATAAATTTTAAAATTTTTGAAACTAATATATATTTTCAAACATTTTGAAAATTTTATTATATTATAACTTTTATAATATATTTATATCTTGTTTTAAATTTAACTTTTAGATTTAAAATCTTATATTTTACTTTTCAAACAATTTGAAAATTTATATCATAAGATTTATAGTATCTTTCTTATTTTAAATTTAAAACTTTTATTTTTAATTTCAAATCGATTTTGAAAATTAGTCCAAGGCCCAATTCAAATTGGGCCTTTTCTGTTAGGAATAACCTTTTGAGCTGTGAGCTTAATAGTTAACCCTAATATGGCTAACATAGATCGCATAGGCTATTAGGCTCTGATACCATTGTTGGAACTGGGTCAGCACGTAGCAAAACTTATGAGTGAATTTGAATTTTTTTACCCAATAGGATATTTATTGGGTTTATGAAATCTAATTTATTTAGAACATCTCTAAATCTAATTTAAATAAAATCATACATTTCATTTAAATTTATATATTATTGACAGAAATTTATTCAATTTATGTACAAGCATACATATGTATCATATACACATGTATATGTGTGTGCATGTGTAACATGATATACCATGCAAGGTATAACATACCCGTATATAAATATCGGGATTTATATCGCAACGGACATATTAACTCATCCTATATGTATTGTATGTTGCCCAAATATGTGTATATGTTTACAATTATTATATGTGTATATAAATATTCAAGTAATATATATATAATTAGAAAATATTATATAAATAAATATATACATATATATGTAAAATATTATAGTATAAAAAACACATACATACATACATATATATATAATATGCAATTAATTTTTTTATAAACATGCATACATATATCTAAATGTATTAAAGTAACATAACTATATGTACATACATACGTATATATGTATATGTATGTATGTATCTATAAATTTAAATATAGTCATTAAATGTAAATATGATTTAGAATATTTTATATAATTGTAAATTTTAAATTTTTTTATTTTCATTCTAAACAGAATACACAGAAATTCCAAATTCAAACATAATTTTATTAATATATATATATATATATATGTATATTAAGAATTAATTAATTAATCAAACAATAATAAATAAAAGATAGAAAATATATACACAACAAATATTTCTAATAAAATTTTAGAAAATCAGTAATACTATTAAATACCCTAAGAAATTTTTTTGGATTTTTCTAAGTCAAAATACTATTTTTTATTAATTAAATGATTTTTTGTCGAATTAAAAATAATTTTTGAAAATATTGAAAATGATTTGAAAAATCTAATTTTTTGACCAAAAGCTTACGGGATATCATATTAATTTAAAAAAAATATTAAAACACATTTTAGAAACATAATTTATTTTATAGAATTTATTAATTCATAAAATGATTAAATAATAATAATAAAATATTAAATAATTACCTAAAAATTATTTTCAATCACTAAAAGTTATGTTTAATCTAAACGTAGATTAAAAAAAATATTAGATCAATTATTTATGTGTTATGGTTATATAGTTTAATATAAGTCATATAAATAAATCAATTAATATATTTATCTATGTATGATATATTAATTAATAAAATATAAATAATAAAAAATAATAATTTCGACTGTGTGTATCTGATCCGTATGGAAAAATTATATATTTTATTTTATTTTATATACATATATACATAACTAATCAATATGTGACTACAACAATACCCATATGAATCTCACCTAACTAACAATATAATAATAGCAATATATGTATATACACGAACAATATACATTTATACATAGGTAATACATCATATATATAAACTAAACACTTACCTAACCTAAGCCCTCAAGTCCACCTTGCAATGATGAGTTCTCCTCCCTTAGAAAACTTCTCGATTCGTCAGATTGTTAGTTCTTGAACCGTAGACCCTTTGCTGTCAAATAGCTTTTGATTTGAATTGATTTGATTTGAGTTTTAATGGTGTATATAAAGAGATAAATTTCGACCATAAAATGATAAAGGTGGCGACAAAAAGTTCTTTTTGCATGAGGGTTAGGAGTCCTTTTATAGTGGAAGGAATAGAGAGAAAGGTGGATCATATCTCTTACCTTTTCTCCCCAAATCTGAGCCATCCATCAAAAATACCCCTAGCCCGTTTTTTATCCTCACCTTACACCCATTTTGGTTGAAATTTACAGCCCCTTTCATTGGCTTTAAACCCATTTTAAGCCCAGATAAATATTATTAATTGAATTTAATTTAACTGCTTATCGATATCACATATCGATCGATATATTTATAACCATTATAAATTCGATAGTTATAGTTTGAGTAGACTCTGGAAAATTCGGTCTGACAAGTGGTTCAGTTATGCCTAGTTCCACGTTGAATATAGTTTATTATTTTATTCACTCTGGATCTACCGAAATTACAAGTACAATTCATGATTCGATCTTGAAAATGATAATAGCAGAGTTTCACCCAGTTATGAATAAGCAAAGATCAAAAGTCCTTTTTTTACATAGCCTCCTATTTATAACTGAATTAGGCTATATTTGCGATTTTGGGTTGCCAAATAGCAATAAAACTCGTTCAATAGTTAGATCCATGTAAACAGGAGAAACAATAGGGCTTTCTCAAAATAGCCATGGATCAGTATCGATCGATAATCATGTCAACATCCTTATGTTTTCTTCCATATTCCTCGAGTCTATATGCTTCTTTCCTTGAGTCAATCTTCCATTGTTGTTTCTAAGCTTGTCCTTCATGCATTAATTGAAAATATTTTTCTTTACAGAAGGAATCTGTGAATCGGTACTTATCCATAGACTTAGCCAAATTTATTTATACTCTTCCTTACTCTGATATCTTCACCATTACAAAGAAGTAAAGGGAAATACGATAATTTTATGGATCGGCCATGGACTTAGCCATTTATCGCACTTTTTATATCCACTCTTTGCACTTGATCGTCTTCGAGTCTGGAATATATTCATGCATCATTTCGTAGTTATAAACTTGATCAAAATATTTCTTGTTAAAAATATTTAATAACACTTGGCCTTCAAAGTACGCTTTTGTGAATACAAAGTGTGCTTTGAACAATGATAATAGACCAAATTCAAATTAACATAGATGCCTCTATGATCCAAAGTGCTTCCATTGAACGTTGCATTCCCATTCAGAATCCAAACACTTTATTTTCAAATAGTCATCAAGTCACATCTTTTCGATATACACACACATGCATATACATATATTCATATACATACATACATACATACATACATACATACATATATATATATATATGTGTGTGTGTGTGTGTGTGTGTATTGTAGCTTTACAATCCAGAAAGGTCGTTCATTTCATTCTTCATTCTTTGAGAATTATCTGAAAGTTGTCTACTCCATGGTCAGGAAGATGCATTTTTTGGCCAACTATTTATATATATCCACACACGCGTAGATATATATAATTTTATGGATCTCTTCTAGTATATAATTATCACTTTGAAAATTTTTGATCCTCTTTGGCCTTCATTCTTGTTTTTAAACTTTTCTCTTCAATTCAACCTAGGGTTTCATGATTTCTTCAATCTCAAGCATCCAAATATTGTCAAATTCCTTCTTGATTTTACTCTAATGTTGATCGCATAGTTCATCCATCTACAAGTAGCAATCTTACACTAGTTGCACCATAATTGTTGGTCGACTCACTTCTATATCACCACCGCTTGCCATCGTTCTTCAGCTGTTTCAAGGTGAAGCCATAGCGATGGGGTTTTAAGAAGATATACTATTTGATAGTGCTAAATTAAAAAAGCGTAGTGGTTGAAGTGTGCTAAGCGCTTTAGAAGGGAAATAACAAGGCTTTGGAGGGGTTTTAACCACATAGTAGTGAATATTTGTTTGAAATAAAGTGAACTTTGGATTTTATTTTAGAGGTAATAAGTTTAAAGGAAAAACTTTAAACTAATTTTTAAACCAAAGAAGCAACATTTAGAATTTAGGCAGAAGGACAGTAGCGCTTTTTTTCAATTTCTCGACTTCGACTGTTTCCTCCACTTTCGTCCAAGCTTGCCCTAGCAGCTACTGCTTGCCCTAGCCACTGTCGTCCAAGAAATCGTCATCTAAAGTCATTGTCGTCCAAGTCGCCGTCGTCCAAGCCTCTTTCTTGTCGATGTTTGAATTGAATTGAATCTTCCATTGTCGACGTCGATTTCTCTAAAATCGAGAAAGCTTAACTTTATGACTCAACCCAAACCTATGTCAGAAATTACTCGACCTTTGAATTCAAGAGCTGCAAATTCAAGATCTAAGAAACGAATGGAAAAGAAGAATCTAGAAGAAGAAGAAAATGGTCTAAAAAGTACCATGAATTTCGAATGATATTTCGATATAGCATTTCTATATTTGAAACACAGTAGATTGTGTTTAATATGCTAATTGATAGAATAATATAGCATTTGTACCTTTAAATATAGTACCATTATCTGACTATGCAAAATGATAGTTGGATATAGCATACGTATATTTCAATTAAACAAGGATGAAAAACATTCAAAATGATACTTGAATTTAGCACAAGTATATTTAAAGTGAACTAGCATGAATAGAATATACAAAATGAAATAAGTATTCTTAAAGTGAACTATCATGAATAAAATATGCAAAATGATAACTACATATAGCATCTGTATTTTTTAATGTTACATTTTAATCACAAAGTTCACTACCATGTTTATGATAGTTTAATGTAGCATTTGAGTTTGCAGTCCACTATCACGTTTAAATAGGCAAAATGATAATTTAATGTAGCATTTTAATTATGAAGTCCAATATTATGATTACAATATGCAAAATGGGATTTAATGTGACATTTTAATCACAGTCCACTACCATGTTTATGATATGCAAAATCATAGTTTAATGTAGCATTTAAGTTATGAAGTCCACTATCACGTTTAAAATATGCAAAATGATAGTTTGATATATCATTTTACTTATGAAGTCCAATATTAAAGTTACAGTATGCAAAATGATATTTAATGTAGAATTTTAATAACAAAGTCCACTAGCATATTTAAGGCATACAAAATGATAGTCTAACATAGCATTTGAGTTATGAAGTCCAATGTCATGTTTACAATATGCAAAATGATAGTTTAAAATATCATTATAGTTATGAAGTCCAATACCATGATTATAATATGCAAAATGAGATTTAATGTATCATTTTAATTACAAAGTCCACTAGCATATTTAAGGTATGCAAAATGATAGTTTAACATAGCATTTGAGTTATGAAGTCCACTATCATGTTTACAATATGCAAAATGATATTTTAATATAGCATTTCAATTTAAAAGTCCACAAACAAGTTTAGGATATGCAAAATGATAGTTTAATGTAGCATTATAATTATGAAGTTCATTATCATGTGTAAAATATTCAAAATGATATTTTAATGTAGCATTTTAAGTACAAAGTCCACTATCATGTCATGGGCTTGGTCAAAGGCTCGATCACGGGATAGGTAATGGGATCGGTCACAGGCTTGGTCATAGACTCAGTCACCGAGATATATTGTTTAACTGGGCGTACCATCGAATGAAAAAGCTAACTAGATGTCTAGCCTAATCGAGTACGCATGGATGCAAAATCCAACCTGATGCCAAACCTAATCAGGTACATATGAATGCAAAAGCAAACCGAATGTCAAACCTAGTCGGATATATATGAATGCAACAGCTAACTGGATGCCAAGCCTAATCGGGTACGTATGGATGGAAAAGCTAACCGAATGCCAAGCCTAATCGGGTATATATGGAACCAATCTATACCTAAGATATATTGTTAACCGAACATACTATCGAATGTAAAAGCTAATCGAATGCTGAGCCTAATCCGGTACATATGGATGCAAAAGCTAACAGAATGCCAAACCTAATCGGGTATATATGAAACCAATCTATACCCAAGATATATTTTTTAGCCGAGCATACCATCGAATGTAAAAGCTAACCAAATGCCAAACCTTATCGGGTACGTATGGATGCAAAAGCTAACCAGAACCTAAGCCTAATCGAGTATATATGAATGCAAAAGCTAACCGAATGCCAAGCCTAATTGGGTACATATGGACGCAAAAGCTTACCGGATGCCAAGCCTAATCGGGTACATATGAAACCAATCTATATTTGAGATATATTGTTTAACCGAGCATACAATCAAATGTAAAAGCTAATTGGATGCCAAGCCCAATCAAGTACGTATGGATCCAAAAGCTAACCAGATGCCAAGCCTAATCGGGTACGTATGAATACAAAAGTAAATCGGAATCGGGTACGCATGGATGCAAAAGCAAACCGGATGTCAAACCAATCTAATGTCCAGTAGCATGTTTATGATATGTTAAATGATAGTTTTATATAGCATTTTAACTATGAAATCCACTAGCATGATTAAAAATGTAAAATGATAATTTAATGTAGCATTTTTGTACAAGGTCAAGTAGTATATTTGTGATATGTGAAATGATAGTTCCATATGACAATTTAACTATGAAATATACTAGAGCGTTTATAACATGAAAAGTGATAGTTTAATGATGCATTTTTTAACAAAGTCCATTGGTATGTTTATGATATCTAAAATGATAGTCTATTGTTGCATTTTAGCTATGAACTCCGCTAGCTTGTTTAAAATATGCAAAGTGATAGTTTAATGTAGCATTGCAATTATAAGGTTCAGTAGCATTTATATGATATTTGAAATGATAGTTTGATGTGACATTTAAGTATGAAGTCAATTATCATATTTCTAGAATGATGAACTGCTGGAAAATTGCAAAAGTATGAAAAGTTTGTAATGCAACTTTAAATTACAGTACAATATGTTTATTCCTATTACTTTATATTATACTTAAATGTTATATACAACTAGCATAAGGCAAAATCTTGATGTTCAAAATTTGTACTGTGAAAATCATAAACAACATATATCATTGAGTACTTAGAAATGTTCAAAAATATTAAATACACATGTAAATTTCATAATATTTATGAATAATACAAATAGTTAACTATTAACATAAAATGCTATATATATAGCATTACACTTTAAAAAATTTAACAAAATCTTGAAGCTTACTAGAAATACAATCAACATCAAATACACCATCTGAAACTAACAAGAGCAACATTCAAAATCAGATACAAAATAATAAAAAAATAAAACACTAAATTGCATAATATACACAGAAATGCTAGTTTCATATATCATAATAATATGAAAGATACAGTAATCACATACAGAAACAAAAAACTGATCAGAAAACATTACCAATCATCAATAATTCCAGTACATGTCAAACATCCAGTTAAGATCAACATTGTGTTAGAACTCCATAGCGTTCACAAGCAGGCGGCGATGCACTCAAACTCAAAGCTCTCACAGCATCGTCTTCTATTCTCGACATCACAAAGCACAATGAGGATGGAGAAATCGACTCAGGCAATCTAGAATGGAGGAGCGACAATCTCGATACTGAGAGAAATGGTGAAGTGAGATGCATCTTCGAGTCTGCATCTTCAGGCGAATAGAAACAATGAGTTTAGGAAGACGGAGCGGAGAATTTTATTCAAGGAGAAGCAAAGATCAATTTAATTTTTGGTAGTCGGCATGATTTGAGGTCGAGATTGAAGAGGAACGAGATTGAAGAAGACGCACGATTTAATTTTTTGTAAATATTTTCCTTCAACCGAAATTATAAAACCCATGTCCTTAAAAAAGAAAAAAAAATCGTGTGTCTCTCAGGAAAAAAACATGATGTTTTTCCTTCAGCCCATTTTCTTGTTTATTTTATATAGTGTATATTATTACATTAGGACATAAGTAATATAT
Source organism: Allium fistulosum (assembly GCA_030737815.1). NCBI lineage: Eukaryota > Viridiplantae > Streptophyta > Magnoliopsida > Asparagales > Amaryllidaceae > Allium > Allium fistulosum. Next base: position 964,428,526 of record CM060902.1, on the reverse strand, counting down.
AAATACATTACATATATACAAGTACTTTAGGAAGACTATTTAATCGATTATAGTCAAAAATGTGTTTGTACACATAAGTATTGAATTGATAAATAAATACTTGTCCTTAAATATTTGTAATCAAGATATATCAAGTTATTAATATATCCATTGAGACTGGAGTATGTAACGCTCTCTATATGATGAATGAAGAATTACTTATGACCGTTGGAGACACTAGAGGATTACGTACATGTAGGTGTTTAAAAAAAACGTAAGAACCCACCGAGAGTCTTCTATATGTTAAAAGTCAAATAGAAGATATCATATGATGATGTGCAATAATCTTTTGACTTGTGAGTACTATAAATGTTAAGTGTCTAAACTATAATTTGATTATGGTCAGTCACACGGTCGTGTTAAGGCTATAGTTGGGGTATAAGTTAAACTATATGAAGTGAAATACTATTCAATAAAGCATTCGTCTCCTTCAAATAGAAGGTTAGTATCATTGTAACTGGTAGTCTACGTAAAGCCAAAGTCTTTAGGCAAGGCAAATTGGCTAATCAATAATTGTTATCGGATTGACCCATGAACTTTATTGTTAGGCTTCACAATTAACTAAGAATTTTAATAGAGTTTTGATCATTGACCAAGCTCTAGATATCTAAGTGGTATTGTGACGTCGAAGAGAAAAAGTGAACAATATATAATTGCCTGAGGGTGTCGCTTCAAAAGATAAAAAATTGGATTTCACCTAGACAATCGATAATTAACTGAACTCGTGCTCACTAGCATACTTCAAAAAAGTCCATACATGCTTTAATATTTAAAATATTTAAATATAACCAAGGGTTGAGTTTCACAACCACAACTCTAAGTTTTCAACAAAAATAATTTATTGAAACAATTTATAAAAGTTATACATTATTTTTTTAGCAAAGCTAGCTAGCTTTAAAGTGGGTTGTCCACTTTTATAAATGAAATAAGGAAAAGGTGTTCGGCATATGCACCGAAACAACTTAACAAATACAATCCCAGGAGATAGGTAGAAAACCCATACTTCTATACAGGCCATGCTAGTCCTCCTTAAAAGTGGATGCATCACTTCTAAACTCAGAAGGGGCATGGCCAATGACATGCAAGTATCAAGAAAAAAGAGAAACTAAAGAAGGAACAAAATCCACTGAATCGGCTCCGTATATATACTTCCTATCCCAAGTGTCAATAGCCAACACAGACTTGTTACTATCACCAAGATCATCCATAACGCATAGAGAAAAAACTTCACCATCCATCTAATAGAACTGACGTCTCTCCTCACCATCAACTCCTACATACTTGAAAAAGTTTCCACTAGCCGGCTCGAATCCCATTTCCGAAGACACATGGACCCAAGCTTGCTTAGGACGACTCCAACAAAAATCAATAGGGGATGAAATCACCACTGGTTCCACCAGGGATTGAGCAACAACACCCTCGAAAGGAGAAACTACAGTTGCTGGGAAAAATTTTTGAACCCACTTCATGACAGGATGCCGAGGGAGCGGGATCCTAAGGGAAGTGGAACAGGAGCAACATCAGACTGCAGAGTACAAGCTTCCATAAGGTGACTAAAGGTGTAGAAAAATCAGCAAATATCTGGCTTTCAACTGTAACACACATCAACAACTGAAAGATACCTCATTGCAATACGAACAAAAATCTTGGAAGGAAGAGGCTTTTAAGGAGTAACTTAAATAAGAGCCTTAGCATACACTAATTTTTTTCAAGCTATAGTATTAGCATCGAAACACTTGAGTTTTTCAATAACATTAGCTAACCAATTGAGACTAATCATGGGCTGTAGCATAGATGGGATATGACAGAAATGAGCACATACAATAATTGAGAGAATATCTTCCTTATCTTTGTCTGTTGATGGACTCCAAGGGGTAATAATGAAGAGTTGACCGACTATAATGGAGGGATCCGCCTCAAGCACATAGAGCCTTTCTTCTTTCCTAGAGAATTTGAAAAAGAACATGAAGTTAACGAAGTGAACTTGAAGTTTACCCCTAATTTGAAAAAGAACATTATTTTTATGAAGAAATTAAAATAATGGTTATATTAATTACTTTATTATTGTTTTTAAGGCTTAAAACTAATTAATAAAATATTTATTTGTTAAAATATTTATTTAATTACTTTTGGGAAAATATAATAATATAAATATAGTGTGTGTGTGTGTGTGTTATTTTGATGGTTGAAAATTTTAAAATTGTTTTAAAACTAGGCAAGCCAAAATATATGTGGGTATGAATTAATTTAATGAGTGTAAATAATTACATGAGATAAGATTTCGCTTATAATGGGCCATATCTTGAATAGTGGATCTAGATAACATATTTTTCATAGTTCATTAGTGCTATTATAAACATACCTAGATGTCTTTCTATAAACATAGAACTTCATCTCTCTTCATACAAATATTTATATCTTAGAGTGGACTTTGCGACTCGATCATTAAATTAGAGATAAGATCTCTCAAAGTCGAAAGTGATAATTCAAGGTGTATTCGACCAAAAGGATTATCGGGAAAAAAATTTAGATTTTTTTTGATCAAAATCGATTTTTAGTTGTTTTTAAATAAATGTATTTCAAATTTAGTTTTAAAGAATAAAATCATTTTTCTTCCTGCCATACATGCACATACCATGCACTGTGTACAAAGTTAATCCCACCATCGTGTATGTTACTGCGCTCACCTCCAGTTACCACAGAAATCGAAATAGTTGCAATGATGAAGTCGATGGTCCACAATCATCAACGACGGCTTCGGTGGCATAGATTGTCCTTGCATCTTCAACATCCACAAACAAGGGTTTATGACATAGATGACCAAAGTGAGCAAGACAAGGATAGATGAACTCGTCTCGAAATGAGGAAGGCAACAATGGTAGCGGCGACAATCTCGTATGTGTATTGTGGCGAAGAAAAATAGAGGAAACGAACTAAAGAAGGCGGCTAGGGTTTTACATTAGAGAATAAGGTAAAATTTTGTTTAAGTCCCTATTAAATTTAAAGTTATATATTAAATCATGGATTTTCAATAAGAATAACTCTTACGTACAAACTACTTTTTGTACATGGTTTGCGTGGGTTCATATTACAATTCCCAATACATTGACATTATTAACCTGTACATTATACACTCGTATATGACATCAAAAATATAACACAATTATATTATATTATTAGTCAAATAATTGAGTATTGATATCATTGAAATAATATATGGATGTGTGTGTAGTAAGTCTTATTCAAATATTTGATAATTGAAATAAGATTAATCATAATCGTTTGAATTTATATAATTAACTAATGAAATATTTAGTTTGAAAAAGTACTATTTGAACTTATAATAAAATTATTTTAATAACTATTATAATTTAGGTAATCATTATGCATGTGTGTGTTTTAAAATTATGCATATATCATTATTCATGAAACTTGGTTTATTGCTAATTTACAATTGAATAAATGTTATTTAAATTGATAATAAACTATCATTTTGAATATTTTGAATGAATAAAAGCATTATTTTTTTATATTAATAATGTTGATATAATTAAAAATATAAATTCAAATTAAAACAATCCAACAAAACATTAAATATGATTTAATGTTATTAATATTATTCATAATAACATTATAAAGATGTAGTGGATTATGAATTAAAGGATTTTTTTTGAAAATTATCTTCTTTTACCATACTGCTTGATGCGCTTGATCTAATAATTTTCACAACATCTAATGCCAAGGTATCTCTACCATAATGGTAGTGTTGGCGAAGCCAGTTATCGCACCAGAGGTGAACACTGTAGAACCATGGTCTTCTGCTCCTCATCAATATTCAGATCAATATACATCCTCTCCATCGACAAATCATCAAACACACTTAGGTGTGATGTAATTGAAGCTCCCTCTTTCATCTAATAGGTGAAAAATGTTTTAACAATATCAAATGGTTGGTAAGTGATACCTTTATGTAGAAATCTTCCAATTTCTTCCAAATACCCATATCGGTAGTTTCAGTAGTAATTTTGAAGATAACATTTTCTTCCATGCTAGAGAGTAGAAAATTCCATTCTTCCATCTCCTCCAATTCAACAATTGAAATATCTATGGGCGACTTATTGATCTCAATCCCTACACGATGAACACGATTTTTGCTCAACACAACCTTCATCTTCCACTGTCACTTCTCAAAATCACCATTTGCATTCCACCTCTCAACGACCAATTGGGAACCAAACGCCAAATAAGTGCCTCAAATATAAGGTGCAACTCCTAGAGTCGAATTAACTTCGAATGTATTCTCATCCTCTGGACTTGCCATTCTATCAAACATATTTTATCCAATATCACTTATGGCTTTGATAACAGTTGCTAAGGGAAAAATGCCTAGGGTATTAATTTATCCCAAATCTTAACGTAAATCTAGGTGGGATCGACTATAGATGAGATAAAACAAACAAGTTGAATAATCGAGCTTAACTCAGCAATCCATAGTTAAACACTAGAGGCTTAATATAATAATAAAGAGAAGAACTAGAGTTTAAGAGGACGGCAATCTATAATGAATGACTGCATTTACATTAATACTTGGTCAAATAGATTTATTTACGTTAATAAACCAATACCACATCAATTCACTAATTCATAAGGAAACACGTATATTTTCTAATCTTTAGTTTCCTCCGATTTGCATCGCCTTATAGCATGTTTTTATCATTCAATCGATTATGGATTGATTAATTACCTTCCTTTCTAAAATTTATTTATTTCCTTGCAAATAGTTTTTGCCTTTTTTTAACGTAATTAAAGAAAACATTTATACTCTCTAATCTATATTATACTATTAATTAATACCGAGTAGGAAATACTTATCTATGAAGTCCCCTCCCATTTAGAAATGAAATTGAATAAGGTTACGCCACCTGCATTCTAGCACTGAATAGTCCCAACATATCTTCCATGTTTTAGTTCCTTCCCACCACTTTTGGTTACTCCCTGCACTCCGGTTCGGTGTCCCTGAATATTAAGCGATGTCTTATCCTAAGTCCTAAGCCGATCATAGCCTCTCCGGGCTCTTGCCGAACCCCATTCAGTCGCTCTCCAGTGAAAGGGGGAACAACGATAAGTGAGTCGATCATGTCGTTCTTCCATGAAGCGACTCACTTCTTGCACTCCAGTCCCCTGTCCCAGGACATAAAGCGATCAAATCCGAATTGATTTCCTTTCTCTGGCCCCGACTCTACGGTCGAGGACTTCATCCATTAAATCCAAATCCATTTTTTAAATTAAAATTGCAAATGTCCAAAAAAACTAGAAAAAACTAGGTGTTGCCTCTCCGAGCAGGGCGGTTTACTGCCATCTTAGAGCATGCCTAGGGACCGCTCTAGTTCATGTACATGAGTAAGTGGCATAGCTGCTATATTTTAAAAAACAGAGTTGAAAATTTATTTTTATAACCGGAGTCCAAGTCCTGAACTCGGTCCTTGCCATCAGGATCAGTTGAAGACGAGTCGTGATCCCGATCCAGGGCCGTTCCTTTTGATGTGGGCGGTAGCCGCTCCCGTTCCACCGCCACTGCTCGATTCCTCATGTACTGTGGCAGCCTGCCATTCTTGATGTGTTCCTCAGCCATATCCTTTAAGTATCGCCATTCATCCATGGTGTGCCCATCTAGTTCGTGGAATAGGAAATATTTTTCTGTCCTGCATTGCCGTTTGGTGGGATCCCTCCTTACCGGTTTCTGATATGGGAGTTTCCCCCTTGTATCCAAATAAATCCATTCCAAACTATCCGTCAAATCTATGTACATAGTGAACTTTGGTTCCCGATCCTTCCTTCACTTATTTGATCCATCATAACCATCGTCTAGTTTTCGTTTTCCTTTTTCCTTCTTGAATCCTTCTCCAAATGATCCCTCATCTTGTGTGGCATTCACCTCCTGTTTATCGATCCGTGCGTCCTCCTGCTATAGAAACCTCTCCGCCTCATGGAAAATTTTTCCGAGATCCTATGGTGGATCCCCCAATGAATCTTTAAACTCTATATTATCAGCGATTCCTACTACTGTGGCCATCAAAATCAATGATGGATCCAGGCTATCCACCGAAGCCCTAGCCGCATTAAATCACGTTAGAAAACTCCTCAAGGACTCTCCGGTCCTTTGTTTCATTGCCACCAGTGTTATTACATTCTTAGGTCATGAGACCTGGACCCTGAATTACCTCATGAATCGATCTACTAACTTGCTTCATGTCCTAATTGATCCATTTTCAAGCTGTCTGAACCACAGTGCATCCAAATCCGTTAGGTAGAGTGGAGAACAGCTTGCCATGACTTTCTCTGATGCCCCCATCACTTCCATATGACGGAAATATCTCATCATATGCATTGTTAGGTCTGATTTTCCATCGTACACCTCCAGCGTTGGTAGTTTGAATTCTAGCGGGTTCCTTGTATTCCTGATATTCGGAGTGAATGGACTCCGATTGACATCCTTCAAGCTCTTATTGGGAAATCTGCCTCTCATTATCCATCTTATTAGCATAGCTATCCACTCTTTCTCATCCATAAGTGGTCTTCGATTCATGTTTTCATCCTGTCCCATGACTCTACGTAGGTATTCTAGAACGTACTCTTCATGATGCACATCCGCATTCCGATTGACTTCAAACTGCACAACATCAACTATAGGTCCTCCAACATCACGATCATCCAGAACTGGGGGCATGCCCCTAATCCTTTGGCGATCGGGGCCGATCCCACTGGAGGGATCATGGCCGATCCCTATCTGTTGGCCGAGGGTTGCCCCCGCTGCTTTATTCCATTACTTTGTCCAATAGTTCCATCTCTATGTTCCCAGTTCTGATTTCCAACGACTCTTGCCGCCTCATCTTCTTGATCCATAGCTCTAGTAGTTCCTATCGTTCCAACTTCTTGGTTTTGCATTCCAGCAGCTCCTATGGCTCCAGCATGTCCGATCTGTCGGAGTAGATTCTGCATCATCTCCTCCTGTATTTTCAGCATCCGTTCATGCATAGCATCCATCATTGTTTTCATTTCATCTCTGGTGATGTAGATAGATGTTTGATTAGCTTCAGCTCCAGAGGAAGCCTCCTGACTCCCTCCATGGTGAATCCTATCTGCTAATTGTCTCTTTGTTGATTGCCTAACCATTGCTTTCTAGATCCAAGTATCCAAGCTACCAAATCCAAGGTCCTAGCTTCTAAATCCACGGGTGCAAGTCCTTCTCAGTGAAAGCACCAAAATGTTGGAGGTAAAAATAGCCACAAACACCCAGTTGTATGAAAGCACCAATATCCAGTCACAGTGTTCAGATAGTATCCAATGTAGAGAATTTAATATGAAGAACAAACAAATTAAAAATGAAAGCAAGTAAAAGGAAACAAGATTTGTAGTGGTTCGACTAACTTCGACAGACGTCCACTCCAGAATAATCATTTTTTATTATACTATAGTTTGTTTATAGTTACAATCCGGATCCAAGAATAAAATTGGCAGAGTATAGCCTATGTTGAAGATAAAGAGAAGCAGAAAGAATCCCCTTTTTCTAGCACCATGACTATTGTATTTATAGGGGAAGACGTGCACGGATCAGGCTGAAATTTCGATAGAAGAACCTCAAGGCCATGACGAGGCCACACAAGAATTTTTAGGCCCATTGGGGCCCATAATAAGGATTGGCCCTGATCCCTATTTTGGTGCCCAAATGGGGGTGAAATCCCTCTGGGGAGTTCCCCATGATGATAGCTACTTTCCCTCCAAATTTCATTTCATTTTGACTTACGGTTTGTGAGATATTGCGTTTTCCGTGAAGTGGTGTTGAATGTATTCTGATTTCAGCCGATCCCTTTTCCAAATTATCCCATTTGATGTGCGATCTCCATGGGATGTTCCACATATTGTAGTAAGCTTGTGCTTTAAGTTTCATGTCAATTGGATTTGTAGATGTTGAGATATTGATCGATCTTTGCTATAAAATTGGGTTTAGTCGATCCCTAAGAGGGAAGAAGACCGATTCCTATTGAGGGATACGGGCCGATCCTTCCAAACCTCTCCAAATGCCATGCGATCCCTAGGGTAGATTATCTAGGGCCTCCTCTTCCTATTTCCAAAGTTTCACTTCAATCCGCCCTGTGTTTGTTGAGTTATGGAGCAATCATCGTTGAGTTGTACTGTTGAGCTGAATACGATCCGATCCCTCTTCTTTTGCCCATAACTCGGGCATACAAACTCCGGATGACTTGAAATTTGAAATGCAGTCTCATGAGGCCTTCATTGTCACTTTATACCGAGTGCACCTTGGACAAAAGTTAGGGATCTGATCCGAATCCTCTTTACCATCGTCCATAGTCTTGTTTATAGCCTATCTTCGAGTTTGGTAACCATCTCTCCGGGCCTCCCGCCTTGATGATCACGAAGTCCATTTAGCCAAAACCGATGGTATACTGCCTAGCCAAAAGGCGGTATAACACCCACATTATGGGATAAGTTCAATCCCTAGTCCCAAAGGCTATATTTAAAGGAGTCTATGTAATAGGAATTACTTGTACCAATCTTTGTAATCTTCTCTCTCAAATTATTATAATAAAATTCATCTCCCCTTAGTGGACGTACACTATCACATTGATAGTGGAACCACATTAAATTTTTATGGCGTACTTCACTTTCATTTAATATTATCTGGTTAATTTCACATTTGTTGTGAACAACCATAATAATTTATTTGATTGTTTCACCATTCTATATTGATCCTATTTGTTTTCGCATCAGCGTTGTTTGCTTATCTCCGCTTAGGTGGAATAACCCTAACACATTATTCTTATACATCTATGTTATGAGTATTACATATCAATCGAATTCTAATACATACCGAATTCTTAATACCATGCACTACGATGCTACTGTATCTTTATCAACTGACAGTTTAATACTTAATTGTCGATTTAACTCGACTATTTTCTAATTTTATATTTGTAGGTGTTGACAACATTAATTTGTGAAGAAGTTTCCAATTTTTAAATATTATTTCCACAACTGTTTTGTCCTTAACTATTAACATACGATTATCCATTAGACTTACTTTTATGGTTTTGGAAATATTCAACGAGCGACGCTTGGTTTTTGAGAAAGCAAAATTACCATTTTCAAGAAGTTTTATTATTATTGTGCAATTGTTTCAGGCTCCGATAAATTGATTTCTTGCATTTAATTAAAAAAAAAAGAATAATATTCGCTCTTTTATGTGACGAACTGCTTTCATGAAGTCACTGATTTTCCGGTTCCAGTGGGCAATGGCACCGGCATATGCTGCTGTATGATATTTTTCTGATCTTGAAAGTCCATGCTCTATTCACAATATCTCAAAGTAGCAAATATTTTGTTACATACTCAGTTCAATGTGCCTTAGTATTTTTCCTATTTGCATCCATTAGCTAACATTATATAAGTTTTGTATTTTATACATGAAAATTAAATAACAACAGAAGGCATTATTCCTTTATCTACACTGCATACTAAAATTTAGATTTTTTTCTCAAATTTTAGATGAACAATAAAGCGTCTATTAACTAAAAAAACAACCTTAAAAATTTTCAGTTTAACATGTCACCCGCCTTTCCTTCTACTTATTTCAGTGCTGAAATAATTAATGTTTTAAAATTATCAGAAACCTTGACAAATGCACTAGACGGTGTAACAAATTATTAGTTTGACTATCGGTTTACGTACGGCTTGAAATTTAGTTTTCGCGAAATGTACAAAACGTTTTTAGGAACTTTGAGCATCAAAGGAGTTATATGTTCAAAAAAGGTAAAAATGAAATTTCATTGACAAACAAGTCATACTCTAGAATTACACATTTGATATGATTTCATTTTAAAGGTTAACCATTTATAACTAATTTTTTTTAATTATGTTCCACTACCAATTTACAATACTAAATGTGCTAAAACAACTACAACTTAATGCTTTTGCATTTATGTTTATATACCTATTTTGAAAATGTTTGAGTAATGGATTCAGTGTTTGAAATCATACAATTACTACTTAGGATGATCAATCGATAAAGTTTTTAACTTATGCATGTCTCAATCAGTGTGAATCTCCCTATGCTTTTTTACATTCTTATTTCTTCTTCTTTTAATTGATTATTTGAGTGAATTTTTTGAACATAAAGCAAAAATTCTCAATTTAACCCATTTTTTGAAACATATAACAGACTCGACCAACTTTTAAAACTAATTGGCAACTTAGGCCACTTTTAAGTTTTTAACCATGCTTGACCTAAGTCAATATTTTGTAATAGTGCAGTTTTAAATCGCACAAATACCAGCATGTGTTTCTTTACTTGTATTTTTGTAGTAGTGCTATTTGAGATTGCACCGATACAAATTGCAGATTTAATGCCATATCATCAAAAGTGGCTAATTTGGTAATTAGTTTTCAAACAAAGATAAGCACTAATAAATTTCTAAACATATATGTGGGAACCAAAAAGAAACATTTCTTTTTCAAGTATCATTTTTCCTTAAAAATTCCTTTCTTTGTGACATATAAAGTTATGTAGCTACACGATACCTCAGTATTTATAACATGTAGATGTTCCTGTACAAGAGCATATTTGTTTTAGTGCAAAGAAGAGAAGATGCAATCTAAGTGTTAGTTATTTTTTTAATAAAATATTTTGTGTGAGTTATTTTGTTTTTAAATAAGAAGAAGAGAAAGAGAAAAGGAAGTGAGATTGAAAATAGTCCTATATCCTAGAATTAGAGGAATTATATTTATTTAAATATAGGTTCCTCAAGGGAAGGTTGAGCCTTTTGGGAACCCAAATGTTTACTTTATTGTTAGGAGGGAAGTCATGCATAACGAGTACAAAATTGTTTTAGTTGAATCTTCTTATACTAGAAATTTGTAACGCCTAAAAACTATTTCAGAATCACTTCTTCTTCCTGAAATAGAAACACCTAAAAAGCGATGTAAATCCAAATTTTTATCATTCCCTTCTCCTCTTTTATTTTAATACATTTTCGGGTTCGTGATACTGCAGATCACAAATTCAATACTCTTATCACCGCAGTCAATTTAGAAGACAGTTTAAATCGATTTCGACAGTGCTATCGCAATTGATTAAAAAGAATAATTATCACGGTTCCATTGTATCTTGGAAGACTATTTGTCTTAACTTACAACACCCATTTGTTTGCTTAAACGAGTGGTGAGTGAAAATAACGTCTTAAGGAAAGCATTATCGACGTGCCTTGGAGGATCCCTCTTACTTTGCAGATTACAACCATTGCCTTTGCCAGATCGAAGAATTCCGACAACAATCTTAAGACGTTATCTGACAATGGCACCGCACGGTTTGAGAGAGTTCGCTTCTGATTTCACCAAATTGGAAATGTTCGATGGTGTTAATTTCATGCGTTGGCAGAAAAAGATGCATTTCCTGTTGGCTGAACTAATAGTGGTCTATGTTCTTACGACGCCAAAGCTAGAGAAAACAAAAAACAAGAATATTGCACAAGCACGATCAAGACTGAAATGGGAGCAAGATGATTACATATGCAAGGGGCACATATGCAATGCAATGATGGGTACTCTATTCGATATGAATTACAACAAATCAACTGCCAAATAAGTATGGGATGCACTAGAGGCCAAGTATCTAATGGAGGATGCAACAAGTAAGAAATTTTTAGCTACTAAATTTTCTAATTATAAAATGACTGATCATAGGCCAGGAGTAGAGCAATTCAATAATATTATGCACATCCTAAACCAATTCACCTAGCATAATATGAATATGGATGAGGAGATAAAAGTCTCATCCATAATAGACAAATTCCCCCTTCTTGGAAAGATCAAAGGAAAATTATTAAACTCAATAAGGAGGATATGAGTCTGGATAATTTTGCATAGTATTTGCAAGTGGAAGAACAACTTAGGTAAAAAGAAATCACTGAACCAATAGTGTTTCCATCTAAGATCCACATAGTGGAGGAAAGGGAGGAAAATAAAACCTATGAGAACTCTTTAATATAAAGACGAAATTTCAAAATAAGAAAAACTTCAATAACAAAAAGGCCAAGAAAGTGAATAGGTGCTACAATTGTGGAAAACCTAGCCACTTTAAAAGAGATTACCTTATGAACTTTGGAAGAAACACAAACCAAATCTTGATTATTATCGAGTTTAGGGATGTATAACTATTGTTCGATTATCTGAACCAAAATTCAGGAAATTAGGACAAATAGGCATTTAGTGTATTTTCTTAGAATATGCTAAAACAACAAGGGTTATAGGTTTCTAGTAATAGAACCTAATAATTCGATTAAGATAAACACGGCAATAGAATCTAGAGATGTGGTGTTCTATGAAAATAGATTACATCTATTTCATCCAATCCATCTATTGGAGAAATGATGGAGGTTAATACACCTATTCGTGATATGGTAGAGGCCACTAAAACTATTCATGAATTTGAGAACACTCAAGAAAATAATGATGAAACTGGCGAAACTCTTAAGAGAAGTAAAAGAATAAGGACTAAAAAGTCATTCGGACCACATTTTATCATTTATTTGGTTGAAGGATCAAGAGATGGTATGAGACACCAAGTCATGTTTTCTACAACCATAGATTCTGATCTTTTAACATATAACGAGGCCATAAAGTCTTAGGATTAAGCTTTTTTGGCAAGAAGCCATAAATGATGAAAACGATTCTATTATGATGAAATGGATAAATGTGATGCCTGGACAAGAATGTAAAGTATGTAAACTTATTACATCACTTTATGGTCTTAAACAAGCACCAAAACTGTGGCATGAGAAATTTGATAAAACCATAGTATCAAATTGTTTTTGGATTTTCGAATCAGACAAATGTGTCTATAGCAAATTTCGCACGTGTAAAGGTGTAATTATATGCCTTTATGTTGATGATATGTTAGTATTTGGGATTGATACCTGGAGTTTTAAAGAAACGAAAGGATTTATATCTTTATGTTTGGACATGAAAGATACGGAGGAAGCTGAATTGATTTTAGGAATAAGAATCATAAAAATAGCAGAGTTAGTCATTACCTAATCTCATTACATGGAGAAGATTCTAAAAAGGATTAATCAATTTGATTGTAAATCGGTAAGCACCCCATTTGACCCAAATATGCAACTATATTCTAATATTGGTATATCAATAGATCAACTAGAATATGCTAAAGTTATTGGTAGTCTAATGTATGCCGAGGCCTGATATTGCCTACGCTGTTGGAAAAATGAGTAGATATATCAGCAACGCTAGTCATATTCAATGGCTAGCCGTACAAAAAATTTAAAATATTTAAAAAGAACCATGGACAATAGTATATTGTACAGTGGACATCCAAGTGTAATAAAAGGATACACGGATGCTAGTTGGAGCATTGGAAGAGAGGATAACAATAAATCAACCAATGGATGGGTATTCACTCTTGGTAGGAGAGCGATATCCTATGCCTAGAAACAGACATGTATTGTAGATTCTACTATGGCTGCTGAATTTATAGCACTGGCTTCTTGTTGTAAAGAAGCAGAATGGTTAAGAAATTTGCTGTTAGAAATTCTTGTATGGCCAAAGCCAGCGCCTCCGATATATGTGCATTGTGATAGTCAAGCAACACTATCAAGAGCATATAGCTAGGCATATAACGGCAAATCTAGGCATATTGGCCTAAGGCACAGTGTAGTGAGGCAAATGCACACTGATGTGGT